>LR738713.1:94332026-94345823 GCA_902687465.1 Secale cereale | reverse complement strand
TGGTATCATCATTTCACCCACAAAGCATGTGCACAAAAGTAGAGAGGGTTACAACAAAAACTGGATGCCCATCAATTACAAAACATACAATCTCTTTTGAGGTATCAGGGTTTCAGACGAAAACTCGTCTGTTACAAAGGGATTTCATTTTTTTGAACTACAGACTTTTTCTGTGTTCAAAATGCACCATTCAAAGCCACATCATCAATTTTCAGCCATTTCTGACTTCATTTGCTATTTTTCACGCATTTACTGAATTTTTTGAGCTATAAGGACCCTGAAATTGAAAAGCTATAAGACCCTGAATGTCTGTCTTGCCCTCCACTCCCATGATATATAATTAAGTGTGTCAAAAACCATTACAGAACATCATGGATAGATAAGTGATCAAATTAATATAATTTATTCATCACATGCATATCTCTAGAGCATCTAATTAAACCATACATTGAAACTATATAGAACATTTCAACGCAACAACAAATGTGATCATAATCGCAACCAAGGTAACAATTGATCCAACGGCATAATGATACCAAGCCTCGGTATGAATGTCATATTTTCTAATCTTTCCAATCTTCAAGCGCATGGCATCCATCTTGATCTTGTGATCATCAACGATATCCGCAACATGCAACTCCAATATCATCTTTTCCTCGTCAATTTTTTTAGTTTTTCCTTCAAGTAATTGTTTTCTTCTTCAACTAAATTTAACCTCTTGACAATAGGGTCCATCTTGATCTTGTGATCATCGATGACTTCCGCAACATGCAACTCCAATTCCATCTTCTCCTATGTTTTTTCCAATTTTTTCTTCAAGGAAATGTTTTCCTTTTCAACTAAATTTAACCTCTCCACAAGAGGGTCGGTTGGAATTTCCGGTTCAACTACCTCCTAGACATATATTAACATCTATGTCAGGTTGGTCGGCATAATTGTCATAAACACTAAAACAATTAGTTATAAATTAAAGATAATATACCACATCCGAATCGTAGATAGGACAAGGGCCGACGTGGGTGGATATCAAAACCATCGCATTACATAATAACAAGCAATAATAAACATAAGAAAATTAGACAAATATCTATCTAAAGCAATAATAAAAGTAAGAAAAGCATAGACAGAACAAGAGGCTCACCACGGTGGTGCCGGTGACGAGATCGGCGGGAGCGATCGACGGTGGTGAAGACGAGGACGGGACGTGACGGACCGCTAAACCTAGACAAATCTCGGAGAAAATGGAGCTTGGAGTTCGAGCTTCTAGAGGAGAAAAGCTTAACTAGTGTGGCTCGGGCATTTCATCGAACACCTCATGTGCATAGGAGATGAGCTAGCTAGAGCACCACAAAGCTCCCCCCCTATCCGGCCAGAAAAAACAGAGCAGTGGAGTGGTGGGTGAGGGGTTATATATAGGAAACTCATTGGTCCCGGTTCGTGTCAGGAACAGGGTCTAAAGGCCACCCATTTGTCCTGGTTCCAGACAAGAACCGGGACCAATGGGTGTGGGCTAGGAGCGAGGCCCGTTGGTCCCGGTTCATGTCTGGAACCGGGACAAATGGGTCCTAACCAACTAGGACAGATGCCCCACGAGGCCCGGCCGGCCCCCGGGCACACGAACCGGGACGTATGCCCCCATGGGTCCCGGTTCATGAGTGAACCGGGACTAATGGGCTTTCCAGGCCCGAAGCAAAGCCATGTTTTCTATTAGTGTAACCTATCTATCAGATCTCACTTTCGTAAGTGACTGTGAAGGGATTGACAACCCCTTATCGCATTGGCTGCGAAGTTCTTATTTGTTTGTGGAGGTGCGAGGGGCTTGCGCGTGGTCTCCTACTAGATCGATACCTTGGTTCTCAAAAACTGAGGGACATACTTATGCTACTATGCTGCATCACCCTTTCCTCTTCGAAGGAATACAACGCAAGCCCGAGAAGTAGCAAGAAAAATTTCTGGCGCCGTTGCCGGGGAGGCTTACGCAAAAGTCATATACCAAGTACCTATCACAAACCCTTATCCTTCACATTACATTATTTGCCTCTTGTTTTCCTCTCCCCCACTTCACCCTTGCCGTTTTATTCGCCCTTCTTTTTCCGTGTGTTTACTGTTCGCTTGCCTCTTGTTTGCTTGTGTATTGGATTGCCCGTCCATGGCTTCCCCTATCAGTATCGTCCCTCACCTTAAGAGGTTGGAGGAGATTGAAAACAATGTTAGAAATTTTATTTCTGTGTAATTTGAACACAATGATTTCTTTAGAAACGAGCTTAAAGAACAGAAAAGTTCTATGGAGTACATGAATAAAGAGCTTAATGATATGTCTAAGGAATTTTATGGTTTCAAATCTTAGTTTGCTCATCTTGAGAACTTAATAGCCCAAATTTCGGACAAGCAATCCACCTTAGTTAATAAGATGGCTGCTAAACCGGAAGAACATGAAAATAAAGATGAAGATCTGAAAGTTATTGATGTGTCTCCTATTCGATCCGTGTTTTCTAGTATGAGTCTTGATAAAGATGGGACTGGAGATGAGTGTACTTTAGTTAAAAGGCATCCCAATGATTAAGAGTTTTTAGATCTTGATGCTAAAATTATTAAAAGTGGGATTCAATTATGATAATTTCTATTTAATAGATTTTATTTCCTTGTTGCAATCCGTACTAAATTCTCCGCATGCTTATAGTCAAAATAAGGCTTTTACCAAACCCATAGTTGATGCTTTGATGCAATCTTATGAAGAAAAACTTGAAGTAGAAGTTTCTATCCCTAGAAAGCTTTATGATGAGTGGGAACCTACTATTAAAATTAAAATTAAAGATCATGAATGCTTTGCTTTGTGTGATTTGGGTGCAAGTGTTTGTACAATTCCAAAAGCTTTGTGTGATTTGCTAGGTTTCCATGAGCTTGATGATTGTTCTTTAAATTTGCATCTTGCGGATTCTACCATTAAGAAGCCTATGGGAAGGATTAATGATGTTATTATTGTTGCCAATAGGAATTATGTGCCCGTAGATTTCATTGTTCTTGATATAGATTGCAATCCTTCATGTCCTATTATTCTTGGTAGACCTTTCCTTTGAACGATTGGTCCAATTGTTGATATGAAGGAAGGAAATATTGGATTCCAATTTCCGTTAAGGAAAGGCATGGAACACTTTCCTAGAAAGAAAATCAAATTACCGTATGAATCTATTACGAGAGCAACTTATGGATTGCCTACCAAAGATGGCAATACCTAGATCTATTCTTGTATCGTGCCTAGCTAGGGGCGTTAAACGATAGCGCTTGTTGGGAGGCAACCCAATTTTATTTTCTTTGTTTTTGCTTCAGTTTAGGAATAAATATTGCATCTAGCTTCTGTTTAGATGTGGTTTTGTGTTTTAATTAGTTTTTGTGCCAAGTAGAACCTTTGGGAAGACTTGTGTGAAGTCTATATGATCATGCTGTAAAAAAGAGAAACTTTAGCGCTCACAAGATTGGCTATAAATTTTTTACTGGAGAGTGCTATTTAGTTGATTCTTTTTGCAGATGATTAATAGACAAATTCCTCACGTTTACCAATTTATTTCAAATTTATTGGAGTGACAAAAGTATTCGAAAGTTACAAATTACTATAGACTGTTATGTTTTTGACAGATTCTGTATTTCGTGTGTTGTTTGCTTATTTTGATGAATCTATGAGTAGTACCGGGGGTATGAATCATGAATAAGTTGTAATACAGTAGGTTTAACAACAATATAAACAAATAATGATTTCATTACAGTACCTTTGAGTGGTGGTTTGTTTTCTTACACTAACGGAGCTCACGAGATTTTTGGCTAAGTTTTGTGTTGTGAAGTTTTCAAGTTTTGAGTATGGCTTTGATGGACTATGGAACAAAGAGTGGCAATATCCTAATCTTGGGGATGGCCAAGGAACCCCAAGGTAAAATGCAAGGACAACCAAAAGCCTAATCTTGGGGATGCCCCGGGAAGGCATCCCCCTCTTTCGTCTTCATCTATCAGTAACTATACTCGGGACTATATTTTTAATTCACCACATGTTATGTGTTTTGCTTGGAGCGTCATTTATGATTTGAGTCTTTGCTTTTTTAGTTTGCCACAATCATCCTTGCTACACACACCTTTTGAGAGAGATAATTATGATTTATAATTTATTAGAATACTCTATGTGCTTCACTTATGTCTTTTGAGCTAGATAGTTTTGCTCTAGTGCTTCACTTATATCGTTTAGAACACGGTGGTGGTTTTATTTTGTAGAAATTGTTGATCTCTCATGCTTCACTTATATCCTTTTGATAGTCTTTTAGAACAGCATGGTAATGTGCTTTGGATATAAAACTAGTCCTAATATGATAGGCATCCATGATGAGTATAGTAAAAACTTTCATATAAAGTGCATTGTATATGATGAGAAGTTTGATACTTTATGATTGTTTTGAGATATGAGGATGGTGATATTAGAGTCATGCTAGTGGAGTAATTTTGAATTTGAGAAGTACTTGTGTTAAAGTTTGTGATTCCCGTAGCATGCACGTATGGTGAACCGCTATGTGACGAAGTTAGAGCATAAGGTATTTATTGACTGTCATCCTTTGTGTGGAGGTCGGGATCGCGCGATGGTTAACTCCTACCAAACCTTCCCCTAGGAGCATGTGTTGAATACTTTGTTTTGATAACTCGTAGATTTTTGCAATAAGTATATGAGTTCTTTATGACTAATGTTGAGTCCATGGATTATACGCACTCTCACCCTTCCACCATTGCTAGCCTCTCTTGTACCGCGCAACTTTCGCCGGTACCATACACCCACCATATACTGTCCTCAAAATAGCCACCATACCTACCTATCATGGAATTTCCATAGACATTCCGAGATATATTGCCATGCAACTTTCCACCGTTTCGTTCATATGACATGCGTCATCATCATTCACATAGAGTCATATTCTGTTATAGCTTCGAGTTGTAATCTTTGAGTTGTAAGTCAATAAAAGTGTGATGATCTTCATTATTAGAGCATTGTCCCATGTGAGGAAAGGCCAAAAAAAGATGGCCCAAAAAAAATAGAGAGGGGCTAAAAAAATCCCCTCCAAAAAAATGAGAGAAAAGAGAGAAGGGACAATGCTACTATCCTTTTGCACACTTGTGCTTCAAAGTAGCACCATGATCTTCATGATAGAGAGTCTCTTGTTTGTCACTTTCATATACTAGTGGGAATTTTAATTATAGAACTTGTCTTGTATATTCCAACTATGGGCTTCCTCAAATGCCCTAGGTCTTCATGAGCAAGCAAGTTGGATGCACACCCACTTAGTTTCTTTTGATGAACTTTCATATACTTATAGCTCTAGTGCATCCGTTGCATGGCAATCCCTACTCACTCACATTGATATCTATTGATGGGCATCTCCATAGCCCATTGATACACCTAGTTGATGTGAGACTATCTTCCTCCTTTTTGTCTTCTCCACAACCACCACTCTATTCCACCTATAATGCTATATCCATGGCTCATGCTCATGTATTGCGTGAAAGTTGAAAGGTGTGGAAAATTTTGAGTACGAAAACAATTGCTCGGCTGAAATCGGGGTTGTGCATGATATGAATATTTTGTGTGATGAAGAGGGAGCATAGCCAGACTATATGATTTTGTAGGGATAACTTTCTTTGGCCATGTTATTTTGAGAAGACATGATTGCTTTTATAGTATGCTTTAAGTATTATTATTCTTATGTCAATATAGACTTTTGTCTTGAATCTTTCGGATCCGAACATTCATGCCACAATAAAGAATTACATTGATAATTATGTTGGTTAGCATTCCACATCAAACAATCTGTTTTTATCATTTACCTACTCGTGGACGAGCAGGAATTAAGCTTGGGGATGCTTGATACGTCTCCAACGTATCTATAATTTTTGATTGTTCCATGCTATTATAAATTCTGTTTTGGATGTTTAATGGGATTTATTATACACTTTTATATTATTTTTGGGACTAACCTACTAACCCAAGGCCCAGTGCAAATTGCTACTCTTTTTGCCTATTTCAGTGTTTCGTAGAAAAGGGATATCAAACGGAGTCCAAACGGAATGAAACCTTCAGGAGCGTTATTTTTGGAACTGTATCTACTCAGAAGACTTGGAGTACACGCGAGGGAACAAGAGAAGTGGCCACGAGGGTCCAGGGCGCGCCCCCTCCCCCTTGGGCGTGCCCCCACCCTTGTGGGCCCCCTCTGGCTCCCCCGGTGCCCTCCTTCCTCCTATAAAATATATCCATGTACCCTGAAAACATCGAGGCAATAGAGAAAACCCTAATTCCGCCGCCGCAACCTTTTGTTCCCGTGAGATCCCATCTTAGGGCCTATTCCGGAGCTCCGCCGGAGGGGGGATCTACCACAGAGTGCTTCTACATCAACACCATAGCCTCACCGATAAGTTGTGAGTAGTTTACCACAGACCTTCGGGTCCACAGTTATTTGCTAGATGGTTTCTTCTCTTTTTTTGGATCTCAATACAAAGTTCTCCTCGATCTTCGAGGAGATCTATTCGATGTAATATTTTTGCGGTGTGTTTGTCGAGATCCGATGAATTGTGGGTTTATGATCAAGATTATCTATGAACAATATTTGATTCTTTTCTGAAATTTTTATGTATGATTTTAATTTCCTTGCAAGTCTCTTCGAATTATCGGTTTGGTTTGGCCTACTAGAACTATAGTTCTTGCATTGGGAGAAGTGCTTGGCTTTGGGTTCAATCTTGCGGTGTCCTTTCACAGTGACAGCAGGGGCAGCAAGGCACGAGGATAAAAAGATGGGGTTTATATCATATTGCTTGAGTTTATCCCTCTACATCATGTCATCTTGCTTAAAGCATTACTCTATTCTTATAAACTTAATACTCTAGATGCATGTTGGATAGCGGTCGATGTGTGGAGTAATAGTAGTAGATGCAGAATCGTTTCGGTCTACTTGTCACGGACGTCATGCCTATATATAATGATCATGCCTAGATATTCTCATAACTATGCGTTTTCCTATCAATTGCTCGACAGTAATTCGTTCACCCACTGTAGAATTCAGCTTTCATGAGAGAAACCACTAGTGAAACCTATGGCCCCCGGGTCTATCTTTATTGTAAGGGCATATTTCTCCCTAAGTAGTTTTGGTGATTGATGACAATGCTTTTGCGGACTAATCGTGTGCACTGAGCTTTTTAGATATATCTCACCTAGGCACAAGACGACTAAGTGCCCCTCGGAACCTAGGGAAGACGGTGTTTCCTTTTGTTTCTTTTTGGTGGAATTGAGTCATAGGAAAGCCGTACTATTAAGAGGGGTCCGCTTCGTAAAGGTTTGGGTGGAATCAACACTTACACGTCTATTCATTCGCACCACCTTTCCTTTGCTTCTCTGGAGCTCCGGCTGTTTTCCTTGTCGGTACAAAAACAGTGGCATCCTACTACTACCACTGCTTGGCATGCGGTAGCACCGCTCAAGGTATGCGGTAGTACCGCACGGCTACACAGTAGAACCGCTTCAGGGCTGCGGTAGTACCGCACTATGCGGTAGTACCATACCATGGACACGGTAGTACCGTGTGACCGGCCTAGCGTCGTAACTAGTACGGTAGTAGAAGTGGAAGTAATTTTTTACTTCCGCGTCCTACGCGGTAGTACCGCTTCCGGCAAATGGTAGTACCATGTCGGATTTTTGCAACGACCGTAACTCTGCAGATGTAGCTACGAATGTATTTTATTTAGTTCGCGCTTCTCCTCGGCCAGTCTGACCCAACCTTGTGGTAGTACCGCAAGGACGTGCGGTAGTACCGCTCCGGCAGTACTACCGCCCGGTGTTTTAATGCAACATGGCTCTAATACTGGCTTGTACCGTTAGAGCTCCTTCACATGGATATCTTTGTGGTAGAACCATGTCCGTGGACTAACAAATGTTAGCTTTGCCAAAGATCGTGCTTGCATTGCTTGTATTGAAGGAAAGTTACATGAGACGGCTCACCCTCCCATGAATATCATCTACTCAAAAACACCATTAGAGCTCCTTCACATGGATATCTTTGGGCCTCCATCCTTTGATAGTCTTGGGGGCAGAAAGTATTGCTTGGTGATTGTAGATGATTATTCAAGATACACATGGGTATATTTCTTCAAGAAGAAGAGTGAGACCCAACAAACCGTCATCAACTTTGCAAATGAAGATCAACATCAACATGATGCAAAGATTTTGATGATCCGAAGTGACAACGGCACCGAGTTCAAGAACTACACCTTGGATGAGTTTCTTAGTGATGAGGGGATCAAACATCAATAAGCCGCACCTTATACCCCTCAACAAAATCGTGTAGCAGAGAGAAAGAACCGGACATTGATGGACGTGGCAAGGACCATGATGGCAGAATTCAAGTCTCCATACAACTTTTGGGCCGAAGCCATCAACACCGCGTGTCATGCATCCAATCGGCTCTATCTCCGCAAAGGCTTGAACAAGACTCCGTATGAGATTCTTACCGGTAACAAGCCCAATCTCAAGTACTTCTGGGTGTTCAGGTGTAAGTATTTCATCCTCAAGAAAGGTGCTCGTTTGTCTAAATTTGAGTCTAGAGCTCATGAGGGCATATTTGTTGGTTATGCTACAAACTCTCATGCTGACCGTGTCCTCAACAAGTCCAATGGACTCATTGAGGAGACATGTAACATGGATTTTGATGAGAATAACGGCTCCCAAGTGGAGCAAAGTGGTACTTGTGATGTAGGTGATGAAATTCCTCCTCAAGCCATAAGAAGAATGGGTGTTGGCTATATCCTACCCATTGAGGAACCCCTTGTGGCCGAAGGAGAAGGACAATGTTCCACACAAGTGGAATTATCATCAACCCAAGACCCACACGCTTCCGAAGAACAAAGTGAAGGCCCTCAACCGGACGAAGAAGGCCAAGTGCAAGATCATCACAAGATGGTGGTGAGCCACCAAATGATGCACAAGGCCAAGTTCTCTCCTTTGAGCAAGATCAAGATCAAGAGGAAGCTCAAGATCAAGATCAAGCTCTTGACGTCGCTCAAGATGATCAACTCAGTGCTCCTCAATTATCACTTGAAGAGTAATTGGAGTGTCGTGCTACAAAAGTTGCCTCCAGGCTTGCTTCTAGAGAACATCACATGAAGAATATTCTTGGAAGCATCACAAAGGGGGTAAGCACTCGTAGACAACTAGCAAACTATTGTGCTCATCAAGCTTTTTTCTCTTGTGTTGAACCTCAAAAGGTCTATGAGGCGCTCGAAGACCCTGATTGGCTTAATACCATGCATGAAGAACTCCACAACTTCAAGCGCAACAAAGTGTGGCGTCTGGTGCCAAGGCCAAAGGAGAACCATAATGTCATTGGAACCAAGTGGATCTTTAAGAACAAGCAGGATGCTCATGGCATTGTCATTCGCAACAAGGCGTGTTTGGTGGCTCAAGGCTACTCCCAAGTCGAGGGTATCGACTACGGTGAAACCTTTGCCCCCGTTGCTCGCCTTGAATCTATCCGTTTGTTGCTTGCCTATGCTTCTCATCATAACTTTAAGTTGCAACAAATGGATGTGAAAAGTGCATTTCTTAATGGTCCTATTAATGAGTTGGTATATGTCAAACAACCCCCGGGGTTTGAGGATCCTAAGTTCCCCAATCACGTGTATCAACTCGATAAAGCACTCTATGGCCTTAAACAAGCCCCACGTGCGTAGTATGAGCATCTTACCGAGTTCTTGCAAGATCGTGGGTTTGAAATTGGGAAAATTGACCCCACTCCTTTTACTAAGAAGGTCAAAAGGGGAGTTGTTTGTCTGCCAACTATATGTTGACAATATTATCTTTGGTTCACCTAACAAAGCTTTCAATGATGAGTTTGCCGCACTCATGAGCACACATTTTGAGATGTCCATGATGGGAGAGTTGAAGTACTTCCTTGGATTTGAGATTAAGCAAAGAAGAGAAGGAATCTTCATCAAACAAGCCAAGTACACTCAAGACATGCTCAAGAGGTTTAATCTAAGTGATGTCAAGCCGGCTACTACTCCAATGCCAACAAAGTGCCAACTTGACATTGATCCCAATGGTAAAGCGGTGGATCAAAAGGTATATCGTTCTATGATTGGTTCCTTGCTTTACCTTTGTGCATCTAGACCGGATATTATGTTGAGTGTGGGAATCTGTGCATGATTTCAAGACTCACCTAAGGGAAGTCACTTTGTGGCATTCAAGCGAATCTTTCGATATTTGGCTCATACCCCAAACTTTGGCTTACGGTACCCAAGAGGAGCAAACTTCAACCTTGTTGGTTTCTCTGATTCGGATTGGGCAGGAGACAAAGTGGATAGGAAGTCCACTTCCGGAGGGTGCCAATTCCTTGGTTGCTCTCTGGTAAGTTGGTCTTCCAAGAAGCAAAGTTGTGTGTCTCTCTCGTTCGCCGAAGCAGAGTATGTGGCAGCTGGTAGTTGTTGTGCTCAACTTCTATGGATGAGGCTAACTTTAAAGGATTACGGTGTCACTTGTGACAAAGTGCCTCTTTGGTGTGACAATGAAAGTGCCATCAAGATTTCTCTCAACCCGGTGCAACATTTCATGACGAAGCATATTGACATTCGCTATCACTTCATCCGGGATCATATTTGGCGAGGAGAAATAGAGCTTCACTATGTCAACACTCATGATAACCTTGCAGATATCTTCACGAAGCCACTGGATGAAGCCAGATTTTGTGAGTTAAGGCATGAGCTAAATATCATAGATTTGAGCAATGTTGCTTGAAAACTTGCACACACTCCTCCCACTCAACATATTTATCTTGCCTAGATGTAGGCATGGACATAGGGGGAGTATTGTTCTCTCAATGAACTCTTCCTCCCCCCATTATGCATAAATCGATCAAGTCTTTGTTATTTGCCATGTTAAATGGTATGAGTGCTTCAAGACGAGTGTTGGTCATGGGCCCAATGATAGTTCTTCGCGGTGCCATACCAAATAACTCAAACATAGGTGGCTTCGGCCACCGACCTCCTTCAAGGAGGAGTGTCTCGTGTGTTGTTCCAGTCGTTTGTTGTCTTTCTTTCCGTTTGCCGTGTGTGTGCACTCTTGCCCGCGGTATCGTTGCATAAGCCTTCTTGTCAAAAATTGCATTTTCTTGAGGGAACGGTACTACCGTGATCTGTCATGGTACTACCGCAAGGAGAACTCCGGTACTACCGCAACCAGCACAGCAGTAAGTTTTTACTGCCACTAGAAGAGCGGTACTACCGCCCTGTGCGTGGTACTTCCGCCCGGGCGGTACTACCGCGATGACCGCGGTACTACCGCTCTTGTTTGAACGACTGGGAGTTATAAGCAGACAGGGGGTTCCAACTCCCCCGTACTCATTCATCTCGTTTCCCCCATGTCACCTCTCTCTCTCAAGAACGGCGCCGGAGGACCTCGCCGGATCTCCGTCCCCGGCCACTCTCCTCGCATTCCGACCGGTGGGATCGTTCCCCACCTCGACCTCTTGCCATGGATGAAGATTTCTCCCCAAAATCCCCTCTTCTTTTTGCCCGTTTGTTGTTTCTAGGTTTTGGGGAGATGCATGTTGTTCTTATGTTCTTTTTGACCCTATCCATGGAAGATTAGGGTGTAGGAGAGTTGTAGTGCAGTAGAAATGCTAGTGAGTATGTTGCTACCAAGTTGTTGTGATCAGTCGTAGTACCGTTCGCCCGTTCTACGCGATCATTGTTTAGAACCGCTTTCGGATCTGACCCCGAGCGGTACTACCGCTGGCTGACAGCGGTACTACCGCTCTGACGCGTAACGGTACTACCATGATGAACACGGAAGTAATTTTTTAGTACCGCGTCTGGTGCGGTACTACCGCAACACTTCTATGCGGTACTACCACCCCCTAGGCGGCACTAAAAATTTACTTCCGCAAGCTTCGACCAGTACTACCGCTTGGTTCATACCTACTTCGTAGCACATACATATTATCTTTTCTACATGTTTCTTGTGCTCTTGTGGCTTTTGCATTGATTCTCTTTGTCTTTCTTTCGTGTTCTTGTGTTTGTGTCATAGGTGGTGGCTCCGGTTCCAATGTCCGTTGCTCCAATCCCAGCTGTGACACAGGGTCTAAGCGTCTGCGCACCCAAAGTGATGTTCCTGAGGGCTCCAGTGCCCCCCAACGCAGAACCAAGACCACGGCCACCAAGAACAAGGAACCAACTATGACCATGGAGGAGATACCATCTCATGAGTTTATCACTAGGAGGAAGATCAACCCCTATGCAGATCCCCGGGCTCAGTTCCATGGAGATGAGTTGTTCTGGACCAAGCAGCAGTATCGTATCTACACAGAGGTACTAAAGAGAAAACACAACCTATATGTGGATGCACATTGGATTGACATGACCCACATGCGGAAGGAGGAGAACCGGGCCTATTTTGCTGAGGCTCTAGATCTTGTGGAGCAGTTTGGCATTGAGCACATCATGACATTTCAGATGGACTTTGACCCAGAGATTGTGGCATAGTTCTATGCTTCGGTTCACTTCCATCCCAAGGAGGAACGCAACTTGACTTGGATGAAAAATGGACATAAGATGACTGCTACATGGAAGGACTTTATGGATCTGCTTCAGGTTGCTGATGAGGGGCTCCACACTCCTGTTGGAGCTCGCCCTCATGCCAACGAAGAATCTGCCAACAAGGACCGGTTGCTGCCTTTCTATGTGGAGAAGACACTTGCTAGTGTCAAGAAGACTTGGGTGATGAACCCCTTTCTGGATATCATGCATAGGATCTTCCGCAACACCTTGTTTCCTCGCGTTGGGGACAAGGACAAGGTACGTGCATACCTCGTGGACATGTTGATTATGTGTGAGGAGGCCCGCAGTGCCCAGACTCAACCACTTGATATCTCACATATCATGTGGTGTGAGCTCCGCTTTGTGATTTTCACTCGCAAAATGCCTATCTACGGTCCTTTTCTGTTTCTGCTTATCTCCAAGACTTGGGAGAAGCTTTACTCTGATGAGGAGTTTGAGGCCCCACACTGGATTCGTCATGAGCCTATCAGACTTTGCATTAAGAGTCGATGGGCTAACACCACTACCCGTGCAGAGGCTGCTGCAGCTCAGATGGATGAAGATGAGGAGCCAGTGGAGGAGGTGGCAGCTGCTGAGGACAGTTCTGGAGGATATGCTCCTCCCTCGTCTGAGCTCTCGTGGGCTAAGAAGCTGAAGAGGAAGATGAAGGCTCTGTTTTGTATGCAGGCAAAGGGGCAGTACAAGGCTCATGTGATTCACAAGCAATCTCGCTAGCGTGACAAGAAGATAATGAAGATCTTTGGTGAGGATCCGTCTGATGGGTCAGAGGAGATCATCACTCCAGAGGTTGAGTGGATTGCCAAACAGGGCTACAAGTGGTCTGATTCTGAGGAGGAGTAGCAGGAGTCTGACGGTGCACGTGACGACTGATTTCTTCCGCCTGAGCTACCACCTTTGACTTAGGTGTCCTCTTTCCCTTTGTGGTGTCTCGATGCCAAAGGGGGAGAGTGTGTTAGGATTTGCGTCTTGTGTCGTGCCGTGTTTATTCGCGTTTCGTTGGTCGAACCTTGTCTGCTTTCGTTGGTTTGTGTCGTGTGTGTGAGACCTTCATATGGTGTGAGACATATGCACTCTACTCGTTATCTCGTTATTATGTCTTTGCTATCTGCTAGGTTGTGAGCGGTTGCTTCACTTGCCCTTAATATGTGCTCACGTTACCCTCCTTACATCCGT
>LR738713.1:94306501-94321943 GCA_902687465.1 Secale cereale | reverse complement strand
GCCCAAGGGCGCGTACCTACGGCTTGTGGCCAGCCCGTGGCTTTCCTGGCCCGTACTCCAAGTCACGTAGGTGTGTTTTGTCCAGAAAAAATCATCGCTAAAGTTTTATTCCGTTTGGACTCCATTTGATATTCCTTTTCTGCAAAACTCAAAACCAAGGAAAAAAACAGAAACTGGCACTGGGCACTAGGTAAATAAGTTAGTCCCATAAATAATATAAAATAGCATATTCATGCATATAAAACATCCAAAGTTGATAATATAATAGCATGGAACAATAAAAAATTATTGATACGTTGGAGACGTATCAAGCATCCCCAAGTTTAATTCCCACTCGTCCTCGAGTAGGAAAATGATAAAAACAGATTTTTTGATGTGGGATGCTACCTAATATATTTAGCAGTGTGTTTCTTCTTATTTTGGCATGAATGTTCAGATCCATATGATTCAAAACAAAAGTTCATTGACATAAAAACAATAATACTTCAAGCATACTAGAAAGAAAATTATGAAGCTTCAAAAATAACATGGCTAAATAAAGTTATCCCTACAAAATCATATAGTCTTGTTATGCTTCCTCTTCTTAGCACAAAGTATAAATCATGCCCACCCTGGTGTCAGCCAAGCAATTGTTTCATACTTTAAAACGCGCTTCAGTGTTTTCAACTCTTCATGCAATACATGAGTGTGAGCCATGGACATAGCACTATAGCTGGAATAGAAGGTGGTAGTAGACAAAAGTAGGGAGAAAGTCTCATATCAACTAGGAAAATTAATGAACTATGGAGATGTCCATCAATTGATATCAAAGAGAGTGGGTAGGGATTTCCCTGTAACGGATGCACTAGAGCTATAAGTGTATGAAAGCTCAAAAAGAATACTAAGTAGGTGTGCATCCAACTTGCTTGCTCATGAAGACCTAGGGCATTTAAGGATGCCCATCGTTGGAATATACAAGCCAAGTTCTATAACCAAAAATTCCCACTAGTAATATATGAAAGTGTCAAAATATGAGACTCTCGATCATGACGAACATGGTGCTACTTTGAAGCACAAGTGTGGAAAAAGATAGTATCATTTTCCCTTCTCTCTTTTCCTCTCATTTTTTAGACTCCTCTTTTTTTGGATATTTTTTCTCTTTATTTTCTTTTTTGGGCACTTTGGCCTCTTTTATTATTTGGGCTCTTTGGCCTCTTTTATTTATAACCTCACATGGGATAATGTTCTAATAATGATGATCATCACACTTTTATTTACTCACAACTCAAAATTACAACTCAAGTTGACTCAAACTCATAATGACGGAATGGTGGAGTTACCTGGCAATATATCTCGGAATGGCTATGAAAATGCCATAATAGGTAGGCATGGTTGCTGTTTTCAGGAAGGGTAAAAGGTGGGTTTAATGCACCGGCGAAAGTTGTGCGGTACTAGAGTGCCTAGCACGGTGGAAGGGTGAGAGTGTGTATGATCCATCGACTCAACATTAGTCATAAAGAATTCACATACTTATTGCAAAAAAAATATTAGCCCTCGAAGCAAATTACTACTACGCATGCTCCTAGGAGAGAGGTTGGTAGGAGTTAACCATCGCGCGCTCCCGACTTTCACGCAAAGGAATACAATCAAGAATAAATTGCGCTCCAACTTCATCGCATAACTAGAAGACCATACGTGCATGCTACGGGAATCACAAACCTTAACACAATTATTTATTTAATTAAACAATTAACTACTAGCATAACTCTAATACCACCATCTTCATATCGCAATACAATTGCAAGGAATCAAACTTCTCATATATTGAGTGCTCTTTATGAAAGTTTTTATTATATCCCCCTTGGATGCTGATGACCCACAACCGTAAGGGATCTATTGCAGCGTTTTCGATAAGTAAGAGTGTCGAACCCAACGAGGAGCAGAAGGTATTGATAAGTGATTCTGAGCAAGGAATAACTGCAAGCACTGAAAGATAACTTTTTAGGGGTTTTCTTGATATAAGCAACAGGAAAGTAGAAGCGAGCGAAGTAAAAGGCACTGGAGAGTAACAAGTGGCCCAATCCTTTCTGAGTAAAGGAGAGGCCTAGCAACTGAACTTATAAAGGCTAAAGTGTTCTTGAGGACACACGGGAGAGGTAGTCATGTGCTTTTTCGCCATATTCCGCATCAATACTATGTGATGTGTTGATAAGTGTTGAGTGGGTGGATCTACGCAAGTACACCCTCTAGACTAAGATGAGTGCACTCTTATGATTAAACACCTTGCAAGCATTCGCAAATACAAGATAGTATTTAAGGCAAAAGCCTAACCATAGCAATACGATCGATGATCCATTGTTCCCTTGTGCAAAAGCGTGCGAACTGGGGTTCAGGTTTCTGTCACTCCGGCAACCCACCGTAAGCATTCTTTGTACACAATGTATTCCCCTAGGTCCTTAATAAGGCGAAGTGTTGAGTGTTCGACTCACACAACACCACTAGGAAAATAACAACACAACTTAAGTATCAAACAACACATATTACTTCAACATCATATGACTACTAACAACAAGACTTCTCCCATGTCCTCAAGAACTAAAGTAACTACTCACAAGACATAAAAGAGATCATGATCAGTGGAGATAGATGGATGATAAACAATCTGGACACAATGATATTTCTCCAACAAAACTCAATAAAATTCGCCACAAAGTAGTAATCAACACCGACAGAGTAGAGAGGATAGATAGTACGGATTACAACACAAGTTGCAATTGTGAGATGAGATTGGATGAAGATGGAGATGGTGCTGATGTTGGGGATGATGTTGATGATGATCTCGATGATGCCCGTGACCATGGTGATGACGATGGCGATGATCTCCCCTTCTGGGAGGTGATCTCCCCGGCGGAATCTGCCCGCCGGAGATGGCTTTTCTTCTCTGTAGGTTTCCGCCACGGAGCGGCGGCGGAACTCCGTAAACTCTCCCCTTTTTAGGGTTTCTGGATGACGAGGAGTATATAGGCCAGAGGGGAGAGCCTGGAGTGGGCCAGGGGCTCCAGGCGCCCTCCCGGCGCGGCTAGGGTGGGGGCCGCACCAGGTGGCCGCCTGGGCACCCTGTGGCCCCCCTCTGGTTGCTCTTTTGCGTATCTTCGTGATCCTTCTGGAAAATACCCTCCGTCGATTTTCAGGTAATTTGGAGGTATTCTTCTTCAGCAACTCAGCGTCCACTTTTTACCGCTGAATCCTGCGTTTGCTGCTTCGGCACCGGAAAGTTGCAAACTGTGTAAAATAGGCCAAAACAACATAAGAACATCATCGTAATGTGAAATATATCAACGAATAAGGATGAATTACGATATAAAATAGTGATGCATTTTGGACGTATCAACACCCCCAAGCTTAGACCTCGCTTGTCCCCAAGCGAATACTGAGCTCGGTAAACCTGTCCACAAGTTTAGAGAGTGAAGTGTTGATAAATAGAATACGGACAAGAAGCATCACAGTTTCTTCACCAAACTCAAATATCCTCAATAGCAATCTTCAACTCATAAGGCCCTTATAAAAGAGTGGTAACACTTATAATCGAAAGTAGGGCTAAGGAAACTCATCAAATCATGGCAAACATGTCCTTTGGTCAAAGAACAACTAATAGCTTTTACTTTTGCTCTTTCTCTTGATGTTTTGATGAGATTAATTTAAGCTTTTGAAAGAACATGTTATTAGGCAAGAAGTGAAAGTGTTTTCACAAAGGAAGATGTTTGCTTTAGCTGGGCTTGACAAACAACTTACTTATCAAATGATAATGTCAACAAGGATATGATATGACAAATCTTAATGCAACTTTATATGAATGAATCCTCGTCAACATCAAATGTCTGCTCTCTTTAAGAATAGAAGGAAGTAGGAATAACTGACTCAACCTAAAACTAAGAGATAGGCCCTGCTCTAGGGAAGTAGGGAAAACTCATGTGCTATCCTTAAATCAAACAGAATTAAAACAAGTTTTGAGAGGTGCATGATTTGTCAACGAATGCTAATAGATAACTCAATTACTTCTCAAACTGGACAAGTTTCGAGGAACGGCTCCCGCACGGGGACGATCACATCCCCTTAATCTCCTTTGTTTATCACTGCCAAAGTTTTCTGATTTCTCATGAACAAAGCGTGAAGGAGGGTTTGTTTGTTGTATTATCTTTTATGAGCCGGGCGCACTCATGCCAGTTCCTCCTCGTATTAGGGGTTTGCAGATTAGACATGCAATCCCGGGGTAAAACTTGTCCAACTTAAAAAGATCATGAATTAACTACTACTTCCTCATGAGCTAAAACAGGGGCACAAAATAGAAGATTTTGAACATTTAAGGATAACACATAAATTCTATACTTTAGGAGGTGGTAGTGGAATACCACGAATAGGAAGGTATGGTGGACTCATGGAAGGTATTGGTTTAAGGGTATGGATGCACAAGCAGAATTCCGCTTAGTACAGAGTTTAGGCTAGCAAAGGCTTTGAGAGAATAGACAATTGATGATGACTAAGATGCAAAGCAATATAAAGCATAAACATTAAAATAAGCATAACACATCAAGTTGTCTTCCTTGTCAGCATAACACTTCAAGCATAATAACATAAAGGTTTTGGCTATGTCGCTACTTTAAGAAAATCATGCTTGTTGTTATGATCAAAGCTATGTTTGCCAAGATTAAATAAAGTTTTCAAAGCCATACCTGATATAAGGTCAATACTCCCCATAAGAATCATCATATAAGGTCGATTGCGTGAAGAGAATACTGAGTGCAGCAAAGGAACCAATAGACTTCTCATTAATATTCCATCATAGACGACTCCACACTCACGGATACAATCTCTCCACAGAAGGAGTGATAGACCTCAATGCACACACCTATTTCATATAATAACCTCCCTAGACATGATACGACTCTACTTGACTCTAAAAGACAAAAGATAAAGATAAAGATACCAGGCACTCCCCCAAGCTTGGAACAAGCCAAGGGGATGCCATTACCCAAGGAGATTTCACTCCTCATTCTTGTTGACGTTGATTCTTCAAATCTCTTATGACACGGCGAAGGGTTTGGTTTTCCTTCTCCAAGATCTCCACTTGTACCTTTAGTACACGGAAATCTTCGCACAGCTGATTGGTGATGCGATAAGCCTCGGAGATGGTGGAGAGCGTACGTTGATCTTCAAGTGAAGTAGAGGGCCCTGAAAGGTTAAGAGAAAGATCATAATGAGGTTAGACAGATCCCACGATGATGGGATTGCTTGGGCCTCCTTGTTGTTGGGCAGTGATAGTCTTGACTTCCTCCCTCACGGAGCGCTCCATCTCCGCTTGTCTTGCGGCAATCTTTTCTTCGGTAGACTAGTCAACGTGCTTCCCTTGATTAAGATCCTTCTGGACTTGACGTAGACGCCATCCCAAGAAGTCCTCTCCGCTCGAGCCACAAGAAGACATCTCTAACAATAACTTTTTACCCTGGCAGAAACAGATCGAAAAGAAAACACACGAAATCACGAGATACGTTGCCGGAACAATCCGGGCAAATATATAGCAAAAATTTCTGCACAGAAAGGAAGGTAACAAGCTAAAGTGGGGTCAGAGACGGACTCCTGGGTGCCCAGGCGGCCTCCCGGCGCGGCCAGGAGGTAGGCCGCGCCAGGGGGGCGCCTGGGCCCCCTGGAGCTTGTCTCCGGCTCCACTTAGGCTTAGAATTTTCCTAATTTCGCAAAACTCATAATATGGAACTTTTCTGGTGGTTCGCGATGTTTCCTTACCGTAATACATACCTTTTCTTATTCTGCTTCTGCTGGTGTCTGAAACAGGGCTGCAACATGTTCTTCGTGAGTTGTTGTGTATATCTGATGGCTTCTCGCCCCTCGTTGGTTACCCCAAGTGGAAGGTTTGAGATACAGTGTAGCGGAAGTTTTCCCTTGGCAATACCAAGGATCAATTTCCCTGAGACTCCCAGTTTCAACAAGAAGGTGTCAACTGCTAACGGCGCCAGATATTAGCAATCAACATGGACCTGCACACAGATACAAATAACTTTGCTCCCAACGAGTACAGAGAGGTTGTCAATCCCTCCGGCCTTGTAGTTTACAAAGGATCAAACACAAGTGATAGTAGTGATAGGTATAATTGCAATAGTAAGTAAAAGCGGAAAGTAAATAGCGGATGTGATCAATGATGGTAATATGGACCGGATTCTCATGATGTTCACTAGTGATGTCTCTCTCCCAAAAGACGATAAAACAGCTATGTGAGGTAAACGAATTACAGCTGGGCAATTGACAGGACCATGTGCGCAAACCAATGCTGACTAAGTTGCAAGAAAGGTAGAGGTTCAAAGCATGGGCAGCACGCCGAGGTAAGTAGACCGAAATCCATCTGCATCTACTACTAATCATCCACCTTGAGATATCTATCCAGAACATCTCGCTGGTATTAAGTTGCGAGTCCCACCCATAGTGTAAACTCAAAGCAACAGACAACTGCATTAAAAGAACTTTGCGTAAAGTAAACAATCCTTGCACCCGCGGGCACAAGCACCGTTGTTTTCCCCCTTGTGGCAACAGCACATCCCCTAGACTCATGTTTCTGTCACTCAAGCTAGTCATCGAGGGGCATGAACCCACAATCAAGCATAACGTTCCCTCTTGGAGTCACTACCTACTACTTGGCCAAAGCAATAAATAATAACGGAGAACATGCAAGAATTACTTACGAACATAAATATAAAAGAGGTGAATCAAATATATTACTCAAACACAATCTGAACATAATCTCACAATCCATCGGATCCCAGCAAACTCATCATAGCAACAGCATAAGGATTACATATGTGCCTCGATCATGTAGGGCAGCTCACGAGGACTAATTAGTGAAGCACAAGAACGGGAGGAGAACATCACATAGCTACTGGTCATGGACCCATGGTCCAAGGGAGACTACTCACAACTCATCCGGGAGGCGTCCATGGTGGTGGAGAAGCTCCCGGTGGTGATCCTCCCCTCCGGCAGGGTGCCGGGAAGAGTTCTCCTGGTGCTCCCGATCTTGGAAGCGCGGCGGCGGCGGAACAGAGATGAGATCGCGAAAAAGGGTTCCCGTCTCGAGGGTTTCGGGACACGATATAAATATATGCCAAAGGGGGGCATCAGACGAGGCTCGGGGGGCCCAGGCGCCCCCCGGCGCGGCCAGGGGGGCGCGCCACCAGGGCGCCTGGTGCCCTGGTGGCCCCCCTCCGACTGTACTTCGGGTGCCGGGAAGCTTCTCGAACGTTGATTTTTTATATAATTTTTCCGGGATTTTTCTGGCAGTTCTCGTAATGGGAAAACCTGAAATACAAAAACAGCCGAAAACAGAAACTGGCACTGGGGTGCACTGAGTTAATAGGTTAGTCCGAATATGATCAAAAGTGTATGGAAGTGTATAAATAACATAGCAATATCACCCAAAAGAGGCATGGAGCAAGCAGAAATTATAGATACGTTTTGGACGTATCAACATCCCCAAGCTTAATTCCTGCTCGTCCTCGAGTAGGTAAATGATAACAAGAATAATTTCTGTGGTGACATGCTATTAACCATATAGGACTTTTTCATAGTCACATGACAAAAGCTTACTGAGACAATGAATCTGTAGTAATTAAGTTGCCTCATGAGAAAATCACAAAGAACTGAAAGTTTTACAATATGATACTGAAACATCAAATAGATTTGCAATGAGCATGGTGTGCAAATATGATAAAGTGATATCTCGCTTGCCCCCTTTAGTGAAGCAAAACATAAATGCAGGGGCACCTCCAAGGTTTAAGTGATGACTAGATACAATGATTTCAAAATAAACAATATCACAATCATGCAAAAGACAATGCTACTTTGGGACAATGCACATTACACTCAGAATGACAATCATGCTCTCAGTAGTTGGTGCTTTAAAAAGAAGGTGGAGACTCTCGAACCGTGGCTTTTGTTGGCAAGGTTGAAAACCCGTAGTCGGAAACAAAGACAAAACATGTACCAGAGCTCTTGGTTTTAAAAACAGAGGTAATAATATTTTTTAGATCATGCATGTTTTGTCAACGAATGCTAGCAGACAACTCAATCACTTCTTGAGATGGACAAGTTTCGAGGAACGGCTCCCGAATGAGGACGATCACATCCTCTTAATCTCCTTTGTTTATCACTGCCAAAGTTTTCTGATTTCTCATGAACAAAGCGTGAAGGAGGGTTTGTTTGTTATATTATTTTTGAGCCAGGCGCACTCAATGCCAGTTCCTTCTCGTATTATGGGTTTGCACATTATACATGCAATCCCGGGGTGAAGCTTGTCCAACTTAAAAAGATCATGAATTAACTACTACTTCCTCATGAACTTAAAACAGAGGCACAAAATAGGAATGCTTTTTCTTTGAATAATTTCGAGATGGTACATGCAAGTCTCCGTTAGGAATGGCAGGTAAATACCATGTAGGAAGGTATGGTGGACTCATATGGCATAACTGGTTTAAAGGAATTTGGATGCACAAGCAGTCAGTCCGCTTAGTACAGGTGGAGGTTAGCAAAAGACTGGGAGCGACCAACTAAGAGAGCAATGACGGTCATAATCATGCAGAGCGACAAAGCAACATTGAATCAGGCATGGAAGTTATATCGCTACTCAGAAACAAAAGATCATCAAGGCTTGACAGACTTTCTTTACAGTCTTAAATATGCGTGAGCATACGCCAAGTCAATCAAAATAAATTCTTTGAAGGAAGATATTACTAAACCATACCACATCATAGGCAACCAAACCATGTTGGTACTCCAATAACACATTGGGAATCCCCCAGCTATTTGAGACTAACCATAAGAAAACATGAACTACTAAGCGCAATTATGCACGTAGCATCTTTATCATAGACATATCAACCAATGCAACGGAAGCAAACTCTCTTAATAAGATAAGCATGATAAATAAAGAGAGTTCAAGCAACCAACTAAACAAAAGCTCTTTAGAAAGATAAGCATGAAAGTTAAGAGCTAAGCATGATAGTAGCTATTAAAAGACAAAGAACACACACAGCAAAGATAGACATGAAAATTCTATGTTATGTTCTAGGTAGAAGTGGAGCGTGTTTCTCTCCCACATAAAGAAAGCTGAGTTCCGACTCGTTATGAAAAGCTAAAGAAAACTAAAAAGGAAACTAAAAGCAAGACGCTCCAAGCATATCACATAACACATGAAGTGATAAAAATATAGTGGAACGAAAGACGAACTGATAATGTTGATGGAGAAGGGGATGCACGGGGGCATCCCCAA
The DNA here is from genome assembly GCA_902687465.1 of Secale cereale. Taxonomy (NCBI): domain Eukaryota; kingdom Viridiplantae; phylum Streptophyta; class Magnoliopsida; order Poales; family Poaceae; genus Secale; species Secale cereale. The sequence continues at coordinate 94,312,636 of LR738713.1, read as the reverse complement.
GCTTAGACGCTTGAGTCTCCTTGAATATTTCTTGGGGGTGCATGGGGGCATCCCCAAGCTTGAGCGTTTGACACTCCTGAATCTTTTTATCATCTTCCCTCGCACACTTGAAAATTCCCTTCATACATAACTCATCATAATCTGATTAGCGAGGTTAGTACCCTTAATAAAATAATTGTTCCTTGCTGGAAATAAAGATATTCTTGAAGGTCTACTGTTTCTCAAGATTGCCAAAAGGTTTTTGCAAGGAAAAAGCAAGCTCTAGGTTTGCAAAATGAAGGAAAGGCAAAACAGGACAGAATCTGTGAAAAACAGAACATCAGGTAGTAAATGATTTTTTCGGGGTACTTCTGCAACTCTAATAAAAAAACTCAGAACAAAAGCACGAAAGACAATTATATAGAGCACGCTGTCGAAAAAATTCAGACCAAAAAGATGATCTGGTGATTTTATACGAATTTTTCTGTCCAAGGACAGAATCTGTTTCCTGGACAGCACGTCACAACTTTTGAACTTTCTAGCAATCAGAGGCTACACTTGGCACCAAATTTGAAAAGTAAAGATACAATGATGATGCTACTGTAGTAACAACATCAAGACACAACAAAAGCAAAATAAAATTTATTCATTGGGCTGCCTCCCAAAAGCGCTTTCTTTTATGCCTTTAAGCTAGGCATAATGCATAGAGATCAAGTTTTATCAAGAGTAAAAGAATAGCTAGCCCGTATGACGGACTCAAAAGGTAACTTAATCTTCTTTCGAGGGAAGTGTTCCATCCCTTTCTTGAGAGGAAACTGGAATTTTATATTCCCCTCTTTCATGTCAATGATAGCACCAACGGTACGAAGGAAAGGACGTCCCAAAATAATTGGACACGAAGGTTCACATTCAATATCCATAATAGTAAAATCAACGGGAACATAGTTGTCATTGACAATGATAAGACCATCGTCGATCCTTCCCAAAGGTTTCTTTATGGAAGAATCAACGAGACGAACACCAAAAGAACAAGAATCAAAAGGTTTCAATTTAAGCATATCATATATTCTTTTGGGCATAACAGAGGTACTAGCACTAACATCACATAAAGCATAGCAAGAGAAGTTATCCAACTTAATTTTAATCATAGGATCCCAACCATCTTCTAGCTTTCTAGGTATGGAGGCTTCTACTCTAAGTTTCTCCTCCCTAGCTTTGATAATAGCATTAGTGATATGCTCTGTGAAGGCGAGGTTAATCGTGCTAGTGCGGGGGTCTCTAGACATCTTGTGAAGGAAATCAATAACTTCGGTAAGAGTGCAATTATCAAAATCAAGGTCACTACTATCAAGTAAAGTGGTAGTGGTGTCCTTTAGGTTCACTTGTTTGGTAGTTTCTATGGTCATAGCATCACCATTAATAGGTCCATCGGGACCAGGAGTGCATTGGGTGCTAAGAGTTTGGATATCCTCAACAACTTGGATAGTAGCAACAGTGTGGTGGGTAGGAAGGCCCTTAATTCTTTCTTCTTCCTCCCTTTCTCTAGCCCATCTCTCTTTAAGTTTAGCCATCATCCTAATATTTTCATTAATTTGCACTTGAATAGCATTCATAGGAGTGACCTTCCTCTCCTCAAGAGGAGAAGTTCTAATTTGAAGTAATTCAACCTCATTGGCTAAATTGTCTACCTTCAAAGAGAGATCACCTAGTTTGTTTAGTTTTTCTTCTACAATATTATTAAAAGCTTTTTGGGTAGTGATGAAATCTTTAAGCATAATCTCTAGTTCAGTAGTGGAGTTCTTGGTGCTAGGATAAGCATTGTTGTTCCCATAAGAATTAGAGGGGAACGGTCTAGGATTGCTACCAAAATTACTCCTATAAGCATTGTTATTAAAATTGTTTCTAGAGATAAAGTTCACATCTACTTGTTCTTGAGCAATCAAAGAATTTAAAGGAACATCACGAGGATCAACAGAAGATTGCTTTGAAAGTAGAGACATGATCAAGTCAACTTTTTCATTTCGGGAGGAAATCTCCTCGACAGAGTTTACCTTCCTACCTGTTGGAGCGCGTTCGGTGTGCCATTGGGAATAGTTGGTCATCATCTCATCGAGAAGCTTCGTGGCAGCACCAAGTGTAGTTGACATAAAGGTTCCTCCCGCGGCCGAATCTAACAAGTTCCGTGAGGTAAAGTTCAAGCCTGCATAAAAAGTTTGGATAACCATCCAAGTAGTCAAACCATGAGTAGGGCAGTTCTTGATAAGAGATTTCATACGTTCCCAAGCTTGGGCAACGTGTTCATTATCCAATTGTTTAAAATTCATTATGTTACTCCTTAGTTGGATAATTTTAGCAGGTGGATAGTATTTTCCATAAAAAGCATCTTTGCACTTGTCCCATGAATCTATGCTATTTCTAGGCAAAGACTGAAACCAAATTTTAGCTCCTCCTCTCAAGGAGAAAGGAAAAAGCTTAAGCTTAACAATATTAACATCTATTTCTTGGTACTTTTGCATATCACAAAGTTCAACAAAGTTGTTCAAGTGTAAAGCAGCATCATCTCCAGCACCGGAGAATTGATCTTTCATGACTAGATTCAGTAAAGCAGGTTTAATTTCATATGATGATGCTGAAGTGGCAGGTGTAGTGATAGGTGTGCAGATAAAGTCATCGTTGTTGTGACTAGTGAAGTCACACAACTTGGTGTTCTCGGTGGAACCCATAGTAGCAAGCAAGCAAGATAACTTTTTTTGTGATTTTCGATAAAAGATACTAAAGCAAAAACTGAAAGGTAAACTAACAAGACTAAAAAGCAAAGGTAAAAGATAGCGTGCAACTCCCCTATCCTGAAGAGTGGAGTCCCCGGCAACGGCGCCAGAAAACTTTGCTTGATGGCTTCTCGCCCCTCGTTGGTTACCCCAAGTGGAAGGTTTGAGATGCAGTGTAGCGGAAGTTTTCCCTTGGCAATACCAAGGATCGATTTCCCTGAGACTCCCAGTTTCAACAAGAAGGTGTCAACTGCTAACGGCGCCAAATATTAGCAATCAACGTGGACCTGCACACAGATACAAATAACTTTGCTCCCAACGAGTACAGAGAGGTTGTCAATCCCTCCGGCCTTGTAGTTTACAAAGGATCAAACGCAAGTGATAGTAGTGATAGGTATAATTGCAATAGTAAGTAAAACCGGAAAGTAAATAGCGGATGTGATCAATGATGGTAATATGGACCGGAGTCTCATGATGTTCACTACTGAAGTCTCTCTCCCAAAAGACGATAAAACAGCTATGTGAGGTAAACGAATTACAGCTGGGCAATTGACAGGACCATGTGCACAAACCAATGCTGACTAAGTTGCAAGAAAGGTAGAGGTTCAAAGCATGGGCAGTACGCCGAGGTAAGTAGACCGAAATCCATCTGCATCTACTACTAATCATCCACCTTGAGATATCTATCCAGAACATCTCGCTGGTATTAAGTTGTGAGTCCCACCCATAGTGTAAACTCTAAGCAACAGACAATTGCATTAAAAGAACTTTGCGTAAAGTAAACAATCCTTGCACCCGCGGGCACAAGCACCGTTGTGTTTCCCCCTTGTGGCAACAACATGTCGGGGGAAACTGTCCACCACGAGCACCTATGGGACCGGAGCCCTTGTTCGTGCGGTAAGGGAGCGGAGGGAGCACAAAGAGCAGATCGTAGAGCACACGCGGGCAGTTTACCCAGGTTCGGGCCGCGATAGACGCGTAAAACCCTACTCCTGCTTAGATTGTATTGAGTGTTGGAGCTCGGGAGCTTGAAGAACTAGCTACACCGAGAGATAGAGCTGTCTAGGTTCCAAACCCTTTCTACGTTGTGCATGGGCCTCCTTTTATAGCTCAAGGGGTCACCGACAGGTGTCAACGTAGAAGAAGGGGTAAAAACGTAATTGTGGTGGTAGTTGTAACAGTGCGGGAACAGTGGATGAACAGTGGTCATCACCTACTTTGACAGTGGGGGACAAGAGCATTAAATGCCCGTCGCCGTCGACCCCAAAAGCGCCCGCCCGTGCGTCTCCGTTGGCCACGGTGGTAGCTTCGTCACCGTGGAGTGCCACCGTGTCCCCCAGGCTGCACAGCCATCCGCCACGCGTCCCTGGAACGGCCCCAGGGCGACGCGTGGGGCAATGAGCTGGAGCATGGGCACACAGCGCAACTCTCCCCGGCAAGCACCTTGCCGGGGCCTTGACCTTGCCGGGCCCTGAAGCTTGCCGCTCCCTGGGCCCTGCCGGGGCGCATGCTGCGTCGAGGCATGTCTATTGAGATGCAGTCTTCTAGTCTTCCTGGCAAGCTCCTCTTGCCAGGGTCTTGTGCTAATGTGGTAGTCTTGGACCTGGGACGGCCTTCCCGGCAAGCTCCACTTGCCGGGGTCTTGATCTTCTGACTTGTATACTTTGTTTTTGAATGGCTTAATAAAGACCAGAGAGGTTTCCGGCAAGCACGTGGTAGACCCTGCCGCGGGAAGCTGCTACTGCCCGTGCACAAGTTGGGGTACTAAGGTACCCCTATCTTAGTACACCGACAGGAGCCCCCGAGCCTGGGCCACACACGGTGCCGAGCGCTGTAGGGCCAGGCCCAAAACAGTGCACGGGCACGCGCGGCCCACGGCGAGCCGTAATTCCACTTCCGCATCCGCCGCGTCCCTCCCTAACGGCACGCGTTGATTGCGGCGTCGTGGGAGAGAACGTGGCCACATTCTTTAATGGGAAATGCGGAGCGTCCCCCACTTCCCCCTTAAAAGCAGAGGAAGCAGGGGCCGTTACCTTACTTCGTCTTCATTGCTTCTTCCACCTCCAGAAATCCCCCTCTGCGCTCCGCCTCCTCATCTCCTCCGCCCTCTTCCGCATCCGCGGCACCGTCGAGCTTCTCGCCCCCTTCCTCCGCCGCCTCCGCCATGGCCCCGAAGGCCGAGAAGGCGAAAGCGGAGAAGACCAAGAGGGAGAAATCCGAGCAGGTGGCGAAGCTTGTCGCCCTGCGAAAGAGGAACGTCGTCTTCGCGCCGAGGCTCAGCGCGCGGGAGCTCTGGAACAAGTACTATCTGTTCTGGGCCAAGAAGACCAAGGCGCATCCCCGCACCCGAGTCTACCCGGCCGCCGCCAGAGATCTGTACCCCAGCGGGTATTTCTTCTTTGCTTTCTTCTTCCATTGCGGCCTGTGTCCTCCATTCTCTGAATTTTTCTGCGATATCATGAATACATACAACCTCCATCTCTTAGACTTCACCCCCAACGCCATCCTCACGATGGCGGTTTTCGCACATCTGTGCGAAAACTACATAGGGATCTATCCAAACGTAGCGCTCTTTAGGCATTTCTTCATGCCTAGAGCAGAGGCCGGCGCCCCCCTCTCCGGAGGTATTTCTTGGGTCTTCCGCTTGAATAAGAAGGATTCATATCTGAAAGGAGAGCTCCGCGACAAGTGGGAGGAGTGGCGCGCGGATTGGTGCTGGATAGTTGAGGACGAGCCGCAGCCTTTCACTGCGCCGCGCACAACAGCCATAGTGCGCGGCAGGGACTGGAGCGATTTGGCTGCGGATGACATCAAGCTCAACGCTGCCCTTGTCAGGATTCTTTGTCTCCGGGTAGCCAAGTTGACCATCGGAGAGGTAGGAGCAGATTTTCTCCGCCGCCGCATCGCTCCTTTACAAGAAAGGAAAAGGCCTGCATGGGAGTTTGGCAATGCGGCGGACGTAATGAGGTTGCGCCCGGGGTTGAACTACAACTTCACGGCGCTGGAGCTGAAGGGAATGCTCCGGGAGCTTTTCAAGCACGACCCGGCTCACCCGAAGTGGTTTAGACCTCCCCGGGGAGTGGTGCCGCTGTGCAACAGCACCGCCCGGGATGCTTTGCGGGCGATGATGCCCGCGTGTGACTCTCATGGCGTCGACCCAACATGGATAGTGCCCACGCCGGATGCCATCATGAGTTTCTTCGATAACTTGGTCGAGGTGCCGAAGAACACCGATGAGATCAAGGGTCTCACCCGGGCCACCACGGATCGGGAGATAGCTTATATCGCTACCCGGGTAGAAGAGGCCGCCGCAGCCGCAGCGGTAGGAGAATTTGGGTTCACCGTCGACGAGGCAGAGGCCGAGGACGCGTCGTGCCAGGCCGAGGAG
>LR738713.1:94259929-94279471 GCA_902687465.1 Secale cereale | reverse complement strand
CTTCGGGTGCCTGGTAGCTTCTGGAACGCTGATTTTTTATATAATTTTTCCGGGATTTTTCTGGCAGTTCTCGTAATGGGAAAACCTGAAATACAAAAACAACCGAAAACAGAAACTGGCACTGGGGTGCACTGAGTTAATAGGTTAGTCCAAATATGATCAAAAGTGTATGGAAGTGTATAAATATCATAGCAATATCACCCAAAAGAGGCATGGAGCAAGCAGAAATTATAGATACGTTTTGGACGTATCAATATCATATTCACATCAACATTGACAAGGTCTCCTGCTATGTAATGCTTAAGTCTTTGCCCATTCACAACTTGAGGTTTGGTGCCTTCAAAATTGTTAATCTTGATTGCACCAGACCGATAGACTTCTTCAATATGAAATGGCCCTTCCCACCTGGAAAGTAGTTTGCCTGGAGAAAACCTGAAACGGGATCTAAACAACAAAACTTTATCACCAACATTAAATTCACGTTTCAGAATCCTCCTATCATGCCACTTCTTTACCTTTTCCTTGAAGATTTTAGCGCTCTCGTAAGCTTCACTTCTCCACTCATCTAGAGAAGTCAAGTTCATGAGACGCTTCTCACCAGCTAACTTTGGGTCAGCATTAAGCTCTCTAACAGCCTAGAAAGCTTTGTGCTCTAATTCTAATGGAAAATGGCAAGCCTTGCCATAAACCATCTTATAGGGGGACATGCCCATGGGATTTTTGTAAGAAGTTCTATACGCCCACAAAGCATCTCCTAACTTATTTGACCAGTCCTTTCTATTTCTATTTACTGTCTTCTGTAAGATCAACTTGATCTCTCTATTGGTGAGCTCAACTTGCCCACTAGTTTGAGGATGGTACGGTGAAGCAATTCTATGATTGACATCGTACTTGGCTAAAGCTTTTCTAAAAGCTCCATGCGTGAAGTGTGATCCTCCATCAGTCATGAGATACCTAGGTACACCAAACCTAGGGAAAATCACTTCTTTGAGCATTTTCAAAGATGTCTTGTGATCAGCACTTTCAGTGGGGATTGCTTCAACCCACTTGGTCACATAATCAACAGCTACTAAAATGTGAGTGTACTTGTGCGAAGAAGGAAAAGGACCCATAAAATCAAAACCCCAGCAATCAAAAGGTTCAATCACTAGTGAGTAATTCATAGGCATCTCATTCCTTCTACTAATGTTACCAACTCTCTGACATTTATCACAGGCTAAAACATAATTTCTAGCATCCTTAAAGAGAGTAGGCCAATAAAAACCTGATTGAAGAACCTTATGTGCGGTCCTCTCACCGGCATGATGTCCTCCATAGGGACTATCATGACATTGTCTGAGAATGTCCTTCTGCTCATGTTTCGGTATGCATCTTCTCACGATCCCGTCTGGACCTTCTTTGAAAAGATGTGGGTCATCCCAAAAGTAGTGCCTCAAATCATGAAAGAACTTCTTCCTTTGCTGAAATGTTAAACCTGGAGGCAAATACTTCGCAACGATAAAATTAGCATAATCTGCAAACCAAGGATCGGAAAGAGATTGTACTTTTACAACGGCAATTTGCTCGTCTGGAAAACTGTCGTTGACTAGGATGGGATCATGCGGTATATCTTCCATCCTTGAAAGATTGTCCGCCACCGGATTGTCTTCTCCTTTCCTATCAACAATCTGCAAATCAAATTCTTGAAGAAGGAGTACCCATCTGATAAGTCTTGGCTTGGCATCCTTCTTTGTCATAAGGTACTTAATGGCAGCATGGTCAGTATGAATAATAACTTTGGAATCAACAATATACTGCCTAAACTTATCACAAGCAAACACTACAGCTAAGAATTCCTTCTCAGTAGTAGCATAATTCTTTTGAGCACTATCATGGGTTTTACTAGCATAATGTATAACATTCAATTTCTTATCAACCCTTTGCCCTAAAACAGCTCCAATAGCAAAATCACTAGCACTATCATGGTAACATCAACTTCTTCAAGTTCACAAGGTGAAATCTCACCGATGATCTCTTGATAAAGTGAATAGGGGATAGCACTAGCACTCGATCCCAAATCGCATAGCCCATAATAATTGTGATCTCCTATTTTAACAGATACTACTGGAGTACCTGAAATTGGGCCTTTATTCTTGGCTGTGACAAGGTTAGTGGAAACAGCACAAAAATTTACATTGAAATCCAAAACATCATTAGTAACAAGGTCTTTAACCAATGCAACTTGAGGATCGACCTTGATCTGGTCCTTAGGCTCATCAATTCTTCTCTCACTTTTATTTATTATGCCTGTCACAAGAGAGTGCTCCCTTATCCTTTCGGGAAAAGGAGGCTTTTCATATATAACTGCAGGCAAAATAGGGTCAGCAACATGAATATCAACAGGTAACTCTTTGAAAGGCTCATGATGCTGATCTCTCTTCTTTTTAAAAGAATCAACGTGAGAGGCAAAATCCTTACAGAAATCAATCATTAGATGGGAATCAAGACCAATCTTAGAGCAAAAGGTATTGAAGTAATCAGTTTTCACATAGCTCTCAATATAATCATGCTCATAATTTATAGCGGGTTCAATACCTTTATCAATTTCCCAATCTTAGGTATTCCTCTGGATCCTTTCAATGAGATCCCACCTTTCTTCAACGCTCTTTGTCTGAAATACCCCACTAGAGGAGGCATCCAGCATCTCCTTATCCTGACGAGAAAGCCTGGCATAAAAATTTGTAAGTATAATTTTCTTGGGGAGCTCATGAATAGGACATTTGAGCATTAGGGACTTCAATCTCCCCCAAGCTTGAGCAATGCTTTCTCTGTCACGAGACCTAAAGTTATAGATATAGTTCATGTCTCGATGAATTTCATGAAGAGGATAAAACTTGGTATAAAAGAGACATAAGCTCTAGCCAATCAAGCAAGTGTGAGTTATCGAGAAGCTTATACCAATTTGAAGCTTTATCTATAAGTGATACGGAGAACAATTTCCTCATGACAAACTCCATTGATACACCTGCAAGCTTAAATAATGAACATAGTTGTGACATATATAGCAAGTGTTCACCGGGATGTCTGTCTCCTGCATAACGATTAGCCAAAACATAATCGATAATACCGGCTGGTATTTTATAGGGCACAATTTCAGTAGGGGGAGGAGCAACCACCACAGATGTGGGGCATCTTCCCACAAGCAACGATCCAATAGCAAGGTTGTCCATAAGGACAAAGAGCAGCAACAGCAAAATAAAAACACAGATTTAAAAACTTCCTTACCAGCTTCACTTACCAATAGCGCTATACTCCCCGGCAACGGCGCCAGAAAATGGTACTTGATGACCCACAACCGTAAGGGATCTATTGCAGCGTTTTCGATAAGTAAGAGTGTCGAACCCAACGAGGAGCAGAAGGTATTGATAAGTGATTCTGAGCAAGGAATAACTGCAAGCACTGAAAGATAACTTTTTAGGGGTTTTCTTGATATAAGCAACAGGAAACTAGAAGCGAGCAAAGTAAAAGGCACTGGAGAGTAACAAGTGGCCCAATCCTTTCTGAGCAAAGGAGAGGCCTAGCAACAGAACTTATAAAGGCTAAAGTGTTCTTGAGGACACACGGGAGAGGTAGTCATGTGCTTTCGCCATATTCCGTATCGGTACTATGTGATGTGTTGATAAGTGTTGAGTGGGTGGATCTATGCTAGTACACCCTCTAGACTAAGATGAGTGCACTCTTATGATTAAACACCTTGCAAGCATCCGCAAATACAAGATAGTATTTAAGGCAAAAGCCTAACCATAGCAATACGATCGATGATCCATTGTTCCCTTGTGCAAAAGCGTGCGAACTGGGGTTCAGGTTTCTGTCACTCCGGCAACCCACCGTAAGCATTTTTGTACACAATGTATTCCCCTAGGTCCTTAATAAGGCGAAGTGTTGAGTGTTCGAATCACACAACACCACTAGGAAAATAACAACACAACTTAAGTATCAAACAACACATATTACTTCAACATCATATGACTACTAACAACAAGACTTCTCCCATGTCCTCAAGAACTAAAGTAACTACTCACAAGACATAAAAGAGATCATGATCAGTGGAGATAGATGGATGATAAACAATCTGGACACAATGATATTTCTCCAACAAAACTCAATAACATTCACCACAAAGTAGTAATCAACACCGATAGAGTAGAGAGGATAGATAGTACGGATTACAACACAAGTTGCAATTGTGAGATGAGATTGGATGAAGATGGAGATGGTTCTGATGTTGGGGATGATGTTGATGATGATCTCGATGATGCCCGTGATGATGGTGATGACGATGGCGATGATCTCCCCTTCCAGGAGGTGATCTCCCCGGCGGAATCTGCCCGCCGGAGATGGCTTTTCTTCTCTGTAGGTTTCCGCCACGGAGCGGCGGCGGAACTCCGTAAACTCTCCCCTTTTTAGGGTTTCTGGATGACGAGGAGTATATAGGCCAGAGGGGAGAGCCTGGAGTGGGCCAGGGGCTCCAGGCGCCCTCCCGACGCGGCCAGGGTGGGGGCCGCGCCAGGTGGCCGCCTGCGCACCCTGTGGCCCCCCTCTGGTTGCTCTTTTGCGTATCTTCGTGATCCTTCTGGAAAATACCCTCCGTCGATTTTCAGGTAATTTGGAGGTATTCTTCTTCAGCAACTCAGCGTCCACTTTTTACCGCTGAATCCTGCGTCTGCTGCTTCGGCACCGGAAAGTTGCAAACTGTGTAAAATAGGCCAAAACAACATAAGAACATCATCGTAATGTGAAATATATCAATGAATAAGGATGAATTACGATATAAAATAGTGATGCATTTTGGACGTATCAGATGCCTATCATATTAGGACTAAATTCACAACCCAAGAAAATTACCATGCTGTTATTAGACTCTCTAAATAATATAAGTGAAGCATTAGAGTTCATCAATATTTTAAATTAACATCACCGCCATGCTCAAGAAGATATAAGTGAAGCACTAGAGCAACTACCCTAGCTCAAAAGATATAAGTTAAGCACACAGAGTATTCCAATAAATTCATGATTAATGTGTGTCCCTTCAAAAGGTGTGTACATCAAGGATGATTGTGGCAAACTAAAAAGCAAAGAATCGAATAATACAAGATGCTCCAAGCAAAACACATATCATGCGGTGAATAAAAATATAGCCTCAAGTAAATTTACCGATGGATTGAAGACAAAAGAGGGGATGCCATTCCGGGCATCCCCAAGCTTAGATGATTGGTTGTCCTTGAATATTACCTTGGGGTGCCTTGGACATCCCCAAGCTTAGGCTCTTGCCACTACTTATTCTGTAGTCCATCAAATCTTTACCCAAAACTTGAAAACTTCACAACACATAACTCAACATAAAACTCATGAGATCCATTAGCGTAATAAATCAAATAACCACTTTAGGTACTTTTATGAACTCATTATAATTTTATATTGATGTTATATCTACTGTATTCTAACTTCTCCATGGTTCATACCCCCCGATACTACCCATAGATTCATCAAAATAAGCAAACAGCACGATGAAAATAGAATATGTCAAAAACAGAACAGTCTGTAGCAATCTGAAAACTTCGCATACTTCTGCAACTCTTAAAATTCTGAAAAATGAGGAAAACATGGGCAATTCATATATCAATTTTGTGTAAAAAATAGAAACTTATCACTCTCCAATTAATTATAGAATTTTCTGCATTGGACACAAAAAAATTTGTTTTTTAGCAAAATCAAATCAACAATCTTCCAAACCATCCCAAATGTCATACTTGGCAGACACACTAAATTAAAACATGAAAACACATCTAACCATAGGCTATATGATAAATTTATTTAAAAATAGAAAAGAAAAATATTGGGTTGTCTCCCAACAAGTGCTTTTCGTTAAAGCCTTTCTAGCTAGGCATTGAGATTTCAATGGTGCTCTCGTGAAAGACAAGAATTGAGGCAAAATAGAGCATCATAAAACATGTGACAAACACATCTAAGTCTAACATACTTCATATGCATAGGCAATTTATAAGCAAAAAAATTATCAAGGCAAGCAATATGTGGCATATGCAAGGAAGAAAAAGGAAACACGATCAATCTCAACATGAAGAGAGGTAATTTAGTAACATGAAAATTTCTACAACCATATCATTCTCTCTCTCATAATAATTGCATGTAGGGTCATATTCAGAAATATAGCTATCACGTAAAATACTATCTACATGATCCACATGTATGCAAAATTGACACTCTTCCAAAATAGAGGGATTATCATCAAATAAAGTCACGACCTCTCCAAACAGGGATGGAGCTCCCATGTAAGCATTGGGGTCAATTGACCCCAATGGAATTAGGCAATCATTCATTATTTTAGTACTAGTTACTGTCAATTTATAGAAGATGACCCCACTACCATGGACATGACCCCATCAAATATTTTTTCTAGCTTTGTCCCTGTCTCCGAACCCACCTTTATCAAAACTTTCTTAAGACTGAACATTCTCAAAATATGTGGGATCTAAAGTTGACACTCTTCCAAACCCACTTTCAGTATTATTGCACACATTGTTATCAATCTCAAATTCATCATGGGGATTAAATAAATTTTCAAGATCATAAGAAGAATCACCCCAATCATGATCATTGCAACAAGTAGTAGACATAGCAAAATTAGCATCCCCAAGCTTAGGGTTTTGCATATTATTAGCACAATTAGCATTAATAGAATTTATAATAACATCATTGCAATCATGATTTTCATTCGAGAAGCTATCAGGTATGGGTGCAATAGCAATAATTTCATGTTTAACATAACGAACTATAGCAAGTTCATATCCATAAATGCAATTAATATTGGCATCATGGCCATAAGAATAGTAAGCATCATATTCATCAAGGGGGATATTTCAATAAAATCAATGGAATCATAATTACTTATAGATTTATGCATATCACTTTTTCTTCCAAAGCAGAGGGCATTCTCTCAATAAATTATTTAACATGTGCGGACCTTATATATTTGAGATTTTCATGTCCTCAACAGAATTCACTTATTGCTAATTCTTCAAGTTGATTTTCATCTAAGTGAATGTGATCGGGCCCATTCCCCCTCTATGCTAAACTCAATCCAGTTTGTTCACAAATACTTCATGTGCATTCTATTTGAAACCTATTCAAAATCTTCAATGAATCCTTGACTACTGAAGAATTGGCAAACGACACTTCAAAATTTCCTTTTCAAATATTTGGTTGTTGCCGCTCAAACCGTTCCGCTTCCGACGATGGATTAAACAACTCGCCCATGGTACCCCGTGATCTCCACCTCTCAGTACGTGGGTGACACATGTCATTAGGATAGCAAGGAACAGGGGCATGTTTGTCCAAAATCTTTGGGCGAGCAGTTTTTCATTGTGGTTATAAATACCCCTCCCCTTCCTGATACCTCATTTACTCTGCTCGGCTGCTAGAGCTCTCAGACCTAGCACCACCGCTACTCTCCATCGTCGCCGGTGAGTAAGAGCGTCACTGCCTCAACCTCGTCGCCGTCGTACTCGCGCCGGCCGCGGAAATCTTCACTCCGCCGCCACCGTAGCCATCTCCCGCCGCCAAGTTAGGGTGTGGGAGATCTGGACCGACGAGCTTCTCCATCTCCATTTCTACTTCATCGTGTTCTTCGCCAAGGGTAATTAAACTCTAACTTTACAGCCCTTCTTTGATACTCATGATTTCCACGAAATCTTCAAAAAATGTTTATTCTTCAGCTTCACACTCCTTAACACACCGAAATGCTTTTGTTCCTTGATTTGTTTCCATAAGCTATGTTTTTTCTTCAAGATTCCTCAATTGTGTGGATTTTGAAATCTATACAACTCTGGTACCTAAATCAAGAATGCTTAGTGAAATTCATCAAAACACCTATGGTCATATTCCTCAAACTTGATACTTTGAAAAATTTCTGAGAACGCATATGACCTCTCCAAATTCTTCGCACCTATACTCTGCTTGCGGGTACAAAAGTCCACTGCTAAATCTCTACGTTCTCATCAACTTAATTCATTTGCAGCGTTCCTCGAAGAAAAATTGCATGCTTCCTCAGAAACATCCATTGTTCAAAATCCTCAAGTGAGGAAAATGGCAGATGGGAAAAGACCTCAGAATGGAGGCAATAGGCCAGAGACAAACACAGTGTTTGAAATCCCTGAGGATATATATGATGAATATTGCACCCCTGATGAAGCAAATCATGGCAAAGAAAACAAGAATTAGTGCAAAGTGGGCATACAGAGGATTTAACGGAGATGGGCTAAGGAATGGAGGGAATACCGATATGTAACTCCAAAGTACATGAAGAAGTTTGCAGTAAACCCTCAATGTCCAAGACCTCCTTTGGTTGTTGGCCAAATAGCTGATCCCACCAGCGTCAGACGTGGTGAGGAATTTCCTAAGGAATGGCCCAAGCGCCAAGCCAAGTTGGCTAAAGTTGCAAAAGAAGCTGTGAGGATTCTCAAGCTGCTGCTGTTGAGGCCTCTACCAGTAAGCCTAAGAAGACTATGCTAAAGAAATCAGCTGTTAAACCAAGTTCCTCAACAGCAATGCCCTCACGGCCAAGTTCTTCAACATCAAAGCCCTCAGGGCATATTCCTCAAGCAACTTCCTCAAGGGTTGTGCCAATACCCTTAGTGGCTTCAAAATCTTCTGTTGCTGCTGCAAAGTCCTGAACTCCTGTGCACCTTCCAACATGTTACCGGAATGCAGGCTTCTCCGTAGCCTCGGGAGCTTCTGCAACTTCCTTAGCTCCTCCACAATCTTCAACTAGTCCAGCTCTGTTAAAAGTCAAGACCACTGCTGGACGTGGAAAGAGGCCAAGTCCTCAAAAGAAGAAAGTGGAATTCCAAGTTCTGTCTGATGACGATGAAGCTAATGATGAGGAACTTGCTGAGACCATTAGGTATAGACAACTAAAGTCCGCTAGAGCCAAAGGAGGCTCTATGGCTCTCATGCTGGATCCCAAGAAAATCCTCGATTATATTGATCTATGGCACAAGGATCCCAACACTCCACTCCTTGACTTGAATCTCACTCCTGGTCAAAGTCACATGTTGGCCGCCTTCATTGGTGAAGAAAAATGGAAGTTCTAACAAGCCAGAAAACCAAGAAGGACCAGTATAAGAAAGAACGGTTCTTGAAGAAAAATGTTGTGAACATGTCACCTGAGGACCTTGTGAAACTACAGACTGAAATCAAATGCCTCAATGATGAATTTGATAGCTATCGTGTTGATTGGCTGGGAGCCAAAGTCAGATTCGTCAAGCTCTCCAAGTCCCTCAAGCTCAGCGGTGCAACTTCCTCGCAAGAAGAAATTCACCTTATTGAAGAAACTGAAAGCGCAGCTGAAAATCAGGTTGCTGAAGAAACTGAGAATGCTAGGACTGTTGAAGAAATTCCAGCTCCTGAAGAACTTGCGAGGGCAACTCCCAATGTTGCGCCTGAAGAATAACCCAGGCCAGCTGAAGAATCTGTTGTGCCTAAAGAAACTGAAAAGGCTAGGGCGACTGCATCAGTCGTACCTGAAGAAACTGCACCTTTTTCATATGCATCAACTGCAAAATCTTCAAAGGTGAAGAAAACCACTCTTCCTTCTACATGAGAAGCGAAGAAACTAAGGTTACGGAGAAGGCAGCCGTGAAGAAAAGGAAAGCATCCAACTTTGCAGAGTCCTCAGCTCCAAAGAAAGTGAGGACTTTGACGAGATCTTAAACTGGCCCAATTGATGTTGTTCCCATATCAATGGTTCCATCAAAGGAATGTGTTCCATTTGGTGAGGAATATGTCATTCCAGATGACACTGATGAAGAGAATCCTTCAGCTGCTTCTTTAGAGCAGATGGATGAAGAAATTGATATGGAAGACATCCCTTCCACCCAACTGGTATCATTGCATGTGCCCCAGTTCACTATTGAAGAGGCGGGCATTGAGGAAATTGACGAGGATGTGGATATTGGCTCAACAACGCCTATGCTGAATGATGACTATTGGGAAAACACTCGTCCCAATTCACCTTTGGCCACACCTCTCCATCCAATTCCTCGGTCCCCTGCACAGACTGAAGAAATACTCACACGGTCTAAAGAACATCAAACGTCACTGCTTTCCATTCCTGAGATATTCCGGCTGCATCAGCTGAGGAAATGGAGACTCAATTACTCAGCAAGCAGCTCATGAGGTTGTGACTCAAGAGGATGTGCGTCCATCAGTAGCAAATCTTCATCCCAAGCCACAGAATCCTCATACTACCAGGCCGAAATTCAAAGCTGATGAATTCTTCAATGAGCATCATTTCTTCACTGAATTCAACCCTTATGACTCTACAAGACTTCGACACAAGCGATTCTGGACTGCAAGTCAGAAGAACTTCTATGCATCACTGATCTTTGATAAGAACAAGGTATTTTAGCACTGTCAAATTCCTCGTGTGGATATGGAGTCCATCCCATGCTTTCAACATGTACTCAATGTTCTTCATGAAGCTGGGCTCCTGAGTTTTTGTGTTGATATCTGTGATTGGAATGAAGAGCTAATTCTTCAATTCTATGCTACTTTTCACCTCACTGTACATGTGGAGGATGTAAACTCTTGGGTACTTGACTGGATGACTGAGAACACTCACTTCAAAGCTCCAGCCTCTGAATTACTTCATGCCATTCCAGTCAGTCCTCCTACTGAAAGCGCAAGATGCATCTATGACGAACTTGAACTTCCAGATCATCTGATGCAATTGCTGATGAAGTCGTTGCAGCCTGGACAAGCCCAAGATCTATCTTCTTAGTGAAGGATTTGCTCGATGTGCCAAGAACAGTCTACCGCATTCTTATCAAGACCCTCAGTCCAATCAAGAGCCACAACTCTGAAGAAGAAGACGTTGTTGGCATCCTGAAGAATCTGATATTCAACATCATACATGGCATTCCCATTAACTATCATGATTTCTTCATGCGTACTTTGGCTAATGTTGCTTTGTTCCTTTTGAACTGAAGCCCTACGCACCATGGATAATGAAATTCATCAAGAACAGGTCTTCAATTCACTACAAGGCAGATTTTCAGAATCTCCTTAGCTATCTGCCTCCTATTAAAGTCCTCAATAGGACTATTTCTTCACTTGATGGAAAAGGCAAAGTTGCTGTCATTGATGAAGGCCTCGTCCATTGGATGGTCAGTTTTGCAAAGCTGCACCACCAATGATGACTCTGCAACTCAAGGCTCTACCGCAAAAGCCGCAAAGCAAAATCCTCGAGCCACTGCCCCATGAGTCATGACTGGTCGTGAAGTGCTCCTAAGTCTTCATCAGAAGGTCGATCGCAATCACAAGTGGTTCAAGCGTCAATTTGGCTCAATTCTTCAGAACATGACCATCACGCAAAACACTTTGAAGAAGAATCTGTAACATCCCAAAATTCTAAATTTTGGAATGTTATAATAAATAGATAGATTTGATTGCTTGCTGATTGTGCTGAGTGAAATTGAGTGAAATTTGAAACTTTTGAAAGTTAAATGAGAGGGAATAAAATGACTTTCCCAAAACTTTCACTTTGCTTCTTGATCTCCGAGGGAATTCAAATTCTTTTCAACACGAAACCCTTGAGTGAAGATAATATGACTTCTTCCATTTATTTTAAATGATAAAGGGCTTTGAAAGGATTTTGAATTTCATCCTCGCAATATTTCAAATTCAGAAACTTTAAGCAACTCAATGATTTTCCCGAGAGAAGATAAAATGACTTCTTCAAAATATAGGAAATATGAGTTGGAGGTTTTCTGAAATTTTCTGCAACTCAATTTCAAATATTGAGTTATTTGGGTTTTATTCAAATTATTTTTCTCCAAAAATAAAATACATGGAAAATAGGGTAACATGATTCCCTACAGCAGAAAATTGGAGATAAATGTATTTGAATTCTTTTTGGTATTTTAGTATGATTTTTATTGGTTTTTATTTGCTTTAGTAGGACCTTTTAATTTATTAGATTTTGTGGGCATTTTATTTGACAGTAGTAAAACGTTCAGGTTGTAGGGCTTATTTTTCTGCAAAGTTAGATATATTATATGCCTATAGGATTTTTTTTTATTTTGCTTTTATTCGTTTTCTTGTGTGTAAAAAAATGTTTAAAAAAAACTGTCTCCGCCGAACTGGGCCGGCCCAGCACCCGAGCCAGGCCCAGCCCAGCTCGCCCCGTCGGCTTCCTCCTCCCGCAAGATGCCGCTGCCAGCTCGGCGTCCGAGCCGTCTCCCAGCCGGACTCCCCCTCGGCCGACCCCTTCCCCACGCAAGACCCCTCCCCCCTCCGCCTATTTAAGCCGTCGTCGCCGCCCCGTTCCTCCCCTCGCCTCTCCTCGCGCCGCCGCCGCACATCTCGCCCGCCGCCGCCGCAAAGCTACTGCTGCCGCCGCTGCCTGCGCCTCCGCCGCTGCCCTTGCTCACCGCCGCAGCCGCGCCTCGCCCTCCGCCCTCCGCCTCGCCTACGCCCCATGCAGCGCCGCCGCAGCCTGCCCCGCTCCCTCGCCGGAGTTCCGCCGGCCGGAGCTCCGAGCTTCAACCACGACGGATCCGCCCGAACCGCCGAACCGCCCGGTTCGATCCGCCAAAACCGTGGAAAAGCCGCTGAGGTATAAAACCGCCCCGGTTTTCCTTTTAGTTAGGTTTATCTCTGTTAGATCGGTTTTTTTTATTATTTTGTATCGATCTATAAAGTGAACGCCCACCGGTTAGGCCCTAATAGCGAGCGTTCGCTCGATAATTCTTTTCTTTTTCTGTCTAGTTTTCGGCGAGGGACTTAGATGTGAATTTTTTTTATAGAATAGTCCCTACACTTCAAACGGCCCTAACTTTTTACCTGTTGGTCTAAATCCAACGAAACCAACTCCCATGTCTTCGTTACAATCCCCTCTTTCCAGTAATACAACTTAAACATGTTTTTGAAAAGTTTAAAATTTGAATTCAACTAGTTTTAGATTCAAACTTGTTTTGATCATAACTTGAGTTTCGTAACTCCGTTTTAGTTGATTCTTTTTGCAAATCGAAGCTCTTGACCTAAACTTTCTGATAAGGCAAAATTCACATAATTTTGGTACTGTTGGAAATTGTTTTGTGTTTCAAGAGTCGTTCGTTTGTTTTCGAAGTTTTCCGAAGTGTAATTCGTTCTGTCCGATCTTTCTGAGTGATTGCTTATGTGTGGTTACCATTGCTTGCTTACGATAGATTGACCGGAGTGTGACGAGTAGAGATATCAAGAGTTTTGAGTGCGAATCATCTTCATCAACATTGCAGGCAAGTTCACACTTTGATCATGCTTTCCAATTACCCAGTTTTCATTGCATTAGTCCAACCCTCACACATTGCATGAGTAGGATCAATTAACTTGTGGGCTTGGGAACTAGATTGAGGTAGTACCTATTACCTGCATTACATTCAAACCTTTGGGAGTTACTTCTACGATTGCTGTTAGGACATGCTATGCTCGTAGACGTGGATTGGGTGAGTGAAATCCATGACAGATGTGAGTTTGTTAATTAAGGGTTCAACTTAAGGTGGCAACATTAATACACATCTGGGTGGATTGAGGCATCTGGGTATTCGAGTGATTGCCTATTTTTCTTTTGGACCGCCACCCAGGCTCAAAGGGACCATGAGATTATTCATACTAGAAACTTCTGTGTGCATCCACAATGCTATTATGGGCTCTAGCATAGTATGAGTAAGTCGTGCGAACTCTTACAGTGGTGGATTAGCATATGCTGGGGATGTAGGTTGGTACGGTCCGCCCGATCGTTAGGTGCTAGCACTTTTGAAAGACTATGTCTCGGTCATCCGTTTCTCAAACACCATGCAGTGCGAGAAAACAAACGGAGGCGATCGAGTCTTGTGAGAAAAGTGCGCAAACCTCTGCAGAGTGTACAAACTGATCATGATTAGCCGTGTCCCTGGTTACGGACGTCTTGAGTATCTAGTACTTGGATTATCATGTGAATCTCATCATGTTACTCTAATTTAATATTGTTGGGTTTAATGATTATTATAATTGGGGTTGAGATGATGTCTATCTTCTCAACGATGTTTCAACTACCATGATAGTAAATTAAAATCTATTCCTTTGTGGTAGGGAAAAATCAACTTTACGCAAAAACAGCCATACAGCCTCCACCAGCCAAATATGCATGTAGTTGTAGGCATTGTTCATCATTATCATTACAGTGTGAATTTTCCAGTACATTCAATGTACTGACCCTTTGTGGCTGCAACGTCTCATGTTGCAGGATTATCTTACGACGAGTAAGTGATACGTTAGGGTTATGATTTCTACACTCAACTTTGCCGTTGGTGTTGATGGGAATCCACAACCTTTGTTGCTTCCGCTATGATCGATTGAGGTAATAGTATTTATGTTACTTCATACATGTGATTTACCTCTGTTATAAATCCTCGAGTACTGTGTGTGTCAGCATACCGATCCAGGGATGGCACAGAACACAGAGACTTCGGTCCATTCGGATCGTGGTCGCTACAAGATGGTATCAGAGCACATGTTGACTGTAGGACGTGACCCTAGAAACTGACCAGACCATAAGAAAGGATTTCTCTAAAACTATCCTTTTCAAAAAGATTCTTATCTCTCTTCTTTTCTGAGCTTTGTCAAATCTTCCCTTTGACCTTAAATAGTTAGACAATACCCTTTACCAATTGGACCCTTCGGAGTAAAGATGAATTTACCATGCATTGGAAGTGTTGAAGCTACAACAATGGATACTCCGAAGATTTGAAGAGTTGACAACTTTGAAGAGATGATGACCTTTAGAAGACCAAACCCCTGTTATGTATTTACGTTAGATACGACGATTGTGAGCCATCGTTTGTTTGATGTTTTTCCGACGGCCACAAAAGAAAACCGTCTTTTCAGAACCATTGTTTGTATTGAGTGTATCTCTCTCCATCTCCCAACTCTCATCCCAAAACCCTTGGACCCAATAGAGGATGACTGAAGATAGACTTGAAGTCTCTGGACCAATGACCCAGCCGGAGGCAGAGTTATGGATACAAAACATGGAGGATCACTTCAGGAAGAATTTAGTTGAAAGGAAGTATGAAGTTCAATACGCTCTTCAGTACTTCACAAAAAGTGCTGCAACATGCTGGAAGATGCATCAAGCCATACAAGGATGTAACGGAGCAGAAAGTTGGGAGGAATTCAAGAAGACTCTGTTAAGATCCCGTCTCATCCGAGAGTGTGGTGACAAACCGATGAAGAAACGTTGTGCCTGCAGCATTTGTGGAGAAATAGGACACACCCAGGAGGAGCACAAGGATGAATGCCCCAATTGTGAAGGAAGTCACCTAGCTGAAGAATGCCCAACTAGGCAGATTACTTGTTTCTTGTGTGAAGGGACTACCCACTACCCTGCTCAGTGTCACATTTACCCCATGGTGCAACGAACTGTCCAGCAGAAGAAAGAAGCAATGAAAGAAGTCCTCAAGGAAACCTTAAGGGAATCCACGATGGAGGAAGATATTGACGACCCTGATGGAGAAGGACTAGACAAATATTACTCCCGTGCTTGCTACTCACGTGAAAAAGAAGGACACCTTTCACAGTATTGCACAAAGGAAAGCCATGAGTATCTGGGAGACTTCCCGACAGAAGAAGTGGAGTTTGATCCACAAAAGATAGAAGAATTGATAGGAACGAAGAAGTCGAGGAAGAGAAAAAGCATGTGTCCCCAGAACAACCCAATTTCTGCGAAAAAGGACCTGAGTGACATCACATGTTATCGGTGCAAGGATTTAGGTCATTTTGCTAGCAACTGGCCAACCAGGAAGCGAAGAACCCAATAGTCACCATGAAGTCCTTAGAGTTGTCTGATGACATTAGTTTACACTACAAGGAAGTAGAGCATTTTGCCATAGAAGGTTCAGACCGGAGGAAGACTGATCTGAGTAGTTGAGATCTTCATATTAGGATGAATCATGTAGCCATATGGAATACACTTTATTACAATGTTGAGTTGAGTTGTGAGAAGAACATTGTAATAGTTCGTGAAGCAAGAGAAATTGATATTTTGGAGTCTAAGAAGGAGATGTTATGAGCTGTTGGATGATTGTGAGTGCCCCTCACCCAGACCAAAACCTAGGACCCATGGAGAAGTTGACCCCAAACCTTTATCGGACAAATGACCCCGTTTTATCCAAGGATGTCCGTATGTTTTCCTAAGAACCCCTTCTGTCTTATGCCTACAGATGACAACCCTTTTCGAGTCTTTTCTCAAATGCCCGGAAACCATCATGACCCTGACTAGCGATCAGGATTATCCAAAGATCCTGAAGGACATGATGAAGCATATTCACCTGGAAGGAGATGCAGTTTACAAGGGTTATCCCTTCATGGAGAATGGAGTTGAACTTTGGTACGTGGAGGTACACCTCCACTGTGTGAAAGGAGTTTGCCCAAAGACTATGGGTCAATACTTTTTCATCTCTCGAGTACCACGACCAACATTCTTCGACTCTGTTCGTGAAGCTGCTATGGAGGCCATACGTCAGATTGGAGAAACTCGAAGCAAGACTTCGTTATACCCAGGGATGCCTGAGTATGATGAATGCAGAGATGATGGAGATGAAGCACACAACCAATAGGATGGAGCAAAAGATTGATGAGTTCAAGAATCACATTGCACAATTCCCGTGGGACTGAAGTATCCTTAGCTAGGACTAAGGAATAAGGATGGAAGGAATGTTGACCATACCTGACTATGTGGATAGTAGAAATTGTAGTGATGCACCCTTGGAAATTGGAGTATTGAAAATTGGTTCAGGAAGTAATAAAAGATTTGATATGAGGAGAATATGGATTACGGATGAACCAGTGCATTTTGTTTAGGACGATACCTTTCTGAGTGAACCCTGGACCAATAGAAAGGAAAGTGTTGCTCCAAGGAGTAGAGTTTGCACAAATAAGTTGGAGTTTATTTTGATATGAGGCTTACCCCAAGAGTATGAAGGAAAGAAGTACAATTGGATTTTTAAGAGGGTCTAAGGCTGGAGTATGGAACTATAGTGACCCCAAGGATTGAGTTATGGATATACAAGTTCTAACGTGGACCCTTTAGCCGAGGACCTAAGGAGGCTACATAATCACAAGGGAACCACGAGACTTGTCAATAGTTATGTGTATCTGCTGTAGTAAAGTAGTGCATTTCGCTATGGATTGTACCAAGAAGAAGGAGTTTTGTGCTAAGTATTGGAGTTGAAGCAAGAAAATGGAAGTGTAGTAGATCGAAGTAAGTTGAGAATCAATACAGTTGGCATCAGGGTATTGATTTTGGATTTTATGAGTTGTTACTATAAAGTGATGAGTGAAGACATTATGCATGGAAGGAGATTTTGAAAAAACTAGTGTTATTCATTTTAAGTGTGGTAGAATCCAACACTGTTACCCGAATACACTAGCTAGTGGTTAGATACGTCTGACTTGGAAAGGACTGCCCAAGGATGAGTGTGAGTAATTACACTCAGTTTCGTACCCAAAGAAGAAAGGGATACCAAACAAATTGGATGGATTTAAGAAAACCAAGGAAGTTGGATGTCGGAGGAATGATCAGTTGCAACCCAATGTTGAGACCAAGTGTTACTAGTGACTAGTAAGATGCGCGTGCTACGCTACAAACCACATAAAATAAGGTGGAATAACAAAATTTATGAGCCACTTTTTTGAGAGAAGGTTAGGTACTAATCACATCAAACAAGTCCGTGTACAATAACACTGCCAACACAACCAAAGTTCCATGGAGCCACACGTTTGACGGAATGACGCCGTCAACACAACCCAAGTCTCGTGGAGCTGAACATCTGCTGCATCACGATTACATCTAGATCCAACCTTAAATACTTTAAGAGGACAATACCCTTTCAAGTATTAGTATATATAACTTGGAGGTATATCGCTCCTCGCGATATTTGTCACATTCAGGCTACCGAGCTTGATTTCTGGTGTGTGACTTGCATAGGCGGTAAATGAGCCATTCTCAAAGGTTGTCGCTCCGGTTCCATGAACATTGGTAACTTGGTATGATCGATGAAACTATTAACTCTTCTTTGGTATATTTTGTTTTTCATTTGTTTTTTGAGGAAAATGGCAGTGGCTACTGACTATGCATTTTTCAAATGACAAAGTAACAACATGTAATCCACAAAAGATAATGCTACATAAAAAGGATCCTGCTAATACCTGTAGCAGCAGATGATATTTTAGATGGTGTGCTAGCTGCTCCTAATGCAGCTGCATAATGATACAACTACAATAACTATGGATTGCTCTTATTTTACAACTTTGACATGGCTATGATGAACATATGATGTGCTAGATGCAGTTATGGTGGTTGTATCATTAGAGCTCTGTGTATCGGACGACAGTGTCACCGTTTCTAGATCTACCTGCAGAGCTTCCTCATATGTTGAATTGTTCAGATGATGAAATAGAGCATTAGTTGCAGATAACTTGGTCAGGAGAACATTGTTACATACCTGCAGCAGCTTGGTTTGGGCTATCTCCTGGCTGGAAAGAAGACAGAAAACATCTTGTGCGATTTTCAGACTAAGGCATGTCCCCTGAAGCAGGAGGCAGAACATTAACTTGGTCGGTACACTACCTCCTTACCATTTGATCTAAATGAAATGTTTAAGGAAGAACTGTAGCAGATCTATAGTGAAACTACAATAACTATGTTTCAAACATGAACTATGACTCATAATCAATACAAACTCATGTCTAACTAAATGTTATCAAACCTGTTCGAATGCAGCAGAAGCATTCTTCGAATGGAGTAGAGCAGAGCAATAGGCAAAAACGTCCAGAAATTCCAAACAACACACAATTCATGTCTCGTGCTTGTGCATAGTGTACCTTTTAAAGTTCATTAAGCTATAATTTGGTTGTAATCAGAACTCAATTAGGCTATCAAATCGTGGAAGAAAAGTAGAAACCAAAATTACATCCATCAACTTTGGTTGAGTAGCCTAAAATCTAATTGGTTTAGAACTAAGAAAACACTGTGTACACGTACAAACAACAAACGAAGAGTCGGTGATGCACTTGGATGGAAGAGACGGACGGCCAACTCGTTTCTCGACGTGGCGCGGCTCGGCGCTCGGGAGGACTCGATGCAGTCCGGGCGAGAGCGACTGTCCCAGATAGGCTACGGCGAGCGTGCGTGCTGGCAGTGTGGGACCTCTCCACACGTGCAAGAGATGCAGGTACTACGTTCTGGTGACGATGAGCGAGCGGCGACAGCAACGGGTGCGAGATCAATGCGGTATCGATGACGGTGAGCGAGCTGGGTGGCAAAAACCAAATGGAGGAAAGAAAGACACAACGAGGAACGGACGGCGTTGCTGGGTGGTGGACTGCTGCGGCATAGGAGGAGGCATGAGAGGCGTCGGGGAATGGACGGTGTTGGCAGCGTACTTGCGGAGATTCACACTGGACGAG
>LR738713.1:94248859-94259619 GCA_902687465.1 Secale cereale | reverse complement strand
GATGGATCTGGATGGGTGTTGAAGGGAGAGACGAAGGGGTTTTCTGAAAAGAATACAAGGAGAGTGGCGGGGGTCTTTTGGCAAAAGTGTGAGAGCTCGTCTTAGATGCGTTAGATGCAGATCGGACGGTCGAAATTGATAGATGGCAGACACACCATCATCACCAATTGTGGTTTTTATAAGAGTAGAGATGAGATGAGCCATAACCCACAGGCCCCAGGACCTGTCAGGAAAGCAAGCACACTCTTGCTGAAGGAAAACCCTGGTAGAAGTTATGACCTTTGTCAATAGACGATCTTATAGGTTATGCGCTAAACCGAGGGTTGTGAACACGATAGATGGTTGTTTGGCTTGCAGAAAATGGATATGTTCGAACTCAGTTCATCGACAAGAGAAATTCTAGAATGCTTGTGAGGATGACCGAGTGTTAGAATATGAGATTCACTAAACCATATACAGGGTAATGATTTGGGTGCGGGATGGATTGATCACCATACCGACTTACTCTTATTATTCACCTCTGTTATACGGGATGGTAAATCTGAGTGACTTACCTATAGTAGAGAGACGACGATGTCTAAACTTTGTTTAAACCTTAGAATGGTATAGAAAATTTTCCCTTGAACACGGCATGATGTTGCCAACCGTAGGATATACGGTGAGGATGAAGCCCAGACCCATTTTCTGCAGGGACCCAACAAATTTTTTGATGACCCCCATGAGATATCGATATTGTATAGAATTGGCACCAGACCTGTCAGATAAGGAGAACTAGTCTCAGAGGAACCTTGCCAAGATTGAAGGACCCAAGAATTGAGGACAAAAGTTATGCCACTACCAAAAGAGCCCCGGAGAAGGAGTTACCCTGAAGATCAGAGAAGACCGATACTGTCAACCCAAAGGAAGGAGTACCTGAGTTTTGATGGAACCATATCCGTGTTCCTAAGTGTGGTAGCACACTAGGCCACACCAATCAATGGATTTGTTAGAAGACCCCCAAACCCTAACCTATTTCTTGCTAGCCTCTCCGAATCTCGAGGACGAGATTCATTTTAACTGTGGTAGGTTTGTAACATCCCAAAATTCTAAATTTTGGAATATTATAATAAATAGATAGATTTGATTCCTTGCTGATTGTGCTGAGTGAAATTGAGTGAAATTTGAAACTTTTGAAAGTTAAATGAGAGGGAATAAAATGACTTTCCCAAAACTTTCACTTTGCTTCTTGATCTCCGAGGGAATTCAAATTCTTTTCAACACGAAACCCTAGAGTGAAGATAATATGACTTCTTCCATTTATTTTAAATGATAAAGGGCTTTGAAAGGATTTTGAATTT
This sequence comes from Secale cereale, assembly GCA_902687465.1. Lineage (NCBI taxonomy): Eukaryota > Viridiplantae > Streptophyta > Magnoliopsida > Poales > Poaceae > Secale > Secale cereale. The sequence goes on along the minus strand of LR738713.1, from coordinate 94,258,282 downwards.
CATCCTCGCAATATTTCAAATTCAGAAACTTTAAGCAACTCAATGATTTTTCCGAGAGAAGATAAAATGACTTCTTCAAAATATAGGAAATATGAGTTGGAGGTTTTCTGAAATTTTCTGCAACTCAATTTCAAATATTGAGTTATTTGGGTTTTATTCCAATTATTTTTCTCCAAAAATAAAATACATGGAAAATAGGGTAACATGATTCCCTACAGCAGAAAATTGGAGATAAATATATTTGAATTCTTTTTGGTATTTTAGTATGATTTTTATTGGTTTTTATTCGCTTTAGTAGGACCTTTTGATTTATTAGATTTTGTGGGCATTTTATTTGATAGTAGTAAAATGTTCAGGTTGTAGGGCTTATTTTTCTGCAAATTTAGATATATTATATGCCTATAGGATTTTTTTTATTTTTTTTGCTTTTATTCGTTTTCTTGTCTTTAAAAAAAATGTTTTAAAAAAAACTGTCTCCGCCGAACTGGGCCGGCCCCGCACCCGAGCCAGGCCCAGCCCAGCTCGCCCCGTCGGCTTCCTCCTCCCGCAAGATGCCGCTGCCACCTCGGCGTCCGAGCTGTCTCCCGGCCGGACTCCCCCTCGGCCGACCCCTTCCCCACGCAAGACCCCTCCCCCCTCCGCCTATTTAAGCCGTCGTCGCCGCCCCGTTCCTCCCCTCGCCTCTCCTCGCACCGCCGCCGCACATCTCGCCCGCCGCCACCGCAAAGCTGCTGCTGCCGCTGCTGCCTGCGCCTCCGTCGCTGCCCTTGCTCACCGCCGCAGCCGCGCCTCGCCCTCCGCCCTCCGCCTCGCCTTCGCCCCACGCAGCGCCGTCGCAGCCTGCCCCGCTCCCTCGCCGGAGTTCCGCCGGCCGGAGCTCCGAGCTTCAACCACGACGGATCCGCCCGAACCGCCGAACCGCCCGGTTTGATCCGCCAAAACCGCGGAAAAGCCGCTGAGGTATAAAACCGCCCCGGTTTTCTTTTAGTTAGGTTTATCTCTATTAGATCGGTTTTTATTATTATTTTGTATCGATTTGTTCAGTGAACGCCCACCGGTTAGGCCCTAATAGCGAGCGTTCGCTCGATAGTTCTTTTCTTTTTCTGTCTAGTTTTCAGCCAGGGACTTAGATGTGAATATTTTTATTTACAGAATAGTCCCTACACTTCAAACGGCCCTAACTTTTTACCTGTTGGTCCAAATCCAACGAAACCAACGCCCACGTCTTCGTTACGATCCCCTCTTTCCAGTAATACAACTTAAACATGTTTTTGAAAAGTTTAAAATTTGAATTCAACTAGTTTTAGATTCAAACTTGTTTTGATCATAACTTGAGTTTCGTAACTCCGTTTTAGTTGATTCTTTTTGCAAATCGAAGCTCTTGACCTAAACTTTCTGATAAGGCCAAATTCACATAATTTTGGTACTGTTGGAAATTGTTTTGTGTTTCAAGAGTCGTTCGTTTGTTTTCGAAGTTTTCCGAAGTGTAATTCGTTCTGTCCGATCTTTCTGAGTGATTGCTGATGTGTGGTTACGATTGCTTGCTTACGATAGATTGACCGGAGTGCGACAAGTAGAGATATCAAGATTTTTGAGTGTGAATCATCTTCCTCAAGATTGCAGGCAAGTTCACACTTCGATCATACTTTCCAATTACCCATTTTTCATTGCATTAGTCCAACCCTCACACATTGCATGAGTAGGATCAATTAACTTGTGGGCTTGGGAAGTAGATTGAGGTAGTACCTATTACCTGCATTACATTCAAACCTTTGGGAGTTACTTCTACGATTGCTGTTAGGACATGCTATGCTCGTAGACGTGGATTAGGTGAGTGAAATCCATGACAGATGTGAGTTTGTTAATTAAGGGTTCAACTTAAGGTGGCAACATTAATACACATCTGGGTGGATTGAGGCATCTGGGTATTCCAGTCATTGCCTATTTTTCTTTTGGACCGCCACCCAGGCTCAAAGGGATCATGAGATTATTCATACTAGAAACTTCCGTGTGCAGCCACAATGCTATTATGGGCTCTAGCATAGTATGAGTAAGTCGTGCGAACTCTTACAGTGGTGGACTAGCAAATGTAGGGGATGTAGGTTGGTACGGTCCACCCGATCGTAAGGTGCTAGCGCTTCTGAAAGACTATGTCTCGGTCATCCATTTCTCAAACACCATGCAATGCGAGAAACCAAACGGAGGCGATCGAGTCTTGTGAGAAAAGTGCGCAAACCTCTGCAGAGTGTACAAACTGATCATGATTAGCCGTGTCCCCGGTTACGGACGTCTTGAGTATCTAGTACTTGGATTATCATGTGAATCTCATCAGGTTACTCTAATTTAATATTGTTGGGTTTAATGATTATTTTAATTGGGGTTGAGAGGATGTCTATCTTCTCAACGATGTTTCAACTACCATGATAGTAAATTAAAATATATTCCTTTGTGGTAGGGAAAAATCAGCTTTACGCAAAAACAGCCATACAGCCTCCACCGGCCAAATTTGCATGTAGTTGTAGGCATTGTTCATCATTATCATTACAGTGTGAATTTGCCAGTACATTCAATGTACTGACCCTTTGTGGCTGCAACGTCTCATGTTGCAGGATTATCTTACGACGAGTAAGTGATACGTTAGGGTTACGATTTCTACACTCAACTTTGCCGTTGGTGTTGATGGGAATCCACAACCTTTGTTGCTTCCGCTATGATCGATTGAGGTAATAGTATTTATGTTACTTCATACATGTGATTTACCTCTGTTATAAATCCTCGAGTACTGTGTGTGTCAGCATACCGATCCAGGGATGGCACATAACACAGAGACTTCGGTCCATTCGGATCGTGGTCGCTACAGAATCACTACTATGCGCATGAAATATTCGATCGCACTTGGGCCATATTGTCTCACCTCTACGGTGATGAAGACCTCAAGCAGATGGGATTTCAACGGGACTTTGACTGGTCTCAGCCACCTTCGAAGAAATTCAAGAAGGTCAAAGTTCCTCAGCTGGTTACAAGTTCATTTTCTTCATCACGCGAGACAGATGAAGCTGAAGACCTCAACGACACTGCGGCAGGACCTACTTCAAAGGACGACCCCAACAATGTTGGCGCTCCTCCATCACCCTCATGATGATATTCTTCACGGGCGTTAGTCCTCAAGTTTCGTTCCTTTTGTTCACTTGATGACAAAGGGGGGGATTTGAGTTAGTCTTCAATCGGGTCTTATATATGGGTTGTTTTTTCGTTAAGTTACAACTCTTTTTCTTCAGAAGCGTTTGTTTGATGAGTTGTAAACTTAAGTCCGATGGTGGTCTCATACTTTTGAAATGCTTTCTACGCGCTTATTTTCTCAAGTACCTTAATGCACGCATGTTGAATTACATCAGACTCCATTTTCCATCATACATTTCAAATTCTTCATACTATATGTTAAATGCGTGTATGGATTACAAGATATAGGGGGAGATCTCCATGATATTACTCTACAATGTGCATTTGCTACTAAAGCAAATTCCTCAAATATGCACATCTTCACGGGGAGTTCTTCTATATCTTGCAATCAAATTCCTCAATATCCGATGTTACACTTCATATGTTTAGCCCCGTAGAAAACTTAACATATTTGTCATCAACCACCAAAAAGGGGAGATTGTAAGTGCATCTAGTGCCCCTTAGTGATTTTGGTGTATTGAAGACTTATAGGTTAAGGGACTAATGTGTTTGTGAGTGTACACAGGTTCTATAAGTCTCTGAGTAGTTTGATATTTCCAAAGAAAGTCGACCCCTGAAAATAAATGCCTTCATTTGAAGACTTTGGTTTTCTTGAAGACTTTGAAAGTGAGGAAATTGGTGTGACCTTGAAGACTTGGATATTAATGCGAGGATTATGACGCGTGGAGACTTTTGTTTTCATAGTTTCATTTTGTCTTTCTTGAGTCATAGGAAACACCATACTGTTAAAGGGGGTCGAGGTAAAACTAAGGAAACAATTTCCAACTGATGCTCAACTCAAAGCCTACACATACCCAATCCTTCGATTGAAGCCTTCGGAAATCTGAGAAATTTGTTCAGTCAATTTCTTCAGTGACAGAGACGAAGATCTTCTGGTCTCTGAGAAATTTGTTCTGTCTGAGGAGTTAGGAATTCGCCATTGCGGATTGCCTACTAGTGAGGAACATGATAGCCCAGAGGAATTTGAGAGCTCAAATTTCCAACTGTTGTTGTGCTATGCGCCAACTGTCCCGAAATAGCTTATCCACCTAACGGTCATATCCTTGAAGGACATTTATGTCTTATCATGTCGGGCTGCTCCCTGGCTATAAATAGTCACCCCTACAACCACTAGCTGGTTGGTTACTCCAAGAGAAATTGACACTTGTCATTTAGAGTATCCCATCCTCCGAGGACTTTGAGCAAAAATCACCAGTGAGGAAAAACCCAAAACCCAAACACCTAAAACCCAAAGTGATTGAGCATCACTAAAGAGATTGTTCCTGTGTGGAACCGATGGTTGTTACCTTTGAAGATTGTGCATCTTCTAGATGGTTAGGCGTCAATGGTCTGGAGGATCTAAGAGGAATTGTGGATCGTCGGGTGACAAAAGTTTGTGAAGGTTTGGAAGTCACATGTGAAGACTTACCACTAGTGATTGGGCGAGGTCTGTGTGACCTTAGCTCCAGGGGAATATGGTAAGGACTGTGTGTCCTGCGATTGTGTGTCATTTTGTTTGAATACCAAGCCACCCTAACCAGATGTACAACTGTCACAGCAGTTGGAACTGGTCCACCAAATCATTGTCTTCACCGAGCTACCGGTTCTATTTCCTCAACTCTTCCATTTCATTGCTTACTTGTTGATGCTATTGATCGTTACTGTTTGAAGACTTTGACTGAAGACTTTCTCAATTTCCTCAATCCTATTTCTTGAGTCAATCTGTCGTCCGCATGCTTTCATGTTTACACGCTACCTATGCTCTGTGCATGTTTCATTTCATCATGATGACTATGTTACTATCTTGTTACGTTTGCATATGAGTACTTATTCCGCTGCTTGTAGTTCGTCACTTAGCAATTTCCTCAAGAAGTATTTCCTCAATGACGAATTTGTAAAAATCGCCTATTCACCCCCCGCCCCCCTCTAGTTGAATGGCTATGGAAATGACATAATAGGTAGGTATGGTGGCTGTTTTGAGGAAGGTATGATAAGGTTTATGCACCAGCGAAAGTTGCATGGCACGAGAGAGGCTAGCAAATTGCGAAAAGGTGAGAGTGTGCATAATCCATGAACTCACATTAGTCATAAAGAACTCAGATACTTATTGTAAAAGTTTATTAGCCCTCGAAGCAATGTAATACTACACATGCTTCTAGGGGGTGGTAGGAGATAACCATCGCGCGCCTCCAACCTTCACACAAAGATAGACAATCAAGGACAAATTGTGCTCTAACTTCCTGGCATAACGAAAAATATACGTGCATGCTTCGGGCATCACAAACCTTAACACCAATATCTTACTAAACACGATCATCTACTAGTACCTCCCACATATTATCATCTCTATATCACAAAACTACTGGAAGGAATCAGACATATCATATTCAGTGATCCACAAGTTTTATGTAGGATTTTATGACTAACCATGCAATTGAGCAATTCCTGTTGACTCTCTAAATAGATATAAGTGAAGCATGAGAGTTTAATTTTTTCTACAAAAGATCGTGCTCTAACAAAGATAAGTGAAGCAAAAGAGCATTCTATGAACATCGGTTTTATATGTGAAGAGAAACATGCAATCCAAACTTCAAATGATATAAGTGAAGCACATGAAGCATTCTATAAAGCCATACTCAAAAGATATGAGTGAAGTGAAAATAGCATTCTATAAATGAACCAAGGACTATCTCATACCAGCATGGTGTATAAAATAAAAGTGAAAAATAAACACAAAAGACGCTCCAAGACTTTACGCATATTATGTGAACGAAACGAATCGAAAAACATACCGATACTTGTTGAAGATAGATGGGATGCCTTCCGGGGCATCCCCAAGCTTAGACGCTCGAGTCTCCTTGAATATTTACTTGGGGTGCCTTGGGCATCCCCAAGCTTGAGATCTTGCCTCTCCTACTCCTCACATCGAGACCTCCTTGATCTTCGAACACTTCATCCACACAAAACTTACCCGAACTTTTAGTAGCGGGGTTAGTGCATATGACAAACAAATCCAATCATGTACTGTTGTAACATTATTGTATAATTATAATCAAACATTACCCAATGTATGCTATCACAATTCTATGGCCCCAAGTCAAGGAGGCTTCAACAAGAATTCAAACATACGCAAATAATGGAGCTATAACAGCAAACTGTGAAAACAGGACAGTCTGTAAAGATTTGAATTACGGTCATACTTCCGTAATCCAAAAAATTCTAGAAAATTATGACGTGATAAACAATTTGTATAGCAGTAATGTGTAAAAAAAATCAGAAATGTATGATCTTCGAGTTAGAAATGTAAATTCACGCACTACATGTGACGCCCGAGATCGACGTCCCAGAAGATTCCAGAAGCTTCCAGAAGATTCCCGAAGGTTCCGGATGTTCAGGGTTGCCCGTGTGTTTCTTTTGAGCTTGTGTTATTTGTTTTTGCATTGCATCATGTCATCATGCCACCATGTCATATTTTATTTTGCATCTCAACCAAATAAACCGTGTGGACCTTCGGTCCATTTAAATCGAGGGAAGATGTCTTCTCTTTATAACATATAAAAAGTCTCTCATTATTTTAGGGAGCTATACTAAAATATTCCATTCTTTGGAATTACTCAAACACACTTGCATAATTTTCCCCATGTCTCTTAATTCTAGTTTCTCCGTAATAACCTTGCCGATATTTCTTTCCGTTGTTTCGAGGCTCCTACAAGATCTAGACTCTTTTGAAACTCCTTGAGGCAAACTATTTATTTTAGTTTGCACTTCCCTTTTGTTGGAACTATTTTTGTGAGGTTGGAATAATTCCGTAAAGCCTTACAAAAATGTTCATCATTTAATTCTTTCTTTCTTTGCCTCTTTACTTTTATTTTTGTCTCTCCCTATTTGTTTTATTTCTGCTAATAAAAGAGAGGCCAGCAGCCAGGCCTCCAGGCCCAGCCGGCCTCCCCATTCCCTCCTTCGGCCCAACTCCCTTTTCCTCCCTTTCGGCCCAGCGCAACAGCCCAACTCCCTTGGCCCACTGGCCAGGCCAAACCCTAGCCGCAGCGCTCCAGTCCCTCGCACTCCCTCCGTCCGCCGCCAGGCATCCTCTCGCTCGCCCCGCTTCCCTCTGTCGTCCCGTTTCTCTCACCCCTCGCCTCTCTCTTCGCAAGACGCCCGACCCAGCCTCCCTCTCGCCGCGAGCCCGCAGCTCCTTCATCCATCTCCAAGGCCGCGCCTCCCCTATCCCTTCCCCGCGACGAGCAGGCCGCGGCCTCACCTCTCCCCTCCGCTCTCTTCCTTCGCGAGCAGCGCCGCCTCGCCGCTCCCTTCGTCCGGCCAGGATCCGCGCCCGAGCGCCCTTTTTCCCTCGTCCAGGAGCACGGCGCCCCCCCGCCTCCTTCCCGTCGCCCTTGCGGGACCCCCGTCGACCCGAGCGCCCTTCCCCTCCAGCAGGCCGCGCCCGGCCTCATCCCTCCGTCAGGCCAGACTCCCGCATCGGCGCCCAAGTCACGTCTCCCGCGAGCCTCCTCTGCCTCTGGTCCGGCCCGGCCAGGAGCCGTCGCCGTCGTCCAGCGCCGCGGAGGCTCTCGCGTGCCTCCGACCCTCGCCTCGCCCTCTCCTCGTCCGCGAAGTGGAGGCCAGAACCTCGCCGGCCAGGAGCGCCGCTCCTCCCAGCAGCAGCGCCGAGCTCTTCCGTCCCGCTGCCTTCGACCGCTTCCAGCGCCCCTCCTCTCCAACGAGCAGATCGAGCAGCGCCGAGGCCGAGGCCCCGCCTCCGTGCACCACAGCAACCCGTAGCCTTTTCCTTTTTTTTGTGTTTTGTTTTGTTGTTTGTTGCTGTAATGTTAATCTCAGATAATCATGGAGATGCAAGTTTTTCTACTTTGGACCCTTGTACCACTACGAACGCCGACGCGACAAGTACCTCGACGACGTGTACATCTACGTAACGGTTCGACTACCGTCGCCGAGACCCTCAAGTACCTCTACGAGCGAGAACGACTACATGTACAAGTACCACTACTTCCACTACCCTCGCCGAAAGACCCAAGTTCGTCTACCGTCGCGTATACCACTACCGTCGCCCGGAAAAGACGGATGCGCCAAGTACATCTACGAACGAGTTCGTCTACCGTCGCCGAAGATCCGGGAACGACTACTTCCCTCTACGACCGTGTACATCTACTTCCTCTACGACCCGCGAGAACCACTACGTCCCTCTACGATCCTGAACCGTCCCGAAACGAGTGTTTCGAAGGTATACCCCGAGACGTGACCCGTGAATGCTTGCTTGTGTTGTATGAAATGTCTCTCGTGTGTGCTTCGTGCCCGTTCCACCTTTTGTCATGTTCCTCGGTTGCCTCGCCACCGACTCGTGGGAACCCGGCAACGGGATCACCCCATCATCTCGTTTGACTCACTCCGCCTTTGCTTTCGTACCGGACTCTCAACGAGTTACCGGAACCGAGATGTTGCGTTGCATCATTTTCGGATCATGCCGTGGCACCCTTTCGTTCCACCACGGTGACAAATGCTTCTTATCTTGTTAATTGTCAACCTTTTAATATAACTTGCATAAAAACTTGTTCATGTCATCCGCATCATGTTAACAACATTAATATGTTTAATTGTTGTTTGCTTATAATTATTAAACATGCCCATGGGGATTTTCCGGATATGTTGTTGTTATTCTCCGGCCTCATTTAAATTGTCTTAATAGTGTAGTTTTATTATGCTTCACCTCTTGCCATGTTAACAAACTCTTAATCTTGTCTTGTTAATAACTAGAGTCAACTAAATAATTAATGTGGTGTTTCGTCAATATGCAACTCGTTGCATATTGAGCTCCACTTAACTTGTAGTGTTGTTTGTGCACTTTGCCATGCCATGCATATTTAAACCGGACATGCATCATATTTGTTTGTGCTTCATGACATGTTTTTGCTTGTGTGTTTACCGTGTTGTTTGTTTCTTTCCGGTTGCTTCTCTTGTTAGCTTCGGTTTCGTTCCGGAGTTGTGAGGATCCGCTCGACTGTTGCTCCGTCTTCTTCTTGGATCCGTTCTTCTCCCTTGTGGAATCCCAGGCAAGATGACCGAACCCGGATACCATTACTATTTTTGCCTATTGCTAGTAGTCTCGATCTTTAGTTTTGCCTCGATGCCCATGTTCTTCTTGTCAGCCTCCTACTTGTAACCAATTGCCATGTTTAACCACCCTAC
>LR738713.1:94233498-94248849 GCA_902687465.1 Secale cereale | reverse complement strand
TATGCAAACCGTTGCTTGGCTATACGTAGGCTTTGCTCAGCCCCTCTTATAGCATTGCTAGTTGCAGGTGAAGATTGAAGATGCTTGCTTCATGTTGAAGTTTGGTTGGGTTATATCACACTATATAAATGCTTAAATTAAATCACCTATATACTGGCAGGGTGGAAGGCTAAGCCTTTTTGCTTGGTGTTTTGTTCCACTCTTGCCGTTAGGAACCGTATAAGCCGGTGTTATGTTCCTTGATTATGCGTTCCTAACACGGTTGGGGTGTATGGGACCCCCTTGATAAACCGCTAAGTGCTAAGTCTTTTCCAGCAAGTCCCAACATTTGGTACTATTTGCCTCATAATAACAACTTAATTAATTAATTAATTTGCATAGGGGGTCGCTCCCTCGAGGATCCTTTATTTCTACATAGCAGGGGGGGCCAGTGCCGATGGTGTTGGTCCCAAACGGGGAGTCTGCGGGAACCACCACGGGGAAACTCGAGGATTGGGTCCTGTAGAATCGCCCATCCGGTCGTGTCCTGAGACTTAGATACGCGCGGCTACTATCAGGGTGTCGACACGCCGGGAGGATTTGCTGGATTAGCCTTACCTTAGTTCGGTTTAACTTGAGCACGGGATTCCGAGAATACTCGGGTCTTCCCAACTATGGAGTTGCGACTCCGCGGATCGTGGGCTTGTGATGGGCCAAGTTGGAACACCCCTGCAGGGTTTGAACTTTCGAAAGCCGTGCCCGCGGTTATGTGGCAGATGGGAGCTTGTTAATTCCGGTTGTAGATAACTTGACACAATGTTACTAATACACTACCAGCGTGTGTACCGTGACTGTCAATTTCCGAATAGGGATTCGGGAGTTGAACACGGTGGGGTTATGTTTGACCGGCTTTAGTTAGGATCACTTCGTGATCATCTTTCGCCCGTTGCACTTCTCTTCTCGCTCTCTATTACGTAAGTTAGTGCTAGTTGCTGCTGCAGACTCTTGTTTGTTCCTTCACCTCTCGTTCTTTCTTCAGCCTTATCCTCACCCAAGGCTTAAATAGTCTTGTTACCCGGGAACGGGATTGCTGAGTCCTCTGTGGCTCACAGTTACTCCACCACACCAGTTGCAGGTTCAGCCGAGTTTGATGCAGGAGTTGGACCAGTTCTTCACCAGGAGTCCGATGAAGAGTGTGGCCTTTTGTTTGTGATGTTTCGATGTTCAGTAGTGGTTTCTACTAGGATTCGATCCTGACCTGTGGCTTTTGTTGTTTTGGTATCTTTCTTTTGGTTCTTACCCGTAGCCGGGCTGTGATGTTCTGTATGATGATTGCTTATGTAATGTATTGTGTGAAGTGGCGAGTGTAAGCCAACTATCTCCTTTTGCATTTTAATCCCTCTTTTACATGAGTCGTGCAAAGATACCAAACTTGAGATCATTCTAGGATGGGCTTATATCTTTAAGTCGTGCCTCGACACGTAGGAGATATAGTCCCATCCTGGGCATTACACTACAGCTGAAGTTTCAGTTTATATACCACACATACCAACCAAACAATCTAAACATCTTAAAGGTAAATCTTGGCACATTATTTTTATAATACAATGAATTTGTATGAGGGGATAATTATTTTTTTTGAAAAGTTTCTGTAATTCAAGATTTGCAAAGTTTCCATGGTGCTCGTCCACTTCAACGGTGCTCGGCCTTCTTACTTTCACTTTTCTTATTGAAAAAGTTTTAGGTTCCCCACTTATTTTATTTTTTGTTTCTAAACTTTATAAAAGCACTCACCAGAAATAAATGACTTTCTAAAACTTCCGGGTTGTCTCCATGGTAGCGCTTTCTTTAAATCCATTAAGCTAGGCATAAAGTGCTCAAGTAATGGATCCACCCAGATCCCAAGGTATATCTAATCCAATTTTAATTAGCAGTGATTCACAATTTAGTAGTGAGCACAAAGTGATGTGTTTAATGTAACAACAAAGTCTAACTCTCTTCCTATGCATCGACATGTCATAAAAGAATAGTTCATGCACATCAAGTAAAGGCCAATGCATAGTATAATGAATTTCTTGCAATTTTGTTGTGTTTGAAACATAGAGAGGTGGAGATGTAGTTTATCTCTCATAATAATTGAAAGTACGAGCAGCAAGCACATGCATGATATATTCATCAAAATCATCATGTGCAATGCTAAAAGGCAACCCATCAATGTAATCCTTAATAAGTGCAAACTTCTTCGATATAGTGTAGTTTGGAGAATTCAAAAAGATAATAGGACTATCATGTGTGGGTGCAATAACAACTATCTCATGTTTAACATAAGGAACTATAGCAAGGTCATCTCCATAAGCATAATTCATATTGGCATCTTTGGCACAACCATAGCAAGCATCATCAGAAAGGGATATTTCAAATGAATCAACGGGATCATAGCAATCATCATAGCATTCATCCTTCAGTTAACTTGAAGGGAAATTAAATAATGTATGGGATAAAGAGTTACACTCATTAGAAGGTGGGCACGGGTGATCAATCCGCTCTGCCTCCTTTTGTTCTTCGCTCTCCTCCTCATCTTTTTCATCCAATGAGCTCACAATGTCATTACTTTCTTCCATAGACTCCTGCAAAATATTAGTCTCTTCCTGGCTAGCGGATACTCTCTCAATAACTGCATCAATATCGTAATTGTATTTATAATTATCATAGCAATATTTAAGGATAGCAAAAAAATTAGATCTATAACTTGAATCATCATCCTAATAATACTTTTCAAACAGAGATTCAATTTCATAAGCACCCTTAAAAGCAACAAATTCTTCTATTCGTTCCACATCATAATAATCATACACACCTTTAGCACAAGAAGCTAAGGTTTTATTATCATTAAATTCACATGAAAAGGGAAGGTGTGGAGCCTTCATCCTAGAGCAACAAGTAAAATCATGTTCCAATCATAGATTCCAAGCATACCAATGCAACAGATGAATTTCATCCTATAAAAGTTTCCCTTTTTGTGTCAAGCGATAATCCCTAAAGTATTCACGTTGATCCAACTTTACTCCCATTATCATTTTGAATGGGGTTTTCTCAAGATTATCAAAGTAGTGCATAATATTTTTCGTATAACCACCATCGAGGCTTATAGGAGGTTCCCTGTCTCCATGAGCAGCAAGTACAACTATTCTTGTTTGGTGTTTTGTGTTCCATATCCATAACTAAGGATAGAGAACAACTTAAAAAGGAAATAAAAACTACTTAGTGATAAAGAAAACAAGCACACACGAAAATATTCACCCCACGCTATTGCTCCACGGCAACAGCGCCAGAAAAAGATCTTGATAGCCCACAAGTGTAGGGGATCGTCTGTAGCCTTTTTCAATAAGTAAGAGTGTCGAACCCAAAAAGGAGCTAAAGGTAGAAAAAAATATTCCCTCAAGTTCTATTGACCACCGATACAACTCTAAGCACACTTAATGTCTGCTTTATCTAAAACAAGGATAAAACTAGAGGTACTTAGCGGGAATAAAACTTGAAATAAATTGCAAGACAAAAATATAGAAGTGTGGTAGCTAGCTTTTTGTAACACAAGAGAATGATTTGTCCCTACTCAGTCGATAACTAGACCGGTAATCATTCTTGCAATTTTATATGAGGGAGAGGCATGAGCTAACAAACTTTTTGTACTTGGATCATATGCACTTATGATCGGAACTCTAGCAAGCATCCGCAACTATTAAAGATCATTAAGGTCGTGAAACCCAACCATATATAGCATTAAGTATCAAGTGCACTTTACTCCCATACATCATACCCCCGTAACTCGGGTTTAAGCTTCTGTCACTCTAGCAACCCACCATAAGCGAACCATGAACATATTGCAACACCCTACAATAAGTGCATATGATCACCCCTCACATTTGCGCAAGACAGAGGGTATCGTAGGACATCACCAAAATAAAATATACAATCATACCAGCCAAGATCATGATTAACCCATGGGACAAAATGGATTTACTCAAACATCACAGGATAGGCAAATATCATTCAGAAATAATGTATGGAGTTGAGCACCATGTTTAAGTAGAGATTACAGCTGGGAGAAGGGAGGTTACACCGCTTCATAGAGGGGGAGAGAGTTGGTGTTGACCGTAACAGATTGTTGATGTAGATCTTCGTCACGATCCTATCCCCGACGGTGTTCCGACGCCACCGGGAGAGAGGGGGAGAGAGCCCCCATCCTTCTTATTCTTCCTTGGCCTCCTTCCTGGGTGGAAGGAGGGTTCCCCCTCTGGTCCATGGCCTCCATGGCGGCGGAGGGGCGGGAGCCCCTCTGAGATTGGATATGTCTCTCTGTTCTCTTATGTTTCGTGTTCCCTAGATCTGGCCCTTCACCGTTTCTTAAATTTCCGGAGATCCGTAACTCCGATTGCGCTGAAATTTTAACATGATTTTTTTCCATAAATTAGCTTTCTTGCACCTGGAGAAGGGCCCCAACATAAGTTCGAGGAGGGCACAAGATAGTTGGGCGCGCCAGGGGGTGCCTGGTGGGTTGTGGTCACTGTGGGCCCCCATTTGCGTTGATTCCAGGTCTCAAAAATCACATATATTCCAGAATAATTCTCCGTAAATTGTAATTGCGTTTGGACTATGTTTGATATGAATTTTCTGTGAAGCAAAAACATGCAACAAGCAGGAACTGGCACTGGCAGTGGATCAATAGGTTAGTACAAATAAATCATATAAATCGTTGCCAAAAGTATGTACAAGTTGAATAATACTGGCATGGAACAATCAAAAATTATAGATACGACAGAGACGTATCAGTAGCCATCCCCCTTTCCTCCCCCCATGCTCAAATATGGAAGGGGGGCGGCTAGGCGGGCGCCTAGGGCAGCCGCCAGCCACTTGGGACGCGCCCTAGGCCTACCTCCTCTCCCCCCTCCACATATATATTTGAGAGGAGGGGAGGGGGCAACACACACCATGATCCCCAAGCAGTGTGTGGTGCCCCCTCTCCCTCTAGTTCTAGTTCTTCCTCCGTCCATGTCCGTTGTGCTTGGCGGAGCCCTGCGGATAGATTCACCACCACCGTCACCACGCTATCATGCTGTCGGAACTCATCTACTACTTTGCCTCTCTTACTGGATCGAGAAGGCAAGGACGTCATCGAGATGAATGTGTGCTGAACGCGGAGGTGTCGTACATTCGATACTTGATCGGGATGGATCATTGTAGCGACCACGATCCGAATGGACCAAAGTCTCTGTGCTCTGTGTCATCCCTGGATCGGTAATGCTGACACACACAGTACTTGAAGGATTTATAATAGAGTGGCAATCACACACTTATTACATCGGAAGTCTCAAAAGAGAACTTATTACAAAATATCTGGCATAAGGCCATCTAACACGATAAAAGCGGTAGGCTTGGAAGATAAAGTGAGTCCATTAACTCCAACGGCATAGCTGAGTGCATGACCAACGACCTAGCGCACCTTACTCTTCTTTTGAAAAGTCTGCAACATGATATGTTGCAGCCCGAAACAGGTCGGCACATGGAATATGCTGGCAAGATAACAGAGTAGAGCAAGTAACAGATAAATGCTAACACTACATGCATATATGGCTGGTGGAGGCTCTAAGGTTATAATGTTTTTGCATAAAGCCAATTTTTTCCTACAACAAAGGAATAAATTTTATTTTAACTATCATGGTAGTTGAAACATCATTGAGAAGGTTCCTCCAACTCAATCCCAATTAAAGCCATCATTATTAACCCAACAAATTTAGTTTTAGAGTGATGAGATCAATCCAATAATTCAAGTACCAGATACTCAAGATGTCCATAACTGGGGACGCGACTGATCATGATTAGTTTGTACACTCTGCAGAGGTTTGCGCACTTTTCCCCACAAGACACGATCTCCTCCATTGGATTTCGCGGACTGCATGGTGTTTGAGAAATGGATGATCGAGACATAGTCTTTCAGAAGCATTTACTCTTTACCCCGGGTGGACCGGTACACCTACTTTCCCCTACATCTGCTAGTCCACCACTGAAAGAGCTCACGCAACATACTCAACTATGCTAGAGCCCATAATGGCATTGTGGCTGCACACGGATGTTTCTAGCATGAATAGTCTTATGATCCCTTTGATCCTGGGTGGCATTCCATAGGATAATCACACGGGTCCTCCGGGATTTCCTAGGACAACACTGGATTCTCCAGGTGCCCTGCAACCAATCCACCCAGATGTGTATTAAAGTAGCCACCTTAAGATGAACCATTAATTAACAATCTCACATCTGTCATGGACACTCTCAAACCCAATCCACGTCTACGAGCATAGCATGGCAACCTAAGCATAACGTAGAATTAACTCCCAGAGGTTTGAAAATAAAACAGGTAATAGGTTCCACCTCAATCTACTTCCCAGACCCACATGTTAAGAGATCCTACTCATGCAATGTGTGAGGGTTGGAACTAATGCATAAAAACTGGGTAATAAAGGGTATGATCAATGTGTTACTTGCCTTGCTGACGATTCGCAAAACCTAGGGACTCGTAGTAGCATGCTTCGCACTCCGGAAATTCTATCGCAAACAAACAAAAGCATACATAAGCAACCAAGCAAAGATGCATGGGTAAATCTCAAATAAGAAGATCTAACTGGAAAGTTCAACTGAAGAACTCTAGTTTGCAAGAAGAATCAAATCAAATGGAGCAACGAAACTCAAACCATGAACGAAACAAGATCCGTTTACTAAATTGTACTAAAGTCAAATTTTTAAAGTACCAAAATCTTGTTCAAGTTTGTTAAACTGAAAGAGGGCTTCGAGACGCAGATCTAAGCGCTTGTTTCACCTGATTCTGACTAACGAGCGAAAAAGTTAAACTAAAACGAAGATCAGGGCAAAAATAACGATCGAAAATAATCACGGAAAAACCCTGAAAAGGAAAACGAGACGAACAGGCTAACGCATGAACGTTCGATGTCTGCAACTAAAAGACGAAAAGTGTTCGTTAAAACGAACGAACGTCCGCTAAATAACTAAACTGAGAAAAACCGAACCGATCTAACAAAAAAAACAAAACCGATCTAGGGTTTTTAGAAAACCATGGTTTTTACCTAAACCGAAAAAAAAACGGCGGCGGCTTCGGCGAGGCGAGGCTCCGGCGGCGAGGCGGCGGGGCGGCGGCGGCAGCAGCGGTGGCGGCGGCGCGGGCTGCGGCGGCGGGGTGAGGTGGAGGCGACAAGGGGGTGGCGTCGTATATAAAGGGGGAGGGGGGCTGGCCTGGGGAAGGGGCAGGGTGGCGACGGTGGCCGAGTCGGCCACGGCGGCGGGGTCGTGCGGGCGGCGGGCTCCGCCTGGAGTCGGGAAGGCGGCGCGGCGCGGGCTGGGCCGGCTGGGCTTCGGCCTAGTTGGTCCCAATTTTTTATTTTTAAACGGATTCCGCGAGAAAAAAAAGTCCTAGAAAAATAAATAAAAATCTAAAAATACCAAAACAAATTTTCACCTTCTAAATAAAATATTTAGAACATGATGAACATTTTCTTGGCCCTAAAATACTACTTTTAAAATATGCATATTTTTCTAATGCAAATAAAATAGCCAAAAAAAACAAAAAAATTACTTATTTGATTTTAATATTTTTCTTCCAATATTCCATTTAGTGTGGAGAAGTCATATTATCTCCTCTCATATATTTTAATATGAAATATTTTCGCAGAGAAAAATAATTAAACCAAATGATCCTTGTTCCGATATTTGAGAAAATTCAAATATGACAATGGTGAAATCCCCAACTCTCTCCGTGGGTCCTTGATTTGCTTAGAATTTCGAGGATCGCGAAACAGAAACCAAATAAAACATGATATGCATATGACCTATGTATAACATTCCAAATTGAAAATTTGGGATGTTACAAACCTACCCCCCCCCCCTTAAGATGAATCTCGCCCTCGAGATTCGGGTTGGCTAGAAAATAGGTGTGGGTGGTCTTTGCGTAGATCATCCCCTCGTTCCCAGGTGGCTTCATCCTCGGTATGGTGGCCCCACTGTACTTTGCAAAACTTATTAACCTTGCTTCGTGTGACTCGGCTGGCAGACTCGACGATCTTGACTGGTTTCTCCTCGTAGGTTAGATCACTATCCAAGTGAATTGCTTCCAGGGGCACTGTATCTCTTAGAGGAATATCGGCCATCTCAGCATGGCACTTCTTCAGCTGGGAAACGTGAAACACATCATGAACTCCTGACAGTCCTTCGGGTAATTCCAACTTGTAGGCAACCTCTCCCATGCGGTGCACAACACGGTACGGTCCTACAAATCTCGGGGCTAACTTTCCCTTAACTCTGAAACACTTAACACCTCACAGAGGTGACACTCTCAGGTATGCTCTATCTCCGATATCATAGACTACCTCCTTGCGTTTTGAGTCTGCATAACTCTTCTGTCTGGACTGATCTACCTTCAGTCTATCTTGAATCAGCTTAACCTTCTCTTCTGACTCTTTAATCAAATTCGGTCCAAACAACTAACGGTCCCCAACTTCATCCCACATCAACGGTGTTCGGCATCTTCTTCCATCCAATGCCTCGAACGGTGCCATCTTCAAACTGGCCTGGTAGCTATTGTTGTACGAGAACTCCGCGTAGGGCAAGTTGTCATCCCAACTAGATCCATAATCTAGCGCACAAGCTCTCAACATGTCCTCCAGAATCTGGTTGACTCTCTCGGTGTGTCCATCAGTCTGCGGGTGAAAGGCTGTACTGAACTCTAGCCTGGTACCCAAGGTCTGGTGCAACTGATGCCAAAACTTTAAAGTAAATTGTGTTCCTCTATCTGATACGTTGGTCCTCGGAACTCCGTGCAGACATACGATCCTGGTCATGTATATCTTGGCCAACTTCGCACTGGAATAGGTGGTTTTCACGGGGATAAAGTGGGCTACTTTGGTCAAGCGATTCACTACTACCCATATAAAGTCATATCCCGATCGGGACCTGGGTAATCTGGTGATAAAGTCCATGCCAAGCTTGTCCCACTTCCATTCGGGTATTGGCATAGGCTGCAGTAATCCTGCTGGCTTCTGATGTTCTGCCATCACTCTCTGACATACATCACATACGGCCACATACTCTGCAATGTCCTTCTTCATTCCCGTCCACCAGAAATGTTCCTTCAAGTCCAAATACATCTTAGTGTTTCCGGGGTGTATCGAGTATGGCGAATCATGTGCTTCATGTAGTATCAACTTCTTGATCTCGGCGTTGTTGGGCACATAGACTCGGTCCTCAAACCACAAGGTGTCATGTTCATCCTCACGAAAACTCTTGGCTTTTCCTTCACTCATCTTCTCATTTATTTCGGAAATTTATTTGTCATCCTTCTGAGCTTCTCGTATCTTTCCCAACAATGTTGACTAAACCTCCAAGGCTGCAACAAAACCTCTAGGAACTATCTCCATACGAAGCTCCCTGAGATCTTTTGCTAACTCATTTGCCAATCCTCCGGTTACTAGGGTATTGACATAACTCTTTTGGCTCAAAGCGTCTACTATGACATAGGCCTTGCCTGGATGATAGTGTAGCTTCATATCATAATCCTTTATGAGCTCCAACCATCTCCTATGTCTGAGGTTCAGATCCTTCTGAGTGAAAATGTACTTCAGACTCTTGTGATCTGTGTACACATCACAACGGTTTCCAATAAGAAAATGTCTCCAGGTTTTGAGCGCATGCACTACTGCTGCTAGCTCCAAATCACGCATAGCATAATTCAACTCATGCGGTTGGAGTTGACGGGATGCATAAGAAACAACTCTTCCGTCCTGCATGAGTACTCCTCCAAGTCCTAAGCGTGAAGCGTCGCAATACACTTGGAAATCCTTGCGTATATCTGGCAAGATCAGCACTGGGGCTGTCGTCAAACGTTTCTTCAACTCCTGAAAACTTTCTTCGCACTCTTCAGTCCAATGGAACTTGGTGTCCTTCTTCAACAATGCCGTCATAGGCTTTGCAATCTTGGAGAAATTCTCAATGAATCTCCGATAATATCCCGCGAGCCCAAGAAAACTACGGATTTCTCCAACTGAGGTGGGTGCCAACCACTCAGTGACTGACTGGACCTTGGTAGGATCCACTACTATACCTTCTCCTGATGTAACATGTCCTAAGAATCCAACTTCCTCCAACCAAAACTCACATTTGCTGAACTTGGTATATAACTGGTGTTCTTTGAGCTTCTCAAGAACCAAACGCAAATGTTCCTTGTGTTCCTCTTCGTTCTTTGAATACACCAAGATATCATCAATGAATACCACAACAAAGTTATCCAAGAACTCCATGAACACCTTATTCATCATACTCATGAAATAGGCAGGGGTGTTAGTCAATCCAAATGACATAACCGTATACTCATATAACCCATACCTTGTGGTGAAGGTTGTCTTGGGTATATCCTTTTCTCGGATCTTCAACTGGTGGTATCCTGATCATAGATCGATTTTGGAGAATACTTTAGCTCCTTGAAATTGGTCGAACAGATCATTGATCATCGGCAGTGGGTACTTATTCTTAATCATCACTTCATTCAGCGCCCGATAGTCAACGACCATCCTTAAAGATCCATCCTTCTTCTCGACCAAGAGCATTGGGGCTCCCCAGGGTGATGAACTTCGTCGAATGAATCATTTCTCTAATAAATCCTTAATCTGCTTCTTGATCTCCTCCAGATCAGTCGCTGGCATCCCGTATGGTCTCTTAGAAATTGGTCTGGTGCCTGGTGATAGTTCTATCAGAAACTCAATGTCCCGATCTGGCGGCATGCCTGGTATCTCCTCTGGAAATACATCCGGGTAATCCTTCACTACAGGCACTTCCTCCTGAACAACTCCCGAGAGAGAATTTACTTGGGTCCTCCTAGGCGCATGCCTAGATAAATACTTGATCCTTTTTCTCTCCGGGGAGGTAAGTAGAATCGACTTAGTGGCGCAATCGATGTTCCCTCCATACATCGATAGCCAATCCATACCTAGTATCACATCCAGTCCTTGTGATTCCAAAACTATCAGATCTGAGGGGAAAACATGGCTTCCAATGGTCAATGGCATCTGAAAACATCCTTGTTTTGCCATATATTCTGCTCCTGGTGAGCTTACTAACATAGGTGTCTTAAGTACTTGGGTGGGCAACTTATATCTATCCACGAATCCCCTTGAAATGTATGAATGTGATGCACCTGTATCAAAAAGAACTATTGCGGTAAATGACTTAACCAAAAACTTACCGATAAATGCATCAGGCTGCTCTTCAACCTCCTCCACGTTCACGTGGTTCACTTGTCCCATGTTGAAAGGGTTGGGCTTCTTCCCAGAGCTTCCATTGCCGTTACCATTCTTCGCTTCAGGGCACTCCGTGGCATAATGTCCATTCTTCCCGCACTTGAAACAGGTAATGTGACCTATATCCCTCTTGGCGGGTGTGGCTGGAGTGGAGCGATCCTGATTATTGCTTGCTCCGTTCCCATTCCCATTCTTGGAGTCATTGGAGTTATGAGAACTCCCTCCATTATTGGTGTGGCCTCCATGGTTATGGGTATATCCTCCCGACTTTGGGGTGAAATGGGGCTTCTGCTGGGCTCCAGAATTGTTCTTTCCTTGTCCATACTTCCTCTTGCGGCTCTCAATCTGCTGTTGCTTCCCTTCAATCATAAGAGCCTTATCTACCAACTCCTCATAGTTGTTGAATGTTGCTACCATCAACTGTATGCTCATCTCGTCATTCAGCCCTTCCATAAACTTCTCCTGCTTCGCAGCATCTATGGCCACATCATCAGGGGCATAGCGAGATAGAGTACTAAACTCATCTACGTACTGAGCCACAGTACGATTTCCTTGGCGGAAGTTGCGAAACTCACGCTTCTTCATGCTCATAGCCCCAGTTGAGACATGGGCGGTGCGAAAAGCTTGCTGAAACTGATCCCAAGTGACATTGGCTATAGGGAAAGTGGTAGTGTAATTCCCTCACCATGAGGCTGCTGGTCCATCCAACTGATGTGTGGCAAAACGCACCTTCTCAGCATCTGTGCAACCTGCGGTGGTCAACTCCCTTCCAATCTTGCGTAGCCAGTCATCAGCAACTATTAGCTCGATGCTTCTAGAAAACACTGGCGGCTGTAACCTTAGAAAATGGGCTAGGTTGTCCACGGGTGGTGGTGGTGGAGGGTTGTTGTTGTTGTTGTTGATCTGGTTGTTCTAGTTCTGGACAAGAAGTTGCATCAAAGTGTTCTGCTGCTGGATCAACTGGGTGAGCTCAGGGGGAAACTCAAATCCGGGCTCACTCTCGGAGGCATCTGATGGGGCAGAGGTCTAGGGGGGAAATTCACTACCCAAATGCACATGAGACAAACACAATCATATCACACCAATCAATTTCAAACAAGGGCATACAAAAGGTCTAGAACTAACGTTACAAAAGTGCTCGGATTTCTACTGTATGGAGGAAAAAGTACTATTCATATGGTGCTCATCTAGAAATTTTGATCGGTGGAAGATTCCATGATATCTGCTCCAGCTTCGTCTTCATAGTCATCATCACTACCATCAGGGTCTGAGTCGGTGTCGTCGATGATGATGTAGTCCTCAGAACGAATCTTCGTGGGCTCGTCGTCTTCTCCACCTGGCGCGGGGTCTCCCATGAATACTCCTAGCTTCCTTATCAGGTCGTCATTCTTCTCCACAAGTATTGCGATTTCCTCCTCATATACGTCACATGAAAATTTGAGTTCCTCTTCTAGCTCTGTGTTCCTGGTTAACGCCTTCTTAAAATCTATCATGCATGCGCACATCTGGTGCTCCTGTCGACGAATGTGATGGTTCAACTCCTGGATGAAAGCTGCAATGGACTTGTCCTTCCGGGTGCTGATCATATCGCATTGCTCATCTCGACGCCCGCATATCTGGTAGATAGTGTCCTTAAGCTCTTGTTTGTAGACTTCTCCGATTCCTCCCATAGCGATGTGAGCGGCCATACTCTTACCTAGGCTCCAGGTTGGTGCATCAAAGGAAAAATCTATGGGTTCAGTGACAGGCATGAATGTCCTCCAGGGAATTTGAACATGCATAATCCATCGCTCCTCTTCTGGTAAAGTGGATATGTAGGTCCCGGTGAAGCTTGGTATTCCGATGTTCAGGTACCTAGTGACTTCCTTCAAGTGTCATCCAAAAGGTGTGTCTTCATCCGGTTGGGTAAACTTGTTCCTTGAGTCCACCATCCTAAAGAGAAGAAAATAGAGAGGAGTCAGAAATGAGTAGAGAAGAGTGACCTAAGGCTTATCTTAGTGGTCGTGTCCTACATTCAGCGTGTGCTTTGATACCATCTTGTAGCGACCACAATCCGATTGGATCGAAGTATCTGTGCTCTGTGTCATCCCTGGATCGGTAATGCTGACACACACAATACTTGAAAGATTTATAACAGAGTGGCAATCACACACTTATTACATCGAATGTCTCAAAAGAGAACTTATTACAAAATATATGGCATAAGGCCATCTAACACGATAATAGCGGAAGGCTTAGAAGATAAAGTGAGTCCACTAGCTCTAACGGCATAGCTGAGTGCATGACCAACGACCTAGCGCACCATATTCTTCTTTTGAAAAGTCTGCAACATGATATTTTGCAGCCCGAAACGGGTCAGCACATGGAATATGCTGGCAAGATAACACAGTAGAGCAAGTAAAAGATAAATGCTAACACTACATGCATATATGGCTGGTGGAGGCACTAAGGTTATAATGTTTTTGCATAAAGCCAATTTTCGCTACAACAAAGGAATAAATTTTATTTTAACTATCATGGTAGTTGAAACGTCATTGAGAAGGTTCCTCCAACTCAATCCCAATTAAAGCCATCATTATTAACCCAATAAATTTAGTTTTAGAGTGATGAGATCAATCCAATAATTCAAGTACCAGATACTCAAGATGTCCATAACCGGGGACACGGCTAATCATGATTAGTTTGAACACTCTGCAGAGGTTCGCGCATTTTCCCCACAAGACTCGATCTCCTCCGTTGGATTTCTCGCACTGCATGGTGTTTGAGAAATGGATGACCGAGACACAGTCTTTCAGAAGCATTTACTCTTTACCCCGGGTGGACCGATACACCTACTTTCCCCTACATCTGCTAGTCCACCATCGAAAGAGCTCACACAACATACTCAACTATGCCAGAGCCCATAATGGCATTATGGCTGCACACAGAAGTTTCTAGCATGAATAGTCTTATGATCCCTTTGAGCCTGGGTGGCATTCCATAGGATAATCACACTAGTCCTCCGGGATTTCCTAGGACAACACTGGATTCTCCAGGTGCCCTGCAACCAATCCACCCAGATGTGTATTAAAGTAGCCACCTTAAGTTGAACCATTAATTAACAATCTCACATATGTCATGGACACTCTCAAACCCAATCCACGTATACGAGCATAGCATGGCAACCTAAGCATAACGTAGAAGTAACTCCCAGAGGTTTGAAAATAAAACAAGTAATAGGTTCTACCTCAATCTACTTCCCAGGCCCACATGTTAAGAGATCCTACTCATGCAATGTGTGAGGGTTGGAACTAATGCATAAAAACTGGGTAATAAAGGGTATGATCAATGTGTTACTTGCCTTGCTGACGATTCGCAAAACCTAGGGACTCGTAGTAGCACGCTTCGCACTCCGGGAATTCTATCACAAAGAAACAAAAGCATACATAAGCAACAAAGCAAAGATGCACTAGGAAATCTCAAATAAGAAGATCTAACCAGAAAGTTCAACTAAAGAATTCTGGTTTGCAAAAAGAATCAAATCAAATGGAGCAACGAAACTCAAACCATGAACGAAACAAGATTCGTTTACTAAATTGTACTAAAGTCAAATTTTTAAAGTAGCAAAATCTTGTTCAAGTTGGTTAAACAGAAAGCGGGCTTCGACACGAAGATCTAGGCGCTTGTTTCACCTGATTCCGACTAACGACCGAAAAGTCAAACTAAAACGAAGATCAGGGCAGAAATCTAGATCAAATATAATCGCAGAAAAACCCTGAAAAAGAAAACAAGACGAACAGGCTAACGAACGAACATTCGCTGTCTACAACTAAAAGAAGAAAAGTGTTCATTAAAACGAGCGAACGGATGAACGTCCGCTAGATAACTAAACCGAGAAAAACCGAACCGATCTAACGAAGAAAAAAACAAAATTGATCTACGGTGTTTAGAAAACCATGGTTTTTACCTGAACCGGAAAAACGGCGGCGGCTCCGGCGAACGACGACGGCCGCTCCGGCGAGGCGACGCTCCGGTGGCG
>LR738713.1:94179405-94202797 GCA_902687465.1 Secale cereale | reverse complement strand
TGATGGTTTTGGGGTCCTGGCGTTGCACTGAACAAGATGGTGTGCTCAGTTACGGCCCTAGGTGGCAGTGTCCACGGTGGCGACATGGCCGGCGGCGGGGAGGTCGAGCATCAGCGGAGACATGGCCTAGAGGTCGAACGCGACCAGGGAAGAAGGGGGAAACGATCCGGGGGCTCACCGCGAGTCTGTTGGGAGGGTCATTGGGCTCGGGGACGCGTCGGAGGCGGCGAATTCGTCGATGGCGTCCGATGGCCGTGCGGAGAAGATGAGCTCGGTGACAAGGCCTCAGGGCGTCCGGGGTCCTGCGGCTCGGCGTAGAGGTGCACGGCAGCGAGGCGGAGCTCGGGGGCTCGTCCGAGAGGCGAGGGGGAGGCAGTGGCTATGGCAAAGGCGAACGGCGGCGACGGCGCGCTCGGGTCTGAGCGGAGGGGAGAGAGCAGAGGAGAGGGGAAGGGTCCAGGGAGAGTGCGAGAGGGTCGGGAGGGCGCGTGGCTCGTCCAGAAGCAACCAGGCGTCGAGGGGGAGAAGCAGGCAGGCAGGAGGTGGCGCGGCGCGGCGAAGCACGCGTCGGGCACGCGCCCCTGGCCTCCTGGCGCGAGGTTGAGGGTGACTGGCGCTGCCAGTCACCTGGGCCGGCTGCTGGGCCAAGCAGATGGGCCACCAGGTTAGCACAGGTAAGGTTTTCCCTTTTTTATTTTTCTTTTCTAATTTTCTGACATTTGTTTTGATTTTAAAGAAAATCATTTAAATTATTCTGACAATTTTGCAAGGACCTAAGGATTTAACCCAAGCCCCTCACAAGTTTCCAGAATTATTGGACATATATTAATAATATAATAAATATATATCCAATGCAAATATTTATTGCATTAATTCCAAATGCCCAAAATAAATACTTATGAGCTCCTGAAAATATTGGTTTGATTTTTATCTCTGGCCAATATTTTCAGAGAGCAACATGAACATTTTCTTGGACCCTTCTGGAGCAATTTATATCTGGGTCATTTTCAAAAGGGTTTTCTCAGGGTTTCACAAGTCCTCAATTCAAATTCATTTGAAATTTAAATATGATGCAAACATCAATACTAGCCTAGTACATACCAGAACTAGGGTTGTGACATTATTGCACGGCTTTTGTCGTTTGAGAGCAACCCACCTCCGAAGCATTTGAGAGAGAAATCCTTGCGAGGACAAAGCCCAAACACCTAGAGCCAAAGAGTGTTAGGCATCACTGAAGTCTTTCTGTCTGTGTGACCTGAAGACTTATTACACTTGAGGACTGTGTTTCCTCCAGCCGGTTAGGCGTCGCGTTCTGAGCATTCAAGAGTCATTGTGGATTGCCAGTGAACGAAGTCTGTGAAGGTTTGGAAGTCTACCTTGAAGACTTACCAGAGTGATTGGGCGAGGACTAGGTGTTCTTAGCTCAAGGGGAACAAGGCGAAGACGCGGTCTTCTGAGTTAAATCTCAGCCACCCTAACCAGACGTACAGTTGTCACAACAACTGGAACTGGTCTAACAAATCACTGTCTTCCCCGAGCTACTGGTTCTATCCTTTCCTTCCCTTTACTTACTGCTCTGTGTTGTGAAGACATTGCATGTTTGCCTTATCTGATTGTCTTCACTGAGTATCTACTTGTTGTGATTGGCTTCATTCCTTCTTCTTTTATGATCACTACTGCCTAGTTAATATTAGTCTTCATGCTTTCACTTCATTGAATACATGACTATGGCTTATCTAGTGTAGTCCACTTTCCGCTGCATACAAATAGGCTTGAGCTTATCGTTTGTCTTCAAAACTACCATGTTTTGAAGCATTTCATAAAAATCGCCTATTCACCCCCCCTCTAGTCGATATACTGCACTTTCAATTGGTATCAGAGCAAGGTACTCCCTTGTTCTGTGTGATTCGGTTTAACCACCTAGAGTTTTAGCTATGTCGACTGCAGGGATAATCAAAGTCTCCGCTGCGTGCCCGATCTTCGATGGCACAGAATATCCCTACTGGAAGAACAAGATGTGCATGCATCTTGAAGCCATTGACGTGGACCTCTGGTTTGTCGTCAAGCACGGCGTTCCAAAGACTGGTGAAGGCGTCACCCCTGCTGATGTCATGAGGCTCGTTCAATTGGATTCAACGGCCAAGAACATCATCTGTGGTCATCTGACCAAAGGACAGTACGGTCGTGTGAGTGCTCTGGACACGTCAAAGGAAGTTTGGGACTGGCTCTCAAAGGTCAATGAAGGAGTCTATACCCAGAGAGATCAAAGGATCAGCGTTCTTTGCAATATCTTCAATCGCTTCAAGAGACATGACAATGAGAATGTCCAGCACACTTTTGATCGTCTCACTGACATCACAAATGAGCTTCAAGCACTTGGCGCCACTGAGATCACCAAGCATGAAATCGTCAAGACCCTTCTGAGATCACTCGACAGCTCATTTGATATCCTTGCACTGATGATTCAAGAACGCCCTGACTTCAAGACTCTCGATCCGTCTGATATACTTGAGAGGCTCAACACACATGAGTTCCAGCTATCTGAGAAGCGTGACATCTATGGTCCCAACTATGGCCGATCTCGCGCCTTGAAGGCAAAAGCTGTTTCCTCATCTAAAGAAGAATCTGGCTGCAGTTCTGATGATCCTGAAGACATTGGAAAGGAGCTTGCCATGCTTGTGAAGAAGTTCCAGAAATTCACTAGGAAGAAAGGCTTCGGAAAGTCTTCAAGATCCAGCTCAAGAAATGATGAAGCATCTGCTCATGACTACAAGAAAAGAACATGTCATAAGTGCAAGAAACCTGGTCACTACATCTCTGAGTGTCCTCAGTGGGACAACGAGAAGAAGAAAAAGAAGAGCAAGGAATATGATTCTGATGACAAGAAAAAGAAGAAATACTCAAAGTCTTCGTCAAAGTATTCATCACACAAGAAGAATTCATCTGGCAAGGCTCGCGCCTTTGTTGGCAAGGACATGGATTCTGAGGAAGAGTCTGTTTCTGAAGAGGTGGAGGTGGAGTCGGAGGAAGAGTCTGATGCTGGTGCTGCAAGTCTAGCTTTAGCCACTGCCTACGTGGGCAAGTCTATCTTCAACATTGAAGACAATGGTCCCGTCCCCAACAATGATGATGAGGACGACGACTCTGCACCCACCTTCTGCTACATGGCACGCGGTGCCAAGGTAAAATCACACGATGCTTACTTTCAAACATCTAGTGAAGATGACTCTGATTGTGAATCAAAACCTAGCTACAAAACACTTGCTAAAATTGCCACTAGCCATGGAACATATTCAAAAACTATTAGACAAAAGCGATGACATGTTGGACGCGGAAATGACCCGTTCTTAGTCCTTAATTGAAGACATAAAAAATCTTCATGTTAAGTACAAAGAACTTGAAGAGCTTTAGGAATCGCTTTCAAAAACTCATGAAAAGCTTTCCCACGATTACATTCAAAGGAAGCGGGAACTTGAGAAAGTGAAAGCGGCTCATGAAGATCTTCAAAAGGAGAATGAGTTCCTCCGCGCACAACTAATCAGCTCCACTCACGAAGAATTTGAACCACCATGTCTAAAATGCATTGAACGTGATAATGCTACATCTGTTGCTGAATGCTCTACTGCTGCCAGTGTTGCAATATCTTCAACTATTGATGTGGAAACTAACCCCTCTGCTGAGGAAACCGCTACTATTGCTGATGAAAATGCTAGGTTGAAGACTTTGCTTGAAACAGGGATGTACAAAAGCCTCAAAGGGCAACAGACTCTATGTGATGTCCTCAAAAAGCAGATACTGAACCGAAACCCTAGGAAAGAGGGTGTTGGGTTCGACAGGAAAATGAATGTTGATGGTTCATACTCGAAGCCTGAGCAGTATGCCAAAACCACATGGGTTGCTGCAAAGGGACCTTCAGTGGATCCATCTACCTTATCTGGCTTCACTTGTGCTAATCCTGTTATCATTGATGAATCCTTTGATGCAAACTATAAATTGTTTAAGAATCAAAATGGTGAAGTGTTTGCCAGGTATATTGGTACTAACTGCAGGAATGGACCACCTATGAAGAAGATCTGGGTATCCAAAGGTTGTCTTGAGAAGCTTCCAGCAAATACTATCATGACACCTCCTGGAATGAAGACAAACCCCAGACCAAAGGCTTCCTATGGTCCTAAGGCTTCATACAGACAAAGGACTCACCTGGGTCACCCTAACACAGATGTTTTGCAGGGAAATCATACTCAGACCCACGAATATGAGCGTGTTTCTTCAAACCGCTATGTTCATAAATCAAAGAACTTTTCTGCCTATTCTTATGAGTATTATTCTCCTCCTGCAAGACTATTTGCTAGGGCCCCAAAGCCAAAATTTTCAGATGCTGCTCTTAGACTCATTGCTTCTAAGCCACCCCTGAAAATGTGGGTGGTTAAGAAGAACTAACTTTCTCTTGCAGGGAAAGGTCTCCAGCCTATAATCAAAGGCTTCTGATGTTATTGCTGGCGACCTAAAACACTTGTAGGGCCCAAGATCAAATGCCCAAAATGACTTACTGCTCATACTATTCATAAATCACTTGCTGAAGATCTTATCAGTCCTGACTTACATCTAAAGCTTTCATAATCCACTTATGCATCAATTGTTTATGCTTCACAATGGCTTTTGGTGAAGCCTATCCTCCTAACTGCATTGTAGGGAGAAACACCAAAGTCTTCAGAATGGATTATGGATAGCGGATGCACAAATCATATGACTGGTGATCGAAATCTTCTCATGGACTCAACTTTACGTCCATCCAACAAGAGTCACATCACATTTGCTGATACTGGTAAAAGCAAAGTGTTGGGTCTAGGTAGAGTTGCAATCTCAAGAGATCAACACATGGACAAAGTCATGCTTGTTGAATCTCTTGGCTTCAACTTAATGTCTGTCTCAATGCTTTGTGACTTAAAACATGATTGTGATCTTTGGTAAATTTCGTTACATTGTACTATTGGAATCTGACAAATCTTTCGTATTTGAAGGATACAGAAAAGGTGATCTGTATATGGTAGATTTCTCAGCAGGACCGCAGATGGCTGTATGTCTTCTAGCAAAAGCCTCAGAGTGCTGGCTCTGGCATCGGAGGCTAGGACATGCTGGCATGAGGAACTTGCACACTCTCGCAAAGAAGAAGCATGTCATAGGCATCAAGGAAGTCAAGTTCAAGAAAGATCATATATGTGGTGCCTGTGAAGCTGGGAAGATGACTAGAGCCAAGCATCCCTCGAAGACAATCATGACGACATCTAAACCCTTCGAGCTGCTCCACGTGGACTTATTTGGCCCTACTCACTACTCCACATTATCTACCACAGCGTGTCTCTATGGCTTCGTCATTGTTGATGATTATTCAAGATACACATGGGTGCACATAATACTATACAAGACTGAAGTGCAAGATGTCTTCAAACGCTTCGCCAACCGTGCCATGAACAATTATGGCATCAAGATCAAACATATCAGAAGTGACAATGGCACTGAATTCAAGAACACAGGCCTCGATCTTTATCTGGATGAGATGGGAATCACTCATGAATTCTCAGCCCCATATACACCTCAGCAAAATGGGATCGTCGAGCGCAAGAACAGAACTCTAATTGAGATGGCTCGAACGATGCTCGATGAGTACAAAACCCCAAGAAGATTCTAGCTCGAAGCTATTGATACTGCATGCCATATCATCACTCGTGTTTATCTTCACAAACTTCTAAAGAAAACATCCTATGAACTCCTCACTGGAAAGAAGCCAAATGTAAGCTACTTCAGAGTATTTGGAGCTAAGTGCTGGATCAAGGATCCTCATCATAAGTCAAAATTTGCACCCAAAGCTCATGAAGGCTTCATGCTCGGATATGGAAAGGACTCACAATCCTACAGAGTCTTCAACATTTTTCTCTATAAAACTGTTGAAACTATGGATGTGAGGTTTGATGAGTCAAATGGATCACAAAGAGAATCCCTACCAAATGTGCTAGATGAAGCTTCACCAAATGAATCTATTAAGCTAATGGGAACTGGTGAGATCATGCCTTCTGAAGCACAACCTGACGAGGAACTCATCATCACTGCTCCAAATCAACCTGACGACAATGCTCAGCCTAAAGATAATACTCCTGATGAAGACAATGCACAGCAAGAGCAAAATCTTCGTCCAGCTCATCCTCGTGTTGCAAATGAAGTACAAGTTGAGAAGATAATTGATAGCATAAATGCTCCTGGTCCACTCACTCGCTCAAGAGCAACATAGCTTGCAAATTTCCATGGGGACTTTGCTTTTGTCTCAATATCTGAACCCAAGAAAGTTGCTGAAGCTTTTATGGAGCCTGAATGAATTCAAGCAATGCAAGAAGAGCTTCAATAGTTTGAGCTGAACAATGTGTGGGAACTTGTCAAACGTCCTGATCCTCGAAAGCACAACATAATAGGCACAAAATGGATCTATCGCAACAAGCAAGATGAGCATGGTCAAGTGGTCAGAAACAAAGCTCGTCTCGTTGCTCAAGGATACACTCAAGTTGAAGGGATTGACTTCGATGAAACATTTGCTCCTGTGGCTAGACTTGAAGCTATTCGTATACTGCTAGCCTATGCAAATCATCACAACATACTTCTATATCAAATGGATGTAAAGAGTGCCTTTCTCAATGGAAGAATTGAAGAAGAAGTGTATGTTGCACAACCACCTGGCTTTGAAGACCCAAAACGTCCTGATATGGTATACAAGCTCAACAAGGCACTGTATGGCCTCAAACAAGCGCCTCGTGCTTGGTATGGCATCCTCAAAGACTTCCTGAAGAGCAAAGGCTTCAAACCTGGATCCCTAGATCACACACTCTTCACGAAGACATATGATGATGAGCTATTTGTCTGCCAAATCTATGTGGATGACATTATCTTCGGCTACACGGACAAGAAATACAGTGATGAGTTTGGTCACATGAAGCAAGAACAATATCAAATGTATATGATGGGTGAGCTGAAGTTCTTCCTTGGTCTTCAAATTCGTCAGCAAAGCAATGGCATCTTCATATCTCAAGAAAAGTACCTTAAAGATTGCCTGAATAAGTTTGGTATGCAAGACTGCAAAGGATACTCAACGCCAATGCCTGCCAAACATCATCTGGGTCCTGACACCAATGGTAAAGAGTTTGATCAACAGGTATACCGCTCCATGATTGGTTCTTTACTTTATTTATGTGCATCTAGGCCAGATATTATGCTTAGTGTTTGCATGTGTGCTCGATATCAAGCGGCACCAAAGGAGTCGCATCACTTAGCTGTGAAGCGAATACTTCGATATTTGGCTTACACCCCAACACTAGGATTATGGTATCCAAAGGGCTCAGAGTTTGATCTAGTAGGATTTTCAGATGCTGATTATGCTGGTGACAAAGTTGATCGCAAGTCCACATCAGGCACATGTCACTTTCTAGGACGATCACTTGTCTATTGGTCTTCAAAGAAGCGGAATTGTGTATCACTCTCCACGGCTGAATATGAATACATTGCTGCTGGATCTTGCTGCGCTCAGCTTCTCTGGATGAAGCAAACACTCAAGGACTATGGAGTCCATCTGAAGCATGTGCCACTCTACTGTGATAATGAAAGCGCCATCAAGATTGCCAACAACCCAGTTCAGCACTCGAAGATAAAGCACATTGAAATTCGTCATCACTTTCTCACAGATCATGTTATGAAGGAAGATATTGATATCATACACGTCAACACTGAAGAGCAACTGGCAGATATCTTCACAAAGCCCTTGGATGAGAAAAGGTTTTGCAAGTTGCGGTGTGAGCTAAATATCTTAGAATCCTCAAATGTCCTGTAATCAGGCATACATCCTAACACTTAAGCATATTGATGACTTAGATGTGCAACACACGAAGTAAAGTATATCTTCAATCAATGAAGACTTACATTCTAAGTGTGAATACATTAACATGGAATTTGACTTCGGAGCGCCACGATAATTGTGCGCCGTGTCTGGGTCTAATACTTTCTATACGGTGGGTAACGCCACCACCAAATTCTTGTTTGAAGCGTTTTTTTGTGGCGTTACATTTGCAAAGTCTTCGCACTTGGTTTGTCTTCATATAGGACATATATATAGAGAGAGAGAGAGTTGTGTTTTGTCCTCAATAGCATTCACTTATAGCTATGTCTTCATATTTGAATCTTTTGGACTAAGTGAATGTGATCGGACCCTAACCTCTCTATGCTTCCTCATCTCACACTGTGTCTGTCCAAATCATATGCATTCTGTTGAAACAGTCGAATATCTTCTCTGCGTCCTTGTCAGCAGAAGATACGGAGACAAACTTTAAATCTAATTTTAATGCTACATCTGTTATGCCTGAAACCCGGAGAAGCCGGAACGACTACTCCGACAGTCATGGTGTACGTGGGATCGTGGGACAACTCCCGATGCATTACATGACCGCCACGTGTCACTCGTACGTGAACCGTCAGGGGCACCTGAGTAATTACGCTGTGTCGTCTCCCATGCCTATAAATGCATGTCCCATCACGGTCAAAAGTTTTTTCCACCACCTCTCCACCTCGACCAACCCTAGCGCCTCCGCTAGCTTTCGACTACGCCGGCGACGAAGCGCTTCGCTGCCGCAACTTTGTCGACGCCGTCCTCATGCCGGCCGCGGACCTCTTCTACTCCGCCGTCGCCGTAGTCGTCCTCCGTCGCCAAGTTAGGGCACGGAAGACCAAACTGCTGGGCATCCAACTCCTACTCCATCTAAGCAGTTCATCGTGTGGTAAATAAACTTGCTTTTTACCATCTTCTAGATCCATAAAGATTCATCTATCTTACCAGAAGAGGTTTCTGCCTACTTAGATATATAGATCTATCCTGTCTGCATCTCATATCTTGCCTAGTACATTCACATATGCTTCAACTATAGTTAGATTCCTCACTTGTACTTATTCGTGGATTCGTACAAATCTGGAACCAACTCCCATGAGTGAATGTCTTCGCACTATGAGGTCAAAATCTTCAAAATTGTTTTAATCTTCAAAACTTCTGAGAATGCATATGACCTCTTCCCCTTCCCTCGCATCTCTAATGCTGTCACAGGTACATGTCCGTGGGAGAATCCCTTGGTTCTCATAGTCTGCATTCATTTGCAGAGTTTTTGCAGCGTCACATTCATTCTCCTGAAGCTAGTTCCTGTCTGACCAGCAAACCGAAGCATTTGCCAGTTTTGAAGCCATTCAATTTGAAGCCCTTCAGGTTGAAGCAAATGGCAACTGACAAGATAGTAAGAAAGGGTGGCAGACAGCACCGTGGCAACACCTCCCGTGATTTGCCTCCTGATCTCAGTGAGATATACAAGACTGATCCAGAGGAGGATTACAATCAGAGGAAGACCCGAATCCAATGGATTCGAAGATACTGGGCTGAACAATGGTTCAAGTATAGGTCCGTGACCCAAGAGTATGCCGAGAAAAACGCCATCAAGCATCCTTGGGGAGATATCACTTATAAGAATCTTCCCCCCAAGACTCATGCTGAAGCCATTTCTCAAGGCTTCTATCCTTGCATGGTTAGAGGGCCACAGCCTGCTGATGCCGATCCAAGCTCTCTGCTCTGGTGCCGCAACGACAATCTATTCAAGCGAAATCTTCAATTCGCCAAGAACTCGGCCAGGGAAAACAAGAAGCTGTGGGGATTAGACTTCAATCCTGGCCCCTCTGCGCCCCGCGCTGATGGCTCACGCGAAGCTGAACCGAATCTGGTTGGGCCCTTCTACAACCTAGAGGGACTCATCAGTCACATAAGGGTTTAAGGGGCGGATGTTGATCAGCCTGAAGCAGATGATGACTCTGAAGAAGCACCTGCAACGCCGAAGCCCCAGAAGAAGAAATCAAAGGCTTCAAAGGCTACTCCACCAAGAGCTTCTAGAGTGAAGCCTTTGGCCACTGCTCCACCTGCACCAAGTGTGCAATCTGAGGAACACTCTAGAATCTCCAAGAGCAAACAGCTGAAGAGGAAGCCAACACGCAACCCCAGTCCAGCTCTCACTCCTGATGTAGTACTGAAGACTGCCAATGATACCCTTGATCTCTCAAGTGATGAAGATCTTGGAGATGATGCTTTGGAGCTATTGATCAAGAGCAAGCAGGATGCTGATATCTTCAATGATTTGCCGCTCTTTGACGTTGAAGTGATCAATAACTTCATTGATGAATGGTTTGACACTCCCAACCTGAGCTTCGACGATCTTCAACTTCCAGTTGGCCTCAGCGTCTCCTTCCATGGCGCCATTGCTTCTGAGCTGGCTCTGGCTCAAAGAATTTTTGAGCTGAAGCAAAAGATAGATTATGAAAAAGCTCAGTTCAAGAAGCATATGGACAAGCTCAGCGTGCAAGAAGTTCAAAACTTCAAGGTTATGATGCAAGAGCTCAAGGAAGCCTTTCGCCAGCGGCGTGAAGAAGCTAAAGGTTCTCGTGAGCGAATCAAGGACCTGGCTGCAAAATGCGTTCAAGCATTCAATGAAGCTGAAAAACGCAAGGCACTTGGGCGTCCTGGCATTGATCCAAGGATGGCTGCCAAGAAGAAGAAGAAGCAGCATGTGCCCGAAGCTGAAGCATCTGGGAAGGAAATGCCTCGCATAGTCTTCCCTGCGAGCATGACAGGCACGAAGCTTAAGGCAACTCCAACCGCTTCAAAGCTCAAGAAGACTAAGGTGGCTGAAGCTGAAGCTCGTAAGTGTAAGCAATCTACTGATGAAGCTCCACCCACCAAGAAGCGAAAGACCAAGAAGGATAAGGCTGCTTCCAGAGAGCCTATCTTTGTAGAGCCAATCTCAGCTGTCCGCCCTGCATCTGCCCAGAGAGAACAAAGAGTGACTGTTCATGAGCCTGGTCCCACAGAGGCTGAAGACATTCCAGCTGTTGACCCCACTGCAGCTGAAGACATTGGTCCTCACGACAATGTTGAAGATGATGAAGTCCTTTCTCAGATCGAATACAACATTGACTCTCCGCCTGTTCTCACGAACAGCGAACGCATCAGCATTGGTCGTCCATTGACGCCAATTGCTCAGGATGACTCGTGGGCTGATCACCCACAGGATACACAAGACACTCCCCAGCAAACTCAAGACACTAGTATGGTGCTTGAAGACGAAGACTTTGAGGCCCAACAACCTCCATCTCCTTAGGCATCGCCAGCTTTCCGCAGGCTTCGCAAAGGACCAAGGCCTCAAGTCACTGCCCCAAGTGCTCCAGAAGGAGTAGAGCAACCATCTGCACCTGATACTGCTCCTACTGGAAGTCCCTCAGAATCTGAAGCCAAAGCGGCTGAAGATATTTCGGCTGCATCAGCCGAAGAAGAACCACCCCAACAAGAAGAAGAACCACCCCAACAAGAAGAAGCACAACCCCAAGTTGTAGAAGAAAGTACTGCCGCACCCCCTGTTCTCGAGGAGAACATGTCCGACCCTCCAGCTCCTGAAGTGGAGGCAACAAATTCAGAGGCTGCCACCACCAACACTGAAGCCAATGACGTGGTCATGGCTGAAGCTTTTGTGGCACCTGAAGATACTGTGGCGCCTGAAGTGACTGCGCCTGACGTAACTGTGCCTGATGCCAGTGCTGTGCCTGAAGCCAGTGCTGTGCCTGAAGCCAATGCTGCACCTAACGCCAATCTGCAGCTTGAAGACAATGCCTCTGCTCCTGTTCCGCCTCCACGGCCTCACACCATTGAGCAAGCATACAACAAGGATGATCAGCTTGTTACTGTCCGGTGGCCCATTCTGATTCCGCTACCTACAACTGAACCACGTGCTGCTGGTCCTCAGTTTGATCATCATGTTGCGCACAGACCCCAAGTTCAGAAGCCTAAGCCAAGATTGCCAAGGCTTCCAGGTATTGCAACATCTTCAGGGTCATTCAATGCCAATAGCTTCACTGCGCACAACACCTTCTTTGACAGTGCCAAGAACCCATATTCCAAGCCAAGAATATCATCAGATAGGTTCTGGAGCCATCAACAGCGCAGCTACTACTCAAGGGTACTATATAATCAAGGCCGCATTTTCCCTCATATGCGTCTTGACACTGAAGCTATTGCTGGTCTGCCCTGCTTGGAGGAAGCTCTTGACTGCTTCTGTGATGCTGGCTTACTCAATTTTGTCCTGGATAAAGAGCATTGGAATGAAGAGATGCTTCTGCAATTCTATGCAACACTCCACATCCAAGGCTACAGCAGGGATCCGAAGACATGGGTCCTTGAGTGGATGACAGGCAATGTGCATCATGAAGCTAAAGCCTTTGATCTCATTGAGCTTACAGGCCTGCCCACTCCAGGAGATCTCTATGAACCTGGCTGTAAACTGCACACTGAAGCCTTGGAGAGTATCTTTCAGAAGCGTCAGCCCAACATGAGCCAAATGCTCAGCATGATGAAGCCTCTGCCAAGTGATGCTGAATATCCTAAAGAATTCTTTGTTGAAGACCTTGAGTACCTGCCGCGCACCATCTATCACATTATAAGGCGTACTCTATGGCCAATCAAAGGACATTCTTCATCAGCCAAGCTTGAAGGCACTATGAAGACTTTGGTCTTCTATATCTTCAATGGCATCAGCTTCAATGCTCAAGATTTCTTCATCAGGCAAATGGCTATGTCTGGAGCTGATCTATTTGGACTGAAATTTTATGCCCCTTGGATAATGCGCCTCATCAAGTTGCACTCAGCTGTCACTTATCAGCCCTCTGCTCGCAACCATCAGATTTTCTTGCCTGAGGTTGATATGTCAGCTGAAGCCATCTACCAAGAGCCTGCTAAAGAACCAGTTAGTCTTCACAATGCTGATCATCAAAGCTTCACTCAGCAGATTGAAGGAGTTCCAGTAGTCTCACGTATCTATCCTCTGGCTGGCCGTACTCGTCTACCTTGACACGCTGAAACCGAAGCCACTGAAAGCACCATCGCTCAAAGGCCTCAGAAGCGATCTCGTGTCCTGAACAACCAAGAGCTTCTAGTAGCCCTTCATCAGAAACAGGACAAGCATCACCTCTGGTTAAAGCGTCAGATGCAGAGCCTCTTGTTGGATGTCAATCGCATTCGCAATCTTGCCACCAAGAATGCTTTTGTTGCTCATGAAACATGTCGGAGGTCTTGGAAGAGTTTGACCTTACTGAGTGCTGAAGCGGATCTTCAAGATGATGGCTTCACTGAGAGATTCAAGTTTGACAACACTCCTCCAAGGACTGCTGTTATGCGTCGAACTCCATCCCTTGAAGACTATGAATACTCCTCCTCCGCTGCAACAATTGACGCCAGGGTGATTGATGATCAGGATGATGCTACTTCATCGCCTCCTACTTCAGCGCGCCTCGACACTGCACCAACCACCTCTGCACCGCCAAACGAGAACACCGACCTGCATCCTCTTCTGCTCCACCTGGGAACGTGTAGAGGCTCTATGTCTTCAAACCTTTTTGGTCCTTACTGACAAAAAGGGGAGAAGCATATGAGTTGATAGTCTTCAAGCGGGTCCATATGGGCGGGTGCTTTATAATTTGCCTAGTGTTTACAACTCTCGTTTTGCTACATTTGGTTCTTTGAGTTGTAACACTTAAACTGATGGTCGTCTGCTACGTTTTTATGCTACTCTGTAATGCGATGATAAATTCCGCATCTGCTACCTTATAATCCGCACTTAGTCATTTTTGCAGACGTCCATTTTTCATTATGCATGTCATTATCTTCGACATATCAATTATGCATGATGAATTGTCTTCATAAGTTGAAGAGGATCTCCACAAGTACAACCTGCCATGTGCATTTGCATTCAAAGGCAAATCAACTATATGCACATCTTCAGGGGGAGCCTTTTGCTACTTACGAAGACAATACCTTATCCTTTACAATTTCACATATCTTTATCCCCGTTGAAAACTTCAACCAGTCTGTCATCAATCACCAAAAAGGGGGAGATTGTAAGTGCATCTAGTGCCACCCCTAGTGGTTTTGGAGTATTGACGACAAACCTGGTTGAGGGACTAATGTGTTTGTGAGAATTGCAGGATAACACGGGTAGTAGTCCATCATTGATTCGGTTAACCTACCGGAGATGACCCCTAAAAATGTATGAAGACATTGATATCAGTGGTGGTATATGAAGATAATCATATTGAAGACTATGACATGAGAAGACATTGTGTGAAGACTATGGAGAGCTAAGACGTATATGTTTCATTGTTTCCTTTTCTTCTTTGTTGAGTCATAGGAACCACCGCACTGTTAAGTGGGGTTCAAGTGAACTAAGTCAGAGTGACTGAAGTGATGCTCAACTATATCCTATGTTTTCGAGCGAAGACTATGAGAGCAAATCTTATCCAGAGGCAGATGAGTCAGCTTTACTTAGAGCTCAAGTAAAGTTGCCGTGTGTGTTTGAAATCTGACCGTTGGAACCCGTGTCAGTTCCTTAGTGACCCTGGGTCACTTCGGACAAATCAGGCCGGGTTGCCCAGTGGCTATAAATAGCCCACCCCCTACACCATAAACTGGTGGCTGCTCAAAGTTATTGCACGGCTTTTCTCGTATGAGAGCAACCCACCTCCGAAGCATTTGAGAGAGAAATCCTTGCGAGGACAAAGCCCAAACACCTAGAGCCAAAGAGTGTTAGGCATCATTGAAGTCTTTCTGTCTGTGTGACCTGAAGACTTATTACACTTGAGGACTGTGTTTCCTCCAGCTGGTTAGGCGTCGCGTTCTGAGCATCCAAGAGTCATTGTGGATTGCCGGTGAACAAAGTCTGTGAAGGTTTGGAAGTCTACCTTGAAGACTTACCAGAGTGATTGGGCGAGGACTAGGTGTTCTTAGCTCAAGGGGAACAAGGTGAAGACGTGGTCTTCTGAGTTAAATCTCAGCCTCCCTAACCAGACGTATAGTTGTCACAGCAACTGGAACTGGTCTAACAAATCACTGTCTTCCCCGAGCTACTGGTTTTATCCTTTCCTTCCCTTTACTTACTGCTATGTGTTGTGAAGACATTGCATGTTTGCCTTATCTGATTGTCTTCACTGAGTATCTACTTGTTGTGATTTGCTTCATTCCTTCTTCCTTTATGATCACTACTGCCTAGTTGTTGTTAGTCTTCATGCTTTCACTTCATTGAATACATGACTATGGCTTATCTAGTGTAGTCCACTTTCCGCTGCATACAAATAGGCTTGAGCTTATCGTTTGTCTTCAAAACTACCATGTTTTGAAGCATTTCATAAAAATCGCCTATTCACCCCCGCCCCTCTAGTCGATATACTGCACTTTCAGTATTGTACTATTTATTGGCCAACACTAGGTGCTTCATTGCTCTGGTCTGATTATCCCATGGGCATCATCTTGCCAAAGTTAAAGTTATATTCTGAAAATAGTCTCACCGGTCGATAGATGACTAACTCATATTTTAGTGGATGTTCCTCCATCATGTGTGGTTGATTGTCATTGTTCCATCTGTTGGTGAAACCACTTACATTTGCAAGAGCAAATGTAGACTTTACAAACAAATATGTCCTTCACTCTATATTGAATGTTGGCCCAGAGAAGCTTGTTAGTAGCAAAAACATATGTTTTTAAATGATCTCTTCTCTAAGAGCTACATATTGTGTATGATCTCTGAATCATTGGCATGCATAAACATGTTGATCTTATGTATGAAAATCGTACTAGTTGGTTGTGAATTTCGGCTATTAATGTGAACATATTATAAAGCCAGGCATGTGAGTCTCGTGTGATCATTTTGAATGGATCGGCTCTTACTACCGTACACAACATGATCCTTATTTCTCAGTTCTGAGTGTCTACAAGTTACTAGCAGTTCCTTATTTCTCTTTGCTCAATGTTTATAAGTTACTGATCAATCACTAGCCAGCGCACTAATAAGCTCCTAGCAGTTTTAGTTGCGACGCTGGATCCAATGGTGGCAAATTTCTTTGAATAAAAATGCCTCCCTTTGAAGAGACTGACATGTTGTTCTGAAGAAAATGCCATGCAAATATGAAGAAACTACCAGCAAAAACGTTCGCAAATGCCTTATCTCCTAGCAAACCTTCATCGTCTATCGCGATCCTACATGAATAACAAGCTGATCACACATGTACCTCATCGGGATGAAACGAGTGCACTTATTTGACCTTCATGATGATGTGCGACCCAGCACAGACAGGACACACCACTCACTAGACGGGACGAGACTACACAGTCATAGTTTCAGTTTTCCACCGCGAGCTGGCGCGCTAAGCCATGCTTGTTTATGAATTGAATTTCGATGACCATCACATTTCCTACAACACGCCAGTTTACCTACCGTCTGCCTATAATTACTGGTTCCCGATGTTCTCTGGTGGCACCATCACCCAACCTATCCTCACAAGCCCCCACTGGCCCGACGTCGCTCACAACTTGCCCTCGCTCTTGCCACATCTGTCATGCCATCGCCCGTCCATAATAGGCGACGCCATAGGCTCACCGTCGGAGCTAGTGTTCGTTTTTTCATGTGAAGGCAGACGGAGGGACGAGGCATTCTATCAGTCTCTAGATGGCAATGCAGAGTATGACGACTTGTTGGAGCGCAACCGCCTAGCAGAGGAGCAGCGTATCGCCGATTTGCACCGCCAACGAGGCATGGAGGAGGAGAAGCGCACCACCGCTCTAAGTCGCGAGCACAACGCCCACAACTAGGCCAACTATGTGGAGGCCGACGCTTGACAAATGGCCCTAGAGGTTGTTGGGCATGCATGCGTGCACGATGCCGAATTTACTACTAGCTCATCAAGTTGGTTTACCACTTAGAAGCCGAAGCTTCGATGGACCACGCCGGCATGGAAAGAGCCAACGCGTGCAAGCAAAACGCCCTATTGCACCTCTGGAAAGTCCGAGGAAAGAAGGAGGACGTCGGTGCTGACGTTTAGCGTGTATCGCAGATGGCGGCGGGCATCGTCTAGTTAGCTAAGAGTAAGCTAGTACTTCTACACTAGAGTACTAGTGGTAGTAGATAGTTAAGTTGGCTATGATGGCTGTCAACATGGAAGTTCAGTACTTTATCTCTGAATCAGACCTGTTACTTTGCTCTGACTGTTGAACTTCCCGTGTGAACGTTTGGAATGGGCTGTTATTTTTTTAAAATGGGTTGTATTTATCCGCCACATATTTAGAGGCTGACTTGAGGGCCTACTAGGTTGACGCATACATAAGGCTTCGTTAACTTAGACGACAAACTTCCCCGCAAATAAAAGAACGTAGTCAACAAACGATCCTAGAAGCATAAATCGCTGGATGTCAATCCAACATCTATCGTGCTTGTTCAATCTCTTGTCTTCTTCCTATAGGCTCCAGCCGCCCAAACCAAACCTGTCGTGGAATTAGCACGGCAAATGTACGGTTTAGCGGACTTGATGAGGGAACCATCGCACGGGTTAGCTTGAAGGGGTTCATAGCACACAAAGGACATGGAGAGTTTATACTAGTTCGGCCCCTTCGATGAAGATAAAAGCCTACGTCTAGTTGGTTTGGTATTGCTTGGGCGTCGGTTTACAGGGAGCGGATCGCTTGCCTACAGACTCGACGGGTTGATTCTTCCTTGTCCTCGAACCGTCGCCGGGTCGTCCCTTTATATAGAGGTGACGCCTGGTCCGGTTTAAAGAGTCCCGAGGCCGGCTCATACTTGTGTCCGCCTCGGTCTCTGTCCTTTCTTCCTTATCTCTCAAGTTACATCGCATTGCGGTTTACAAACCACAATTCTATACATGGGCCCTAAGATCTTATGGGCCGTATCCTTTACTAACTATTACAACCAAACATATTATAACTAAGCCGGTTTACACTAGCCGGTTCATACCTGCTAGTCATATCCCTGACATTAGGCCCCAGAATGATTTGAACTTGTTCATATCAATCTCCTTTGTCTTGTATAATTTTCTTCTGTGTCTTCTCATTTTTGTAAACCGGCTCTGACGTCATCCTCGAGAATCGTTAAGCCTGACCGTGACATCATCTCCGCATTTAACGCTGCAAGCTGTACTGTGACTTTGTTTTAATGGTTATCCCGAAAATCGAGGCGTCAAGGGATCTTCATCCGATCTTTGCTCCCTCGAATCCCGCACCTGTCGCTTCATATCTGACCTTCCCTTATAAATACTGCTGCCCCCATCCGTTTATTCTCTTCCCGCATCTTCTTCCTTCGTTTGTCGCCCGAGCTTCAAGACGCCATTGACGCCCGATCTTGAAGCGCCGCCATTGACCGCCAAGTCCGAGACCTCACTGGCCGCTGCATCAACCTGACTTTGACCAGAGAACTCCGCTGCTGACCTCCACTGTTCCGGGTACGTCTTTTCTCCTCAATGTAGATTTGCACCCTCTAGGGTTCTTCCCTGTTCCTCCGCCATTAGAGCTTTGATGAAAGATTCATTTTGTTCATCTTAAACGCTCGTTTCGCAGAAAGTTTTTGACCTTTATATCTAGCTCTTAGATCTTTACCTTTGTTCCGCTAGTATTTACTTTAGATCTCACCACTTACACTTATCCTGTAGATTCATCTGCTCCGCATAAGACCCTTGTGTTTCTTCCCGTATCTTCTTGCACTTATTTTTCTTTTCTTTTCTTTGTGCGCCCAGATCTGTTCCACTTTAGCTGTTTGCAAAAAACATGTTTCTTCTCCTTTGTAGATCTATTAGGTATACTCCGGTTTATACTGTCATGCCCTGTCCCTGTAACAAATGTAAAGTTGAACGTGGCGGTTTAGCTATTCCTCTTTTGATGTCATTAACCGGCAGTATCATAGCTCCCTTTTATTGCCGGGTTAACCATATCATTAGTCCCTTGTCTAAACCGTTGCGTAATCTTCGTAGATATCTTCCGTTTTATACTGATGTACTCGCATAATCCGGTTTACACTTTATCTTTTTCAGTACTTGACCTTCTGTTGCTATGGCCAAGCAGTTTGTCTCTTGTGATTGGGTCCCTTCCATCATCACGGAAGAAGACTTGGTCAAAATTGCTGAAATTGGTACTTTAGGCCCTCGATCCGTTTTGAAGTGGCGGGCTCCGGGAAATGAATGCCCTCCTACCCCCAGAGAAGGGGAGGTTATTGTTTTCTTTGATCACATAGCTCGAGGCTTCACGCCCCCCGGTTCAAAGTTCTTTCGCGATGTGCTTGCTGCCTTCCAACTCCACCCTCAGGACATTGGGCCCAACTCCATTTCAAATATCTGTGATTTCCAAGTCTTCTCAGAGGTATATCTGCAAGAAGAACCGTCTGTTGATCTATTCCGGGACTTCTTTCACCTGAACCGGCGTACGGAGTTCACCAGCGGACCGCATCAGGAACTCGGCGGGGTTAGCATCCAGAAAAGGAGAGACGCTGTCTTTCCCCACGCCGCTTTACACACGCACCCAAAGGAGTGGAACAAATCATGGTTTTACTGTGTTGACACTTCTCCTGAAGGGGAGAACCCACTGCCGGGTTATCGCGAGCATCGTTATCCGGAGGATCATCCTCTGCCACAACGACTCAGTTCCGTCGAACGGACCCGGTTCGCGTCTTAGCTTTCCAGACTGAAAGCTTTTATGGCCAATGGTTTAATTGGAACTGATCTTATGCGTTGTTGGCTCTCTTGGAGTATCCTTCCCTTGAGTCGGCGATCACAGTTGATGTGCCAGTATTCTGGTAAACCGGACGACCCTCAACGGTTCACCAAGGATAAACTTTCTGAATCGGAGGTTATTGAATCGGCTAAGAAGATGCTCAACGTCACTTTAGAAGATTGCAGCAAAGTCGGGTTAGCTCCCTATTATAGGAAGAACAAACTGCCTGCGGTAAGCCTTGCTTTTTCGCATATGTTTTTGATCCGTTTACTTAAACCGTCTTGTAACTGTCTCTCTGCCCGATCAGGCCGATGATCCTTTCTGGAAAAGAAAGCCTCAAGAGAAACCCGGCAAACAAACACGCCGGAAGACCTTTGCCAATAAGAAAAGAAAAGCGGCAGTTGGCTCTATTTCTCAT
Organism: Secale cereale; assembly: GCA_902687465.1. Classification (NCBI taxonomy): domain Eukaryota; kingdom Viridiplantae; phylum Streptophyta; class Magnoliopsida; order Poales; family Poaceae; genus Secale; species Secale cereale. The sequence continues at coordinate 94,182,731 of LR738713.1, read as the reverse complement.
GCTGAGGAGGATGATCCGGACGCTGAGGTATGAACTAATCCGGCTTTAATTTGCTTGCGTATACTCATATCTATATCTAATGATAACTTTCCACAGGAGTTGGCTGAAGGTGATAAACCGGCCGAAGTTGAGGTAACTATCATTTCTTCCGATTCAGAACCACTTCCATAAAAAAGTTGTCGGACAGTCCGGAAATACCAATTTTCTCACCCTTATGCTCAATTGGATCCTAATTTTCTTTTGAAGAAACAACAACACGAAGCTCTTCGCCGGACCACTCGCCATAGCGGCCTGGCAGTGGAGTCATCCGGAATCTCTCTCACTCCGGCTCGGAGGCGCCGCTCTGAGGTTATACTCTCTCCAACTCTCCTTCATCACAAGGCCGGGCTTATCCGCAAACATCTTAAACCGTCTGACCCTGATTATCAGAAGACTCCATTATCCTCCTCTGGCGAATCGACTGCCACGCAACTTCCCCCACTAAAAACTGTTCCAGGGTAAGTCTTTTTAACTTTATCCGGTTTACGATTTCCTTTTGTTTCATAATCTTAACTCGCTTTCCAACTTTCTTCCAGCAAACCAAAACCTAGCAAGAAACTCAAAGCCAACAAACCCACTGTGGAGACTACTGTTGATGATCCGGCAGTTGATCCGGCAGCAACCGTCCCCCCAGAAGGCGAACCCACAGCTCCTCTTGATGATCCTATTCCTACGGATCATGTTTCTGTGCCCGAGAACCCTACTGCTGACGATGTTCATAATGCACCAAGTCCTGCCCGGGTCAATTCTCCTCAGGTTAATCCGGCCTCTCCCAATCCGGCTCATATTGCAACTCCATCAACTGCACCTGCCTCTCCAAAAGTTGTAGTTACTGGGACTGCTTTTGTTGCTCCGGCTGAGCCCACCATTTTAGCCAAGCATACGGCTAAAACGGAGAAACTATATAAGGAGAAGGGTAAATGGAGTACTGAATTATCTAATCTTGCTGATACGAGTGCCCAAGAAATTTATTCCGGCTACTTAAACCGGCTCCACAGCAGCCGAGATTACGAAGCGGGCTTGATTAATTTGATGAAGGAAAAATATGAGGTAATCCTTTTCCTTCTGACTTTGTGCTTTTGATATGCCTCTATCTCATAGTAGCTCCCATGTTCCGGTTTAGCTGCGTGTTGAAGGTGAACCGAAACTTATAGCTTGAACAATTGATCTTTACATTAGCCCCCAAGTATCAAGTAGATAACTTGTTTATGTATTTGATACTTGTAACTTTGAATTGCTGTTGTTTATTGCTTCAACTGCCATTAGCCCCCAAGTGTCAAGTAGACAACTTGTTTGTGTGCTTGAGACTTGTAACTTTGAATTGCTGCTGTTTATTGCTTCAACTGCCATTAGCCCCCAAGTGTCAAGTAGACTTGTTTGTGTGCTTGAGACTTGTCTGATTTTTGCTTCTTATCCCTTGATTGTATTTGCAGGCTGACTTAAATCGGAATGCTGATGAGATTAATGAGCTTCGGAGCGGTCTTGCTGAGACAGAGTCTGCTGCCTCGAAAGCTAAGAAAGATCTTCAGGTAAGTCTAAAGACTGCTGAACATCTGAAAAAATTCTTTGAAGAGGAGCGGACCACTTTTGAGGTTCAGAAGAAAGAACTGGAGAAAAGGGTTCAGGATGCTGAGGGTGCGCTTAATCCGGTTACCGAAGAGTTAACCGGTTTAAAGCGGCAAATTGAGTTAATGACTTCTGCAATCTTCGGTAAGTATGATCCGAACTCCTGCCTTATCCTTGTAATCTTCTATCTGTGCCGGTTTAATTGTTATATTCATATGCAGGGCGCCGTGTCACCCATCTTGGGGATGACCTACGGAAGAAGCTTAAGGCATGTTACACTTTGGTCGAGCAGCTGTATTCCGGCGCTCAGAGGATCATCAGTGCAACATCTTTCGGTAAACCGGCCCCGACGACCATTCAAGGCACATTGGAGAAGTTATCTGTTCTGCCAGTGCGTCTAGAAAAAGTTAAGAAATCTGCTGCTCGAGCCGGTGCCCTCATGGCACTTACCAGGGCTAAAGCCTGGGTCCCGGATCTTGATCCGGAAGAAGCTTTGACTGGATTTCCTGACACAAAAGAGGACGGATCCACTTTTACCGCGAAGGTCCTCCATGCCTTGACGAAGGAGATGCGTCCCCTTGCCAGCAAGCTTGCAGCTGAATCCGACTTATCCAGGTATCATCCGGGATATGACTTGCAAAACGAGCAGGTGGAGCGGCCGGTTTATGACACCGTCAATTTAATCCGACCAGTTCGCCCTCATACCTTCGCTCCAGATATCAAACCTTCTGAACTTATCAGTGAAGAGATGTACTTCCGGGCCTTGACGAAGATTGACTGGCATGTTCCGGACTTCCAACCGCTTCAAGAAGAAGAAGAAACTCCGGATCAAGTCGATGCCCAACCGTCGCAGCAGGAGGGAGCATAACTCATAACTCGTTGCTGTAACTGCAGCTCCGCTTTATCAAACAATCTTTTAATCCGTCAGGATTGCTATGCCTTGTAATAGGATAGCTGAAACATTATCCGCTTTAATCCGGATATTCTGACTTCTTGTGTTTGACGTTTGCCAATTTAAATTTTGTCTGATGTCGCTTATCTTGCGTATCATCTGTTCCTGCAGAAGTAATACTGAAAACATGTCCTAGCGGTTTACCACTGGACAGATTAAATTGTTCTCTCAAAATGTCAAACAAGTATATACTTATACCAGAAATAATGTTATACCTGAGATTATGTATGCTCAATACTCTTAATCCGGTAGAACTTTAAAGTATCTTGATGAAGATCTTCATGGATCCAGTAATAGACCTGGGTTTTGATAACAGACACCGGTTTATCTCGTTCTGAAACTTTGTTCAGAAATTTGTGACTTGTTGCCTGATGGATGATCCGGGTTATAATGAACACCAGTTTATTCATGCTGGTATTCATGACCCAGACTTTTCACTTTATAAATATGTGGCTAGCTTCTGTAGCTGTTCCACTCCGGTTTAAAGAGTCATAAAACATAAACACCAAAGATGCGAATTTGCAAATAAAACCATGTAGTCGAGGCTTTTTAAGAGCTGCCAGGCTCAAAGCAAGGTTCAGCCAATCACTGGATGTGGACTATCCATTTTTCCAGAGGGCCGTTGGATGTGGATTATCCATCTTTCCATATGAACCATAAGAAAAAATTTAGCCAATCACTGGATGTGGATTATCCATCTTTCCAGAGGGCCTAGCCAATCACTGGATGTGGATTATCCATCTTTCCAGAGGTCCGGTGGATGTGGATT
>LR738713.1:94164066-94179202 GCA_902687465.1 Secale cereale | reverse complement strand
AATTTAGCCAATCACTGGATGTGGATTATCCATCTTTCCAGAGGGCCTAGCCAATCACTGGATGTGGATTATCCATCTTTCCAGAGGGTCGGTGGATGTGGATTATCCATCTTTCCACTTGAACCATAATAAACAATTTAGCCAATCACTGGATGTGGATTATCCATCTTTCCAGAGGGCCTAGCCAATCACTGGATGTGGATTATCCATCTTTCCAAAGGGCCGGTGGATGGATGCGGGTAAACCCAACTGTCCATATAGTTTTCCCTGGCTCCATGGAATCATGGGTAGATCTTGAAGCATCCTCTCTTGAACCGGATGTGACCTCATGCTCTTTAGAGAGTTTTATTGCTTCTATGTATATTCTGCAAAGAATCGGTTTTAAACAGGCCGATATGTTGAAATATATCATATGATAAAACATGCATGGTTGTCCTCACGAGATATTTGTATTGGAAAAAAGGCTGAGCCCCCGGTTTACCGAGGGTGCCGGTTTATTCATTGATCATAATATATACATAGGATACAGTGGAGCTCATAGCTCAAGTATAGTATGGCCGCAAATGGGCGATATTCCATGGTCTCTTCGTCTCCTCCTCTGATGTCCGTGAGTCCTTGTGTTCTCGAACGTCCAGCAGGTAATATGAACCATTGTGCAGATTCTTGCTGACCACAAAGGGCCCTTCCCAAGGTGGGGATAGTTTGTGCATATCTGTTTGATCTTGGATGAGCCGGAGTACTAAGTCACCCTCCTGGAATGTTCTGCTCTTGATCCGGCGGCTGTGATATCTGCGTAAGTCTTGTTTATAAATTGCGGATCGTGCCGCAGCTATATCACGCTCTTCATCCAGCCGGTCCAAACTGTCTTGCCTTGCTTTCTCGTTGTCCTCTTCAACATAAGCCATTACCCTTGGTGAATCATGACGGATATCACTTGGAAGGACTGCTTCAGCACCATAGACCATGAAAAAAGGTGTGTAACCTGTAGACCGGTTTGGTGTAGTGTTGATACTCCAAAGAACAGATGGTAACTCCTCAACGCAACATCCCGGGGTTCTCTGCAGAGGAGTCATAAGCCGGGGCTTGATACCTCGCAAAATCTCCTGATTTTCCCTTTCAGCCTGACCATTGGATTGGGGATGGGCCACAGAAGATACATCCAAGCGAATATGCTCTCATTGACAGAATTCTTCCATCTCACCCTGAGATAAATTGGTACCATTGTCTGTGATGATGCTATGCAGAAAGCCAAACCGGAAATTACCTTTTTAATGAATTTGACTGCTGTTGCCGCATCACACTTGCTTATAGCCTCTGCTTCAATCCATTTTGTAAACTTATCCACTGCTACTAGTAGATGAGTCTTCTGATCTTGGGATCGCTTGAAGGGTCCAACCATATCAAGCCCCCAAGTCGCAAACGGCCAAGTTATTGGTATCATCCGAAGCTCCTGCGCCGGAACCAGAGCACGTCTCGAAAATTTCTGACAAGCATCACACTTCCGGACCAGATCTGCCGCATCAGCATGAGCGGTTAACCAATAGAAACCATGCCGGAACGCTTTAGCCACCAATGATTTTGAACCGGCATGATGACCACAATCCCCTTCATGGATCTCACGAAGAATCTCACAACCTTCCTCAGCTGACACACACCGCTGAAATACTCCAGAAGTACTGCGATGATGAAGCTCTCCGTTTGCAATTGTCATGGACTTAGAACGCCGGATTATCTGCCGTGCTTCTTCTTCATCGTCTGGTAGCTCTCCTCGACTCAGATATGCCAAATAAGGCAGCGTCCAATCTGGAATAACATGAAGCACTGCAACTAACTGTGCCTCCGGATTAGGAACAGCTAGGTCTTCCTCCGATGGTATTTGAACCGAAGGACTATGCAATTCATCCAAGAAAGTATTTGGCGGCACTGGTTTACGTTGGGAGCCCAGCCGGCTTAGAGCATCGGCCGCTTCGTCCCGTCGCCGGTCTATATGATCCACCTGATACCCTTTGAAATATCCTGCAACTGCTTCAACTTCTCGTCTATAAGCTGACATGAGGGGATCTCTTGAATCCCACTTGCCTGAAACTTGTTGTGCCACCAGATCTGAATCGCCAAAGCATTTGACCCGGCTCAAGTTCATCTCCTTTGCCATCCGCAAGCCATGAAGTAATGCTTCATATTCCGCTGCATTGTTAGTACAAGGAGACAATAGGCGGAGGACGTAACAAAATTTATCACCCCGGGGGGAAGTTAAGACAACTCCAGCCCTCAAGCCTTCCAACTGTCTTGAACCGTCAAAGTGAATCGTCCAGTATGTAAGATCCGGCTTCTCCTCAGGGGTTTGCAACTCTGTCCAATCATTGATGAAATCCACCAATGCCTGAGATTTTATAGCGGTGCGTGGCACATACTTCAACTCATGTGGGCTGAGCTCAATGGCCCACTTTGCTACCCTACCTGTAGCTTCCCTGTTCTGGATTATGTCCCCCAACGGTGCTAAACTAACCACAGTTATTGGATGACCTTGGAAATAATGTTTCAGCTTCCGGTTTGCCATGAACACACCATACACCAGCTTCTGCCAATGTGGGTACCTCTGCTTGGATTCAATGAGTACTTCATTCACGTAATAAACCGGGCACTGAACCGGGTATTCTTTTCCTGCTTCCTTGCGCTCAACCACAATCGCGACGCTGACTGCCCGTGCATTGGCAGCGACGTATAACAGCAACGGCTCCTTATCAACAGGGGCAGCCAGGACCGGCGGCTTTGCCAGTTGCCGCTTCAGATCCTCAAACGACGCGTTTGCCTCATCACTCCATACAAACCGGTCTGTTTTCCTCAGCATCTGGTACAGCGGGATCGCCTTCTCTCCCAAACGGCTGATGAACCGGCTTAATGCTGTGATCCGGCCAGCGATACGCTGAACATCGTTGATGCAAACCGGCTTAGTCAAAGATGTGATGGCCTTGATTTTCTCCGGATTAGCTTCTATTCCTCTGTTTGAGACCAAGAATCCCAGTAATTTACCTGCCGGAACACCAAAGGCACACTTCTCCGGATTAAGCATCATCTTATAAGCTCGAAGATTGTCAAAAGTTTCTTTAAGATCCTCTATCATTGTCTCTTCTTTCCTTGATTTAACCACAATGTCATCTACATAAGCATGAACATTCCTCCCTATCTGTCCTTTAAGACAATTCTGAACGCAACGCTGATAAGTTGCTTGAGCACTCTTCAGTCCAAAAGGCATAGACACATAGCAAAAAGCACCAAAAGGGGTTATAAAAGCTGTCTTCTCTTGGTCTTTAACTGCCATTTTGATCTGGTGATATCCTGAATATGCATCCAAAAAACTTAGCCGCTCACATCCCGCTGTGCATCGATAATCTGGTCAATGCGAGGGAGAGCAAAAGGGTCAGTTGGGCAAGCTTTGTTGAGGTCTGTGTAGTCCACACACATTCTCCACTTCCCATTCTTCTTTAACACCAGCACCGGATTAGCCAACCACTCCGGGTGAAAGACTTCCACTATGAACCCTGCGGCCAAAAGCCTGGCCACTTCTTCTCCTATAGCCTTGCGCCTCTCCTCGTTGAAGCGGCGCAAATATTGTTTAACTGGTTTATATTTCGGATCAATGTTAAGGCTGTGCTCAGCGAGTTCCCTCGGTATACCTGGCATGTCAGAAGGCTTCCATGCAAAGATATCCCGGTTCACACAGATGAACTCGATGAGCGCGCTTTCCTATTTGGGATCAAGGTTAGCGCTGATAGTGAACTGTTTGGACGATTCACCAAGCACAAAATCAACTTGCTTGGTTTCCTCCGCCGATTTAAACTTCAACGCCGGATCATGTTCTGTAGTCGGCTTTTTCAGCGGAGTCATATCTGCCGGATCAACATTATCTTTATAAAACTTCAACTCTTCTGTGGCACATACTGCCTCCGCATAGGCTGCGTCCCCCTCTTCACACTCCACGGTTATTTTGCGACTTCCATGAACCGTGATCATGCCCTTGTGACCCGGCATTTTGAGTTGCGGATAAACATAACACGGCCTAGCCATAAATTTGGCATAAACCGTCCTCCCAAACAGAGCGTGATAAGGGATTTTAATCTTGACGACTTCGAAAGTTATCATCTCTGACCTGGAATCATGCTCATCTCCAAAGGTAACTTCTAAGTCAATCTTTCCAACCGGATAAGCTGACTTACCTGGGACCACCCCATGGAACACCGTGTTCGATTGCCTTAACTTCTTATCCGTCAGACCCATACGACGGAAAGTCTCATAGTACAAGATGTTGATGCTGCTTCCACCGTCCATGAGAACTTTAGTGAATTTATAACCTCCCACCTGGGGTGCCACCACCAAGGCCAAGTGGCCCGGATTATCCACCCGTATTGGGTGGTATTCCCTACTTCATACAATGGGCTGCTCTGACCAGCGCAGAAATTGCGGTGTTGCCAGTTCAACCGCGTTAACTGCCCGCTTCAAAACCTTCTGATCTCGTTTACATAGACTTGTGGTGAATACATGGTATTGCCCACTACTCAACTCCTTCGGATTACTCTGATACCCGGACTGTGGTTGCTGTTGCTGACGCTGGTGATTACCTTGATTATTGTAGTTACCTTGGCCCTGCTCTTGACTGCCTAGGTTATTGTAACCACCCTGATTACGTGGCTGACTGCCCTGGTTGTTATAACTTCCTTGACCATTTTGATTACCGCCCCGGTTTGATAACCATTGTTGTTGCCTCTATATCTTGATCCGGAGCTATTCCCCTGATAACCCGGACCATAAAACCCTGGTCCTGAACCGCCATTTGGAGGCCTGTCATTAGGTTTAAAGCGACCCATCACCGCTTCCATAAAGGGCCTGCACTCTCTTATAGTGTGTTTCTCCGGTTGTTGTTTCGTGCCATGCTTCGGGCAAGGCTGATCTAACTCTTGGTCCCAACTAACATCCCCTCCGCCGGTTTGTGTAGGTGGGTTGCCCATACTACGCTGAAAACCCCCTTGAACTTGGGTATTGGCTACGAAATCAGAGCCACCTTCCGCCTTTCGCTTGCCCAAGAAACTTGCAGTAGCTGGGTTAACTTGCGTCGGTTTACCAGGTTTGTTAACCTTCCTTGCCTTGTCTCCTTCAGCTTCTGGATGCTTGGTATTATCAGAGTCCCCATACTTTACCAAAGCACTCATGAGAGTTCCCATATCATTACAATCCCTTTTAAGCCGTCCTAGCTTTAATTTTAAAGATTCAAACCGGCAATTGTTTTCCAAAGTTACTATCGCCGTACTAGGATTGATACCATTCGAAGAGTGCAAGATCTCCGCTACTCTCCGCACCCAAGCACCTGTAGACTCCTGCTCTCCTTGTACACAAGCTGCTAGATCCACCACTGACATCGGCTGCTTGCATGTATCCTTGAAGTTTTTGATAAACTGGCTGCGTAGTTCCCCCCATGATCCGATGGAATTCGGGGGTAAACCCTTCAGCCAGGTCCGGGCTGTACCCTCAAGCATCATAGTAAAGTACTTCGCACAAGCCGATTCATCCACGTCCAGCATCACCATGGCCATCTCATAACTTTCAACCCAAGCTTCTGGAGCCAAATCCGCTGTGTAATTAGGCACCTTGCGGGGCCCTTTAAAATCCTTAGGCAGCTTGACACTCCGTAAAGCGGGGATAAGACATTGCACCCCAAAAGAACTCGTCGTAACTCATGTTTCTGCTGTGGCGGTGCGAACCGGTGTCGTTTGACGAACCTCCTCCCGGGCTCCTGATCTAACCCGGTTTATATCCGGAGCTGGTGCCGCTGCGCCTGCCGAATTATCCTGTCTGCGCGGATGCCGCCTGCGTTCACTGCTAGATACTTCTGGCTCCTCCCAATGCCTAGTGTAACTTCGGCTAGGACGCGGTGTTGAATGTAGCCTTTCCCTGCTATGAGAATATGCTTGCTGATGTATCAACGCTGTATTAAGTAGCTCCTTGGCCCGGCGCGCCTCCAACGCTACCCGGGACGTCCCCTCGTCGGGTAAAGCGGCCAAACGTGCTACAGCAGCAACGATGTTATCTAAAGGGTTCAAATAATGACCTGACGGGTGAGGTGTGGACGTGATCCGCCGATCTTGCTCCGCTATGGGCTGCAGAACCGGCTCATCCCTGATTGGGGGTGCCCTCCGGTTTAAAGCGGGATTATTGCTAGTCCCTGCCCCTGGCGTTCTAAACAGATCCATGGCTTCGTAAACCGGCGGTATACGAGATTGGTACTTCCAACTTCTTACTCCCTGCGTAGAGGCATGTTCCATCCTTAAGTGAAAAGCCTGATCATCCAATTCTGCTTGCCTTCTTGCAATCATTGCCTCCTCTGCTTTCAGATCCTCCTTTAATTGATCAATCCGGCCTTTTAACTGAAGGAGCTCTGCATCATGCTGCGCCTTGTCTGCTGGAGCTATTGTTTCCACCGCTTTAGCTGTGAAGTCCTCGATCAAGGTGGATAGAACGTCAGTAGGTGAGTGGGCCGGGCTGCTCCCCCCTACACCAGCTTCTGCTGTCGCCCCGTTCACCGTGGGTTGTGAACCGGCCATAAAGACAGCCACCCGGTTTGGCGGGTCAAAGGGGTCCGGAATACTGTTTTCATCGGACTCGCCCTCAGACCGGCCGTCCTGCAACTGATACAAAGACTCAGTTTCTCCGGATGAAGATTCATCGTCGGAGTAGACAACTGTTGCACCATCGGATTCCGATCCGTCTTCAGCTCGAACTCCGTGGATTGCTCCAACGAACACGCGCTTCACGGCGGGCTGAATCCGGGCCGATCCCGCACACTGAGCCGGCTCGATGATGTTGGGGAAGATGTCCGGCTCAGGTCCTGGTTCGCCGATTTTGCCAATGAAGACTTGGATGCCACCGAAGGGAACCCGGTACCCGTATTCGATTGAATCGGCCTCCGGTCCCCAACCTGCGTTGTCGATGTAGATCCGGCCGCGGCGACTCTTGGTCATCCGGCCGACCGCGTAACCCTTGAGCCCTTCAAAGCTGCCCTTCAAGAACTCGAAACCATCGTGCGGAGGCCCCACGGTGGGCGCCAACTGTCGTGGAATTAGCACGGCAAATGTCCGGTTTAGCGGACTTGATGAGGGAACCATCGCACGGGTTAGCTTGAAGGGGTTCATAGCACACAAAGGACACGGAGAGTTTATACTAGTTCGGCCCCTTCGATGAAGGTAAAAGCCTACGTCTAGTTGGTTTGGTATTGCTTGGGCGTCGGTTTACAGGGAGCGGATCGCTTGCCTGCAGACTCGACGGGTTGATTCTTCCTTGTCCTCGAACCGTCGCCGGGTCGTCCCTTTATATAGAGGTGACGCCTGGTCCGGTTTACAGAGTCCCGAGGCCGGCTCATACTTGTGTCCGCCTCGGTCTCTGTCCTTTCTTCCTTATCTCTCAAGTTACATCGCATTGCGGTTTACAAACCACAATTCTATACATGGGCCCTAAGATCTTATGGGCCGTATCCTTTACTAACTATTACAACCAAACATATTATAACTAAGCCGGTTTACACTAGCCGGTTCATACCTGCTAGTCATATCCTCACGTACATACAGCAGCAGCCCCAAGAGACGGTTCATCACTTCTGGGCCAGATTCCTGCTTGTCAAAAACAAGATTAAGGACTATTGTGACGACGACACGGTCACCATATTTCACCGCAATTGCACAGACGAGGGAGTCTTGAACGCCCTCAACCGCTATCGAATACGGAGTTTCGCAGAATTATCACATTTAGTACGAAAGAACCGCGCTATGGAAAATACTTGGAAAGCCCAGAATACACCTCTGGAACAGTCCATCTTTGGAAAATACGCCGCTAAAGCGAAACAGACATACCCTAGCAGGGCATCCGATAACATGCCCATTGGCAAGAAAAACAGACCTTTCACAAGACACAGGTCCGTTATGGACGTACTGTTAGATAAGCCTTGCCAAATACATGCCGCCCCGGACATTATCCCAACCCACTGCCTTAGAGCATGTTGGGTACTCCGGCAGGTTGTGAAAAGCGGTGAAGCAATCCTCGCCACCGCAACTCCAGGGGAGAAAAATTTCGGTATCTTTACTATCTTTGAGACATTCTCCTCAAACAACCGGCGCAAGAGAGAAAATTGCGAACTTGCCGAGGTTCATCAAATCAGCACTGCAAGCCCATGGAGCGACATGGCAATCACTTTTTCTGCCGAAGATGAACTACGAGTCCGGTCGTTCCGAGCCACAACCGCTCTTGTATTAAACCCAATAGTAGACGGCTTTCGCCTCACTAAAGTACTCATGGACCGTGGAAGCGGACTCAACCTCATATATGAGGACACGCTTGCAAAAATGCAGGTTGATAAATCCCGCATTGAACAAAGTAATACAACTTTCAGAGGAATTATTCCTAGCCAAGAAGCCCGGTGTTCGGGAAGCATTAAGTTCGACGTAGTATTCGGTACACCCGAGAACTATTGGTCGGAGGAACTGCTTTTCCACATTGTCCCCTTCAACAGTGGATACCACGCCCTTCTAGGGCGGGACGCTTTCAAGCCATACTCCATTACGGGTACATGAAGCTTAAAATGCCAGGGCCCAATGGAATAATCACGGTAACAAGTGATCCGGACAGAGCACTCCATGCCGAGAACAAAACCGCATCCTTAGCCCTAGAGGCACTATCTGAAGCCCTCGCGGCCGAAGAGTTAACCACCTTACGATCTACGGTGGACAAGGATGACGTAGTCCTTGACAAGAGATTGAAATCTACCTCCTTCACTACAAAAAAATACACTTCCGTGATGATACGTGTTTGTCACAGTAGGTCACGTTTTCTGTCATGCATGTACATCCATGAAAAATTTATGACAGAATCAAGATAGTCATACATGTGCTGTCGTAGAAGTGTTCCATGACATTACCAAAATTATCATCACGCAAGTGTCCACTTCCATGACGATAAATCGCGCGTCACAGAAGTGCTTTCGTCAAGGGTGACCGACACGTGGCATCCACCGTAACGGAACGCCGTTAAGCTATCGGGTCCGGTTTTGGATCCGATAACCCATTAACAGCCCCGACTAATGGGAATTTTCCACGTGTAAAATCATCATTGGCTTGAGGAAACACGTGTCGGCTCACCATTGGGAAAGATGTCATCCACTCATTGGACCCAAAGCGCCTATGATACGTCGACACGTGGCACGGCCCAACAGAGGCCCATTCCTGTGAAAAGGCCGGCCCGTTTGACTTGGTCAACGGGTGGCGGGCCGGCCCACGGCAAGCCTGTGAACAGCTTGTTCGCATATAGCCCATTTACAGCCCGCTAACCCAGGGCCCATTTACGGCCTATCCGAATTAGGCCCGGTAGCATCATCTGGGTCGTCCAATATAATTCCAGCCCGTTTTAACTTCCGGCCCATGTATGGCCCATGACATCTTTCGGCCCATATGAGGCCCTTATTACTCTCGGCCCAATAATGGCCAGTGGTCAAACTGGCCCGTAATGAACAGTGTATCACTTTATACCCATTAACGGCACGTGGTGAAACTGGGCCGTAATGAATAGTGTATCACTTTATACCCATTAACGACCCGTTATTCCGTTGGGCCGTTTCCAGCCCATGTTATCTATCGGCCTTCTCAGGGCCCATTTATTCTTGCATTTCCACATTCATTTACTTATGGCATGTTACTGTCAGTTTCTGCTTGTGGGCCAAATTCAGCCCGTGGTTATAGTCGGCCTGTTTGTGGCCCGATAATACGTTGGGCCATTTTCATGTAAAAAAACTCGTTGGGTTGTTTTCATAGAGTTAGCAAATACGGCCTATTAACGTCCCGTTATTGTCCATGAATAGTACGGCCCATGATTGGCGAAATGATGATACGCCCCGTAGAAGGCCCATGGATCCTACGGCCCGTAAAAGGCCCATGAATCGTACGGCCCGTAGAAGGCCCATGGATCCTATGGCTCGTATAGAAGTCTAATGGATCCTACGGCCCGTAGAAGGCCCATGGATCATACGGCCCGTAGAAGGCCCATGGATCATATGGCTCGTAGAAGGCCCATGGATCATACGGCCCGCTGGAGGCCCATGGTTACAACAGTCCGTGTGTTGCCATGATTATTTTGGCCTAGTTTCCAAAAATAGGTTATTGTGGCCACTAGAAAAACACAGAAAAAGAACTGCAGTGACTACAAGCAAACAACTAAACAAGACAATAAGGAAATAAATAAGCAAGCAATTAAAGCTAGCCTATTACCTCTATTACACATATTACATCCACTGGGCATCAAAGTTCGCCACTTGTGCAAATATAGGGAAGAAAGCAGCATATTACATACACTGGTCGTCAAAATTGGCCACCAGTGCAAATAAACGCGGCGGCAAAACAGCAGCATAACTGAAACAACTTCACAAGAGCTCAGGAAACATGGTATCCACCATGCTGGCAATAAGCATAGCAAGCTTATTAGCTTTGTCCTGTTTGGCGCTAAAATCCTCCAACGCTTGCTATTGCACCAGAAAATATGCATCTGAATGCTCCAGGGACTTCCGCAGTCCTTCCGCTTCTTATCGCAGCACGGCTGATCGATGTCATTCAGCTTGTACTTGAGACTCAAGAAACCGAACTGATTCAGACAGTGAGTTTGAATAGCTTGTGCAAGCGGTAGTGGCGAGTAACTCCAACACTAAACCAAGACAGGACTTTCGGGTTGTCTCACTGTCTTCGAGATAGTCTTCCTTAGTTGTTTTATCGGCTTTGTTGGAGACCAACAAGGATGTGTCACTATCTTGAACCTTATCTGCATTACTTCATTTACCATTGCTTAATAAGGCACTCTTCCCCAATATACTGTCAGCATTCTAAAAGGAGAAACAAGCAGACACATAACAGTTTAGCATGTACTAGTATATGAAACTCATTTCTGTGACACAATTCATTAGTAAGGTGGACATGATTAAACTACCAAGTCTTCTATTGCCAAGTACTAGTACATAATAAAAGCATCAAACAAACATATATCTATGTACTATGGTCACTGCTTTGTCTTGCCAAATCAAAAAAAAAGACACGGTTCAAATCATATCAGCTCAAGACAAAGCAGCAGTGAAAGAATACAAAGTGTGGGAAACTACACGGCACAACAAGATTTCAGATGGGTACCACGGGTCTACATGTACAACAACACTATTTGCTTTGTTGTGATGCTAGTAATGTGCATGATATGAGAAGTCAACTGTATACACAATTGAAATTGAAATCAACAGAGCTATTGATAAGAGCAAGCCTGTTAAAGAAACATGCGTGAACATACCTGCTGTGCCATTGGAGTTTCGATTGGATCCTTCAATTTAAAAATAAGTTTGTATGAGAAAATACAGTGATACAAGAGCAAAGCAGTATGCACGATAGCAATCATAGTTAAAAAAGGCGCACCTAAGTGAGCGCTTAAGCGCGCCTAGGCTCTATGCGTTGGCGAAACGCATTGCGCATAACTACGCTTAATCTGTGCATAACTGCGCATAAGCATGCACTTTGGTCAGTAAAGCGCAAGGCGGTGGCAAAACGCACAATTAATGCCTAGCGCTTTTTGGAACTATGGTAGCAATAGAATCTTAAATTAGAACAGTTGTTCTTCAGGTTTAGGCACTTGTTCTACATGAACAGAGTACAGTAAGATGCAAGAATATAGTACTTCAAAATACAAAATGAGCTCATAGACCTTACCACATTCTTGGTTCGGGACCAGTACAGAACAAGGCGTTCCCAGTCATCGTCCAGTAAATGTGTCTCACGAGAATGTAAGGGAATTTGATGAGTTTCTTTGCCGGTGAAGTACGTTTTCTTCAGGTAATTCCGATACTACCACCAAGCATTCTTGAAGATAGCGGAGGTATTAGAAGAGGTTACCTCATCCTGAGTTTCCAAATCGGTCCTTCTCTATAGAGAAAAATGGGAAAATTTGCTGTATTATAACCATCATGGAGGTAGGATGTATGGGACAAAGCAAATTAATTGCCATGAATAACATTACTTACACATAACTCCTGGACAAACACCTAAAACTGGCATTTTCCTTCATCTTCAGTATAATATTTCCAAGATGGGAAGATACGCACATACAATTTAACAACATCAAATGCGATAGATGCTAAAGTACAACTAGCTGGTTGTGCTTCCTCCACATGAATAGGCGTATTAACTGGTGGAGTTAGGGTTCGCCGTGGTAGTACTGGCCCTTTGGGCACTGGAGCTGCCTTACTAACTGCTCTTGTTTGGGAGCTCTGTGGTGGAGATGGTGCTGTGTCAACAGGAACTGGGTTACTATCTGCTGGGGTTGGGGTTAGATTGGGTGAAGCTGGTTCTCTGTCCATCATAGTAGGGGTACAATCTGCGAGAGTTTGGGTTATGTGTGGTAGGGCTGGTTCTCGTGCATGTACAACCGGGGTGCTATCTCCACCAAGAGGTAGCACTATTTTATTCGAAGACCGTGTTTTTAGTCCGCTAGATGCTGGCATCACCCGCTCCAATTCAAATGGCTGATAAATAGGAAATATAGTTGAATGTACAGACATTGTATGAGAGACAGATGCAATAGATAGTGTGGAAAAAAGAGGACATGAAATAGTTGACATGTATATTGTTCAACTAAAACGGATAGCATGACATAATTTCACATATATGATGTCTATCTAAACTGGATAGCATAGCATAACATAATTCAAAGATATGATGAATAACTAAAACGTCATGCCAAGTTAGAGCATACACCTCGGTGGGGGAATAGGACTGGTCATCTGTCTTTGAATCCATCTCCGAGGAGCTATCGGGACCCAACAAGAGATCTGCTTCGACAGGTAGCACCGTCTGCTCTGAAGGCCTTATTTTCACTCCAGATTTTTCAATCTCCCACCCAAATGGCTGATTCATAGGAAGAGTAGTTTAATGTACAAACATTGTCGACAAATGGAAATGTAATGAATAAAAGGATGGGCAAGATATCATTCCAATATATGATGCCTGGTTAAACAGGATGTCATTGCACATTCCACATATATTCTGGCTGGCTAAAAGACATGAGACTGCATAATTCCCATATATGATATAGAAACTAAACACGTGGCGGCAGAACATGTCTAACTAAGCAGATGACATATATGATGTGAAAAGTAGGCACTGCAAGGCAACATATGCATGATATGACTAACATCATCATGCCAAGGTAGAGCAAACACCTTGGGGTAAATAGGAGTGGTCAGCGGCATATCAATCCGCCTCAGAACAGATATCTTCCTCTGCATTACAATCTGGAGAGGGGTGGGGAGGGTTTTCCATTGAACCCACCATGTAGCGATGTCTGCATGACATTGTATTGCCACGCAAAGCTCTTCTCTTTTTCTCTACATGTTCAGCATGACTGTGTACAATATCTGACATGCATACGAAAAAAATATGGTGAGCTTATGTAAGGAGAGCATGCAGAAATTTAGAGTGATGGTAACAACCAGTGGATGGATCCAAAAATAATGATAGCAAGCTGATGATTGTTTTAATTTAATAAAAAGACAGATGATGATTGCTTTATTATTTGTTTCCCATCCAAGATGAACAACATAGGCATACCCTAGGTGAACCAGATATTAGACAAAGATATTATTCATTGCTTCCTTGATATGTGCCCCACAACTAATTTAGAACTCAAGTTTGAACATTAATTTGGGCCTGACTTGGAGTCCAAGAGGTGAACAGGACGATAAAGTAGCAGGTAATTTTAAGCAATGCATAACATAAGCAGAATCAAAAGAGTGCGACCTCCCTTGTGGACCCGTGTACTCCTCAGGTTCATCTGCTGAGTCAGTGATGGTGATGCCGTTGCGGTGGGTGCCGGCGGCAGGGAAGGATATCTGAGGCGGCGAAAGATGGATAGGAGTCATGATGTCTGGTTTGGTGGATGTTTCTGTCGATGGAGCACCTCAGGTGAGGTGGACGACATCGCGGTAGGAGTAGGACAAACCACACAAAGTTCCCTTCGACACCTACCTTTTAACTGAAGTAATTCTGTAAGGGCTCATTTGGCTTGCATGATTCTAAAAACGTAGGGATAGGAAAAACACCGGAATAGGATAGGAATGCACATGGTAAACAGAGCATTTGTAAACACAGGATTTCTATCAACTTGGGTGTTTGGTTTACAGGAATTGGAAGAGCAGAGGAATGCAAAGAAACATGGCCAAAATAAAGTGAAACCGTATGAAAGCGTGTATAGTTAGAATGTTATTCTGCCACTAATGCACTTGGTCTTGTTTTCATGCATAGGATTTTGAAAAGTAGGTCCAGGTGGATGTTTTGCTTCATTCCTTTCAACAAAATGCATGAATAATTGAATAGTAGAGTGCATTGGAAAATTCCCTATTGCTATGTTTTTCCGTCGAACCAAAATAGCCCTAATGGATCGACATGAATGTATAGTAATAAGTGATGCAACAAGTGTACAACCTCTTTGCCGTAGCCGTGTCGATCTCAGCATCATTGGGTTGGTCGCTGAAGCAGTTGAGGCAGAGGTGGCTGTCGGAGGTGTGGAGGAAGATCTGAGGAATCTGTAGATGGCGTCCAAGGCACTGCTCTGTTGTGATGGATCATTCCGTCGTTGGAGCAGCCCAGGTGAGCCATAAGACGTAAAGGCTGAAGCAGCACAAGACAGACATCGTCAATCTCAAGTGGGATTCTAATAGCATCTCCAATAGATGATGTAAAATAGATGTAAAATTTACATCACCAAAAACCACCTGACTACAACGATTGAGGTAAAAACTGTTGACTCTGAACTTAACTGTCGAAACTGAAATTTACTGTGGAATCTGAATGTTACTGTCGAAACTGAACGCAATGGTAGCGGAGAGGCACTTGACATGTAGTTTAGGGAGGGACTACAGTTCATCTTCAACCTGCACCCCCCTAAGCCACCAGCCACCACCGGCCTCGCCGCCGGCCCCAGCGCCACCTCGCCGCCCCGAAACAACTCCCCACCGCCGGTCCGCCGCCGCACCAGCCAGACCTATAGGCCCCCCGCCCCCACCCTGAACCCTAAGATAGAT
>LR738713.1:94137055-94151656 GCA_902687465.1 Secale cereale | reverse complement strand
AGTAGGATTTCTTTTTGCTCCTCATCTCTTTTCACTCTTGTGAGGACTCCTGACGATTACTTATCTCTTCTACTCTCAAAAATTCACCAAATTTTTTTTTAGGATCACGCGAGTATTGTTTGCATTGTTCCGATGTCTTTGTGACGAGAACATTGTTCTCGATGCCTCCTGTCATTTAGGGGTTATGGCAATGTCCCGGGGAGTTGAGCTCCGAGGTGTTGTCGTCACAAATATATCGCAGCAGTTCTGGAATACTTAAGACGGACGACATCGAAAACTCTCCTATGCGATTAGTGGCAAGATAACTCCGACGGGAGGTAGTTCGGGAGTATTGCCATAGCTTGTATAGTAGATGCGTTTCGAAGGTCCGAGGTAGACGGTTTCTGGAAATAACTGGTTATGTGTTGAAGGATGGATACAGCTGGATGTAGGATTAGAGTTGAGTGCACGATGCTTCCCCTGTATCCCCAACACCTGATTGCATAACTGGAAACTTTCGGAAATTAATAGGTGGGTTCATCTAGTAGTTCGTAGGCATTCTTCCAACGAATGCAGGATATGGAGTTCGGGGTTCTACATTGAGTGAAGTGGTTTTATGGGCGTTGTTCCGATCGGGAGTCGCATCTTAAAGGGTCCTTGGCTATGCTGATCTGTGGATTGCAAAACCCTTTTGTAACACGTTCCATAAGCTTTCAGCACGAATATGTCGAACGAAGCTTCTATCTTGTATTTGTTCTATCTGCTCTTATTGTTTATTTATCTTTTGTTCTCCCAAGTGGCTTCTCATGAAGATTGTTGAATCATTAAACTGTGGATTACATTCGTTCATTTTTGTTCGAATGTTCTTGTGAAGACTTATGTTGCAATTTCTAGCCATTGATTCAGCTTATATATTTTCAATCAATGGCTAATAGTTGTCATCTCATTCGGGGTGGCTCCTAAAAGGATTCCCAACGCTAACCCAGAGGGTGAAGAGGTTCCTGATCGTCCACCTTCCCCTCCTCCTCCGTCTGAGGCCTGGAGAGCAATTATGCAAGCGACGAACCAGAACACCCAGATGCTTATGCAAATGATGCCCAACATTCAAGCAAATCAAGCAAATCAAGGTGGTCATGGGAACCAAGGCCAAGGCAATTTGTTCAACCAACCTCACTTTGCTACACTCAATCAGTTCCTGGCAAGCCAACCAAAGGCATTCAGTTACTGTGTGGACCCTCTAGATGCTGAAGACTGGATAACAGATATTAAGAAGCATTTCGAGTGCAATAACGTGAGATCTGAGGACTATGTGAAGTTTGCCGCCTTCCAACTCAAGGACCAAGCCGCTGATTGGTGGCAGCAGTACAAAGACTCCAGAGAAGGGCATGAAATCTCATGGGCTGACTTCTGCAAGGATTTTCGCTCGCACCACATTCCAACTAGTGTCATCGAAGGTATGCGTGAGCAATTCCGCAACCTGAAGCAAGGCTCCATGTCCGTTTATCAATACAATGTCAAGTTCCAGAACCTTGCCCGCTATGCCAAGAAAGACATCCTAGATGCCAAGAGCAAGATTTATCAGTTCCGTGGTGGTCTGAAGGATGAACTCCAGCTAACTCTCACCTTGTTTGAGCCGGATGAATTTGATCAATTCTATAACATGGTACTTAAGCAAGAGGCAGCCCAGCTCAAGATGGAAGCTTCCAAAAAGAGGATCAGAGATGTTGTTCACTCCTCCTCTTCTTCCCAAGTGGTTGCAAAGCAGCAAAAGTTTTGGCTTCCACCTCCTCCAGTGATCCGACCTTCCAACAACAACAACAAGCATTCTGGTGGCCGTGGTTTCTCCCACCCACCCACCCAACCCAAGCAATCAGTCAAAGAATCACTTTCAAGCTTCAAAGTCAAGTGCTCCTTATCACCGTCCTCTCTCAGAAGTGGTTTGCAACAAGTGCTCTCAGAAGGGTCATTATGCTAACAAGTGCCCCAACCCAAGGCGCCTTCCACCTCCTCCACCTGTCAGTACTGCTATTGTCAAGCACAACCCCAAGTCAGCAAGAGTGAATCTAATGAATGCAGCTCAAGCAGAGAATTCTTCAGATGTGATACTTGGTAACCTTCCAGTTAACTCTATTCCTGCAAAAGTCTTGTTTGATTCAGGTGCATCACATTCTTTCATGTCAAGACCTTTTGCATTGTCACATGATATGCCATTGCAAGCTTTGCCTAGTCCAATGTCTATGCTTTCTCCGGGTTTGCTAATGAACTCCAACAACTTTGCTCCGAATGTATCTATTCGTATGGGTGATTACCGCTTTCTGTCTTCTCTGGTTGTTCTCGGCAACTCCGACATTGATCTAATTCTTGGGATGGATTGGCTTTCCCAACATGATGCTCACATTGATTGTGCAAATAAGGAAGTCAAGCTTACTCATCCTAACGAAGACGTGATTATCTTCGCCTCTCGAGATAACACAATCAGGCTATTCTCTCTCAATGACAAGGGCGAGATTAATGCCATCTCTCAAATTCTGGTGGTCAATGAATATGAAGATGTTTTCCCTGAAGAGCTTCCAGGCATGCCTCCGCATCGTCAAGTTGAATTTGTCATTGAACTCGAGCCCGGTACCGAGCCAGCATGCCGGCGTCCGTACAAGCTTTCCCCTGAAGAGTTGAAGGAGTTGAAGAGACAACTCGATGAACAAGAGCGTATGGGTCTAATTAGGCCTAGCACTTCTCCTTGGGGCTGTGGTGTTCTATTTGTCAAGAAGAAGGATGGCACGGAGCGCCTTTGCGTTGATTACCGGCCATTGAACAAGAAGACAATAAAGAACAAGTATACGCTCCCCAACATCAATGAATTGTTCGAGCAGCTCAAAGGAGCAAAAGTGTTCTCAAAGCTCGATCTCCGGATGGGTTATCACCAGATCCGTATCCATGAAGAAGATATTCACAAGACTGCATTCAGAACAAGCTACTGCTCCTATGAATACACAGTCATGTCTTTTGGCCTCGCAAATGCTCCACCCACCTTCTCGAGAATGATGCACTACATATTCAACACCTACACCAACGAATTTGTGCTCGTGTATCTGGATAACATCTTGGTATTCTCCAAGAATGAAGAAGACCATGCCAAGCACCTCCGTTTGGTTCTCGACAGACTCAGTGAACATAAGTTCTATGCCAAGTTCTCCAAATGCGAATTCTGGCTCGATAAGGTCTTATATCTTGGCCATATCATCTCTGCTGAGGGTATTGCTGTCAAACCCGAGAAAGTTGAAGCGATTGTCAACTCGGAACCCCCTCGGAACATCAAGCAACTCCGAAGCTTCCTTGGTCTTGCTAGCTATTGCAGAAGGTTCGTTGAGAACTTCTCCAAGATTGCCAAGCCTCTCTCCAACTTGCTGCAGAAGAATGTCAAGTACAACTGGTCTCCAGATTGTGATGTGGCATTCAAAACACTCAAAGAAAAGCTCATCTCTGCTCCAGTTCTTACTCCTCCGGATGAGTCCAAGCCCTACGAAGTATTCTGTGATGCTTCTCTTCAAGGACTTGGTGGTGTGCTAATGCAAGACAAGAAAATTGTGGCATACACTTCTCGTCAATTGAAGCCAAATGAGAAGAACTACCCCACACATGATCTCGAGCTAGCAGCAGTGGTACACGCCTTGATCACGTGGACACACCTTCTATTGGGCAGAAAAGTGGACATCTTCACCAATCACAAGAGCTTGAAGTACATCTTCACACAGCCGAACCTGAACCTTCGCCAGACTCGTTGGGTTGAAATGATCCAAGAGTATGATCCAAGCATCGAATACACACCTGGCAAGGCCAATGTCATTGCAGATGCCTTGAGCAGAAAGTCATATTGCAAAAGTCTCCTTATCAAGCCGTTCCAGCCCGAGCTTTGTGAGTCATTCAGGAAGCTCAACCTCCAAGTTATTCCGCAAGGCTTTCTTGCAAATCTTCAAGTTGCTCCTACCTTGGAAGATCAGATCCGTGAGGCCCAGCTCAGTGATGCTATGGTGCAGAAAGTGAAACATGGTATTGCTAAGGGTACTCCCAAATACAAGTGCTATCGCGTTGATGAGAAAGACACCTTGTTCTTTGAGGACAGACTTGTGGTTCCCAAGGGTGATCTCAGGAAGCTCATAATGAACGAAGCACATGACTCCCTCCTCCCGATTCATCCCGGAAGTTCCAAGATGTACCAAGACCTCAAGCAATCTTACTGGTGGACTCGCATGAAAAGGGAGATTGCCCATTTCGTGAATGAATGTGATGTCTGCAGAAGAGTGAAGGCAGAGCATCAACGTCCAGCCGGTCTCCTCCAACCTCTTCCTATTCCCGAGTGGAAATTCGACCACATTGAAATGGATTTCGTCACTGGGTTTCCCAAGTCCAAGAAGGGGGATGATGATATCTTTGTGGTGATTGACAAGCTAACCAAAGTAGCTCACTTCCTTCCAGTCAAAGAATTCATCAATGCAGCTCAGCTGGCAGAGTTGTACACTTCTAGAATTGTGTCGTTACATGGCATTCCTCAAGTTATCCCCTCAGACCGTGGAAGTTTGTTCACATCCAAGTTATGGGTCTCCTTCCAGTCAGCCATGGGCACTAAGATCCGTTTCAGCACTGCGTTTCACCCTCAGACTAGTGGTCAAGTCGAAAGAGTGAACCAATTCCTCGAAGACATGCTCAGAGCTTGTGTCATCTTTTTTGG
The DNA here is from genome assembly GCA_902687465.1 of Secale cereale. NCBI lineage: Eukaryota > Viridiplantae > Streptophyta > Magnoliopsida > Poales > Poaceae > Secale > Secale cereale. The sequence goes on along the minus strand of LR738713.1, from coordinate 94,146,951 downwards.
CATGAAGTGGGAAGATTGCCTTCCGTTTGCCGAGTTCTCTTACAACAACAGTTTCCAAGCAAGTGCCGGCAAAGCTCCTTTTGAAATCCTCTATGGCAGAAAGTGCCATACCCCTCTCAACTGGTCCGAGACTGGTGAACGTCAACTCCTTGGCAATGACTTGATCTCAGAAGCCAAAGAAATGTGCAAAGTCATACGTGAGAATCTCAAGTCCGCTCAGTCGCGTCAAAAGAGTTACTATGACGGCAAGCATCGTGATTTGGCTTTCAACATTGGAGACCATGTCTATCTCTGTGTTTCTCCTATGAAAGGCAACCAAAGATTCGGTATCAAAGGAAAGCTTGCTCCTAGATACGTGGGCCCTTTCAAGATCCTTGGCAAAAGAGGCAATCTAGCCTATCAACTCGAGCTTCCATCCAACTTTGCAAATGTTCATGATGTGTTTCACATGTCTCAACTCCGCAAGTGCTTCAAGACACCTGAACGCACCATTCCGTTCGAGGAGATTGATCTTCAACAAGACTTGTCTTTCCATGAGCACCCTGTTGCTATTCTTGAAGAAACTGAGCGCAAGACCCGCAACAAGTCAATCAAGTTCTTGAAAGCTAAGTGGTCACACCATACCGACCGATAAGCTACGTGGGAACGAGAAGATCACCTTCGTTCCGAGTACCCTTCCTTCTTCCAGTCCTAGATCTCGGGACGAGATCTTTTCGTAGTAGAGGAGAGTTTGTAATGCCCCAGATGTAACACTTTCCATTATTGGCAATATATGAAACTTTGGCTTCATCAATTCCATTTTGGGCTCTTCTTTCATTTCGGGTTTCTTCGTTTTGTCGTGTGCGTGTGTGCATTTCATTCATGTCATGTTGTTATGTGCATTGCATTGCATTTGTGTTGTCACTTGCACCCGGTCCCACTTGTCTCTTCCCGTTGTCCGTTTCGAGTTCCGACACTCACACGTGCCCGTGGCATCCTCGAGTCCTTCTTTCGTGTGTCGCCGTGTAACGTTCCCGGTATGACGTGAGACTTTTCGTGCGATGTTGTTTTGGTACGTGTAGGCCGCCTATCAAGTTTCGTCACGTTTGGAGTTCGTTTGGTACTCCAACGGTTAACCTAGTGGGCTAAAAGAACCTCTTCTTTAAGGCCCAAGACCCCCTCCACAACAGCCCACAAACCCAGCACAACCCTTCCCATCATCTCGGTCGTCGAATTGTGATCGCGTGGCCAAAAACCGCTCCTCATTTGGACTCTCCTAGCTCCCTATGCCTATAAATTAGCCCCCCACGTCCATTTTGGGACGAAACCCTAATTTTTCGTCCTTCCGCGCCTTCGAGCGTTCCCGCCGGCGCCCAGCATCTCCCGCCGGCTTCTCCGACGCCCGGTGTCGCCGCGCGTCTCGCCGGCGCCGCCGCGGGGCTCGCCGCCACCCCACCGGCGCCCTCCAGCAGCCGGTGCTGCTGCGCCCCGCCGGCGCCCTCCAGCCGCGGGCGCTCCTCCGTCCCGCCGGCGCGCTCCGGTCGCCGCCCCGAGCCGCGCCCGGCCACCCTCTGGCGAGCCGCGCCATTCTACCTCCGCCGCCGGCCGCCTCGATCCCGGCCCGGATCCTTCTCCTCCGCCGGGCTTCCGACCCGTTAGCGCCGCCCCGGCCCGGATCCATTGCGGACCCGATCCACCAGGAGGGTGGATCAGATCCACCGGTGCGTGGAACAAAACACGCCTCCGCCGCCGCCCGAATCCCTCCGTCCCGGGATCCCCTCGTCCCCTTTCCCTAGGGTATAATTTTTTCACTAAGTCCCAGATTTTGTTTATTTTTGTTGCATGTTCATGTGGTTGTATCTTTTTGTGTGTAAGTCCAAATTGTGCATATGATATATCAGACTGATCGTGGTGATATGCTCTACACTTTGTTCCATTGTGCCATGTTTGTTTGAGTTCATTTAGATGCCCTAATCTCTGTTGCAAGAGTGCTACTTGTTATAAACTGTTGTAACTTGTTATTTTCATGCCATGTTTGAGATGTGGTAACTTGGTGCATGTTTATCCAAATGAAGCAAATGATATGTCAAAATGTTCATTGTGAGATGCTCTACATGTTGGTTGCCGTAGCATTCATGTTAGGTCTCATATTGCCATGTTTATCTTGGTTGAAAAAGTGCATGTGGCTGTTAAGTTATGAAACTGTAAGTGCATCTAGTGCCACCCCTAGTGGTTTTGGAGTATTGACGACAAACCTGGTTGAGGGACTAATGTGTTTGTGAGAATTGCAGGATAACACAGGTAGTAGTCCCTCATTGATTCGGTTAACCTACCGGAGATGACCCCTAAAAATGTATGAAGACATTGATATCAGTGGTGGTATATGAAGATAATCATATTGAAGACTATGACATGAGAAGACATTGTGTGAAGACTATGGAGAGCGAAGACGTAGATGTTTCGTTGTTTCCTTTTCTTCTTTGTTGAGTCATAGGAACCACCGCACTGTTAAGTGGGGTCCAAGTGAACTAAGACAGAGTGACTGAAGTGATGCTCAACCAAATCTTATGTCTTCGAGCGAAGACTATCAGAGCAAATCTTATCCAGAGGCGGATGAGTCAGCTTTACTTGGAGCTCAAGTAAAGTTGCCGTGTGTGTTTGAAATCTGACCGTTGGAACACATGTCAGTTCCTTACTGACCCAGGGTCACTTCGAACAAATCAGGTCGGGTTGCCCAGTGTCTATAAATAGCCCACCCCCTATACCATAAATTGGTGGCTGCTCAGAGTTATTGCACGGCTTTTGTCGTTTGAGAGCAACCCACCTCCGAAGCATTTGAGAGAGAAATCCTTGCGAGGACAAAGCCCAGACACCCAGAGCCAAAGAGTGTAAGGCATCACTGAAGTCTTTATGTCTGTGTGACCTGAAGACTTATTACACTTGAGGACTGTGTTTCCTCCAGCCGGTTAGGCGTCGCGTTCTGAGCATCCAAGAGTCATTGTGGATTGCCGGTGAACGAAGTCTGTGAAGGTTTGGAAGTCTACCTTGAAGACTTACCAGAGTGATTGGGCAAGGACTAGGTGCTCTTAGCTCAAGGGGAACAAGGTGAAGACGCGGTCTTCTGAGTTAAATCTCAGCCTCCCTAACCAGACGTACAGTTTTCACAGCAACTGGAACTGGTCTAACAAATCACTGTCTTCCCCGAGCTACTGGTTCTATCCTTTCCTTCCCTTTACTTACTGCTCTGTGTTGTGAAGACATTGCATGTTTGCCTTATCTGATTGTCTTCACTGAGTATCTACTTGTTGTGATTGGCTTCATTCCTTCTTCCTTTATGATCACTACTGCCTAGTTGCTATTAGTCTTCATGCTTTCACTTCATTGAATACATGACTATGGCTTATCTAGTGTAGTCCACTTTTCGCTGCATACAAATAGGCTTGAGCTTATCGTTTGTCTTCAAAACTACCATGTTTTGAAGCATTTCATAAAAATCGCCTATTCACCCCCCCCCCTCTAGTCGATATACTGCACTTTCAGTATTGTTCTATTTATTGGCCAACACTAGGTGCTTCATTGCTCTGGTCTGATTATCCCATGGGCATCATCTTGCCAAAGTTAAAGTTATATTCTGAAAATAGTCTCACCGGTCGATAGATGACTAACTCATATTTTAGTGGATGTTCCTCCATCATGTGTGGTTGATTATCATTGTTCCATCTGTTGGTGAAACCACTTACGTTTGCAAGAGCAAATGTAGACTTTACAAACAAATATGTCCTTCACTCTGTATTGAATGTTGGCCCAGAGAAGCTTGTTAGTAGCAAAAACATATGTTTTTAAATGATCTCTTCTCTATGAGCTACATATTGTGTATGATCTCTGAATCATTGGCATGCATAAACATGTTGATCTTATGTATGAAAATCGTACTAGTTGGTTGTGAATTTGGGCTATTAATGTGAACATATTACAAAGCCAGGCATGTGAGTCTCGTGTGATCATTTTGAATGGATCGGCTCTTACTACCGTGCACAACATGATCCTTATTTCTCAGTTCTGAGTGTCTACAAGTTACTAGCAGTTCCTTATTTCTCTTCGCTCAATGTTTATAAGTTACTGATCAATCACTAGCCAGCGCACTAATAAGCTCCTGGCAGTTTTAGTTGCGACGCTGGATCCAATGGTGGCAAATTTCTTTGAATAAAAATGCCTCCCTTTGAAGAGACTGACATGTTGTTCTAAAGAAAATGCCATGCAAATATGAAGAAACTACCAGCAAAAACGTTCGCAAATGCCTTATCTCCTAGCAAACCTTATCTCCTACATGAATAACAAGCAGATCACACATGTACCTCATCGGGATGAAACGAGTGCACTTATTTGACCTTCATGATGATGTGCGACCCAGCACAGACAGGACACACCACTCACTAAACGGGACGAGACTACACAGTCATAGTTTCAGTTTTCCACCGCAAGCTGGCGCGCTAAGCCATCCTTGTTTATGAATTGAATTTCGATGACCATCACATTTCCTACAACACGCCAGTTTACCTATCGTCTGCCTATAATTACTGGTTCCTGATATTCTCTGGTGTCACCATCACCCAACCTATCCTCACAAGCCCCCACTGGCCCGACGTCGCTCACAACTTGCCCTCGCTCTTGCCACATCCGTCATGCCATCGCCCATCCATAATAGGCGACGCCATAGGCTCACCGTCGGAGCTAGTGTTCGTTTTTTCATGTGAAGGCAGATGGAGGGACGAGGCATTCTATCAGTCTCTAGATGGCAATGCAGAGTATGACGACTTGTTGGAGCGCAACCGCCTAGCAGAGGAGCAGCGTATCGCCGATTTGCGCCGCCAACGAGGCATGGAGGAGGAGAAGCGCACCGCCACTCTAAGTCACGAGCACAACTCCCACAACTAGGCCAACTATGTGGAGGCCGACACTTGACAAATGGCCCTAGAGGTTGTTGGGCATGCATGCGTGCACGATGCCGAATTTTACTACTAGCTCGTCAAGTTGGTTTACCACTTAGAAGCCGAAGCTTCGATGGACCACGCCGGCATGGAAAGAGCCAACGCGTGCAAGCAAAACGCCCTATTGCACCTCTGGAAAGTCCGAGGAAAGAAGGAGGACGTCGGTGCTGACGTTTAGCGTGTATCGCAGATGGCGACGGGCATCGTCTAGTTAGCTAAGAGTAAGCTAGTACTTCTACACTAGAGTACTAGTGGTAGTAGATAGTTAAGTTGGCTATGATGGCTCTCAACATGGAAGTTCAGTACTTTATCTCTGAATCAGACCTGTTACTTTGCTCTGACTGTTGAACTACCCGTGTGAACGTTTGGAATGGGCTGTTATTTTTTTAAAATGGGTTGTATTTATCCGACACATATTTAGAGGCTGACTTGTGGGCCTACTGGGTTGACGCATACATAAGGCTTCGTTAACTTAGACGACAAACTTCCCCGCAAATAAAAGAACATAGTCAACAAACGATCCTGGCAGCATAAATCGCTGGATGTCAATCCAACATCTATCGTGCTTGTTCAATCTCTTGTCTTCTTCCTATAGTCTCCAGCCGCCCAAACCAAACCCGTGTCGGCGGGATCACCTGCTCCCGCCATATGCGGCTTGCAGCGCAGCCGCGCACGCATCGATGTCCCAATGTACCCTAGCTAGTGCTAGGACATCCTTCTACGCCCCAACTCATGTTATTCTCTGGCGACGGCATCCCGACCCTGCACCAACCCGCGTACTCCCCTCCGCTTCCGACCACACTGCCGTATCTTCCACGACTCCTTTCCATTCCCGTCCGAGGCCTCGCTATTGTGATTCGCCTTGGTTTGCTTGTTACGGCGCCGCCTACTGGCATTGTCAACATGGTCAATAGTCGAGAGGAATCAGGAGATGATTGTACGTGGAGAGGATGAAAGTAGGGACCCACGAGGGTCATGGTAGTACGCAAGCAAGTGCCTCCTTATTTCAAGCCAAAAAATGGTTCCTCCTCATGGTATCCTAACATATGGTTCCCATGTCATTGTCAACATAGTCAATAAATGAGAGAATTGCACAACGAGCGGCTGACACAAGGGACCCAACAACTTGCCCAATTGTATTTTTGTTTTTGAGTCAGAGAAGGGTATCAACTTGGTAGTGTGGTGGACAGTAGTCGAATATTATTGAAGCGGCATCAGATGCCTTGGTTCACACGGATCCCTAGAAGCATACGCGAGAGGCCTTATCGTACACCCCTCATTCTGCCACCTAACATCTGCCACCGTCCTTCGGGGCAGGGTCATCATTCGTCTGCCTTGGAGATGACGTCTTCCTTCCCGGGCGCGTCGGCGCACCCCTCCTAGAGGGGCCCTGCGAAGAAGGCATAGGGGCACAACCCATATCACTTCCCCGGGGTACCTCGCACAGGTGAGGGAGTCTTGGATTTGGGGGTCCACGAGTGTCTGATCTACCGAAGCTGGGCCGGATTAATAGGCCATGAAGATAACGATAAACTGACATCCCCCGTGTCCGGTTAGGACTCCTGTGTATGTAGAAAGGCAGCATAGATGTTCGGATGTAATGGTTCCTTTCTTCCCAAGTAATCTTTGTAACCCTGGGTCTCCTCCGGTGGATATATAAACTGGTGGGTCTAGTCTGTAGAGGGTAGAAAATCAAAATTGCATAGGCTAGACTCCTAGGGTTTTAGCCATTACGATCTCGAGGTAGATCAACTCGTGTAACCCTATATTCATCAAGATCAATCAAGCAGGAAGTAGGGTATTACCTCGATCGAGAGGGCCTGAACCTGGGTAAACATTGTGTCCCTAGTCTCTTGTTACCATGGATCCTTAGACGTACAGTTTGGGCATCGCTACCCGAGATCTGCCGGTTTTGACATCGACAATGGTGCTTTCATTGAGAGCTCCGTCGTGCGCTCGTGAGAAGCGATCGATGGCTCGTCTCATCATCAATGACGATATCAGCCTCGGAAACAGCCTGGCTTTGGGCCAGATCCACCAGCTCGGTGGGTTTGCTATATGCGCCCGTGTGGCCGCCAGGCCAGCCACGCGTCCCGCGGTCATCGAGCACCGCTCCTATATCGGCTCCGAACACTCCAAAGACGCGATTTTGGTGGATTCCTTGTCCTTAAACGAGCTGCTGGATCGTATTGTCGCCTTGGGGCTTTCATCGCCTAATGATCAGATCGGGCTTAAATCCGGTCAGGAGGAAGTCAATTCCACCCCGATCACTCACCTGGTGGTGGCCATCAAGGACCGAGCCGAAGATATTTCCTCTCTTGAAATGGAGACCGGCGCTATTCGGATCTCCGAACCCTTCGAGTTGAACACACCTCTTTCAGGTGGCGCTCCGTGTCTTTCGAGCTTAGGGATAGGCGTCGGGCCCGCGGGACATCCAGGTCCCGCAGGACCTGGATCATCCACACCGGAGGTTGTACGAACCCCGGACACTACATTGGGTCGGGACTCAAATTTATCCACACCCACCCACCACATCACATGCTCTCCAAGGAACTCCGGACTTCCGGACATATGTGATCTCACGTACATACAGCAGCAGCCCCAAGAGACGGTTCATCACTTCTGGCCAGATTCCTGCTTGTCGAAAATAAGATTAAGGACTGTTGTGACGACGACACGGTCACCATATTTCACCGCAATTGCACAGACGAGGGAGTCTTGAACGCCCTCAACCGCTGTTGAATACGGAGTTTCGCAGAATTATCGCATTTAGTACGAAAGTACCGTGCTATGGAAAATACTTGGAAAGCCCAGAATACACCTCTGGTACAATCCATCTTCGGAAAATACGCCGCTAAAGCGAAACAGACATACCCTAGCAGGGCATTCGATAACATGCCCATTGGCAAGAAAAACAGACCTTTCACAAGACACAGGTCCGTTATGGACGAACTGTTAGATAAGCCTTGCCAAATACATGCCGCCTCGGACATTATCCCAACCCACTGCCTTAGAGCATGTTGGGTACTCCGGCAGGTAGTGAAAAGCGGTGAAGCAATCCTCGCCACCGCAACTCCAGGGGAGAAAAATTTCGATGTCTTTACTATCTTTGAGACATTCTCCTCAAACAACCGGCGCAAGAGAGCAAATCGCGAACTTGCCGAGGTTCATCAAATCAGCACTGCAAGCCCATGGAGCGACATGGCAATCACTTTTTCTGCCGAAGATGAACTACGAGTCCGGTCGTTTCGAGCCACAACCGCTCTTGTATTAAACCCAATAGTAGACGGCTTTCGCCTCACTAAAGTACTCATGGACCGTGGAAGCGGACTCAACCTCATATATGAGGACATGCTTGCAAAAATGCAGGTTGATAAATCCCGCATTGAACAAAGTAATACAATTTTCAGAGGAATTATTCCTAGCCAAGAAGCCCGGTGTTCAGGAAGCATTAAGTTCAACGTAGTATTCGGTACACCTGAGAACTATAGGTCGGAGGAACTGCTTTTCCACATTGTCCCCTTCAACAGTGGATACCACGCCCTTCTAGGGCGGGACGCTTTCAAGCCATACTCCATTACGGGTACATGAAGCTTAAAATGCCAGGGCCCAATGGAATAATCACGGTAACAAGTGATCCGGACAGAGCACTCCGTGCCAAGAACAAAACCGCATCCTTAGCCCTAGAGGCACTATCTGAAGCCCTCGCGGCCGAAGAGTTAACCACCTTACGATCTACGGTGGACAAGGATGACGTAGTCCTTGACAAGAGATTGAAATCTACCTCCTTCACTACAAAAAAAATACACTTCCGTGATGATACGTGTTTGTCACAGTAGGTCACGTTTTCTGTCATGCATGTACATCCATGAAAAATTTATGACAGAATCAAGATAGGCATACATGTGCTGTCGTAGAAGTGTTCCATGACATTTCCAAAATTATCATCACGGAAGTGTCCACTTCCATGATGATAAATCGCGCGTCACAGAAGTGCTTTCGTCAAGGGTGACCGACACGTGGCATCCACCATAACAGAACGCCGTTAAGATATCGGGTCCGGTTTTGGATCCGATAACCCGTTAACAGCCCCGACCAATGGGAATTTTCCACGTGTAAAATCATCATTGGCTGGAGGAAACACGTGTCGGCTCACCATTGGGACAGATGTCATCCACTCATTGGACCCAAAGCGCCTATGATACATCGACACGTGGCACGGCCCAACAGAGGCCCATTCCTGTGAAAAGGCCGGCCCGTTTGACTTGGTCAACGGGTGGCGGGCCGGCCCACGGCAAGCCTGTGAACAGCTTGTTCGCATATAACCCATTTACAGCCCGCTAACCCAAGGCCCGTTTACGGCCTATCCGAATTAGGCCCGGTAGCGTCATCTGGGTCATCCAATATAATTCCAGCCCGTTTTAACTTCCGGCCCATGTATGGCCCATGACATCTTTCGGCCCATATGAGGCCCTTATTACTCTCGGCCCAATAACGGCCAGTGGTCAAACTGGCCCGTAATGAACAGTGTATCACTTTATACCCATTAACGGCACGTGGTGAAACTGGGACGTAATGAATAGTGTATCACTTTATACCCATTAACGACCCATTATTCCGTTGGGCCGTTTCCAGCCCATGTTATCTATCGGCCTTCTCGGGGCCCATTTATTCTTGCATTTCCACATTCATTTACTTATGGCCTGTTACTGTCACTTTCTGCTTGTGGGCCAAATTCAGCCCGTGGTTACAGTCGGCCTGTTTGTGGCCCGATAATACGTTGGGCCATTTTCATGTAAAAAAACTCGTTGGGCTGTTTTCATAGAGTTATAAAATACGGCCTATTAACGTCCCGTTATTGTCCATGAATAGTACGGCCCATGATTGGCGAAATGATGATACGCCCCGTAGAAGGCCCATGGATCCTAC
>LR738713.1:94110145-94122248 GCA_902687465.1 Secale cereale | reverse complement strand
CAACCCCACATAGGTGGTGTACGTATACAAGAAGAGAATAGGTGCACCGTGCACGTACTCACGCTTCGTGCCCAGCCACACCCGCGCGGGTACACGATGGAGCTCATTTCTGTACGAAATGGCAGCCCACGTGCTAATTTGAACGCGTGTAGCGGTTGTTTACCTACGGAGGTCGTGTACCACGCGTGCACAAAACAAAGTTTGACTTGATGTGTTGGCGGTTATTTTTTAATAAAGTTATATCGCTCGATGGCACGTGCGCAGAATATAAAACAATTTTTATGGAGAAAAAGGTAGTCCGCTCCACTATATACAATGGAGCCTCCCTGCCTGGTTTGTCTCTCTTCAGAGTATCTCACACAAGGCTGCGGTGGCCTCTCTCTCTCTCACCGTTGGTCACTAATCCGGCCGCATCCCGTCCATCGGCGGAAAGGGAGGACGTGCATTGTTTCTCTGTTCGACGGCGCCGAGGCAGCATGTCCCGATCTGCCGTACACGGCGTTCTCTCTAACCAAGCTCGTGTGCGGTAGGGCCTACGCCACCTGCTCGCTGCCGCAGTATGGGCAGATTTCGCCCGCCGCCGTTCACCTAGTTACGTCCCGACGACCTTTACGTATCCCCTCCGGCCTTGCTCCACTGCATGTCTTCCCACGTCGCTGCATGTGGATCTTCCATAGTTCTTTGCACAAAACGTAGCTCGTCTGGCGTACTTTCCATATTGCAATCTCGTCCTCACACCATTTTAGACAAACACAACCGTGTTGTTATCTTCCCTTAGGACAAGGAATATGCTTCTTTTTTGTCGTCGCAACTATCATCAACAATATTTGTCTTTTTACAAATTTCAAATGGGCATATTTTAGAGTGTAGATTCACTCATTTTGCGTCGTATGTGTACTCCCTCCGTTCCTAAATATTTGTCTTTCTAGAGATTTCAACAAGTGACTACATACGGAGCAAAATGAGTGAGTCTACACTCTAAAATATGTCTATATACATCTGTATGTAGTAGCCCATTTGAATCTCTAAAAATACAAATATTTGAGTAGTCACTCATTTAAATCTCTAGAAAGACAAATACTCCGGAGTATATTTAAGAACCGAGGGAGTAGTGCACAGCCGCATGGGAGACTCAGACCGGTCGTTGCGCGCAGTAATAGTGAGTAATGAGCAGTCAAATCATAAGCCCCACCTTTCCCACTGTAAGTTGCTCGGAAGAAACAACCATCAGAGCATGGTTAATAATATAGCCAGCTGCTGGCTATAACATGTTGCCATTGTTGGGGAACGTAGTATTTTAAAATTTTCCTACGATCAGGCAAGATCTATCTACCAGATGCATAGCAACGAGAGGGAAGAGTGTGTCTACGTACCCTCGTAGACCGGAAGCGGAAGCGTCAAGTGACGCGGTTGATGTAGTCGGACTTCTTTGCGATTCAACCGATCAAGCACCGAACGTACGGCACCTCCGCGTTCAGCACACGTTCAGCTTGATGACGTCCCACGAGCTCTTGATCCAGTTGAGCTTCACGGGAGAGTTTCGTCAGCACGCCGGCGTGGTGACGGATATGATGTATCTACCGGCGCAGGGCTTCGCCTAAGCACTGCGACGGTATGTCCGAGGTGTGTTTCTGTGGAGGGGGGCACCGCACACGGCTGGAACAATTCAACTTGTGTGTCTTTGGGTGCCCCCCTGCCCCCGTATATAAAGGAGCAAGGGAGGAGGGCCGGCCGGCCTCCTATGGTGCGGCTAGGGCAATCCTACTAGGAATAGGATTTCAATCCTATTCCTAGTAGGAGTCCACCAAGAAGGAAGAGAGGGAAAGGAAAAGAGGGAGAGGTGGTGCCCCCCCAATCCTAGTCCAACTAGGATCCCTAGGTGGGGCGCCGGCCAGCCTCTATGGGCTGCCTCTCTCCTTTCCTCAAGGCCCACTATGGACCATCCCCCCTCGTAGGGGGTTCCGGTAACCCCCTCCGGCAATCCAGTTAAATCCGAAACTTTTCCGGAGCACTTCCGGTGTCCGAATATAGTCGTCCAATATATCAATCTTTATGTCTCGGACATTCCGAGACTCCTCGTCATGTCCGTGATCTCATCCGGGACTCCGAACTACCTTCGGTACATCAAAACTCATAAACTCATAATACTGATCGTCATCAAATGTTAAGCGTGCGGACCCTACGGGTTCGAGAACTATGTAAACATGATCGAGACTCATCTCCGATCAATAACCAATAGCGGAACCTGGATGTTCATATTGGCTCCTACATATTCTACGAAGATCTTTTATCGGTCAAAACCGCATAACAACATACGTTGTTCCTTTTGTCATCGGTATGTTACTTGCCCGAGATTCGATCGTCGGTATCTCCATACCTATTTCAATCTCGTTACCGGTAAGTCTCTTTACTCGTTCTGTAACACATCATCTCGTGACTAACTCATTAGTCTTTTGCTTGCAAGGCTTATTGTGATGTGTGTTACCGAGAGGGCCCAGCGATACCTCTCCGACACTCGGAGTGACAAATCCTAATCTTGATCTATGCCAACACCACGAATACTTTCGGAGACACCTGTAGAGCATCTTTATGATCACCCAGTTACGTTGTGACGTTTGATAGCACACAAGGTGTTCCTACAATATTCGGGAGTTGCATAATCTCATAGTCATAGGAACATGTATAAGTCATGAAGAAAGCAATAGCAGTAAAACTAAACGATCATAGTGATATGCTAACGGATGGGTCTAGTCCATCACATCATTCTCCTAATGATGTGACCCCATTGATCAAATGACAACTCATGTCTATGGTTAGGAAACATAACCATCTTTGATCAATGAGCCAGTCCAGTAGAGGCATACTAGGGACACTCTGTTTTGTCTATGTATTCACACATGTACTAAGTTTCTGGTTAATACAATTCTAGCATGAATAATAAACATTTATCATGATATAAGGAAATATAAAATAACAACTTTATTATTGCCTCTAGGGCATATTTCCTTCAGTCTCCCACTTGCATTAGAGTCAATAATCTAGTTCACATCGCCATGTGATTTAACACCGATAGTTCACATCGTCCTGTGATTAACACCCATAGTTCACATCGCCATGTGACCAACACCCAAAGGGTTTACTAGAGTCAATAATCTAGTTCACATCGCTATGTGATTAACACCCAAAGAGTACTAAGGTGTGATCATGTTTTGCTTGTGAGAGAAGTTTAGTCAACGGGTCTGTCACATTCAGATCCGTATGTATTTCGCAAATTTCTATGTTTACAATGCTCTGCATGGAGCTACTCTAGCTAATTGCTCCCACTTTCAATACGCATCCAGATTGATACTTAGAGTCATCTGGATTTAGTGTCAAAGATTGCATCGGCGTAACCCTTTACGACGAACTCTTTATCACCTCCATAATCGAGAAACATTTCCTTAGTCATCCAGTTACTAAGGATAATTTTGACCGCTGTACAGTGATCTACTCCTGGATCACTATTGTACCTCCTTGTCAAACTCATGGCAAGGTACACAACATGTTTGGTACACAGCATGGCATACTTTATAGAACCTATGGCTGAGGCATAGGGAATGACTTTCATTCTCTCTATATTTTTCTGCCGTGGTCTGGCTTTGAGTCTTACTCAACTTCACACCTTACAAGTCAGGCAAGAACTCCTTCTTTGACTGATCCATTTTGAACTACTTCAAAATCTTATCAAGGTATGTACTCATCGAAAGTCTTATCAAGTGTCTTGATCTATCTCTATAGATCTTGATGCTCAATTTGTAAGCAGCTTCACCAAGGTCTTTCTTTGAAAAACTCCTTTCAAACACTCCTTTATGCTTTCCAGAAAATTCTACATCATTTCTGATCGACAATATGTCATTCACATATACTTATCAGAAAGGTTGTAGCGCTCCCACTCACTTTCTTGTAAATACAGGCTTCACCGCAAGTCTGTATAAATCTATATGCTTTGATCAACTTATCAAAGCGTATATTCCAACTCTGAGATGCTTGCACCAGTCCATACATGGATCGCTGGAGCTTGCACAATTTGCTAGCACCTTTAGGATTGACAAAACCTTCTGGTTGCATCATATACAACTCTTCTTTAAATCCATTAAAGAACGCAGTTTCGTTATCCATTTGCCATATTTCATAAAATGTGGCAATTGCTAACATGATTCGGACAGGCTTAAGCATCGCTACGGGTGAGAAAATCTCATCGTAGTGAACATCTTGAACTTGTCGAAAACCTTTCGCAACAAGTCGAGCTTTGTAGACAGTAACATTACCATCGGCGTCAGTCTTCCTCTTAAAGATCCATTTATTTTCAATGGCTTGCCGACCATCGGGCAAGTCAACCAAAGTCCATACTTTGTTCTCATACATGGATCCCATCTCAGATTTCATGGCCTCAAGCCATTTTGCGGAACCTGGGCTCATCATCGCTTCCTCATAGTTCGTAGGTTCATCATGGTCTAGTAACATGATTTCCATAACTGGGTTGCCGTACCACTCTGGTGCGGAACGTACTCTGGTTGATCTACGACGTTCAGCAGAAACTTGATCTGAAGTTTCATGATCATCATCATTAACTTCCTCACTGATTGGTGTAGGAATCACTGGAACAATTTTCAGTGATGTACTACTTTCCAATTCAGGAGAAGGTACAATTACCTCATCAAGTTCTACTTTCCTCCCACTCACTTCTTTCGAGAGAAACTCCTTCTCTAGAAAGGATCCATTCTTAGCAACGAATATCTTGCCTTCGGATCTGTGATAGAAGGTGTACCCAACAGTCTCTTTTGGGTATCCTATGAAGACACATTTCTCCGACTTGGGTTTGAGCTTATCAGGTTGAAGCTTTTTCACATAAGCATCGCAGTCCCAAAATTAAAGAAATGACAGCTTAGGTTTCTCATCAAACCACAGTTCATACGGTGTCATCTCCACGGATTTAGATGGTGCCCTATTTAACGTGAATGTAGCTGTCTCTAATGCATAACCCCAAAAGTGATAGTGGTAGATCGGTAAGAGACATCATCGATCGCACCATATCTAATAAAGTACGGTTATGACGTTCGGACACACCATTACACTATGGTGTTCCAGGTGGCGTGAGTAGTGAAACTATTTCACATTGTTTTTACTGAAGGCCAAACTCGCTAACTCAAAATATTTTACCTCTACGATCATATCGTAGAAACTCTTATTTTCTGTTACGATGATTCTCCACTTCACTCTGAAATTCTTTGAACTTTTCAAATGTTTCAGACTTGTGCTTCATTAAGTAGATATGCCCATATCTGCTCAAATCATCAGTGAAGGTCAGAAAATAACGATACCCGCCGCGAGCTTCAACACTTATTGGCCCGCATATATCAGTATGTATGATTTCTAACAACTCTGTTGCTCGCTCCACAGTTCCGAAGAACGGACTTTTAGTCATCTTGCCCATGAGGCATGGTTCGCAAGCACCAAGAGATTCATAATCAAGTGATTCCAAAAGTCCATCACTATGGAGTTTCTTCATGCGCTTTACACCAATATGACCTAAACGGCAGTGCCACAAATAAGTTGCACTATCATTATTAACCTTCCATCTTTTGGCTTCAATATTATGAATATGTGTATCACACGATCGAGATCCAACAAACCATTTTCATTGGGTGTATGACCATAGAAGGTTTTATTCATGTAAACAGAACAACAATTATTCTCTAACTTACATGAATAACCGTATTGCAATAAACATGATCAAATCATATTCATGTTCAACACAAACACCAAATAACACTTATTTAGGTTCAACACTAATCCCTAAAGTATAGGGAGTGTGCGATGATGATCATATCAATCTTGGAACTACTTCCAATACACATCGTCACATCATCCTTTAACTAGTTTCTGTTCATTATGCAACTCCCATTTCGAGTTACTACTCTTTAGCAACTAAACTAGTATCAAACACCGAGGGGTTGCTATGAACACTAGTAAAATACACAACAATAATTTGTATATCAAATATACCTTTTCTTCACTTTGCCATCCTTCTTATCCGCCAAGTATCTAGGGCAGTTCCACTTCCAGTGACCATTTCCTTTGCAGTAGAAGCACTTGTTTCAGGCTTGAGTTTACCTTTGGGTTTCTTCATGGGAGTGACAATTTGCTTGTCATTCTTCTTGAAGTTCCCCTTCTATCCCTTTGCCCTTTACTTGAAACAAGTGGCCTTGTTAACCATCAACACTTGATGCTCTTTCTTGATTTCTACCTTCGCCGATTTCAGCATCGCGAAGAGCTCGGGAATTACTTTCGTCATCCCTTGCATATTATAGTTCATCACGAAGTTCTACTAACTTGGTGATAGTGACTAGAGAACTTTGTCAATTACTATCTTATCTGGAAGATTAACTCCCACTTGATTCAAGTAATTGTAGTACCCAGACAATCTGAGCACATGCTCACTGGTTGAGCTAATCTCCTCCATCTTGTAGGCAAAGTACTGTCAGAGGTCCTATACCTCTTGACACGGGTATGAGTATGAAATACTAATTTCAACTCTTGGAACATCTTATATGCTCCGTGACGTTCAAAACGTTTTTGAAGTCCCGGTTCTAAGCCGTAAAGCATGGTGCACTAAACTATCAAGTAGTCATCATACCGAGCTTTTGTCAAAAACGTTCATAACGTCTACATCTGCTCCTGCAATAGGTCTGTCACCTAGCGGTGCATCAAGGACATAATTCTTCTGTGCAGCAATGAGGATAATCCTCAGATCATGGAACAATTCCGCATCATTGCTACTAACATCTTTCAATTTAGTTTTCTCTAGGAACATATAAAATAAACGGGGAGCAACATCGCGAGCTATTGATCTACTACATAGATATGCTAATACTACCAAGACTAAGTTCATGATAAATTAAAGTTCAATTTAATCATATTACTTAAGAACTCCCACTTAGATAGACATCCCTCTAGTCATCTAAATGATCACGTGATCCGAATCAACTAAACCATGTCCGATCATCACGTGAGATGGAGTAGTTTCAATGGTGAACATCTTATGTTGATCATATCTACTATATGATTCACGCTCGACCTTTCGGTCTCCAGTGTTCCGAGGCCATATCTGCATATGCTAGGCTCGTCAAGTTTAACCCGAGTATTCTGCGTGTGCAAAACTGTCTTACACCCGTTGTATTTGAACGTAGAGCTTATCACACCCGATCATCACGTGGTGTCTCGGCACGACGAACTTTCGCAATGGTGCATACTCAGGGAGAACACTTATACCTTGAAATTTAGTAAGGGGTCATCTTGTAATGCTACCGTCGTTCTAAGCAAAATAAGAAGCATAATAAGATAAACATCACATGCAATCAAAATATGTGACATGATATGGCCATCATCATCTTGTGCTTTTGATCTCCATCTCCAAAGCACCGTCATGATCACCTTCGTCACCGGTTGATCTCCATCGTAGCATCGTTGTCGTCTCGCCAACTATTGCTTCTACGACCATCGCTACCGCTTAGTGATAAAGTAAATCAATTACATGGCGATTGCATTTCATACAATAAAGCGACAACCATATGGCTCCTGCCAGTTGCCGATAACATTACAAAACATGATCATCTCATACAAAGCCGTATAACTCATCATGTCTTGACCATATCACATCACAACATGCCCTGCAAAAACAAGTTAGACGTCCTCTACTTTGTTGTTGCAAGTTTTACGTGGCTGCTACGGGCTTAGCAAGAACCGTTATTACCTACGTATACAAAACCACAACGATGTTTCGTCAAGTATGTGATGTTTTAACCTTCACAAGGACCGGGCGTAGTCACACTTGATTCAGCTAAAGTGAGAGAGACAGACACCCGCCAGTCACCTTTAAGCAACGAGTGCTCGTAACGGTGAAACCAGTCTCGCGTAAGCGTACGCGTAATGTCGGTCCGGGCCGCTTCATCTCACAATACCGCCGAAGCAAAGTATGACATGCTGGTAAGCAGTATGACTAGTATCGCCCACAACTCATTGTGTTCTACTCGTGCATATCATCTACGCATAGACCTGGCTCATGATGCCACTGTTGGGGAACGTAGTATTTTAAAATTTTCCTACGATCACGCAAGATCTATCTACCAGATGCATAGCAACGAGAGGGAAGAGTGTGTCTACGTACCCTCGTAGACCGGAAGCGGAAGCGTCAAGTGACGCTGTTGATGTAGTCGGACTTCTTTGCGATTCAACCGATCAAGCACCGAACGTACGGCACCTCCGCGTTCAGCACACGTTCAGCTTGATGACGTCCCACGAGCTCTTGATCCAGTTGAGCTTCACGGGAGAGTTTCGCCAGCACGACGGCGTGGTGACGGATATGATGTATCTACCGGCGCAGGGCTTCGCCTAAGCACTGCGACGGTATGTCCGAGGTGTGTTTCTATGGAGGGGGGCACCGCACACGGCTGGAACAATTCAACTTGTGTGTCTTTGGGTGCCCCCCTGCCCCCGTATATAAAGGAGCAAGGGAGGAGGGCCGGCCGGCCTCCTATGGTTCGGCTAGGGCAATCCTACTAGGAATAGGATTGCAATCCTATTCCTAGTAGGAGTCCACCAAGAAGGAAGAGAGGGAAAGGAAAAGAGGGAGAGGTGGCGCCCCCCCAATCCTAGTCCAACTAGGATCCCTAGGTGGGGCGCCGGCCAGCCTCTATGGGCTGCCTCTCTCCTTTCCTCAAGGCCCACTATGGACCATCCCCCCTCGTAGGGGGTTCCGGTAACCCCCTCCGACAATCCAGTTAAATCCGAAACTTTTCCGGAGCACTTCCGGTGTCCGAATATAGTCGTCCAATATATCAATCTTTATGTCTCGGGCATTCCGAGACTCCTCGTCATGTCCGTGATCTCATCCGGTACTCCGAACTACCTTCGGTACATCAAAACTCATAAACTCATAATACTGATCGTCATCAAACGTTAAGCGTGCGGACCCTACGGGTTCGAGAACTATGTAGACATGACCGAGACTCATCTCTGGTCAATAACCAATAGCGGAACCTGGATGTTCATATTGGCTCCTACATATTCTACGAAGATCTTTTATCGGTCAAAACCGCATAACAACATACGTTGTTCCTTTTGTCATCGATATGTTACTTGCCCGAGATTCGATTGTCGGTATCTCCATACCTAGTTCAATCTCGTTACCGGTAAGTCTCTTTACTCGTTCCGTAACACATCATCTCGTGACTAACTCATTAGTCTTTTGCTTGCAAGGCTTATTGTGATGTGTGTTACCGAGAGGGCCCAGAGATACCTCTCCGACACTCGGAGTGACAAATCCTAATCTTGATCTATGCCAACACCACGAATACTTTCGGAGACACCTGTAGAGCATCTTTATGATCACCCATTTACGTTGTGACGTTTGATAGCACACAAGGTGTTCCTACAGTATTCGGGAGTTGCATAATCTCATAGTCATAGGAACATGTATAAGTCATGAAGAAAGCAATAGCAGTAAAACTAAACGATCATAGTGCTATGCTAACGGATGGGTCTAGTCCATCACATCATTCTCCTAATGATGTGACCCCATTGATCAAATGACAACTCATGTCTATGGTTAGGAAACATAACCATCTTTGATCAATGAGCCAGTCTAGTAGAGGCATACTAGGGACACTCTGTTTTGTCTATGTATTCACACATGTACTAAGTTTTCGGTTAATACAATTCTAGCATGAATAATAAACATTTATCATGATATAAGGAAATATAAAATAACAACTTTATTATTGCCTCTAGGGCATATTTCCTTCAGCCATGTCTACAGCCAATGTAATAGCTAACACATATAATAGTTGGCTATAAGAAAGTACTACTTTGTCAACATATGGCCCACCTTCCACTCTCACAAAGCTTCTTGGACCTCGTGTTACAGCCGGCTATAAGTCTACAGCCCGCTTCCCCTCTCTCTCCTCTTCTCTCTCTTCCAACTAAGCAATACTATAATATTTAAATCCTTACAGTCCGCTTACATCACCCTATTATACTTGCTCTCAGTACGCTCTTCTTTGAATCCGCTCATACTACTCCATCCGTCATTGTTTATAGAGCACGCTTCAGAAAAAGAGAAAATCTCTAGGACCAAGGCGACTAGCGATCGGCCTGAAAAATAGCATTGTAGTTATAGCACGACGTCTATTACTAGAGGAAATAATGCGTACACACATGCATGCAATGCTTCCACCCCGGGTACACACATGCATGCACTTACTCCACTCCGTAGTACTACATTGAGAGAAAATTGCGGTTACCATGTCCTAATTAATTAAGCATTAAAATCCAAACGCGTCTAAAGTCTCTCCGGTGGTGGAAATGCATTGAGAGAAATGAATCATAATGAAGCGCGCCTGTAAACTGTGACGGAGGGAGGAGTAGTATGAAGGTGTAAAACCAAGTTTGCGTACGGCCAGTCGGTCAACGCACCTCCTCTTGGCATATCACTGACATGCGGGATCGGAGTGTGAGCAAACCGATCTCAATTGACGGAAAAATGGCCAACTCGCCGTTCCTTGAGAGAGACGAGGAGCGAGAACACACAGACGGGCTCGCACGGAGGCCAAGATATATTCGAGCATGGTTGATCGATATCATCATTACATGTTGGGCTGCCATTTCCCGCCCTTCTTCGGAATAAATATTACTTTATCAGATATTAAGAAAAATAAGAGTACAGATGCTCCACCATGCGGTTCTAGTAGTAGTACTACTCGTACTACTAAACCTTGCACTTGGCTCTTCGCCTCTTCGTGAAGTCGAACAATGATGGTACACCGCATGTTCGGTACTACAGTGTATGCCTCTGGCAATCTGACACCGAACAAACTGATGTATGTCCACCGCCTGGGCGAGGGTACGTTGCATTAGTCAAAAGGCGTAAGCGAGCTTCACCTTGTCCTGCAAGCTTCTCCTCATTCTGCGAGTTGACGGGACACACCAACAAGTAGTGCTAGTCCATGCTCCCTCCTTTTTGGTTAATATGGCTTAATCCTTTTTGCGGGTAAATGAGAGAGCTTTATTCATATATAAGCATTCTTAGGACGATCTGCCAAGACACTGGTCACTAGGAAGCGAGGTACCCCGCACAAAAAGAAGTAGGAAGCGAGGTGTTTCGTCAAGCCAGCTCTCGACCACATTCAAAGTGCAGCAAGCATGGTTCGCACAAAGATGCGCCGCAAGGTTTGCTGACCTGTTTACATGCTGAATAACAAAAAAAGGAAATATTACTGAGCGCTCCTATTTGCAACAGGATATGAGCCAGAATTAAGCGAGAATTATGGCGAGTGTTCCATGCAATCAACTTCCATTATCACATGCGAGAACCCTCGAAGAGAACCAAATGTGTTGAAGATTGCTTTGTCACATTTTAAAAATATAATAAGAGTGCAGACGCTCCTCCATCCGGTTCCTAGTACTAGTATAGTACCTCTATAGACAATAGTACTAGTACTAGTACTAGTAAACTTTGCGCTTGGCTATTCGCCTCTTCGGGAAGTGCAACAATAATAGTACTAGTATAGTGTATGATTCTGGCAATCTGACACCGAATTAACTGTTGCACGTCCACCGCCTAAGTGAAGGACAGCTTGCATTAGTCAAAAGTTTCTCCTTGTCCTGCGAGCCATCGCGCGCAAGCTTCTCCCGTCCTGCAAGTTTCTCCTCGTTCGGCAAGTTGACGGGACACAACAAAGTAATGCTAGTCCATACTGCCTCCTCTCCAGTTAATATGGATTAATTTCAAACGAGATAAATACACTATCTGTCATTGTATATTTTTTAAAATACGGTCAGTGGACTTCATAATACGCTCATTGCGCTCAATATATACATTTTCTGGTGTTTATGCGGTCACTAGCTCACCCTGGCTGAGTATGTGTGTGCATGCACGTGTAGGTTGAGCACTTGAGTGTGACCGTGTGTGTTCCGTCGTGTGCTCGGACATGCATGCATTAGGGTGTCGCGCGCGTTTTTGCGTCCATGTGTACGTATGACTGTTGCAGACACGTAGGGGGAGTAC
>LR738713.1:94066100-94092113 GCA_902687465.1 Secale cereale | reverse complement strand
TAAGATATGATTTAATTCAAAAATCCAGAATGGTCCTAGAAATATGTGCAACATTTTTGGCAGAGGTTTTTAATCAATCCAAAAATGATGAACTTTTCCAAGGGGCATTTTGGGTTCATTGAAAAAGATTTTAATTTGACCCTAGTTAAATTCATTTAGTGCTAGGGTTTGAACATCCCCATTTCCAGTTTCTGAGAAATTTAAACATGATGCACACTAAGACCAAGCAAGGCAGGCAAGGGCTGGTCTAGGGCTGTGACAACTCACCCCCACTAAACAAGAATCTCGTCCTGAGATTCGAGCGTAGGGTAAGAAATCAGAGGGGACACTAACTAACACAATCTTCATGATCCAGTTGTCCTTCATATGAATGTTGATTGCTTGCATCATGTTGATCCTGACATCCTGGCTTTTAAGGTCTTTGTCCAACACAGTGACGACGAGAGAAACTCCGCAGTAGTTGATCTTGTGAAAGATCGGGCAACTCAAGATCAGCTCTTGGAGTGAGACGTTGAAACATCTCTTGAGATAAGACACGGAGTACACCTCCAGGGGGATGGAGTGAAACAAACGATGAAGGTTCACCTAGTGGCAATAATTCCACACCTAAGAAGATGGTGATCGATACCACCAGACGGGGCACCTTAGAGAAGGTGACTCGTAGAGTTATTCCCTTAAGTGGCAAAAAGAATTACTTTTGATATAGAGGTCATTGAAACTCTCTATACCAGCCGGAGGCAAATCACAGTTGATCGTTTGACGGTGTCCGAAAGAATGACATACTCGGCCAGAATGGATGATGTGGACTACCTTGTTAAAGACAACACAAGGGATGATATCGGTTATCATCGAAAATGGATGGGACCCATGGCAAGTCCACTTCTGAAAATAATCCTGAACAGCAATGGCTGAGAGAGGCAACCCATGGAAAATTGGCACGTTGGCGGTGCAAGCTGGGAACAAAATGCAAATGCTGGGAATGATTCTGGTAACTGGGGTGAATCCCAACAGTAGAGAGTGAATCTACTCTTGGAGAGGTTGTAGCATAACCAAGAACACTGGGAGCAATCCCGGTTAGTGCCGAGGATAACACCTAGTGCTTGTGCGTGCTCTCAAGAACTTGAGTATTCACATATTCATCATGGTTTTACCAATATCCATGTCAAGGATCCTGGCAACACCACATACTACCATGAGGAATAGCGAGGGACAATGTAGATGCAAAGGAAGATAACAATTCTCAGATTTCACCTTAGCGGAGTCAAGGGCAAAATCTGGATGATCGACCGAGAGACATTTAGCACTCCGCTTCTAATGTTCTCCTTGGTGTGTTAGCGTAAGCCATTCATAGATATGTTTGGTATCTTGAACATCAAGTAAAGGTCGGACTTCGGGAGCACAAGAATCCATAGGGAACAACTAGGGAGTAAATCCTACGAAATCCTTATGGGGAGGTGGCCAACTTCTTCAATCAAGATACTACAACAATAGGTCTTCCGGATGGATGGGTTGGCCATGACATCCACTTTACCGGTTATCGAGGGACCAATATTATAGTTCTTGGAAAATGCTCCAACCATCATATCTGCCTAAGATTCAGTTCTTGTTGGTGTCAGGATATTCCAGACTCATCGAATCTAGGAAGAATGAATGTTTGCAACAAAAATCGACGGGACGGCGTTGCGAGATTCTCGGGGAGTGAACTACGATAGCAAGCTCCAAAACATGAGCTGGTTCTGCTGCATACATGTGAACACGTTGTCCAGGACAAGCATGGCCACGTAGTAGTCTTACAATAAAACACTATCGAGTTCACGTGGGGAACCATCAACAAGGATAGCAAAGTCCTAACATAAGTCATGATTCTTAAGAAGGAACTTCTTCTCCTTGAACAAATCTATCAGTGGCTTGGTGTGCTAGGGATACATACAGAATGAAGATGATCAGTCTATCAGACCATAGAATACTTCGCACGTATGCATGACTGACTTGGGATGATTCCACAGGAAGCAAAACAACTTTCTCAAACTCACGGTGGCAACTTACATCAATTACAAATGAATTAGGGAAAGTCTCTTCTCTCATCCAACATATACATCATGAACGGGACACGAAGGCAATGCTTACAAAGTTTCCAACACTAGCTTAATGTCCTACAAAATCATGGAGAAGATAAGGATGTTTGTTGATGGGTTCAACAATAATCCATCCAGGTTTCCATGGAGATGGAATTCCATAATTATGTGAACAAGTGATAGTATTGGTCAGACCAAGGAGATATAATGGTGTATGCTCGTGGGATCAACCACGAGTAAGACAACATTATGAACATCGTTGGTTCTGATTTGATTTGATGATAGCCCATACTCAAATCAAAGTTTTGGACAAGACAATAGATCCAACAATTGATCACAAGGATCAACCGATCAAGATATCATCTTTCTTCAACACCCACACACAAAAGATATCCCCTAGAAGGAACTAAGTCAGGCAAGCCCTTATCTTCCAACTCTCCAAGTTGTTGTTTAGCTTAACCAACTAGTTCAGGGTATCCAACACAGATTCTTGGAGAAAGGGTGGTTTAGAGAGAAACCAGCTTGATCACGAACTCAACATAGCGGTCAGGTGACAACCTGGTAATACTTCCGAGAAGATATTCGGAAAATCACGAACCACCGATTTGTTACTAAGCTCGAGAACAATCTTGCTTTTCAGGGCAAGACGATATGATCAGATGAGCGAGGACTTAACAAAATCCTAACTCATCAATCGAGGAGTGCACCAGGAAAGTGGACTGGGTAGCAATGATCAGCCTTAGGGTGGCGATTCAATAATCGACTCGCTAAGGATGAAGTTATTGTCCATTTAACTACCAAGCAACGGAGTTGCTAGGAGTATTGATTTCACACATCACAATCCACTTGTCAGCATTCCGGTTATAATAACACGGAGGCCGAGGAATGAGCGATAATGGCGAGAAGTATCACTGTATCAAGAGTTCATAGGAGGTTGTGCAATTCCCATGACATTCTTGACATAAGGACGGTAATACTCCGGGATAGAACATATTAGAAGCTGGATTAGCATTCTTCACCCGCGAAGTACAACTTCTTTGACCCAATCCTGGATATGGATAAGGTACTGGAGTTTGTTTCTCCTAGTCATTCCAGAATAGAATGGCTTGACGGACCACAAGAGTAAAAGGCATCAATGAACACAAGTGCACGACTACTCCTGACTATCAATTGATAGACGGGGATCCGAATATAACTAAAGGGGGACAACTCGGGGAACATATGATTGTCTGAGTTGTAGATGCATAGGTTAGTATGTCGAATGAGTTCCACATATTTCTTCCGGATAACCCATGCAGAAAGATAGAATTGGCAGAGTCACAATATGAATGGAGTACTACTCAAGAGCACTCGGGTTGTGATCTTTTGGTTCAGAAGAACTTCTGCCATGATGGTTCATGGTATTTGGAAGAAGGATATACCACGGACCTGGAGGACTATCACAAGGTTACTAATATCCTAAAGGGACGAGCAAATACTACCAACATGAAGTAGGTAGAAAGAATCTTGGGTTCAAGAACCCAGGAGTAGAATGCCTACTAACTAAATGGCATCACGGGATGCTTTCGAGAATGACGGCCAGAATCATCACACTGAGGATACAAAGTATTGCTGCATTACTGGGTGGTCTTCTAAGACACCTAGGGTCATAATAATAAGTCCAACCATTTGTCGAGGTAACAAAGTGCCTCAACACACTGACTAGTGTGGTTAATCTGGCCTAAAAGGACATTAAGAACAGGTAGGAATGATTTGCAAATGCATCAGATTGTTTAGAGACCTGGGATGACTCGGACAGCATAACGGCTGCAAATGCTCGAAAATACTTTTGAGATCCAAGCAAAAGGGTAGCATATCCACTTAACATCATAATGTCAAGGTGCTGAGACCAACAGTTGAACAAACTGAAGTAGTAGAGACTGAACTGAGGGTTGAATCCACATTAGCGCGATCCTGATAAATGGAATGAGAATCCTAGTTTCTTAATCCCCGTTGAAAAGTAGAAGATGACTCAGATCAGAAAGTCATGGGGTAAAGGAGTAAAAAGAGCCTTATGTTCCCTTCCACAAACAATTCCCTTACATAACTAAAGAATTTCTAGACACGACTTCGACCAGTTTGGCTTACTAATCCTACAGGCAGTCAGGCTCTGATACCAAAGTTGTCCGGACCCCGATCCTAAGTCACACAGGTCTAGCCTGTAACACATCATATCACTTTGTGGCCTCACGCACGGTATCCCCACGGGTGCCACCTTACCTGGCCCGGGACCATTTGCGCATTTTGGCACACGTATATGATAGTGTCGCTAGCATCCATATGACAGAGAACCCGGGCCGACATGACTAGTTATAAACCGAAAGTGGCACTAAATTACAGAGACAGGCATACATGACCCAGCAACGAATGTGTCGGTCATCAACGTATGAACCCAAGTCGTAGCAAGCTACAAGGACTTAAAGGAACAACGCGTGACATTTCCCCTAAGGGACAGACACAGGAACGAAGAAGGACACATGCCGGCCAGCCTAAGTGTTCCGGAGCAGTAGCAAGCTACCAAGGCTCAGTGGAAGCACTAGGAGACATTTCCCTGTAAGATAGGCTACCAAGGGTAAACAACTAGGTGTCGGATCCCACACATAACAATACACATTACATGTACGTATAACATGCAAGTATGTGTTGTACAACATGGCATCACAACATAACACAACAACTCATATAGATAAAGGCCCAGAAGAGCCATCATAGCATTTATTACAAACAGAGGTCACATGACCCAACATACAGAGCATACAGGCAACGGAAGCATAACATGTCTGAGTACAGACGATTACAAATGAAAAAGGCTGAGGAGCCTGACTATCTACAAGACCCTCCCAAGGGTACAAGATTGTAGCTGAGGTAACAAGCTAAACTTCGAAGTCCATGCAGAACCACTAGTGAGACTGGAGTCTCTCTGCAAAAACATAAATTAAGAAAACGTGAGTAATAAGGTACTCAGCAAGACTTACATCAGAACTAGCTACATATGCATTAGTATCAACAAGGGGTGGTGGAGTTTGACTGCAGCAAGCCAGCTTTGACCCGGTGGCTATCCTAAACTACAACTGCAAGTAATACTTTGGAGGTGGCGCACACGAGTCCACATATCCACCAATCAATACACCACTATGGATCCGCTCCCGTCTCCCTACGAGAAGGCCATCCATAGCACTCACGCTTATCTTGCGTGTTTTAGAGTATCCACTTCCACTTGTCTATGAACTGTTACAGGCAACCCAGAAGTCCATTACCGCGGACACGGCTATTCGAATAGATTATATATAACCCTGCAGGGGTGTACTTCTTCACACACGCTCTCACCACTTATCGCCGTTTACACGACATGTACTCGGCAACCTTCAAGCGGAGGCCCAGCGAGGGTGTCGGCCACGACCTGACTAACCACACAAGTCTCTAGTCCAGGTTTATCGCCTATTTGGGTTCCATCCGTGGGGAGATCCAGCCGGGGTGTCGCTCAGGGCCCCAAACGATGTGTACAGGGTTCCCGCATCACCAAACGGGCGATCGGTAAACCGTGCCACGCACCTGCCGCGTCACAGCCCACCCCGAGGGTCAGCGCTGCGCACGACCTCCAGTAAACTATAAACACCAGAAACTAGTTGCAACTCCTGGACAGAGGACAAGGGCAGTTAATAAGTCGAGATGGTCCATTGGTTTCGGGCCCAATGCATGGTAGTAACTGGTCATGGATCAACCAACACAGAACTCAGTTCCTTAGGACGGCTGCAATGAGACAACCCACCATGTACTCCTACATGGCCTCTCATCGCTACCTTTACCAAATCGTGTTCACACACTTAGCTCACACACATTAGGACATGTTCATCACCATTCCAATTCATCCCCGATGAATCAGACCTGACACAACTCTAAGCAATAGCAGGCATAACCAGAAAGCATGAATGAGTAGGCACAACATGGCTCAAACAACTCCTACTCATACTAGTGGGTTTCAACTATTTACTGTGGCAATGACAGGTCATGCAGTGGAAAGGGGTTCAACTATCGCAGCAGGTAACAGTTGAAGCGTTGTTGTCCTCATGCAGTAAAAGAGAGCAAGAGCGAGAGAGTGGGATTGTATCGGAATGTTCAATGGGGTTTGCTTGCCTGGCACTTCTGAAGATAACATTGGGTCTTCATCGGTGTCATCGATCACATCGTCGGTACACGTCTACTGAAAGGGAACAACACCGGCAACAGAAAAAGAAACACAATCAATGCAATGCGACAATATGATGCATGATCATGACATGGCAATATGCTGTTGATTCAGCTAATGCAACTAGCAACCATATTAAATGAAGTTGGTTTGAACCAAAGGTTCAAATTCAAACTCCATATGTGATTATTTAAATGCCATTTAATTGATTTGACCTGATCAGTAGGTTTAACTTCTTCAAACATGCATGAAAATGCCATAAACAGATTCCTTGAATTTTTCTGATCATTTTTCATATATAACTTATTTTCATCTGAGCTACGGTTGATTTTATATGATTTTTAGCAGTTTTGAGTATTTTCTGAAATTCATAAATCATTTAAGATTTATTTTAAATTCTAGAAACACTTTACTGCGTCAGCATGACCACATGCTGACGTCAGCAGGTCAACAGGGGCTGTTCAGGTCAAACCTGACCAGTGGGTCCCACTGGTCAGTCTCTCAAGGTTAACTAAACGTTTTAAAACTAAACTAAAGGTTAACAGAGTCTGGGCCCCACGTGTGAGTGACACATCTAACTAACAGGTTTAGTTAGCCTTAAGTTAATACTAACTAAACTGTCAGTGGGCCCAGGGCCCACATGTCAGTGTCCAATCTAACTAACAGAGATAAATAACACTAAACTAAATCTAAACCTTAATTAGTTAGGGGCTTGGGTCCACCTGTCATTGACCCAGGGGGGGTCATTAGTGCCTGAACTAATTAGGCCACGTCAGCGTCTCCGGATTAAGTGCCAGCGACCACACAGTGCGGCGGCGGCTCGCCGGAGTGGCGCTAGGGGCAGCTGCTGGGCGTGCTGAGAGCACCAGAAGGAAGCCCTCGCTCGCCCGCATCTAGGGGTGCGCATGGCTGGGCGCGGGGAGGCCTGCAGAGGCACCGGCGACGAGGTCCGCGGCGGTTGAAGCTTTGGTGGCGACGGATTCATCGAAACGGTGTGCGGGAGGAGCTGAGGTTTGCGCCTACGGTCTCTACGAGTGCTCGCAAACTCGTTGGACTTGGTGGTGTGACCAAAAGGTCACTGGGGTGGCGTCGGCGACCAGCCCGAGCGGCGGCGAGCTTCGGCTTCAGTCGAAGCAGTGGCTACGGTGATCAAGAGGCATGGGGAGGAGGGGCAAATGACGGAGGAGCTCACATAGGTTGCAGCTTGCGTCTCAGTGGGCTCGTAGGAGGTCGGACGACGTCAGGGCATCTCCGGCGATCTGGGGTGCTGGAGATTGAAGACGACGGCGTTGAAGGCGCTGCGGTGCTCCCCAGCTCGAGTACGTCGATGAAATAGGAAGACAGAGTTGCGGCGATTCTTCTTGGCATGTTTGCGAGGCGTGCGGTGGCCGGTGGCCGCGGTGGTTCAGGGCGGCGGCGACGAGCTCCTCTCGGTGGCCGCGTGCGAGAGAGACAGAGGAGGGAGGAGAGAGCAGCGAGTGAGGGGAGAGGTTGAGGTGGCTCCGGGGCATCTCCGGGCGTCGCTAGAGGGGTCGGGGAGAGGCAGATAGGCAGGGAGGAGGTGGTGGCGTGGCTGCGGCATGCCGGGCACGCAGCTGCTTCGGGGCGAGGGGGAGAAGACGACAGGGGGGGTGGTGGTGGGCCGGGCTGGCTACAGTGTTGGGCTGCAACTGGTAAGGCTAGGTTAGTCTTTGTCTTGCTCTTTTCTTTAATTGTTTCTGTTTTCTATTTTGTTACTTTGTTCTGGGCTTTATTAAAAATACTTAGGCACACTCAAAAATCATGACACCAAGCATGGCTACTGTTTAGAATAAATCCAACAGTAAACATTTTAGCTTATGATTATTTGAGCATTTAAAATAATATATAAAAAATTAAATGCCCAAATGCAAATAAGATTTGATTTAATTCAAAAATCCAGAATGGTCCTAAAAATATGTGCAACATTTTTGGCAGAGGTTTTTAATCAATCCAAAAATGATGAACTTTTCCAAGGGGCATTTTGGGTTCATTGAAAAAGATTTTAATTTGACCCTAGTTAAATTCATTTAGTGCTAGGGTTTGAACATCCCCATTTCCAGTTTCTGAGAAATTTAAACATGATGCACACTAAGACCAAGCAAGGCCGGAAAGGGCTGGTCTAGGGCTGTGACAAATGAAGTGTTGAGTGAGGAAATGGATCGGTCAAAAAACTTAGCTGAAAGTCTTCAGAGGCTTCAGGCTAAGTTAACTACGCTTCAAGGTCTTCATAACACTCTCTTGTCCGATCATGAAAAGTTAAGAGGATGTTATGAAGATCTTCAGAAGGAGCATGATTCATTACTTGCTCAACATGTCAGTGCTTTTCACGAAGAATTTGAACCACCATGTCTAAAATGCATTGAACGTGATAATGCTACATCTGTTGCTGAATGCTCTACTGCTCCCACTGTTGTAATATCTTCAACTATTGATGTCGAAACTAACCCCTCTGCTGAGGAAACCACTACTATTGCTGATGAAAATGCTAGGTTGAAGACTTTGCTTGAAACAGGGATGTACAAAAGCCTCAAAGGGCATCAGACTCTATGTGATGTCCTCAAAAAGCAGATACTGAACCGAAACCCTAGGAAAGAGGGTGTTGGGTTCGACAGGAAAATGAATGTTGATGGTTCATACTGGAAGCCTGAGCAGTATCCCAAAACCACATGGGTTGCTGCAAAGGGACCTTCAGTGGATCCATCTACCTTATCTGGCTTCACTTGTGCTAATCCTGTTATCATTGATGAATCCTTTGGTGCAAACTATAAACTGTTTAAGAATCAAAATGGTGAAGTTTTGCCAGGTATATTGGTACTAACTGCAGGAATGGACCACCTATGAAGAAGATCTGGGTACCCAAAGGTTGTCTTGAGAAGCTTCCAGCAAATACTATCATGACACCTCCTGGAATGAAGACAAACCCCAGACCAAAGGCTTCATATGGTCCTAAGGCTTCATACAGACAAAGGACTCACCTGAGTCACCCTAACACAGATGTTTTGCACGGAAATCATACTCAGACCCATGAATATGAGCGTGTTTCTTCAAACCGCTATGTTCATAAATCAAAGAACTTTTCTGCCTATTCTTATGAGTATTATTCTCCTCCTGCAAGACTATTTGCTAGGGCCCCAAAGCCAAAATTCTCAGATGCTGCTCTTAGACTCATTGCTTCTAAGCCACCCCTGAAGATGTGGGTGGTTAAGAAGAACTAACTTTCTCTTGCAGGGAAAGGTCTCCAGTCTGTAATCAAAGGCTTCTGATGCTATTGCTGGGGACCTAAAACACTTGTAGGGCACAAGATCAAATGCCCAAAATGACTTATTGCTCATACTATTCATAAATCACTTGCTGAAGATCTTAATAGTCCTGACTTACATCTAAAGCTTTCATAATCCACTTATGCATCAATTGTTTATGCTTCACAATGGCTTTTGGTGAAGCCTATCCTCCTAACTGCATTGTAGGGAGAAACACCAAATTCTTCAGAATGGATTATGGATAGCGGATGCACAAATCATATGACTGGTGATCGAAATCTTCTCATGGACTCAACTTTACGTCCATCCAACAAGAGTCACATCACATTTGCTGATACTGGTAAAAGCAAAGTGTTGGGTCTAGGTAGAGTTGCAATCTCAAGAGATGAGCACATGGACAAAGTCATGCTTGTTGCATCTCTTGGCTTCAACTTAATGTCTGTCTCAATGCTTTGTGACTTAAACATGATTGTGATCTTTGGTAAATTTCGTTGCATTGTACTAATGGAATCTGACAAATCTTTAGTATTTGAAGGATACAGAAAAGGTGATCTGTATATGGTAGATTTCTCAGCAGGACCGCAGATGGCCGTATGTCTTCTAGCAAAAGCTTCAGAGTGCTGGCTCTGGCATCGGAGGCTAGGACATGCTGGCATGAGGAACTTGCACACTCTCGCAAAGAAGAAGCATCTCATAGGCATCGAGGAAGTCAAGTTCAAGAAAGATCATCTATGTGGTGCCTGTGAAGCTGGGAAGATGACTAGAGCCAAGCATCCCTCGAAGACAATCATGACGACATCTAAACCCTTCGAGCTGCTCCACATGGACCTATTTGGCCCTACTCACTACTCCACATTCTCTACCACAGCCTGTCTCTATGGCCTCGTCATTGTTGATGATTATTCAAGATACACATGGGTGCACATAATACTCTACAAGACTGAAGTGCAAGATGTCTTCAGACGCTTTGCCAACCATGCCATGAACAATTATGGCATCAAGATCAAACATATCAGAAGTGACAATGGCACTGAACTTAAGAACACATGCCTCGATCTTTATCTGGATGAGATGGGAATCACTCATGAATTCTCAGCCCCATATACACCTCAGCAAAATGGGATCGTCGACCGCAAGAACAGAACTCTAATTGAGATGGCTCGAACGATGCTCGATGAGTACAAAACCCCAAGAAGATTCTGGCACGAAGCTATTGATACTGCATGCCATATCATCAACCGTGTTTATCTTCACCAAGCTTCTGAAGAAAACATCCTATGAACTCCTCACTGGAAAGAAGCCAAATGTAAGCTACTTCAGAGTATTTGGAGCTAAGTGCTGGATCAAGGATCCTCATCATAAGTCAAAATTTGCCCCCAAAGCTCATGAAGGCTTCATGCTCGGATATGGAAAGGACTCACACTCCTACAGAGTCTTCAACATTTTTCTCTATAAAACTGTTGAAACTGTGGATGTGAGGTTTGATGAGTCAAATGGATCACAAAGAGAATCCCTACCAAATGTGCTAGATGAAGCTTCACCAAATGAATCTATCAAGCTAATGGGAACTGGTGAGATCATGCCTTCTGAAGCACAACCTGACGAGGAACTCATCATCACTGCTCCAAATCAACCTGAAAACAATGCTCAGCCTGAAGACAATACTCCTGATGAAGACAATGCACAGCAAGAGCAAAATCTTTGTCCAGCTCATCCTAGTGTTGCAAATGAAGTACAAGTTGAGAAGATAATTGATAGCATAAATGCTCCTGGTCCACTCACTCGCTCAAGAGCAACACAGCTTGCAAATTTCTGTGGGCACTTTGCTTTTGTCTCAATATCTGAACCCAAGAAAGTTGCTGAAGCTTTTATGGAGCCTGAATGGATTCAAGCAATGCGAGAAGAGCTTCAACAGTTTGAGTTGAACAATGTGTGGGAACTTGTCAAGCGTCCTGATCCTCGAAAGCACAACATAATAGGCACAAAATGGATCTATCGCAACAAGCAAGATGAGCATGGTCAAGTGGTCAGAAACAAAGCTCGTCTCGTTGCTCAAGGATACACTCAAGTTGAAGGGATTAACTTCGATGAAACATTTGCTCCTGTGGCTAGACTTGAAGCTATTCGTATACTGCTAGCCTATGCAAATCATCACAACATACTTCTATATCAAATGGATGTAAAGAGTGCCTTTCTCAATGGAAGAATTGAAGAAGAAGTGTATGTTGCACAACCACCTGGCTTTGAAGACCCAAAACGTCCTGATATAGTATACAAGCTCAACAAGGCACTGTATGGCCTCAAACAAGCGCCTCGTGCTTGGTATGACACCCTCAAAGACTTCCTAAAGAGCAAAGGCTTCAAACCTGGATCCCTAGATCCCACACTCTTCACGAAGACATATGATGATGAGCTATTTGTCTGCCAAATCTATGTGGATGACATTATCTTCGGCTGCACAAACAAGAAATACAGTGATGAGTTTGGTCACATGATGCAAGAATAATATCAAATGTCTATGATGGGTGAGCTAAAGTTCTTCCTTGGTCTTCAAATTCGTCAGCAAAGCAACGGCATCTTCATATCTCAAGAAAAGTTCCTTAAAGATTGCCTGAAGAAGTTTGGTATGCAAGACTGCAAAGGGTACTCAACGCCAATGCCTGCCAAACATCATCTGGGTCCCGACGCCAATGGTAAAGAGTTTGATCAACAGGTATACCGCTCCATGATTGGTTCTTTACTTTATTTATGTGCATCTAGGCCAGATATTATGCTTAGTGTTTGCATGTGTGCTCGATATCAAGCGGCACCAAAGGAGTCGCATCACTTAGCTGTGAAGCGAATACTTCGATATTTGGCTTACACCCCAACACTAGGATTATGGTATCCAAAGGGTTCAGAGTTTCATCTAGTAGAATTTTCAGATGTTGATTATGCTGGTGACAAAGTTGATCGCAAGTCCACATCAGGCACATGTCACTTTCTAGGACGATCACTTGTCTGTTGGTCTTCAAAGAAGCAGAACTGTGTATCACTCTCCACGGCTGAATCTGAATACATTGCTGCTGGATCTTGCTGCGCTCAGCTTCTCTGGATGAAGCAAACACTCAAGGACTATGGAGTCCATCTGAAGCATGTGCCACTCTACTGTGATAATGAAAGCGCCATCAAGATTGCCAACAACCTAGTTCAGCACTCGAAGACAAAGCACATTGAAATTCGTCATCACTTTCTCAGAGATCATGTTATGAAGGAAGATATTGATATCATACACGTCAACACTGAAGAGCAACTGGCAGATATCTTCACAAAGCCCTTGGATGAGAAAAGGTTTTGCAAGTTGCGGTGTGAGCTAAATATCTTAGAATCCTCAAATGTCCTGTAATCAGGCATACATCCTAACACTTATGCATATTGATGACTTAGATGTGCAACACACGAAGTAAAGTATATCTTCAATCAATGAAGACTTACATTCTAAGTGTGAATACATTAACATGGAATTTGACTTCGGAGCGCCACGATAATTGTGCACCGTGTCTGGGTCTAATACTTCCTATACGGTGGGTAACGGCACCACCAAATTCTTGTTTGAAGCGTTTTTTTTGTGGCGTTACATTTGCAAAGTCTTCGCACTTGGTTTGTCTTCATATAGGACATATATATATAAATAGAGTTGTGTTCTGTCCTCAACAGCATTCACTTATAGCTATGTCTTCATATTTGAATCTTTTGGACTAAGTGAATGTGATCGGACCCTAACCTCTCTATGCTTCCTCATCTCACACTCTGTCTGTCCAAATCATATGCATTCTGTTGAAATAGTTGAATATCTTCTCTGCGTCCTTGTCAGTAGAAGATACGGAGATAAACTTTAAATCTGATTTTAATGCTACATCTGTTATGCCTAAAACCCGGAGAAGCCGGAACGACTACTCCGACAGTCGTGGTGTACGTGGGATCGTGGGACAACTCCTAATGCATTACATGACCGCCACGTGTCACTCGTACGTGAACCGTCAGGGGCACCTGAGTAATTACGCTGTGCCGTCTCCCATGCCTATAAATGCACGTCCCATCATGGTCAAAAGTTTCTTCCACCACCTCTCCACCTCGACCAACCCTAGCGCCTCCACTAGCTTTCGACGATGCCGGTGACGAAGCGCTTCGCTGCCGCAACTTTGTCGACGTCGTCCTCACGCCGGCCACGGACCTCTTCTACTCCATCGTCGCCGTAGCCGTCCTCCATCGCCAAGTTAGGGCATGGAAGACCAAGCTGCTGGGCATCCAACTCCTACTCCGTCTAAGTAGTTCATCGTGTGGTAAATAAACTTGCTTTTTACCATCTTCTAGATCCATAAAGATTCATCTATCTTACCACAAGAGGTTTCTGCCTACTTAGATATATAGATCTATCATGTCTCCATCTCATATCTTGCCTAGTACATTCACATATGCTTCAACTATAGTTAGATTCCTCACTTGTACTTATTCGTGGATTCGTACAAATCTGGAAGCAACTCCCATGAGTGAATGTCTTCGCACTATGAGGTCAAAGTCTTCAAAACTGTTTTAATCTTCAAAACTTCTGAGAATGCATATGACCTCTTCCCCTTCCCTCGCATCTCTAATGCTGTCACAAGTACATGTCTGTGGGAGAATCCCTTGGTTCTCATAGTCTGCATTCATTTGTAGAGTTTTTGCAGCGTCACATTCATTCTCATGAAGCTAGTTCATGTCTGACCAGCAAACCGAAGCATTTGCCAGTTTTGAAGCCATTCAATTTGAAGCCCTTCAGGTTGAAGCAAATGGCAACTGACAAGACAGTAAGAAAGGGTGGCAGACAGCATCGTGGCAACACCTCTCGTGATTTGCCTCCTGATCTCAGTGAGATATACAAGACTGATCCAGAGGAGGATTACAATCAGAGGAAGACCCGAATCCAATGGATTCGAAGATACTGGGCTGAACAATGGTTCAAGTATAGGTTCGTGACCCAAGTGTATGCCGAGAAAAATGCCATCAAGCATCCTTGGGGAGATATCACTTATAAGAATCTTCCCACCAAGACTCGTGCTGAAGCCATTGCTCAAGGCTTCTATCCTTGCATGGTTAGAGGGCCATAGCCCGCTGATGCTGATCCAAGCTCTCTGCTCTGGTGTCGCGACGACAATCTGTTCAAGCGAAATCTTCAATTCGCCAAGAACTCGGCCAAGGAAAAAAAGAAGCTGTGGGGATTAGACTTCAATCCTGGCCCCTCTGCGCCCCGCGCTGATGGCTCGCGCGAAGCTGAACCGAATCTGGTTGGGCCCTTCTACAACCTAGAGGGACTCATCAGTCACATAAGGGTTCAAGGGGCGGATGTAGATCAGCCTGAAGCAGATGATGACTCTGAAGAAGCACCTGCAACACCGAAGCCCCAGAAGAAGAAATCAAAGGCTTCAAAGGCTACTCCACCAAGAGCTTCTAGAGTGAAGCCTTTGGCCACTGCTCCACCTGCACCAAGTGTGCAATCTGAGGAACACTCTAGAATCTCCAAGAGCAGACAACTGAAGAGGAAGCCAACACGCAACCCCAGTCCAGCTCTCACTCCTGATGCAGTACTGAAGACTGCCAATGATACCCTTGATCTCTCAAGTGATGAAGATCTTGGAGATGATGCTTTGGAGTTATTGATCAAGAGCAAGCAGGATGCTGAAATCTTCAATGATTTGCCGCTTTTTGACGTTGAAGTGCTCAATAACTTCATTGATGAATGGTTTGACACTCCCAACCTGAGCTTCGACGATCTTCAACTTCCAGTTGCCTTAGCGTCTCCTTCCATGGCGCCATTGCTTCTGAGCTGGCACTGGCTCAAAGAATTGTTGAGCTGAAGCAGAAGATAGATTATTGAAAAGCTCAGTTCAAGAAGCATATGGACAAGCTCAGCGTGCAAGAAGTTCAAAACTTCAAGGTTATGATGCAAGAGCTCAAGGAAGCCTTTCACCAGAGGCGTGAAGAAGCTAAAGGTTCTCGTGAGCGAATCAAGGACCTGGCTGCAAAATGCGTTCAAGCATTCAATGAAGCTGAAAAACGCAAGGCACTTGGCGTCCTGGCATTGATCCAAGGATGGCTGCCAAGAAGAAGAAGAAGCAGCATGTGCCCAAAGCTAAAGCATCTGGGCAGGAAATGCCTCGCATAGTCTTCCCTACGAGCATGACAGGCACGAAGCCTAAGGCAACTCCAACCGCTTCAAAGCTCAAGAAGACTAAGGTGGCTGAAGCTGAAGCTCGTAAGCGTAAGCAATCTACTGATGAAGCTCCACCCACCAAGAAGCGAAAGACCAAGAAGGATAAGGCTGCTTTCAAAGAGCCTATCTTTGTAGAGCCAATCTCAGTTGTCCGCCCTGCATCTGCCTAGAGAGAACGAAGACTGACTGTTCATGAGCCTGCTCCCACAAAGGCTGAAGACATTCCAGCTGTTGACCCCACCGCAGCTGAAGACATTGGTCCTCACGACAATGTTGAAGATGATGAAGTCCTTCCTCAGATCGAATACAACATTGACTCTTCGCCTGTTCTCACGAACAGCGAACGCATCAGCATTGGTCGTCCATTGGCGCCAATTGCTCAGGATGACTCGTGGGCTGATCACCCACAGGATACACAAGACACTCCCCAGCAAACTCAAGACACCAGTATGGTGCTTGAAGACGAAGACTTTGAGGCCCAACAACCTCCATCTCCTCAGGCGTCACCAGCATTCCGCAGGATTCGCAAAGGACCAAGGCCTCAAGTCACTGCCCCAAGTGCTCCAGAAGGAGTAGAGCAACCATCTGCACATGATGCTGCTCCTACTGGAAGCCCCTCAGAATCTGAAGCCAAAGCGGCTGAAGATATTCCGGTTGCATCAGCCGAAGAAGAACCACCCCAACAAGAAGAAGAACCACCCCCAACAAGAAGAAGCACAACCCCAAGTTGTAGAAGAAAGTATTGCCGCACCCCCTGTTCTCGAGGAGAACATGTCCGACCCTCCAGCTCCTGAAGTGGAGGCAACAAATTCAGAGGCTGCCACCACCAACACTGAAGCCAATGACGTGGTCATGGCTGAAGCTTTTGTGGCACCTGAAGATACTGTGGTGCCTGAAGCGACTGTGCCTGACGTAACTGCTCCTGATGCCAGTGCTGTGCCTGAAGCCAATGTTGCACCTGGCGCTAATTTGCAGCTTGAAGACAATGCCTCTGCTCATGTTTCGCCTCCACGACCTCACACCATTGAGCAAGCATACAACAAGGATGATCAGCTTGTTACTGTCCGGTGGCCCATTCTGATTCCGCTACCTACAACTGAACCACGTGCTGCTGGTTCTCAGTTTGATCATCATGTTGCGCACAGACCCCAAGTTCAGGAGCCTAAGCCAAGACTGCCAAGGCTTCCAGGTATTGCAACATCTTTAGGGTCATTCAATGCCAATAGCCTCACTGCGCACAACACCTTCTTTGACAGCGTCAAGAACCCATATTCCAAGCCAAGAATATCATCAGATAGGTTCTGGAGCCATCAACAGCGCAGCTACTACTCAAGGGTACTATATAATCAAGGCCGCATTTTCCCTCATATGTGTCTTGACACTGAAGCTATTGCTGGTCTGCCCTGCTTGGAGGAAGCTCTTGACTGCTTCCGTGATGCTGGCTTACTCAATTTTGTCCTGGATAAAGAGCATTGGAATGAAGAGCTACTTCTGCAATTATATGCAACACTCCACATCCGAGGCTACAGCAGGGATCCGAAGACATGGGTCCTTGAGTGGATGACAGGCAATGTGCATCATGAAGCTAAAGCCTTTGATCTCATTGAGCTTACATGCCTGCCCACTCCAGGAGATCTCTATGAACCTGGCTGTCAACTGCACACTGAAGCCTTGGAGAGTATCTTTCAGAAGCGTCAGCCCAACATGAGCCAAATGCTCAGCATGATGAAGCCTCTGCCAAGTGACGCTGAATATCCTAAGGAATTCTTTGTTGAAGACCTTGAGTACCTGCCGCGCACCATCTATCACATTATAAGGCGTACTCTATGGCCAATCAAAGGACATTCTTCATCAGTCAAGCTTGAAGGCACTATGAAGACTTTGGTCTTCTATATCTTCAATGGCATCAGCTTCAATGCTCAAGATTTCTTCATCAGGCAAATGGCTATGTCTGGAGCTGATCTATTTGGACTGAAATTTTATGCCCCTTGGATAATGCGCCTCATCAAGTTGCACCCAGCTGTCACTTATCAGCCCTCTGCTCGCAACCATCAGATTTTCTTGCCTGAGGTTGATATGTCAGCTGAAGCCATCTACCAAGATCCTGCTAAAGAACCAGTTAGTCTTCAAAATGTTGATCATCAAAGCTTCACTCAGCAGATTGAAGGAATTCCAGCAGTCTCACGTATCTATCCTCTGGCTGGCCGTACTCGTCTACCTCGACACGCTGAAACCGAAGCCACTGAAAGCACCATCGCATCGACACTGCACCAACCACCTCTGCACCGCCAAACGACAACACCGACCCTGCATCCTCTTCTGCTCCACCTGGGAACGAGTAGAGGCTCTATGTCTTCAAACCTTTTTGGTCCTTACTGTCAAAAGGGGGAGAAGCATATGAGTTGATAGTCTTCAAGCGGGTCCATATGGGCCGGTGCTTTATAATTTGCCTAGTGTTTACAACTCTCGTTTTGCTACATTTGGTTCTTTGAGTTGTAACACTTAAACTGATGGTCGTCTGCTACGTTTTTATGCTACTCTGTAATGCGATGATAAATTCCGCATCTGCTACCTTATATTCCGCACTTAGTCATTTTTGCAGACGTCCATTTTTCATTATGCATGTCATTATCTTCGACATATCAATTATGAATGATGAATTGTCTTCATAAGTTGAAGAGGATCTCCACAAGTACAACCTGCCATGTGCATTTGCATTCAAAGGCAAATCAACTATATGCACATCTTCAGGGGAGCCTTTTGCTACTTACGAAGACAATACCTTATCCTTTACAATTTCACATATCTTTATCCCCGTTGAAAACTTCAACCAGTTTGTCATCAATCACCAAAAAGGGGGAGATTGTAAGTGCATCTAGTGCCACCCCTGGTGGTTTTGGAGTATTGATGACAAACCTGGTTGAGGGACTAATGTGTTTGTGAGAATTGCAGGACAACACAGGTAGTAGTCCCTCATTGATTCGGTTAACCTACCGGAGATGAGCCCTAAAAATGTATGAAGACATTGATATCAGTGGTGATACATGAAGATAATCACATTGAAGACTATGACATGAGAAGACATTGTGTGAAGACTATGGAGAGCGAAGACGTAGATGTTTCGTTGTTTCCTTTTCTTCTTTGTTGAGTCATAGGAACCACTGCACTGTTAAGTGGGGTCCAAGTGAACGAAGTCAGAGTGACTGAAGTGATGCTCAACCAAATCCTATGTCTTCGAGCGAAGACTATGAGAGCAAATCTTATCCAGAGGCGGATGAGTCAGCTTTACTTGGAGCTCAAGTAAAGTTGCCGTGTGTGTTTGAAATCTGACCGTTGGAACAAGTGTCAGTTCCTTAGTGACCCAGGGTCACTTCGGACAAATCAGGTCGGGTTGCCCAGTGGCTATAAATAGCCCACCCCCTACACCATAAATTGGTGGCTGCTCAGAGTTATTGCACGGCTTTTGTCGTTTGAGAGCAACCCACCTCCGAAGCATTTGAGAGAGAAATCCTTGCGAGGACAAAGCCCAAACACCCAGAGCCAAAGAATGTTAGGCATCACTAAAGTCTTTCTGTCTGTGTGACCTGAAGACTTATTACACTTGAGGACTGTGTTTCCTCCAGCCGGTTAGGCGTCGCGTTCTGAGCATCCAAGAGTCATTGTGGATTGCCGGTGAACGAAGTCTGTGAAGGTTTGGAAGTCTACCTTGAAGACTTACCAGAGTGATTGGGCGAGGACTAGGTGTTCTTAGCTCAAGGGGAACAAGGTGAAGACGCGGTCTTCTGAGTTAAATCTCAGCCTCCCTAACCAGACGTACAGTTGTCACAGCAACTGGAACTGGTCTAACAAATCACTATCTTCCCCGAGCTACTGGTTCTATCCTTTCCTTCCCTTTACTTACTGCTCTGTGTTGTGAAGACATTGCATGTTTGCCTTATCTGATTGTCTTCACTGAGTATCTACTTGTTGTGATTGGCTTCATTCCTTCTTCCTTTATGATCACTACTGCCTAGTGGCTATTAGTCTTCATGCTTTCACTTCATTGAATACATGACTATGGCTTATCTAGTGTAGTCCACTTTCCGTTGCATACAAATAGGCTTGAGCTTATCGTTTGTCTTCAAAACTAGCATGTTTTGAAGCATTTCATAAAAATCGCCTATTCACCCCCCCCCCTCTAGTCGATATACTGCACTTTCAGAAACATGTTATGAGATGCTGATTTGAAGTGCTCGTTGCTATTGATGTGTTTGTCTCTATGTCACATGTCAATATGTTTTAGAATCTCCATCATATGGTCTTTGCTGTGGTGCAAACCATTTTCCATGATATGCCTTGAGGTGAATTAAACATGCTTGTAAACATGCCATGCCAACATAACTGTTTTATACTTAGTGAAATTTCTGCTAAGTCTGGAATCTGTCATAACCTGATGCTATGTTTGCTTGATGCCCTAGTCAAATTCATGCATGTTTTGGAGTGGCCAATGATAATTCCTTGTTGTAATTGTTATTGTATATCCATCCATGCCCTCACTTGCTCGTATGGCTTGCTGTAGCTTATTTATTTCTTGCTCCCAAGTTGCCATAAATTATGACTGTCAGGTTTTTAACAGCTTGATCAATTTGGCGTAGTTTGTTGCTATTGATTCATGCCTCCTATGGAGTTGCTCCAATGGAGTTGTTTGTTGTAGGATATGTATACTTCATGTCCATGCTTATTGTCATCATGTTTGGGTGCTGTAGAGTATATATTTCTTGCTCCAATGTTGCTATGTGGCTGTTAATTTCAGCCTTCCTTTGTATCTTGTTTCGTGTGTATGTGTTGAACCGTTGCTCCGTTTTGAGGGTGCCCTATATAAAACTTGTGTGATTTTGCATGAAGTATCATAATATCATGTTGTTAACATGTTTGGAGAGTGTTTGCTTGATGTTTGGGTGCATCTTGCACGGTTGCCATGCTTGTCTTGTTTTGCTCATATCTTCTAGACCATAGCTCTGAATTAAACAAACTTTATATGAAACTTGACTAGAATTTTTTGTATATCATCATGGTGCATGTTAACTTGCTGTTTAACAACTTTAACTTAAGGTTTGTTCAGATCTGGACCAATTTAAAAATATGCATATGAGGACTTACCGGATTTGCTATATGTTGATTCCGGCATCATTTAAACTTGTTGTTTGATGTTGTTCTTGTGTGCTTCATCCCTTGCCATGAAATGCATCATCCTTGCATCATGTTGATTGTGCATTGCACCTTGTTTGATATCGTGGCACGTTGTGTTCTTGTGTTGAGTAGAGCCGGGAGCCGAGAACGAGAACGAGAACGAGGTTACTACCGAGGTTGAGTACGAGGAGCCGTCTTACGATCCCATCGACGACTCGACAGGCAAGATGACCTGACCCAGATATCATTACTATCTTTGCCTATTGCTAGATTTCTCGCTCTTTAGCTTATTGCCTCGATGCCTATGTTTGTTTGTCAGCCTCCCATTGTAACCATGAATCTGTCTAACCACCCAACCTAGCAAACCTTTGTTTGGCTACGTAAGCTCGCTCAGCCCCTCTTATAGCATTGCTAGTTGCAGGAGAAGATTTGAAGATTCTTGCTTCATGTTGAAGTTATTGTTGGGATATCACACTATATAAATTCTTAAACTAAATCATCTATATACTTGGTAATGGGTTGAAGGCTAAGCCTCTCGCTTGGTGTTTTGTTCCACTCATGCCACCCTAGGAACCGTATAAACCGGTGTTATGTTCCTTGATTATGCGTTCCTAACACGGTTGGGGTTATGGGACCCCCTCGATAACCCGCTTAGCGCTAAAGCTTTTCCAGCGAGGCCCGACATTGGTTCTACATTTGCCTAACAACTAAAAACTTGCCGAGGGAGTAATTAACCCGAGGATTAATTAATCAACCCCCCTGGGCCAGTGCTCGATTTGAGTGTTGGTCCAAACTAGAGTCGTGTGCGGTACCCCCCTTGGTAACTTGGGTTTTGGTCACTGTACGCTGTGCTCATCCGGTCGTGGCCTGAGACTAGATACGCGCGGCTACTGTCAGGGTGTCGGCATGCCGGGAGGTCTTGCTGGATTAGTTTTACCTATGTCAGAATATCTTGAGCACGAGATTCCGAGGATACTCGGGCCTTCTCACCTTGGAGTTGCGACTCCGCAGATCGTGAGCTTGTAATGGGCTAAGTAGGGACACCCCTGTAGGGTTTGAACTTTCGAAAGCCGTGCCCGCGGTTATGTGGCAGATGGAAATTTGTTAATATCCGGTTGTAGAAAACTTGACACCATGTTCAGAACACACTACCAGCGTGAGTAACCGTGACGGTCATTTTCCGAAAGGGGTTCGGGAAGTGAACACGGTGGGGTTATGTTTGACATGCTTAGATAGGATCACTTCGTGATCACTTTGACGCTCGTGGCACTTCTCTTCTCGCTCTAAACACGTAAGCTAGTGCTAGTGCAGCTACAACCTTTATTCTTCATCCTTGTTCCACACCCAAGGCTTAGATAGTTTTGCTACCCGGAAACGGGATTGCTGAGTCCTCCGTGGCTCACAGATTCTACACCACACTAGATGCAGGTACTATGGTGAACTACACAGGTGACAGCACAGAGCTGTGCTGGGAGTTCAATGAAGAACGTAGTCGATACTATGTGCACTATCCCGATGATCAGTAGTGGTTTCTACTAGGGGCGATTCGGACCCTGTGGCTTTATTTATTTGGTATCTTTCATTTGGATCTTCGTCCGTAGTCAGACTGTGATGTTATTTGGATGATGATTTG
Source organism: Secale cereale (assembly GCA_902687465.1). Taxonomy (NCBI): domain Eukaryota; kingdom Viridiplantae; phylum Streptophyta; class Magnoliopsida; order Poales; family Poaceae; genus Secale; species Secale cereale. The sequence goes on along the minus strand of LR738713.1, from coordinate 94,069,501 downwards.
CTTATGTAATGTATTGTGTGACGTGGCGAGTGTAAGCCAACTATCCTTTTGCAATTTCATCCCTATTTTTACATGAGTCGTGCAAAGATACCATACTTGAGATCATTCTAGTATGAGGTTATACCTTTAAGTCGTGCCTCGACACGTAGGAGGTATAATCTCATACTAGGCATTACAGTAAGTGACGTAGAGCCCAGAGCCTTTGTGCGGGCACTCAACCCTCACCGAGGAGAGGACGGCGTCCATCACCGTGTTATGCACGTCGAAGCCACCACCGTGTTCGCACTTCTGGCACTGCCCCTGGTTCCCGGGGTGCTCGACGCGGCAGTCCGCGCAAACCAGGCGCCCTCCTGCACTGCACAAATCAATCGAACACCACATCAATCAAGAAACCTGCACCTTGCTCAATCGGCCAAAAGGACGAGGTGTATTCGAACCTCATACATTAGAGGCTTCAAGGGGCGGAGGCACAAGGGGCAGTGGAGCAAGGTGAGGTCCATCGAGACCATAGAGAGCTCCATCATCGGGTCATGTTCCGTCTGCATGATCTCGCCCTCCTCGTGCACAACCATCTCTCGCTTTATTAGGGCCAGGGAATTATAAAGATTTACCGTCACATATTCATACTACTTCAAGGTGCATTAAATCAACACATGCAAGTATCAAAAGAGAGTCACGGCATGCATGCATGCGTTGTAATTAATGCATCGGTAAACGCAAATTATTGAAGTATATCGAGTGCAGTGCTTTGATGTGTCGCATTAACTCGTACAAGACCGAGAAGTTTGATTACTACAACGCCCTCTCGCCTTCATCGCACCTGCCTTTAGCTGCATGACAGGTGGGCCACCGACCTGTTAGGCTCACCTGTCATGGACGCAAAGGCAGGAGCAGTAAGTCAATGAAGCTGCGTCCCTCCCTCACCCATGAGCGCGGTGGTTGGCAGGACTAGGAGAAGCTTTCGTTCTCTACACGCTCTCCCTCCCGTACGCGGTGGACATGCAGCAGTTCAATCGGTGTCAGATGGCCAAAGGCATATTGTAGTACTCCTCCACTGCAGTAGTACTCCCAACGAGGCGAAGAGCCAAGCGCAGCCCGGACGCTCGTGTGGCAGTTTCATGTGTAGAGTAGTCTAGGATAGCGTGTACCATGCTTGTAAGCTTAAAATCATTGGGGTCGGCTCTCGGCTCCATGCTATATTTTTTTGATTAAAATAATCTTCTGGCCCTACCTGTCATCCTGATGATTCTAGTTTGCATGCTCATATGGTCAAGACAGGAATATATATTTTAATTTGTGGTGGGGTAAATGTTAGAGGTTGCAGCAAATGGAGTATTGTACACTGCGGGCCTTTCAGCCAAGTTTAGAGGCAGCCATGTGGGGCCAGTGCTATGATGTGTCGCGTCAACTCATACAACGAGGAGAAGCTTGATTTTACTACTACATGCCTTCTCCCTCACCCATGCGCGCGGTGGCTCGCAGACGAGGACAGGCTTTTGCTTATAGTACTACAGCAAGCTATCCCTCCCGTTCGCGGTGGACGGACATGCAACAGTGGATTCGATACTATAGAAGCAGTAGTACTAACATCATTGTTCGTCTTCTCGAAGAGGCGAAGAGCCAAGTGCAACCCGAACATGGCAGTTGCGAACCTTGGAGCACGCATATAGCCAGGCTCTTGCATGAGACAAAATTGCTATGTGAGTCCACTATTGTAGTACAGTACTTGCTAGTATAGCCCTGTAAACCAGAAATGAGTATTTGTCTTTCTAGAAATTTCAACAAGTGACTAGACTACACCGAGACGGAGTACATATGGAGCAAAATGAGTGAATCTACACCGTAAATAAATACGTAGTTCTCTCGTTTTCCTCTCGGCCTTGGTCGCGGTGCACAATATTGAGTATACTAGTACTATCATCTTGAAATTTACGAAGTCACCATAGGCACCTCGTCATCGACGAGAACGTCTCCTGACACGCGATAGACGCGAGCGACAGTCGCCTCCATAGGTGCTTGAATGCCAAGTAGGGAGAGGGTAGCGATTCCCGAGATGTTGAACGGTCAATGATGCATCCTCAAATTACTCTACATGCAGAGGGAATTAATTAGAGAAGCAGAATAGAGCCAGCACGATGTGAATGCAACAGAGTTTGGATTCTCATATAAAGGGCCCCACCACTCCTATCCATCTACTCCTTAGTCTCTGCGCAATATTGCTCACTCCAATCCAAGACCAAGTGACCAGAAGCCATAAGCACCTATGGAGGCGATGGACGCGAGCGGCAGTCGGCTATGCCAAATCATCCAAGGCGTCGACCTGCGGCCCCGCATCGCGCAGCGTTTCCAGATGATGCTGGCGACCGTCAGCGTCGTGGCCCTTGCCGATGTCGGCTTCGCCTCTCGCATCGACGACATGATGGTCAACTCCATCTGCAAGTTCGCCGCCGTCAAGAAGCATGCAGACGACCTTGCCGTACTGCTCCAGCCCACACGCCCAGGCTCCTCATTGCCCACCACCCTCATCGGCCTCCATGGTGACTAACTCTTTCAAGCCCTGGTGGCCATGCAGTTGCCAGAGGTCGCGATGAAGAATGTGCACCTCGAGGCTGCGCTCGTCACGCATCGCCTCGCCATGCAAGAAACCATCAACTTGCACATCCATGTCTACGAGGAAATCGTCTACATAGGCCACTAGAAGGCCAGCGAGGACAGAAAGACGTTGGCCTTCTTCCAGCGGCTGGAATCTTTGGACGCCATTGTTCAGAAGCACGTCGACCTGGCCACGAAAGCCGCTACTACTTAACCGCCGTTCGGTGGGCCGGCGCCCTGAGTCGAGGAGGTGGACGTCGTCGATGGATGCATCTCTTCTTCTTGCCTCCTGTAACCAGCACTGCATCGCCTCGTGGCCTTAATGTTTTATTAGTATAGGAGTATATGGCATTTTTATTCCGGTAGTAACGTTTTCACTGTGAGGTGGGGCCGCAGTTGAGCAAACCGACCATCGGCAAATCCCCACCCCGTCCACCTGACGTCGGCTGAGTTTAGAATTAGAAGAGAGAAATGAGGGAGAAGAGCCAGCTGTAGCACAGACGCTGTTGTCGGATGGCACTCGCGTTGATAGAATAGGAGTACTGAGCAATTGTACCTCTTTTTTAGGGAAAAACAGTCGTATGTCTAGTACTACCACTAGTTGGGTGCGTGCGACCTATACCTGTCATCACTTTAGGTCTCCTTTTCGAACCGCAGCTACGCTTCACCGTACATATTTTTTCACGCATTTATCCTCCTATATGTACTCCTAGGCTATTTCCACGTGCTCCCTTTCGTCGACATGTGGGACATAGAGCATCTGAGTCGTAGTGCATGCACGACTCGGAGCATATGCCGGGGTACTTTAC
>LR738713.1:94037222-94058069 GCA_902687465.1 Secale cereale | reverse complement strand
TGAAAAAAAATGTTCCCCCCACTGTCAGCTCGGACCCACCAGAAGTGTCTCCTTATTACGCAGAAAAAATGAATACCCCCCTGCTAGCTGGGACCCACCTTGGTGGGAGGCTGACTTGTGGGCCTACTAAGTTGACGGGGACGGAGGGCTTTGTCAACTTAGTCAATATGAACGATTCCAGCTCCAGTGACCGTACGATGTCCATCCAACGACCGTAGTGCTTCTTCAACCTCTGGTCTTCTTGCTCCAGCCGCCCAAACCAGCGCTGGTCGTGCCGCACGCGCCTGCCTCCCGTGGCCGGCTGTGATGCTGCGGAGGCCTCACCGCCCCCTACTACTCCCACCGCTGGCCAGGCCATCCCTCTACTCACCCAAACCCCCTGTTATTCTGCAGCGACGGCAGCCTCACACCTCAGCCGAACCAGTGAACCCTCGTACTCCTCTCCGCGTGGGCATCCACTGCCGCGTCTTCCCCGGCTCCGCGTCGTCCCCTTCCTAGGCCTCGCCGTCGCCACCGCCTTGGTGCTCTCAGCGCGGCGTGGTCAATGTGGTCAACGACCGACTTCCATCGAAAGAGTATTGTACGTGGGGAGGCTGACAGCTGGGTCCACGGCCCCAGCTGGGTCCACGGCCACAACCCAGATTTTTTGTGATTTGCCAAGTAAGTTGCTTTGTCAGGCCTGTTGGGCTGCAAATCTTTCAAGACGAGGAGAGCTTCATTCGGCTGGCCGAGAAAATGGCTTATCGGTAATGAGAAATGGGTTGTACATTTTAAAACACATCAAACCGGCAATTAGTTTAAAATTTCTTTTTTTCATTTTGAGATTTTAAATTGCATTGATTTTTATGTGTGGACAATTTGTTGGATTTTATATTGATATACATTTATTTTGAAAATCAGTTTGAATGTGACCCAAAATTTTGGGATTAAAAACAGTTCGGACCGCACTGAAATATGCAAAATTTCGTATAATTTTTTAACCGTGGCCACAATATGGGCTGTAATGTTAACAAAAAGAATATGGGCTCGAAAAAAACTTTAAAAATTAGCAAATGGGCTGTAAATTATTAGAAATAATGGCAGATGGGTTGTATGATGTTTTCCACAGATTTGAGGCTTTCCTAAAAAAAGGTTGACGCACAAGCAGTGACTATTGGATGTCCATCCAACGGCCGTCGTGCTTCTTCAATCTCTGCTCTTCCTGCTCCACACGCTCAAACAAGCGCCGACGGGACTGCCTGCTCCCTCCTCCCCGCGGTCGGTTGTGCTGCCGCGCAGGCCTCACCGCCCCACCGTACTCCCATCGCTGGCCTAGCCATCCCTCTACTCACCCACACCTGCTGTTATTCTCCGGCGACGGCAGACGAACCCGTAAACCCTCGTACAGTCGTACTCCCCTCTCCGTGGGAAACAACTGTCGAGTCTTCCCTGCCTCCGTGTCGTTCCCTTCCTAGGCCTCGCCGTCGTCCACCGCCCTGGTGCTCTCGGCACGGCGTGGTCAACGTGGTCAAGGAACGACTTCCATCGGAAGAGTACTGTAGGTGGAGAGGCTAACAACTGGGTTCATGGCAGCCGCAAGGAAGTGCCTCCTTATTATGCGGAAATAATTATTCCTCCACCTGGCAGCAGGGACCCACCGGACGGGCCACCATATTTGGCGAAAAAACGTCCCCCCTGACTATTGGGACCCACCGGACGGGCCACCGTATTTCGCGAAAAAAATGTTCCCCCCGCTGTCAGCTCGGACCCACCGGAAGTGCCTCCTTATTACGCACAAAAAAATGAATACTCCCCCTGCTAGTTGGGACCCACCTTGGTGGGTGGCTGAATTGTGGGCCTACTAAGTTGACGGGGACGGAGTGCTTTGTCAACTTAGTCAATATGAACGATTCTAGCTCCAGTGACCGTACGATGTCCATCCAACGACCGTAGTGCTTCTTCAACCTCTGGTCTTCTTGCTCCGGCCACCCAAAGCAGCGCCGGTCGTGCCGCATGCTCCTGCCTCCCATGGCCGGCTGTGCTGCCGCGGAGGCCTCACCGCCCCTACTATTCCCACCGCTGGCCAGGCCGTGCGGCGACGACAGCCTCACACCACAGCCAAACCAGTGAACCCTCGTACTCCTCTCCGCGCGGGCTTCCACTGCCGCATCTTCCCCGGCTCCGCGTCGTCCCTTTCCTAGGCCTCGCCGTCGTCCACCTCCCTTGTGCTCTCGGCGTGGCGTGGTCAACGTGGTCAAGGAACGACTTCCATCGGAAGAGTACTATACATGGAGAGGCTGACAGCTGGGTCCGCGGCCGCATCAAGGAAGGGCCTCCATATTACGCGCAAAATAATTATTCCTCCACCTGACATCGAGGACCCACCGGACGGGCCACCGTATTTCGCGAAAAAACGTTTCCCCCTGACTGTTGGGACCCACCAGCTACATTGTCGCACGCAAGGAAGTGCGTCCGGACAAAAAAAGATTCGCCCCCCTGACTGCTGGGATCCACCAGCTACATCTTCGCACGCAAGGAAGTGCCTGATAGTCGGGACCCACCTGGTCGAAGCGTACGTAGCGTTGTCATTCTGGTCGCGAATGTGTACGTACATACTGGTCGATGTAGAGGCGCGCACGTGTCATAGCAGAGGCGCGCACGTAGCATGTACACGTCGTACAACGGCCAGGGTGCAAGAAAGTAAATACGGCCACGTACATACATACAGACGAGGTCTCGAACGCCTACTCGTGTGTACGTACGGCCAGGGCTCGTGTACATGGCTGGGTAGGAACGGAGAAACAACGTCGTCGTCGTGTTCATGGGGACCCAACCGGCTGGGTCAGAACGGAATGCGTCGTCGTGTTCATCGGGAGGGCTTGGACAGAACAGCCGATGGAAACGAGGCCTGGCGTACCGCAGAACGAAGGAAACGGCCTTGTGTTCGACCGACCACGGTTGAAACGGGATCCTGTTCATCAGGAGGGGTCTGGCGTACCGCAAAACGGAGGAAGCAGACCTCCTATGGTCGAAATGGTGGTCCTGTTGATCGGGAGGGGTGTGGCGTACCGCAAAACAGAGGAAACGGACTTGCGTTGGAGCGCTACGGTCGAAACGGGGGTCCTTATCATCGCGAGGGGTGTGGCATACCGCAAAACGGAACTCCACGGATACTGTTCAACTCCACAGTCGACCCTCTCCAGCCTCCATGGGCTACTGTTCATCCATCGTCGACCTCCTCCTGCCTCCACCTACGACTGTTCATCCACGGGCTCCTATTCATCCAGCCTTCACCGCGCGCTACTCCACCGGCTACTATTCAACCAGCCCTCTCCACGGGCTCCTGTTCAACCACCCCTCCACAGGCTACTGTTCATCCAGCCCTCCACCGTATACTGTTCATCTAGCCTTCCACGGGCTGATCCTGCTCATCCTGCCCTCCACGGGGTCCTGTTCATCCAGCCCCAACTGGTTCGATCGGGGTCCTATTCATCCAGAGGCAACACCACGGGGTCTTGTTCATCCACCCCCATCGGGAACTGTTCATCCAAACCCCTCCCAGCAAAGCTCACTATTCATCCAGAGGCAGCATCCATCGGCTTCAGTTAGCAGCAGTAGCGAAGGAATCGCTCGATCAGGTTTAGTTAGCAGCCATCGATCGATCGCTCGGGTTCAGTAACGCGTAGCCTGCAGTGCAATTGCTCGGGTTCAGTTAGATCCCAACGCCTCGCTCGAGTTCAGTTAGAGCCCAACGCCTCGCACCCACGCGCGTGCGTGTAGGAGAGAAACGCGCATTGCTCGGCCCCGACCACCCACCGTAACCGGGAACACCCCGATATTTTCCTCGCCCTCGCTTCTACCATGGTTTTTTCCGTCATGGATGGCCCAAAGAATGTCATGCAGCTGCGTCTCCGGCTCGCCCAGGACGAAAAGCCCATTTTCTGTCATGATTTTTTTGTCATAGAAGTAGGACCCCACCAATCTATGATGATGCCGTGTTTTGCCACAATTATTGTCATAGAAGTGTCATAAGTATGACAGAAAAAAATTCATTCGGCCCAAAATGTCACGGATGTGTCTTTTTTTTGTAGTGCTTCAAGCCAGCAGATGAAATTATCAAATTTCAAGTGCATCCAACGGACCCCAACAAGATGTCATCCATTGGGGCACAGCTGGACCAGACGGTAGACAACGCCTTACACGCCTTCCTCCGTGAAAACTAGGACATATTCGCTTGGCATCCTTCAGACATGCCAGGAATCCCACGTAGACTGGCCGAACACAACCTTAACATCACCAAAGGGTTCAAGCCAGTCAAGAAGTCACTACGATGATTTTCCAAACCCAAAAGACAAGGGATGGGGGAAGAGCTGGCCAAGTTACTGGAAGCCAGATTCATAAGGGAAATTAAACATCCAGAGTGGCTAGCCAACTTAGTCATGGTGCCAAAGAAGGACAAATCCTGGTGCCTTTGTGTCGACTTTACGGACTTAAACAAGGCTTGCCCTAAGGATCCTTTTCCACTGCCCCGCATTGATCTAATTATCTATGCAACCGCATGACGTGACTCGTTGTGTTTCCTCGATGCTTACTCCTGATACCATCAGATAAAAATGAAGGAATCCGACCAGGCTGCGATGGCGTTTATCACTCCGTACAACCCCTTTTGTTTCAACACTATGCCATTCGGGCTCAAAAACGTTGGTGCCACGTATCAACGCATGATTCAAACATGCTTAGAGAAACAAATTGGCAAGACAGTGGAGGCATACGCTGACGATGTAGTCATCAAGACTAAACATGTCGAAACATTGGTGGATGATCTCCGCCTCACGTTTGATAACCTCCGAACATATGACATACGGCGCAATCCGGAAAAATACGTTCGGCGTTCCGGCCGGAAAGTTGTTAGGGTTCATCGTATCCCATAGAGGAATTGAAGCGAACCTAGCTAAAATCCGGGCCCTATCATAGCTAACTACGCCAACTCATCTAAATCAAGTGCAAAAGCTAGCAGGTTGCGTAGCGGCCTTGAGCCGCTTTATCTCCAGATTGGGAGAAAATCATTACCACTTTATAGACAGTTGAGGCGCACAGACAACTTCGAATGGACGGATGCGGTCACGACCGGATTGGAGGAGATAAAAACCCTATTAGCAAGCAACCCAATCCTAGCTGCTCCAAGTGTTGGCGAGCCAATGCTGCTTTATATCTCAGCCACTCACCAGGTAGTGAGTGCGGTACTCGTTGTCGAACGAGAGAAAGAGGGACATAAATTCCCCATACAAAAACCAGTATACTATGTGTCAGAGGTTCTCACACCATGTAAATCACGATACCCCCATTATTAGAAAATTGCCAATGCGGTGTTCATGGCATCTCGGAAGCTCCGACACTACTTTCAAGAGTGTTCTATCACAATGGCATCCGAAGTACCACTCAACCATATCACAAACAATAAAGACGCCATGCTACCTCTTGAGCTTGCGTTGTATTCCCTCAAAGAGGAAAGGGAGATGCAGCACAGTAGCGTAAGTATTTCCCTCAGTTTTTGAAAACCAAGGTATCAATCCAGTAGGAGACCACGCGCCAGTCCCTCGCACCTGCACAAACAAATAAGAACTTCGCAGCCAACGCGATAAGGGGTTGTCAATCACTTTACAGTCACTTACGAGAGTGAGATCTGATAGAGATGATAGTTTATATTTTTGGTATTTTTGGTTTAATAAAACAGCAAATAAAAGCGGTAAAAGTAAAGTAGATGTAGATTGATATGTTGAGAATAGACCCGGGAGGCATAGTTTTCTCTAGTGGCTTCTCTCATGATAGCGATATTCTACGGTGGGTAAACAAATTACTGTCGAGCAATTGATAGAAAAGAGAATAATTATGAGACTATCTAGGCATGATCATTGTATATAGGCATCACGTCTGAGACAAGTAGACCGAAATGATTCTGCATCTACTACTATTACTCCACACATCAACCGCTATGTAGCATGCATCTAGTGTATTGAGTTCATACAAACAGAGTAACACCTTAAGCAAGATGACATGATGTAGAGGGATAAACTCAAGCAATATGATGAAAACCCATCTTTTTATCCTCGATGGCAACAATACAATACGTGCCTTGTTGCCCCTATTGTCACTGGAAAGGACACCGCAAGATTGAACCCAAAGCCAAGCACTTCTCCCATTGCAAGAACTATAGATCTAGTAGGCCAAACCAAACCAATAATTCGAAGAGACTTGCAAGGATATTATGAGCACACATAAAAAGTTCAGAGAAGAACCAAATATCTTTCATAGATAACCTTGATCATAAACTCACAATTCATCGGATCTCAACAAACACACCACAAAAAGAGATTACATCGAATGGATCTCCTCGAAGACCGAGGAGAACTTTGTATTGAAATCCAGCGAGAGAGAAGAAGCCATCTAGATACTAGCTATGGACCCGAAGGTCTGTGGTAAACTACTCACAACTCATGGTGAGGGCGATGATGATGATGAAGAAGGCCTTCGTGATGAATCCCCCTCCCGGAACAGGCTCCAAGATGGGATCTCCACGGGAACAGAAGCTACGGCGGTGGAATTAGGGTTTTCTCTCTACGTATGGACTTTCTGGGGTACGTGGATATATATAGGAAGGAGGAGGGCACCGGGGGCCACACGAGGCAGCCTCGAGGCAGGGGGGCGCGCCCTGGGAAGGGGGGCGCGCCCCCACCCTCGAGGGCAGCCCTTCTGTCCCCTGACTTGGTCCTCAAGTTTCCCGTGCGTGATTTTCTCCAAAAATATCTCTCGCGAAGGTTTCATTCCGTTTGGACTCCGTTAGATATTCTTTTTCTGCAAAACCCTGAAATAGGCAAAAAAACAACAATCCAGAATGGGCCTTTGGGTTAGTAGGTTAGTCCCAAAAATTGATATAAAAGTGAATGATAAAGCCCATTAAACATCCACGACTTCATAAATAATAACATTGAACAATCAAAAATTATAGATACGTTGGAGACGTATCAAGCATCCCCAAGCTTAATTCCTTCTCATCCTCGAGTAGGTAAATGATAAAGAAAGAATTTTTGATGTGGAATGCTGACCAATATAGTTTTTCAATGTAATTCTCTTAATTGTGGCATGAATGTTTAGATCTGGAAGATTCAAGATAAAAGTCTATATTGACATAAGAAATAACAATACTTCAAGCAATACTAACAAAGCAATCATGTCTTCTCAAAATACAATGGCTAAAGAAATTTATTCCTACAAAATCATATAGTCTGGCTATGCTCCCTCTTCATCACACAAAATATTCATATCATGCACAACCCCGATTTCAGCCAAGCATTTGTTTTCATACTCTATCTTTTCAAACCTTTCAATTTCCACGCAATACATGAGCGTGAGCCATGGACATAGCACTATGGGTGGAATAGAGGTGGTTTTGGAGAAGACAAAAAGGAGGGAGATAGTCTCACATTGACTAGGCGTATCAACGGGCCATGGAGATGCCCATCAATAGATATCAATGTGAGTGAGTAGGGATTGCCATGCAACGGATGCACTAGAGCTAAATATGAATGAAAGCTCAACAAAAGAAACTAGTGGGAGTGCATCCAACTTGCTTGCTCATGAAGACCTAGGGCATTTGAGGAAGCCAATCGTTGGAATATACAAGCCAAATTCTATAATGAAAATTTGCACTAGTATATGAAAGTGACTAAGCATGAGACTCTCTACAATGAAGATCATGGTGCTACTTTGAAGCACAAGTGTGGAAAAAAGATAGTAGCAATTGTCCCTTCTCTCTTTTCTCTCATTTTTTTGGAGGGGCTTCTTCTTATTTTTTATTAGCCCCTCTCTATATTATTTTTGGGCCATCTCTTTTTTTTTATTGGCCTTTCCTCACATGGGACAATGCTCTAATAATGATGATCATCACACTTTTTTTTACAACTCGAAATTACAACTCGATACTACAACAAGTATGACTCTACATGAATGCCTCCGGCGGTGTATCGGCATGAGCAATTAATCAAGAGCGACATATATGAAAAATTATGCATGGTGGCTTTTCCACAACTACGATGTCAACTACATGATCATGCATGGCAATATGACAATATGATGTGTGTCATATAAACGGAACGGTGGAAAGTTGCATGGCAATATATCTCGGAATGGCTATGGAAATGCCATGATAGGTAGGTATGGTGGATGTTTTGAGGAACAATATGGTGGCTGTTTTGAGGAAGGATATATAGTGGGTTTATGGCATCGGCGAAAGTTGCGCGGTACGAGAGAGGCTAGCAATGGTGGAAGGGTGAGAGTGCATATAATCCATGGACTCAACATTAGTCATAAGAACTCATATACTTATTGCAAAAATCTACGAGTCATCAAAGCAAAGCAATCAACACATGCTCCTAGGGGGGAGGTTGGTAGGAGTTAACCATCGCGCGCCCCCGACCTCCACACAAAGGTTGGCACTCTACAAATACCTCATGCTCTAACTTCGTCACATAGCGGTTCACCATACGTGCATGATATGGGAATCACTAACCTTAACACAAGTATTTCTCAATTCCATAATAACTCCACTAGCATGACTCTAATATCACTATCCTCATGTCTCAAAACAATTATCAAGCATCCAACATCTCATTCTATTCAATGCACTTGGTGTGAAATTTTTTACTACATTGACATTGGATGTTTATCATGTGAAGACTAGTTTCCTTAGCCTAAACACTTTACCATGTTGTTTTAATAGACTCTCAAATAGATATAAGTGAAGCATGAGAGTTCAACAATCTCTACAAAATATTACCACCACCATGCTGTAAAAGATATAAGTGAAGCACTAGAGCAAAAACTATTCAACTCAAAAGATATAAGTGAAGCACATAGAGTGTTCTAATAATTTCTAGGCCATATTTAACTCTCTCAAATAGGTGTGTCCATCAAGGATGATTGTGGCAAACTAACAAGCAAAGACTCAAATTATACAAGACGCTCCAAGCAAAACACATAGCATGTTGCAAATAAAAATATAGCTCCAAGTATAGTTACCGATGGATGAAGACGAAGGAGGGGATGCCTTCCCGGGGCATCCCCGAGCTTATGCTTTCGACTATATTGAATTTACTTGGGGTGCCTTGGGCATCCCCAAGCTTAGGCCTTTGCTACTCCTTGTTCCATAGTCCATCAAAGCAATACTCAAAACTTGAAAACTTCACAACACAAAACTTAGACAAAAATTCTCATGAGCTCCGTTAGTATGAGAAAGCAAACCACTACTCAAAGGTACAGCAATGAGTTCATTCTTTTTTTATATTGGTGTTAAACCTACTGTACTCCAAGTTCTCTATGGTTCATATCCTCCAATATTACTCATAGATGCATCGGAATAAGCAAACAACACACGAAAAACAGAATCAGTCAAAGACAGAATAGTCTGTAGTAATCTGCAGGGTTCGCCTACTTCTAGAACTACAAAAAATTCAAACTAAATTGATAAATTTGAGAAATTTGTCTAAAAATCAGCATGAAAAAGAATCAACTAAAAATCACGCTCCAGTAAAATCCCACGACTACTTTAGTGGGCGCTAACGATTCTGTTTTTCACAGCAAGATCATATAAACTTCACACAAGTCTTACCAAAGGTTCTACTTGGCACAAACACTAAACAAAACATGAAACCACATCTAATCAGAGGCTATATGCAATATTTATTCCCTAACAGCAACAAAAACAAAAAACAAAAAATTGGGTTGCCTCCCAACAAGCGCTATCATTTTACGCCCCTAGCTAGGCACGATACAAGATAGATCTAGGTATTGCCATCTTTGAAAGGCAATCCATAAGTGGCTCTCATGATAGATTCATATGGTAATTTGATTTTATTTCTAGGAAAGTGTTCCATGCCTTTCCTTAATGGAAATTGGAATATAATATTTTTCTTCCTTCATATCAATAATTACACCAATCGTTCTAAGGAAAGGTCTACCAAGAATAATAGGACATGAAAGATTGCAATCTATATCAAGAACAATGAAATCAACGGGCACATAATTCCTATTGGCAACAATAAGAACATCATTAATTCTTCCCATAGGTTTCTTAATAGTGGAATCCGCAAGATGCAAATTTAAAGAACAATCATCAAGCTCATGGAACCCTAGCAAATAACACAAAGTTTTTGGGATAGAGGAGACACTAGCACCCAAATCACACAAAGCATAGCATTCATGATATTTTATTTTTATTTTTATTTTTATAGTAGGTTCCCACTCATCATAAAACTTTCTAGGTATAGAAACTTCAACTCAAGTTTTTCTTCATAAGATTGCATCAAAGCATCAACTATGTGTTTAGTGAAAGCTTTATTTTGACTATAAGCATGCGGAGAATTTAGCACAGATTGCAACAAGGAAATACAATCAATCAAAGAGCAATTATATAATTGAATCCCTTGAAATCCAAGGTAGTGGGTTCATCACTATGCAAAGTTTTAATCTCTTTGTTCCCACTTTTAGCAATTTTAGCATCAAGATCTAAAAACTCCGAATCATTGGGACACTTTAAAGCAGAATCATCTCCAATCCTATTCTCATCAAGATTAATATTAGAAAACAAGGATTTAATAGGAGACACATCAATAACTTTCAGATCTTCATATTTATTTTCATGAAAACTAGAAGAACACTTTAATATAATCTTCTCTTTTAGCACGCATTCTAGCGGTTCTTTCTTTGCATTCATCAATGGAAATTCTCATGGCTTTGAGAGACTCATTGATATCATGCTTAGGTGGGATAGATCTAAGTTTCAAATAATTAACATCAAGAGTAATTATATCCACACTTCTAGCCAATTCATCAACCTTAAGCAATTTCTCTTCAAGCAAAGCATTGAAATTCTTTTGCGAGATCATAAACTCCTTAACACTAGTTTCAAATTCAGAAGGCATCTTTCCATAAGAGTTGTTGTAGGAATTACCATAATTATTGTTGGAATTACTAGGAAAAGGCCTAGGATTAAAATTACCTCTATAAGCATTGTTACCAAAATTATTCCTACCAACAAAATTCACATCCAAAGATTCATTGTTATTCTTAATCAAAGTGGACAAAGGCATGTCATTAGGATCAGAAGAAGCACTCTTAGCAGCAAACAATTTCATAAGTTCATCCATCTTTCCACTCAAAACACTAATTTCTTCCATAGCATGCACTTTTTTACTAGTAGATCTTTCGGTGTGCCATTGAGAATAATTAACCATAATATTATCTAGGAGTTTGGTAGCTTCTCCTAAGGTAGTTTCCATGAAAGTGCCTCCAGCGGCCGAATCTAAAATATTTCTAGAAGCAAAATTCAAGCTAGCATAGGAGTTCTGAATAATCATCCATAGATTCAAACCATGTGTAGGGCAATTACGTATCATCAATTTCATTCTCTCCCAAGCTTGTGCAACATGCTCATGATCTAGTTGCTTAAAATTCATAATATCGTTTCTAAGAGAGATGATCTTAGCAGGTGGGAAATACTTAGAAATAAAAGCATCTTTGCACTTATTCCATGAATCAATACTATTTCTAGGCAAAGAAGAGAACCAAGTTTTGGCACGACCTCTAAGTGAAAACGGAAATAACTTCAATTTAACAATATCGTTATCCGTATCCCTTTTCTTTTGCATGTCACACAAATCAACAAAGTTGTTTAGATGGGTAGCGGCATCTTTACTAGGAAGGCCGGAGAATTGATCTTTCATGACAAGATTCAACAAAGCAGCATTGATCTCACAAGATTCAGCATCGGTAATAGGAGCAATCAGAGTGCTAATAAAGTCATTGTTGTTGGTATTGGAAAAGTCACACAATTTGGTATTGTTCTGAGCCATAGTGACAAGCAAGCAATCCAACACACACGAGTGAATAAGAAGCAAGCGAACGATAAACACACAGCGGAAGAAGGGAAAATAAAACGGCAAGGGTGAAGTGGGGGAGAGGAAAATGAGAGGCAAATAAATGTAATGGTGAAGCATAAGGGTTTGTGATAGGTACTTGGTATATGACTTTTGCGTAAGCCTCCCACGCAACGGCGCCAGAAATTCTTTTGCTACCTCTTGAGCTTGCGTTGTATTCCCTCGAAGAGGAAAAGGGAGATGCAGCACAGTACAATAAGTATTTCTTTTAGTTTTTTGAGAACCAAGGTATCAATCCAGTAGGAGACCACGCGCCAGTCCCTCGCACCTGCACAAACAAATAAGAACTTCGCGGCCAACGCGATAAGGGGTTGTCAATCCCTTTACGGTCACTTACGAGAGTGAGATCTGATAGAGATGATAGTTTATATTTTTGGTATTTTTGGTTTAATAAAACAGCAAATAAAAGCGGTAAAAGTAAAGTAGATGTAGATTGATATGTTGAGAATAGACCCGGGGGCCATAGTTTTCTCTAGTGGCTTCTCTCATGATAGCGATATTCTACGGTGGGTAAACAAATTACTGTCAAGCAATTGATAGAAAAGCGAATAATTATGAGACTATCTAGGCATGACATTGTATATAGGCATCACGTCTGAGACAAGTAGACCGAAACGATTCTGCATCTACTACTATTACTCCACACATCGACCGCTATCCAGCATGCATCTAGTGTATTGAGTTCATACGAACAGAGTAACGCCTTAAGCAAGATGTAGAGGGATAAACTCAAGCAATATGATGAAAACCCCATCTTTTTATCCTCGATGGAAACAATACAATACATGCCTTGCTGCCCCTACTGTCACTGGGAAAGGACACCGCAAGATTGAACCCAAAGCCAAGCACTTCTCCCATTGCAAGAACTATAGATCTAGTAGGCCAAACCAAACCAATAATTCGAAGAGACTTGCAAGGATATTATGAGCACACATAAAAAGTTCAGAGAAGAACCAAATATCTTTCATAGATAACCTTGATCATAAACTCACAATTCATAGGATCTCGACAAACACACCGCAAAAAGAGATTACATCGAATAGATCTCCTCGAAGACCGAGGAGAACTTTGTATTGAGATGCAGAGAGAGAGAAGAAGCCATCTAGATACTAGCTATGGACCCGAAGGTCTGTGGTAAACTACTCACAACTCACGGTGAGGGTGATGATGATGATGATGATGAAGGCCTTCGTGATGGATCCCCCTCCTGGAACAGGCTCCAAGATGGGATCTCCACGGGAACAGAAGCTACGGCGGTGGAATTAGGGTTTTCTCTCTGTGTATGGAGTTTCTGGGGTACGTGGATATATATAGGAAGAAGGAGGGCACCGGGGGCCACACGAGGGAGCCTCGAGGCAGGGGGTGTGCCCTGGGAAGGGGGGCGCGCCCCCCACCCTCGAGGGCAACCCTTCTGTCCCCTGACTTGGTCCTGAAGTTTCCCGTGCGTGATTTTCTCCTAAAATGTCTCTCGCGAAGGTTTCATTCCGTTTGGACTCCGTTTGATATTCTTTTTCTGCAAAACCCTGAAATAGGCCAAAAAATAGCAATCTGGAATGGGCCTTTGGGTTAGTAGGTTAGTCCCAAAAAATGATATAAAAGTGAATGATAAAGCCCATTAAACATCCAAGACTTCATAAATAATAACATGGAACAATAAAAAATTATAGATACGTTGGAGACGTATCACGCCACAGGACGCATAGCCAAATGGGCCATCAAGCTCTCGTCGTTCGAAATAACATACAAACCACGCCGGACTATTAAGTCTCAGGTGTTGGCCGACTTCGTCGCGGAATGGACTGAAGCCGAACTCCCTAAAGAGTACGGAGCATACTCCCACTGGACCATGTATTTCGACGGCTCCAAAATGCTAGCCGAATTGGGGGCCGGCGTCATCGTGATATCTCCAACAGGGGATACACTCCGTTACATACTGCAAATCATGTATACGGACTCAAACAATGCGGCCAAATATGAGGCACTACAGCACGGTCTCCGCATGGTCGTATCCATGGGCATACAACACCTTGAGGTGCGCGGAGAGTCAAACCTCGCAATATCTCAGGTAAACGGAGAATTTGATGTAAAGGATTCAAAGATGGCAGCTTATCGAAATGCCATATTAAAAATGTCAGCTCGATTTGACGGGCTGGAATTTCACCATGTAGCTCGGTACAGTAACCAGGCAGCGGATATACTCGCTCGTTTGGGCGCTAAACGCGACCCAGTCCCGCCTAACACCTTTGTAGAAAGGATGTTCAAGCCATCAGTGACATGGCAGGACGAGAGCACAGACGCTAATGCAGACCCGAACACGCTCCCACCATCCGAACTCAATACATATGTCATCAGGGACTCAGACATGGAAATAACATTCTCGGCTCATGAGATCATGGCTGTCATAGCCCCCTGGATCGAACCTTTTCTGGCCTACCTTAATAGGCAGGAGCTCCCCGATGACCAAAATGAGGCCCGCCGCATAATTCGGCGTTCTAAAGCCTATAAAGTTCATGAAGGTGAATTGTACAAGAAAAGCACTACTGGTGTTCTCCAAAGGTGCATCTCCGAAGAGGAGGGACGACAACTTCTAGCCAAAATACACGCTGGCATGGGCAGCCATCACGTCGCAGCTCGGGCTCTTGTAAGCAAGGCTTCCCGAACTGGTTTCTTCTGGCCAACTTCCCGAGCAGATGCTCAAACCCTAGTCCAACATTGTGTTGGATGCCAGCTTTTCACAAATCAAAGTCATATGCCTCCCACCGCTCTGAGAACCATCCCCATTACTTGGCCCTTTGCGGTCTGGGGCTAGATATGGTCGGACCTCTTAAAGGGGGAAGCCGCAAAAAGAAATATTTACTGGTCATGGTGGATAAATTCACTAAATGGATAGAAGCCAAGCCAGTCAGAACAGCTGAGGTAGGGCCACTGATAGATTTTATATCCAGTGTAGTACACCGTTATGGTGTCCCGCACAATATTATCACAGATAACGGCTCCAACTTCACAGCTGACGAGGTGAAAAACTGGTGCACCAAGTTAGGCATTAAACTTGATTATGCCTCCGTGTACCATCCTCAAACAAATGGTCAAGTCGAAAGGGCCAGTGGCTTGATAATGAGCGGCATTAAACCCCGACTAGTGCGCTCCATGCAGGATTCACATAAACACTGGGTTGAGGAGCTCGACTTCATACTCTGGGGGCTGCGGACCACACCTAACCGGACAACCGGATACACGCATTTTTTCATGGTGTACGGCGCATAGGCTGTTTTGCCCTGCGATATTATTCATGACTCACCTCTAGTGCGCATGTATGAAGAGCGAGAGGCCGGCCTCGATCGGCAGGACGACCTAGATGGTCTCAAAGAGGAGCGTGATATCGCGCAGGCCCGTTCCGCATTCTATCAACAATAGGCCAGACGATACCAAAGCAGAGAAGTGCGGGCCAAAACATACAATGTTGGCGAACTCGTTTTGTGCCTCCTGGAGAAGAAAAAGGACAAGCTCAAACCAAGATGGGAGGGCCCCTTCATTATTGACAAAGTACTCACCGGAGGAGCCTATTGCCTTCGAAACACATCATACAATCTCCTTGAGACAAATCCATGGAACGCTGCCAGGCTCCGACGGTTCTACGGATAGTTCGGTAGTACCTTTTATTCTCTTTTTTAGTTTCGGTCTCGTCCGTTGTTTTACTTTAGTTTTCCTCTTCATTTCTTACTTTTCCTTACCGGAAAATGTTCGGCTGAACCAAACTGTTAAGGGGTAAAGCATCCTCAAATGTATATACCTCAAAATACCTGGGGGCTTCTATAACGAAGCTCATTGTTACAAGCTTATTGCTTACAATACTCATGTCGTTTGTTTCATACAGTCTATTCACCATTATATGAACCTTTATGACTTAAGTTTTTGCCAAGCTGGGTTGCCTGGCTCCTGTGTTTATACCATACGTTCTCGATTGTTCGGCTATGGTGTAAAGGGAGCACCTATGCGATTGTTACAACCGGTTAATCTGGACCTATACCTTAGACGGGTGAAGCCGAAAGCTAGCGTTCTTAAGGGAATTATTGGTCGGCGGACAAACGACGAATTACTTTTTGGCACATAATCTTTCAATCTCACAGGATAGGCTTCCTGTAAATCCTATTTTTAGGATCAAAGCCTAGGCACGCATACATACGCATGCTGACCCAAGGAAAGGAACCCTTAACGGAACTATTCTCTCTAGAAGATGTTTCTTATGTTAAATAGTAATATAACATAACTCCCCATACACAGTTTGTCTGTTCAAGCAACGATAACCGGATTGCATGGCTTCTGAACATACCACATGTTTACCACAGGTATTACATTCGGAAACACTCCAGCCCTTGGGTTTCAGAGGTTAAAGTGGAAGGTTTTCCATGACAATCTTTTCATAAATTCTGTCCGAGATAAGTTTGATGATAAAGTACATTGTTACATGGAATCAAACACCTACTCTTCATCTATACCATCTATAAGTCTGTCAAATATGCAGTCTTGTTGTGAAAATTTGGTGGCTGTCTTTACTTGGTCATATACCAAGCTAACGGGAATTACTTGTCCGTCAGGTCCTCCAGGTCCAAATCGGGCCATATGATTCAGATCAAGTCCGGTGTAGCGTGTCTTCACCATAGTCCAGGCTTCTCGAGCACCTTCTCGACATGCTGGTGCCTTCCACAGTTCAAAGCGGCACCGAGCTCCTTCGAATAAATTCGCTAGTTCCTCCAAAGTTTCTAGAGGTGAATCGGCTGGCCATAAGGCTTTGGCCATATTCTTCATGGCTTTCCAAGCTTGCTCGTGTACCTTGGAGAGCTCTTGCAGCAGGTCGCCTTGAAATCCGGACACCTCTCCCTCGGGTTGCCCAGATAACAAACCTACAGGAACAATTTTGTAAATAATTCTGAATCAAGGGACTATATGAAAGCTAGGTTCAAGGTCATACTTAATATCCCGCCTTTTAGCTTCTTGTTCTCTTTCAAGGCATCCGAGAGTTGGGCTCGTATGTCCTTTAGTGTAACGCCCCGGACACACCCGCCGGTGGTCGTTACTCCTGGCGGAATCTAGACTGGCCTCACATATCAATACTAGTCTTTTCTGCGCACTTTGTCCTCACTCGTGCGCATCCGGGAGCAACTTCCCAGTCGATCACCCATCCTGAAACTACTCCAAGCTGAGCATGCTTAACTTTGGAGTTCTTTCCGAATGGGCTCCCGGAAAAGAAGGAATTCCTTATTTATATGAGTAGTCTATCATCCCTAATAAGCCAGGCTATCACATACACCCACACTCAGAGGAACCGACGTCCTCGTCGGGCCACAGGAACGTTCCCTCTTGGCACAACCGTCTGTGCATCCAGTGCGATACATGTGCCATGCTGTGTGCCACGACGGGTCACAAACATCATGAACAACATGATCGAGCACCTGTCCTGTGACGCCCGAAGACCGGCGTCCTAGAAGATTCCAGAAGATTCCAGAGATTTCAGATGTTCCGGGTTCTCCCGTGTGTTTCATTTGTGCTTGTGTTATTTATTTTGCGTTGCATCATGTCATCATGTCTTCATGTCTTAATCTTTTGCATCTCAACTTAAATAAATCGTGTGGACCTTCGGTCCATTTAAATCGAGGGAAGTGTGACTTCTCTTTATAACATATCCTCCTAATATATGGAGCTATATAATTATTCCATTTGTTTGGAATTAACCCAAACACACTTGCAAATATTCCCCATGCCTATTTCACTCCAAGTTTCTACTCCCAAACCTTGCCATCAATTCTTATCCATTTTTATCGAGGTTCCTCCAAAATCCGATCATTTTTTGGACACGTCAAAAGTCAAGTCTTAGTCAAACCATTTGAATTAAATTCAAATGAGTTCGAATTTATCTCTTGCATTCTTGTCTCTTCTATTTTTTCGTGGAACGTGGACATTTTTGCGAGTCCCGAGAAATAACCTCATGCCCTAAGCCTATTCCTAACACCTCCCTTCTTTTCTTTCTTCTTGTTGTTTTTCTGTTTTAATTTGGAGAACAGCAGAAGGAGAAAGGGCCCTTGCGCTGCCTTAGGGCCTCCCGGCCGTCGGCCAGGCGCCCCACCAGCTCCTTTCCCTGGCCCAGACCGGCCCATTCTTTCCCACCTAGGCCTCTTGGCCCAGCTGCATCGAACCCTAGCCCGAGCCAGCGACATCTCCCTCGATCCCTATCTCTCTCCCTCGCTCGACCCGCAGCCGCCGCACCTCTCCTCTCGCCCGAACCCTCGTTCCCCTCGCTCTCCCTCCCAGAGGCTTCGCCCGCTCGTTCCCCAGCCTCGATCGATCCCCAATCCCCTTCACCTCACCTGCTCGAACCCCTCCGAGAACGAATGTTCCGAAGGTATAACCCCGAGAC
Organism: Secale cereale; assembly: GCA_902687465.1. Taxonomy (NCBI): domain Eukaryota; kingdom Viridiplantae; phylum Streptophyta; class Magnoliopsida; order Poales; family Poaceae; genus Secale; species Secale cereale. The sequence continues at coordinate 94,039,688 of LR738713.1, read as the reverse complement.
GATGACCCGTGGAATGCATGTGTTGTATGAGATGTTTCCCTTGTGTGCACCGTGCCCGTTTCGTCTTTTGACATGCTCCTCGATTGCCTCGTCGCCAACCCGTGGGAACCCAGTGACTGGATCAACCCACCTTCCATCTTGTTCGACTCGCTCACGCCACCTTTTCTTTTGCACCGGTCTCTCAACGAGTTACCGGAACCGAGATGTTGCCGTTGCATCATTTTCGGATCGTTGTCGTGGCACCCTTTCTTTCCACCATGGCGACAATACTCCTTATCATCTTCATGTCAACTATTAATAAAAATTGCATAAACTTGATCATATCATCCGCATCATGTTAACAACATTAAAATGTGTGCATCGTTGTTTGCCTAAAATTGCTAAACATGCACATGGGGATTTTCCCGGAATTGTTGTTGTTATTTCCGGCCTCATTTAAAATGTCTAAATAGGTAGTTTGTTTTTGCTTCACCTCTTGCCATGTTAACAAACATTTAACCTTGTCTTGTAAATAAACGAGAGTCAATTAAATAATTAAAATGTGGTGTTTCGTCAATATGCAACTCGTTGCATATTGAACTCCACTTAACTTGTAGTACTTGTTTGTGCACTTTGCCATGACATGCATATTTAAACCGGACATGCATCATACTTGGTTGTGCATCATGCTATGGTTATGATATGTGTGTTTACCGTGTTGTTTGCTTCTTTCCGGTTGCTTCTCTTGTTAGCTTCGGTTTCGTTCCGGAGTTGTGAGGATTCGCTCGACTATGTTGCTCCGTCTACTTCATGGACCCGTTCTTCTCCCTTGCGGAATCCCAGGCAAGATGATCATACCCTTGGATACCTTTACTACCATTGTCATGCTTAGTTGTCTCAATGCTATCGTTACATGTCGCGCTACCCATCGTTTATGTCAGCCTCTCCATGTTGCCATGAAACCTCTAACCTTTGAAACCTTCCTAGCAAAACCACTGTTTGGCTATGTTACCCGCTTGCTCAGCCCCTCTTATAGCGTTGTTAGTTGCAGGTGAAGATGAAGTTCGTTCCAGGAGGGAACTTGTTGTTGGAATATCACAATATGTTATATTATTATTAACACACCTATATACTGGGCATGGGTGGAAGGCTTGGCCTTTTGCTCGGTGTTTTGTTCCACTCATGCCACCTTAGGCGCCGATAAACAGGCATTATTTTCCTTGATTTTGCGTTCCTTACACGATGGGTGGATGGGGACCCCTTGACAGTTCGTCTTTGAATAAAACTCCTCCAGCAAGGCCCAACATTGGTTTTAATTTGCTCATAATAACAACTTAATTAATTAATTAATTTGCATAGGGAGTTAGCGCTACCCGAGGATTCTTTCTACATAGCAGGGGGGCCAGTGCTGATGGTGTTGGTCCCAAACGGGGAGCCTGCGGGGCCACCACGAGGAAACTCGAGGATTGGTGTTACTCGTAGCATCGCCCATCCGGTTGTGGCCTGAGACGAGATACGCGCGGCTACTATCAGGGTGTCGACACGCCGGGAGGTCTTGCTGGACTTGTTTTACCATTGTCGAAATGTCTTGTGCACCGGGATGCCGAGCCTGATCGGATTTCCCTCAGATAAGGGGTGATGATATTATATTTATCACTTCAACTAATCGTGAGAGCTTGTGATGGGCTAAGTTGGGACACCCCTGCAGGGTTATGATCTTTCGAAAGCCGTGCCCGTGGTTATGTGGCAGATTGGAATTTGTTAATGTCCGGTTGTAGAAAACTTGACAGAGGATCCGAAGTAAAACACACAACTGTGTGAGTAACCGTGACTGTCTCTTTTCACTTTGAGAAGAGAACACGGTGGGGTTATGTTTGATTCGTATGTAGTTCAGGATCTTTAGCGATCACTACTAGTTTGTGACCGTTTGCGTAGATGCTCATCTTATTCTTGTACTCGTAAGTTAGCCACCATATAAAGCTTAGCCGCTGCTGCAACCTCACCACTTTACCTCTTCCTACCCATAAAGCTTTGCTAGTCTTGATACCCATGGTTATGGGATTGCTGAGTCCTCGTGGCTCACAGATACTACAACACCAGATGCAGATTCAGCCGAGAATGATGCAGGAGCTGGTTCAAGTACTTCGCTGGGAGCTCGATGAAGAGAGTGGCCGTATGCTTGTGACGTTTTCGACGATCAGTAGTGGTTTCTACTAGGGGCGATTCGGACCTGTGGCTTTATGTTTTTGGTATCTTTCTTTTGGATCTTTGCCCGTAGTCGGGTTGTGATGTTTTGGATGATGTTTTGCTTATGTAATGTATTGTGTGAAGTGGCGAGTGTAAGCCAACTATCTCCTTTTGCAATTTCATCCCTATTTTTACATGAGTCGTGCAAAGATACCAAACTTGAGATCATTCCAGAATGGGCTTATACCTTTAAGTCGTGCCTCGACACGTAGGAGGTATAGTCCCATCCTGGGCATTACA
>LR738713.1:94015026-94031675 GCA_902687465.1 Secale cereale | reverse complement strand
TTGCTCAGCCCCTCTTATAGCGTTGTTAGTTGCAGGTGAAGATGAAGTTCGTTCCAGGAGGGAACTTGTTGTTGGAATATCACAATATGTTATATTATTATTAACACACCTATATACTGGGCATGGGTGGAAGGCTTGGCCTTTTGCTCGGTGTTTTGTTCCACTCATGCCACCTTAGGCGCCGATAAACCGGCATTATGTTCCTTGATTTTGCGTTCCTTACACGATGGGTGGATGGGGACCCCTTGACAGTTCGTCTTTGAATAAAACTCCTCCAGCAAGGCCCAACATTGGTTTTAATTTGCTCATAATAACAACTTAATTAATTAATTAATTTGCATAGGGAGTTAGCGCTACCCGAGGATTCTTTCTACATAGCAGGGGGGCCAGTGCTGATGGTGTTGGTCCCAACCGGGGAGCCTGCGGGGCCACCACGGGGAAACTCGAGGATTGGTTTTACTCGTAGCATCGCCCATCCAGTTGTGGCTTGAGACGAGATATGCGCGGCTACTATCAGGGTGTCGACACGCCGGGAGGTCTTGCTGGACTTGTTTTACCATTGTCGAAATGTCTTGTGCACCGGGATGCCGAGCCTGATCGGATTTCCCTAAGATAAGGGGTGATGATATTATATTTGTCACTTCAGCTAATCGTGAGAGCTTGTGATGGGCTAAGTTGGGACACCCCTGCAGGGTTATGATCTTTCTAAAGCCGTGCCCGCGGTTATGTGACAGATTGGAATTTGTTAATGTCCGGTTGTAGAAAACTTGACAGAGGATCCGAAGTAAAACACACAACTGTGTGAGTAACCGTGACTGTCTCTTTTCACTTTGAGAAGAGAACACGGTGGGGTTATGTTTGATTCGTATGTAGTTCAGGATCTTTAGCGATCACTACTAGTTTGCGACCGTTTGCGTATATGCTCATCTTATTCTTGTACTCGTAAGTTAGCCGCCATATTATGCTTAGCCGCTGCTGCAACCTCACCACTTTACCTCTTCCTACCCATAAAGCTTTGCTAGTCTTGATACCCATGGTTATGGGATTGCTGAGTCGTCGTGGCTCACAGATACTACAACACCAGATGCAGGTTCAGCCGAGAATGATGCAGGAGCTGGTTCAAGTACTTCGCTCGGAGCTCGATGAAGAGAGTGGCCGTATGCTTGTGACGTTTTCGACGATCAGTAGTGGTTTCTACTAGGGGCGATTCGGACCTGTGGCTTTATGTTTTTGGTATCTTTCTTTTGGATCTTTGCCCGTAGTCGGGTTGTGATGTTTTGGATGATGTTTTGCTTATGTAATGTATTGTGTGAAGTGGCGAGTGTAAGCCAACTATCTCCTTTTGCAATTTCATCCCTATTTTTACATGAGTCGTGCAAAGATACCAAACTTGAGATCATTCCAGAATGGGCTTATACCTTTAAGTCGTGCCTCGACACGTAGGAGGTATAGTCCCATCCTGGGCATTACATGTCCGCAAACATCCGTGTAGCCGCGAGAGTCGGCTCTGATACCAACTTGTAATGCCCCAGACACACCCGCCGGTGGTCGTTACTTCAACATGGCAATGGGTACCCACTACCCGCGAACCCGACGGGTAAAAACCCTATTAGGGGTAAGAGTTTGGGGAAAATAATTACCCATGGGTTTATAAATGGGAAAAAGTTATACCCATCGGGTAAGCCGGGTATGGGTATGGGAAGGCAATACCCATACCCGTGTACCCGCATACCCGTACACTTATTTGTTTCATGAACTAATCTTTCATTTCTATGTTGAACCTATTTGTGGTCTCTAACTTATTTGTTTGTTGAGTTTATTTGTGTGTCGAATTGTAAGTGGCTGAAACGACTATGTGTGTGTGCTAAAATGTTGAAATGTGACATTCTTATGGGTTACTCCAATATATGTGCTAAAATGTTGTAATGTTGTGTATATGTAGTGAAATGCTGAAATATATATATGTTTAAATGATGATATATAAGTGACGAAATGTTCAAATGTGATATATATGTGCTGAAGTGTTGTCTTTTACATACTGAAATGCTGAAGTTATACATGGAAAAATGTGAATTGAAAGACGACCAAGAAGGGTATTTTTACCCGCGGGTATTACCCGCACCCGACCGGGTATGGGTATGGGAACAAAATGAAACCCGAGGTGCGGGTACGGGTACGTGTTTGGGCAAAAAATATTGGGACGGGTGCGGGTTTGGGCGAGCATTACCCGCACCCGAACCTTGCGGGTGCCATGTTGATCGTTACTCCTGGCGGCATCTAGACTGGCCTCACATATCAATATTAGTCTTTTTTGCGCACTTTGTCCTCACTCGTGCGCACCCGGGAGCAACTTCCCGGTCGGTCACCCATCCTGAAACTACTCCAAGCTGAGCACGCTTAACTTTGGAGTTCTTTCCGAATGGGCTCCCGGAAAAGAAGGAATTCCTTATTTATATGAGTAGTCTATCATCCCTAATAAGCCAGGCTATCACATTTAGCTCTTCGGCTTGCTTGATATTTGTATCCTGCAGTTTGTTCTTCTCCTCTATGGTCCGTGTTAATACACGTTAACCAACGGCCGCTTGCCCTTCGGCATGTTCCTTGTCCGCCAGAGCAACCCTTAGCTTCTCCCCCAGTTGGTCTGTTGACCCTGCTGATGCAGTTAAAACAATGTATATTTAAAAATCATTGATTGGCGAAGGATCATACTTTCCGGACACTATTGTTCTTACCATGAGAGCCCTTCTTGGACCTCTTCGAATCTTCCAATTCGGCGATGAAGCAGTTAACTTGGTTCGACATTCTTCAAGCTGCTTGGACAATACATTATTCTTTTCCTTGAGTACGTGAGGATATAGCGATCCTTAAATCAGTTGGGACAATTGCTTCAAGTCTCGGGGGCTACTGGCATATGATTATTGAATCTACACGTTCTTACCCGCATATCCTTTGAAAGCTGGTGAGTGGCTCCGGCAAGTCCGTCTCGAGCAGCTCGGACATATGCATCCGCAGAACTGAGGGCGTTGAATGCCTTTTCGCCGCCGATGATTCATCGCGCTTTCCACTTCGGAATTGGTAACAGATACCTCATCCGAATCCTCTTGGAGAGGACAGTCCGTCGTTACGCCCGTATCAACCCTAGTCCTTGTGGATGGGTCCGGTGCCGGATTGGTTGGAGCATGGCCAGCAGGATCGCCAGACATAGTCTGGCGTTTGCTCCTCTTAAAATAAGACAAAGCGGAAAATATTACAACCCGACCTTTGCCACCGAGCATTTGTTAAAAATTGTACCTCTTCGATAAAGGAGGAGGTTCAGTGGTGTCTTCGGTTTCCTTTTGTTTCAAAGACTTGCCCTGCGTGGTCGTCGCCTTCCTAGAAGACGCCCTTGATGCAGTACAGCGGGATGAGCGCCTCCCCTTTTAAGCATGAGATAGTGCGGTCGGTGAGGCGCGATGGGAAGGTTCTCTTTGAGGAGGTGTCTCCCGTGTACTTACATGGGAGGAAGGAATAAGGCCAGGGTAATTGGCTACAATGGCCACTTCAGTGCCATCATGGTGCGCCTAGTAGAAAACCCCATCCTTAAGCTCTATGCATATGTCCGGATCTTCTTCAAATCCGGGATCCATGTCTTGAACATGGTCCTCTGGCTGTGGAAAAGGGCTATGAATTCCTTCAACCACCTTCCTCCACTCCTATTGGAAATAGCCGGATTTAGTTCGGTTAGCATGTCTCAGAAAAGAAATTGAGCAAAAACTAACAATCAAGGAAAGACTCACCCAATCAATGGGGTTGTACACTGAGAAACCTTCCCGACATTTCAAGCGAGAAAATCTTCCTTCTCCCCTTTGTAAAGGTCAGCTAGGATGGTGGCCATGGCGGCAGGATTGTCCGGACCTTTTCGGAGGCAGCGCGAGGCATCGTCCTCCCCATTATAATGCCACATAGGAAACCCTCTGGATTGAAGTGGCTGAACGCATCACATTATTGAGATTGCCATTACTTCAATTATTGTCAGCTCGGAGTGGGCAAGTACTCTGATCTTGCTTACTAGCCTTTTAACCTCCGCACTGTCTTCTTCCTTGAGGCTTCGGGGACGCCGGTTGAAACGCTTTTTTAGAGGAGCATTGGAGAATTCGGGAAGGCCGCGCCGGATTGGGTCTGGAAGAACAACGTCTTCAACATAAAACCATCCGAGGGCCATTCTTCAGATGCCTTCTTCAGAGTGCCAGACAGATAACCTGTCCCTGCTATGCGCCATACTTAGGCGCTGCCCACCTCGAATATAGATCCCTTTTGGGAGCGGGGGACGTGGCAGAAGAATTTTTTCCATAACTCGAAATGAGCCTCACAGCCACAAAGAGCGACGAAGCCCGCGATATGCAGGATGGGGCCTGGCATAAGATCGTGCAGTTGGAGACCATAGAACTCCAGAAATCCCCTGGGAAAAGGATGGATAGAAAATCCTACACCTCTCAAAAGGAAGGAGACTAAGCACACCCGCTCATCTTTGGTGGGGTTGGGAAAATTTCCCGCCAAGGCTTCACCGTCAATAGAAGTTAATCTAGCCTGGACCGGGACTAGATCCGCGAGAGGGAGATACCCCTACGCCTGAAGTTTATTCAGGTGCGTGTGGGATACTGAGCAGCTTTCCCAATCGCCCGCTTGAGGGCCATGAGGGCGTGAGGAAGAACTGGGAGCGCCGACCATGTTTAGGAAATTTTCCGTGGCAAGCTCTAAGGATTTCTGCATGGTGTGGAATGGCATATGAGATTTGATCTCCTTAGACGTCTTCCTCACACGGTCTAGAGCTTATTTGTAAAAATACCCAGATGGTTCGCATTTTGTCTGACACGTGGAAGCCGAGACGACGGTGACAAGGAATCGACATGATATAACATTAAATATGGAGCCAGATTATCATCTATTCCGAGGAAGAACATGCCTTGCAAGGCCGATGATATGAAGCCAGATACAACCTCGTCATTGAAGGCAAGTTCGGGGGCTACTGAGGGAGTCCTGGATTTGGGGGTCCACGAGTGTCTGGTCTACCGAAGCTGGGCCAGATTAAAAGGCCGTGAAGATAAAGACAAACAGTCATCCTCCGTTTCCGGTTAGGACTCTTGTGTATGTAGAAAGGCAAGATAGATGTTCAGATGTAATAATTCCTTTCTTCCCAAGTAATCTTTGTAACCCTAGGTCTCCTCCGGTGGATATGTAAACCAGAGGGTCTAGTCTGCAGAGGGTAGCAGAATCACAATTGCATAGGCTAGACTCCTAGGGTTTTAGCCATTACGATCTCGAGGTAGATCTATTGGAAATATGCCCTAGAGGCAATAATAAAAGTGTTATCATTATATTTCCTTGTTCATGATAATCGTCTGTTATTCATGCTTGAATTGTATTGTACGGAAACAGCGATACATGTGTGAATACATAGACCATAATGAGTCCCTGGTAGGCCTCTAGTTACCAGTTCGTTGATCAACAGATGGTCACGGTTTCCTGACCATGGACATAGGATGTCAGTGATAACGAGATCACATCATTAGGAGAATGATGTGATGGACAAGACCCAATTCTGAGCATAGCACGAGATCGTATAGTTCGTAATGCATAAGCTTTTCGGTGTCAAGTATTTATTCCTTAGACCATGAGGTTGTACAACTCCCGGATGCCGTAGGAGTACTTTGGGTGTGCCAAACGTCACAACGTAACTGGGTGGCTATAAAGGTACGCATCGGGTATCTCCGAAAGTGTCTGTTGAGTTGGTACGAACCGAGACTGGGATGTTGTCACTCCGTATGACGGAGAGGTACCTCTGGGCCCACTCGGTAAGACATCATCATAATGAGCTCAATGTGACTAAGTAGTTAGTCAGGGGATGATGGATTACGGATCGAGTAAAGAGACTTGCCATGACGAGATTGAACAAGGTATCGGGAATACCGACGATCGAATCTCGGGCAAGTACCGTACCGATGGACAAAGGGAATGACATACGGGATTGAGTGAATCCTTGACACGGTGGTTCATCCGATGAAGATCATCGAGGAACACGTGGGAACCAACATGGGTATCCAGATCCCGCTGTTGGTTATTGACCGGAGAGTCGTCTCGGTCATGTCTACGTGTTTCCCGAACCCGTAGGGTCTACACACTTAAGGTTCGGTAACGCTAGGGTCGTAGAGATACATGCACGTGGAAACCCGAAAGTTGTTCAGAGTCCCGGATGAGATCCCGGACGTCACGAGGAGTTCCGGAATGGTCCAGAGGTAAAGATTTATATATAGGAAGTCCAGTTTCGGCCATCGGGTGATCTCCGGAGGTCACCGGGAGCGTCCCGGGACCACCGGAGGGGCCCCCGGGGTCCACCGGGTGGGGCCACCCATCCCGGTGGGGCCCCTAGGCCGCAAGGGGAAGTTCCCAGCCCTAATGGGCTGGCGCACCACTAGGGGCCCACCTCCCCATGCGCCTAGGGTTGAAACCCTAGGGGGGAGGGGGCGCCCCACTAGCCTTTGGGGGCAAGGAACCCCCCCTGGCCGCCGCCCCCCTGCAGATTGGATCTGTAGGGGCCCTGACGCACCCCCTGGCCCCCTATATATATGTGGGAGGGGAGAGGGCTGCCGCACCCTTGCCCTGGCGCCTCTCCCCCTCCCGTCACACCTCCATACTCCAACGCAGGGCGCCCGGCGAAGCCCTGCTGCGATCTCCACTGCATCCGTCATCACGCCGTCGTGCTGCCGGATCTCTGACGACTTCTCCTCCCCCCTTGTTGGATCAAGAAGGAGGTGACGTTGCTGCACCGGACGTGTGTTGAACGCGGAGGTGCCGTCCGTTCGGCGCTAGATCATCGGTGACGAAGAACGCGAAGAGTACGACTACTTCATCCACGCTTCTTCGAAAGCTTCCGCTCGCAATCTCCATAACGGTATGTAGATGCACTCTTACTCGCTCGTTGCTAGATGTCTCCATAGTTGGATCTTGGTGAAAGCGTAGAAAATTTTGAATTATGCTACGTTCCCCAACAGTGGCATCTGAGCTAGGTTTTATGCGTAGCATCTTGCACGAGTAGAACACAAACAGTTGTGGGCGTTTGGTTTTGTTCAACTTTCTTACCGTTGCTAGTCAATCTTGATTCGGCGGTATTGTGGGATGAAGCGGCCCGGACCGACTTTACACGTACGCTTACGTGAGACTGGTTCCACCGACAAACATGCACTAGATGCATAAGGTGGCTCGCGGGTGTCTGTCTCTCCTACTTTAGTCGGATCGGATTCGATGAAAAGGGTCCTTATGAAGGGTAAATAGAAATTGACAAATCACGTTGTGGTTTTGGCGTAGGTAAGAAACGTTCTTGCTAGAAATCCTATAGAAGCCACGTAAAACTTGCAACAACAATTAGAGGACGTCTAACTTGTTTTTGCAGCATGTGCTATGTGACGTGGTATGGCCAAAACGAAGATGTGATGAATGGTATATGTGATGTATGAGATTGATCATGTTTTTGTAATAGGGAATCACGACTTGCATGTCGATGAACTTGACAACCGGCAGGAGCCATAGGAGTTGTCTTAATTATTGTATGACCTGCGTGTCACTGAATAACGCCATGTAATTACTTTACTTCATTGCTAAACGTTAGCTATAGTAGTAGAAGTAATAGTTGGCGTGACGACTTCTTCAAGACACGATGATGAAGATCATGATGATGAAGATCATGGTGTCGAGCCGGTGACAAGATGATCATAGTGCCCCGAAGATGAAGATCCAAGGAGCAAGATGATATTGGCCATATCATGTCACTTTAATTGATTGCATGTGATGTTTATCATGTTTATGCATCTTGTTTACTTAGAACGACGGTAGTAAATAAGATGATCTCTCACTAAAATTTCAAGTATTGTGTTTCCCCTAACTGTGCACCGTTGCTAAAGTTCGTTGCTCCGAAGCACCACGTGATGATCGGGTGTGATAGGTTCTAACGTTCGCATACAACGGGTGTAAGACAGATTTACACACGCGATACACTTAGGGTTCACTTGACGAGCCTAGCATGTACAGACATGGCCTCGGAACACGGAAGACCGAAAGGTCGAACACGAGTCGTATAGAAGATACGATCAACATGAAGATGTTCACCGTTGATGACTAGTCCGTCTCACGTGATGATCGGACATGGGCTAGTCGATTCGGATCGTGTATCACTTAGATGACTAGAGAGATGTCATTCTGAGTGGGAGTTCATTGGAATTTGATTAAGATGAACTTAATTATCATGAACTTAGTCTAAATTCTTTACAATATCTCTTGTAGATCAAATGGCCCACGCTCAGGTTTCCCTCAACTTCAACGCGTTCCTAGAGAAAACCAAGCTGAAAGACGATGGTAGCAACTATACGGATTGGGTCCGTAACCTGAGGATTATCCTCATAGCTGCCAAGAGATCATATGTCCTAGAAGCACCGCTAGGTGATGCACCTGCTCCCGATGCGGCCCAAGACGTTTTGAACGTCTGGCAGTCGCGTAGTGATGATTACTCCCTGGTTCAGTGCGGCATGCTTTACAGCTTAGAGTCGGGGCTCCAAAAACGTTTTGAGCACCACGGAGCATATGAGATGTTCGAAGAGCTGAAAATGGTTTTCCAAGCTCATGCCCGAGTCGAGAGATATGATGTCTCCGACGCATTCTACAGCTGTAAGATGGAGGAGAACAGTTCTGTCAGTGAGCACATCCTCAAGATTTCTGGATTGCACAACCGCTTGTCTCAGCTGGGAATGAATCTCCCATATGAAGCGGTCGTTGACAGAATCCTCCAGTCGCTCCCACCAAGATTCAAGAGCTTCGTGTTAAACTTCAATATGCAGGGGATGGAGAAGTCCATTCCCGAGGTGTATTCGATGCTGAAATCAGCGGAGGTGGACATCAAGAAAGAACATCAAGTGTTGATGGTCAATAAAATCACTAAGTTCAAGAAAGGCAAGGGTAAGAAGAACTTCAAGAAGGACGGCAAGAGAGTTGCCGTGCCTGGCAAGCCTGTTGCCGGGAAGAAGCCAAAGTATGGACCCAAGCCTGAGACAGAGTGCTTTTATTGCAAGGCAACGGGTCACTGGAAGAGGAACTGCCCCAAATACTTAGCAGACAAGAAGGCCGGCAACGTCAAAGGTATATATGATATACATGTTATTGATGTGTACCTTACCAGCACTCGTAGTAGCTCCTGGGTATTCGATTCCGGTGCAGTTGCTCACATTTGTAACTCAAAACAGGAGCTGCGGAATAAACGGAGACTGGCGAAGGATGAGGTGACGATGCGCGTCGGGAATGGTTCCAAGGTCGATGTGATCGCCGTCGGCACGCTGCCTCTACATCTACCCTCGGGATTAGTTTTAAACCTCAATAATTGTTATTTAGTACCAGCTTTGAGCATGAACATTGTTTCTGGATCTCGTCTTATGCGAGATGGCTACTCTTTCAAATCGGAGAATAATGGTTGTTCTATTTATTTGAGAGATATGTTTTATGGTCATGCCCCGCTGGTCAATGGTTTATTTTTGATGAATCTTGAACGTAGTGATACACATATTCATAGTGTAGATGCCAAAAGATGTAAAGTTGATAATGATAGTCCCACATACTTGTGGCATTGCCGCCTTGGTCATATTGGTGTCAAACGTATGAAGAAGCTCCATTCGGATGGACTTCTAGAGTCTCTTGATTATGAATCATTTGACACGTGCGAACCATGCCTCTTGGGCAAGATGACCAAGACTCCGTTCTCCGGAACAATGGAATGAGCGACCAACTTATTGGAAATCATACATACCGATGTGTGCGGTCCAATGAGTGTTGAGCCTCGCGGAGGCTATCGTTATGTTCTCACCCTCACAGATGACTTGAGTAGATACGGGTATATCTATTTGATGAAACACAAGTCTGAAACCTTTGAAAAGTTCAAAGAATTTCAGAATGAGGTTGAGAATCAACGTGATAGAAAAATAAAGTTCTTGCGATCGGATCGTGGGGGTGAATATTTAAGTCATGAATTTGGCACACACCTTAGAAGCTGTGGAATTGTTTCACAATTGACACCGCCCGGCACACCTCAACGTAACGGTGTGTCCGAATGTCGAAATTGTACTCTGTTGGACATGGTACGATCTATGATGTCCCTCACCGATTTACCGCTATCTTTTTGGGGTTATGTTTTAGAAACTGCCGCATTCACTTTAAATAGGGCTCCGTCGAAATCCGTTGAGACGACTCCGTATGAACTTTGGTTTGGCAAGAAACCGAAGCTGTCGTTTCTGAAAGTTTGGGGTTGCGATGCTTATGTCAAGAAACTTCAACCTGAAAAGCTCGAACCCAAATCGGACAAATGCGTCTTCATAGGATACCCAAAGGAAATGATTGGGTACACCTTCTACCACAGATCCGAAGGCAAAGTCTTTGTTGCCAAGAATGGATGCTTTCTGGAGAAAGAGTTTCTCTCGAAAGAAGTGAGTGGGAGGAAAGTAGAACTTGATGAGGTGACAGTCACCCCTCCTGTACCGGAAAGTAGCGCAGCGCAGGAAAATGTTCCTGAGGTGCCTGCACCGACAAGGGAGGAAGTTAATGATAATGATCATGAAGAAACAGATCAAGTTACTACTGAACTTCGAAGGTCCACAAGGGTACGTTCCGCACCAGAGTGGTACAGCAACCCTGTCCTGGAAATCATGTTGTTAGATAACGGTGAACCTTCGAACTATGAAGAAGCGATGGCGGGCCCGGATTCCAATAAATGGCTTGGAGCCATGAAATCCGAGATAGAATCCATGTATGAAAACAAAGTATGGACTTTGGTGGACTTGCCTGATGACAGACACGCCATAGAAAACAAATGATGTTTAAGAAGAAGACAGACGCGGATGGTAATGTGATCATCTATAAAGCTCGGCTTGTCGCTAAGGGTTATCGACAAGTTCAAGGGATTGACTACGACGAGACTTTCTCTCCCGTAGCGATGCTGAAGTCAGTCAGAATCATGTTAGCTATGGCCGCATTCTATGATTATGAGATATGGCAAATGGACGTCAAAACAGCATTCCTTAACGGCTTCCTCAAGGAAGAGTTGTATATGATGCAACCGGAAGGTTTTGTCGATCCAGAGAACGCTAACAAGTTATGCAAGCTCCAGCGCTCGATTTACGGGCTGGTGCAAGCATCTCGGAGTTGGAATATTCGCTTTGATGAAGTGATCAAAGCGTTTGGATTTATACAGACTTATGGAGAAGCCTGTATCTACAAGAAAGTGAGTGGGAGCTATGTGGCATTTCTCATATTATATGTGGATGACATATTGCTGATGGGAAATGATATAGAATTCTTGGAAAATGTAAAGGCCTACTTGAATAAAAGTTTTTCAATGAAGGACCTTGGAGAAGCTGCTTACATATTAGGCATCAAGATCTATAGAGATAGATCGAGACGCCTCATTGGTCTTTCACAAAATACATACCTTGACAAAATATTGAAGAAGTTCAATATGGATCAGTCAAAGAAAGGATTCTTGCCTGTTTTGCAAGGTATGAGATTGAGCAAGGCTCAGTCGCCGACCACGGCAGAAGATAGAGAAAAGATGAGTGTCATTCCCTATGCCTCGGCCATAGGTTCTATCATGTATGCCATGCTGTGTACCAGACCTGATGTGAACCTTGCCATAAGTTTGGTAGGGAGGTACCAAAGTGATCCCGGTACGGAACACTGGACAGCGGTGAAGAACATCCTGAAGTACCTGAAAAGGACTAAGGATATGTTTCTCGTTTATGGAGGTGACGAAGAGCTCGTCGTAAAGGGTTACGTCGATGCTAGCTTCGACACAGATCTGGATGACTCTAAGTCACAAACCGGATACGTGTATATTTTGAACGGAGGGGCAGTCAGCTGGTGCAGTTGCAAACAGAGTGTGGTGACAGCGTCTACATGCGAAGCGGAGTACATAGCTGCTTCTGAAGCAGCGCAGGAAGGAGTCTGGATGAAGGAGTTCATCACCGACCTAGGAGTCATTCCAAGCGCGTCAAGCCCGATGACTCTCTTCTGTGACAACACTGGTGCTATTGCTATTACCAAGGAGCCCAGGTTTCACAAGAAGACCAAGCACATCAAGCGTCGTTTCAACTCCATCCGGAATTATGTTCAGGATGGAGATATAGATATTTGTAAAGTGCATACGGATTAGAATGTCGCAGACCGTTGACTAAACCTCTTTCACGAGCAAAACATGATCAACACCAGAACTCTATGGGTATTCGATTCATCACAATGTAACTAGATTATTGACTCTAGTGCAAGTGGGAGACTGTTGGAAATATGCCCTAGAGGCAATAATAAAAGTGTTATTATTATATTTCCTTGTTCATGATAATCGTCTGTTATTCATGCTTGAATTGTATTGTACGGAAACAGCGATACATGTGTGAATACATAGACCACAATGAGTCCCTGGTAGGCCTCTAGTTACAAGTTCGTTGATCAACAGATGGTCACGGTTTCCTGACCATGGACATAGGATGTCAGTGATAACGGGATCACATCATTAGGAGAATGATGTGATGGACAAGACCCAATTATGAGCATAACACGAGATCGTATAGTTCGTAATGCATAAGCTTTTCGGTGTCAAGTATTTATTCCTTAGACCATGAGGTTTTACAACTCCCGGATGCCGTAGGAGTACTTTGGGTGTGCCAAACGTCACAACGTAACTGGGTGGCTATAAAGGTACGCATCGGGTATCTCCGAAAGTGTCTGTTGAGTTGGTACGAACCGAGACTGGGATGTTGTCACTCCGTATGACGGAGAGGTACCTCTGGGCCCACTCGGTAAGACATCATCATAATGAGCTCAATGTGACTAAGTAGTTAGTCACGGGATGATGGATTACGGATCGAGTAAAGAGACTTTCCATGACGAGATTGAACAAGGTATCGGGAATACCGATGATCGAATCTCGGGCAAGTACCGTACCGATGGACAAAGGGAATGACATACGGGATTGAGTGAATCCTTGACACGGTTGTTCATCCGATGAAGATCATCGAGGAACACGTGGGAACCAACATGGGTATCCAGATCCCGCCGTTGGTTATTGACCGGAGAGTCGTCTCGGTCATGTCTACGTGTCTCCCGAACCCGTAGGGTCTACACACTTAAGGTTCGGTAACGCTAGGGTCGTAGAGATACATGCACGTGGAAACCCGAAAGTTGTTCGGAGTCCCGGATGAGATCCCGGACGTCACGAGGAGTTCCGGAATGGTCCGGAGGTAAAGATTGATATATAGGAAGTCCAGTTTCGGCCATCGGGTGATCTCCGGAGGTCACCGGGAGCGTCCCGGGACCACCGGAGGGGCCCCCGGGGTCCACCGGGTGGGGCCACCCATCCCGGTGGGGCCCCTAGGCCGCAAGGGGAAGTGCCCAGCCCTAATGGGCTGACGCACCACTAGGGGCCCACCTCCCCATGCGCCCAAGGTTGAAACCCTAGGGGGGAGGGGGCGCCCCACTAGCCTTTGGGGGCAAGGAACCCCCCCTGGCAGCCGCCCCCCTGCAGATTGGATCTGCAGGGGCCCTGGCGCACCCCCTGGCCCCCTATATATATGTGGGAGGGAGAGGGCTGCCGCACCCTTGCCCTGGCGCCTCTCCCCCTCCCGTCACACCTCCATACTCCAACGCAGGGCGCCCGGCGAAGCCCTGCTGCGATCTCCACTGCATCCGTCATCACGCCGTCGTGCTGCCGGATCTCTGACGACTTCTCCTCCCCCCTTGCTGGATCAAGAAGGAGGTGGCGTTGCTGCACCGGACATGTGTTGAACGCGGAGGTGCCGTCCGTTCGGCGCTAGATCATCGGTGACGAAGAACGCGAAGAGTACGACTACTTCATCCACGCTTCTTCGAAAGCTTCCGCTCGCAATCTCCATGATGGTATGTAGATGCACTCTTACTCGCTCGTTGCTAGATGTCTCCATAGTTGGATCTTGGTGAAAGCATAGAAAATTTTGAATTATGCTACGTTCCCCAACAAGATCAACTCTTGTAACCCTAGATTCATCAAGATCAATCAAGCAGGAAGTAGGGTATTACCTTGATCGAGAGGGCCTGAACCGAGGTAAACATCGGGTCCCCAATCTCCTGTTACCATCAATCCTTAGACGTACATCTTGGGCACCCCTACCCGAGATCTGCCGGTTTTGACACCGACAACAGGTGCAGAGCAAAGTCCACCGGATATTGTGGGGTTCCTTCACGGCGTTCATCCTCGGCATAGAAACACAAGACCTGATTTGTTTTTAAGGCCCACTATACGAGATCATTGTTACCCTGGTTTTATTTACACCGTCGGTTATCTTACGTTGGACCATGACAAACATGATAGTCATAGCAAAAGACAAAGGTGACAAGAATACATCATCGAGTGTGGGTCTGGCTTGTTAGCTAGTCTGACGTGATGGACTCGTCCAAACGTGTCCGATGTCTCTATATCTACTCCACACATGTATTGTGTATGAGGGGTGTCTGTCAGCCCAGACGTATGGGTTGGGTTTGGGAGCCCTAATTGGTGTCACTTCGGTCCGCGGGATGCCTAGTCTATCTACTCGAATGACATCGTTTGTAGATGCTTTTTAGTGTGTTGATAAGCTATTGCTAGCAGAATATAACCATGTCATCGTGGAATAAAAACACGTGGTCTCTCGCAAAACCAAAAGGGCAGTGATGTGCGCCGGTGCCCCGACCCAAATTTGGGCCAGTCGGCCCGGATCCACCCGATTAGATCGACAGGAACAGTTTGATGCCTCGTTGTCTTTGTCAATTCACTGGTACGAAGGATCCTTTATGCGTCTCATCGCCCCCTTCCATCTCACCGGCTGTGCATCTTCTCCTGTCGCCGCCTCTCGCCGGCCGTCCTCGCCGCTGGTCGCTGTCCTAGTCATCGATCAGAGCCCTTGCAGGCTGTCCTCGTCGGCGTCTTTCACCCATGCAACAGATGCATATTGCAGTTGCATGTGCAACTCCGTTGTGTGACGGCCGTAGTTCACTGGCTTGCTCGCCGCCACTCATGCCTGATGCCCTCGACGTATCTCGCCATCCCTCATTGCCCATAATAGCAAAAAGTGGTCACTAGTTAGTAGTTTTCGCCGTCGCTGGTTGAAGGAAAAAAAAAACGTGGTTGTAGCACCAACTCAACGCCGGTGATGGCTTGTAGCTAAACGAGGCGTTGTTGCCGTCCCGTCCGATTCACATCTCTGTCATGAATGGATGTAGCAAAAATTATCGCCAGTCGTAGCAAAAATTGACAACGGTCGCAGCAAAAAATGTCATCTCCGCCGCCATGGGTCGTAGGTCCACCGTGGGCCGCAGATGGATGTAGCAAAAAGCCGTCGCCATGGTGGCAGAAAGCTAACAGAGTTGCAACAAAAAAAATCACGTTCGGCCACCGTGCATGCCATTTCTCCGGCTTGAAGCTTTTCAAAAGAACCGTTGCAGCTATCTCGCATCTAGTTGCAGCTTTTTTGGTTTGCGCGGTGCCCTCCTCCCAGCTTCCCCGTCTCTGTTTGAAACTTTCGAAGAAGCCGGTGGTAACTTCCTTGGACACTAGTTGTAGCATTTTAGGTACTGTTTGCAGCTTCTCTGCGCCATTTGGAGACTCCGTTCCCTTTTTTGGTTACAACAAAAATTACCCTGCTCGTAGCATTTTGTATCAGCTCCGTCGATTGCCAGTCGCAGCTCCACCGCCGCTGGTTGTTGGTTCCAACTCGTCAACAAAAAATCATGGACTCACCTGAACAAAATAGCCCGTAGCCATGGCTGTGGGATGCAGCACGCAACCACACGAGTTCCAACGGCGAGCACATCGGTTGCAGCATTTGGGGGGCTCGAGCTTTGAGGGAAAGAAGGAGGGAGTGTGACCGTGACACAAGCATCGGAGGGCGGACGAGGTTGCAACCATGACGGAGCGCATCAAAGGAAAGAGAGTTCTATGGGCGCGTGCTTGTGCAAGCAGTGGCGTCGCCAGGGGGCTGCCGCGGCCATGACTTGGTGCCGGAGGTAGCGGCCATGGCAACTCCAAAGGAGAGATGAATGGTTTCGATTGGAAAGAGATAAGGAGTGAGCCTACGTGAGAGGTCAGTTTTGATCCCGCGTCCAGCACGTGACCGGTGGAACAGTTCGGCCGGCGCACGGGTGGGAAACATTTGCCAAAGCAAAAAGAAGAGTATAATTTCAACAACGATGACATCACCACCGAAAGACAATTTCGCGGCTAAAAAATTGTTGGGCCAAGAAAAGAAAAAGGCCGATCTGGAGTGTGCTGTTTCGTGCTGGAACGCGAAAGGCCCAGTACAACGATTTGGGAGGGGGGAGCTGGCGGGCGGGCAGGCAGGCGCCGCGGGATTTCCGCATTATTTTAAAACTTTTACCGCCCACCTCTCGCCAGCACGTGCGCTCCACTCCATCCAAAATTCCCCAATCCTCGCAAGCGAAAATCCCAGAGCTATAGCAGCGCAGCGCGGGCTTCTTCTCCCTCCCTCCTCTTCGAAATCGCGTGTTTTGGCGGCCATCTTCCCTCCCATTCCTCCAATCCCCCCTACATAACACAACCGCCGCCGCCTCCCATCTCC
>LR738713.1:93966773-94005123 GCA_902687465.1 Secale cereale | reverse complement strand
AGCCTGGAGAAGAAAATATAGCTATCTTCAACGGGCGTCCAAAAAAAGCTCCGCACGCTATAAAATTGTTTTTTCGGCGCCGAACAGTTCCAACAGAAGCTGTAAAATTGTGTGCGCGCTAAAAAATTTTGGGCACGCGCTGAAAAACGCCATCGCGCGCACTATATTTTGAGCGCCGGATTGGGCGCGCTTCACATTTTGCACTGCGTGCTGTTTTGGGCGTGCGTTTTTGGTCGTCTGCTAAAGCAATGTTGATCCCGACGCATTAAAAGTGCTACAGTGGCGCGCTATAAATTTTATTGGGCGCGATTTTTTTTTTGCGGTCGTTGGAGATGCTCTTAGCTAGTTCATGAGCCACCGATTGCTATCCCTATTATGAGCGAAACTAACATGATTAAAATCTAAAATCAAATAAAAGCAATCATAATAAATGGCACCAGCTACCGAACTTGATCTTCCTTTTTTACAGAGTCAAAACTACATCAGCATCGTCATACACCAGCTTTATTTGTTACATCCAACTGTCCTTGCCAAGTTTAGACCAAACCTGACTTCTGTCGCCTCGGCGGTGAACGCATGGAAACAAACTCATCTTCTTGTTTGTAGTTGCTATAAACTTGTCGTTGTGATCACGAATAATAGCACTGACCATTCATTCTAGCTGATCATCATCGAATCCGGCATCAACATTTAGTTTCATGTAACCCGTCCTACGTTTCGTCCAAACAACTTTACGGATTTTTGCTTTTGGACTGCATGTGATAACAAAGTTTGCTGCCATCCCTCTTATTGTTAGATTAATTTCGGCCGCATTTTGTGTCTGTTCACCATGATTATCTTCTTTCATACCATAAATACCACGCATCAGTAGCCATAGTTTCTCGTAAGTTTGGGAGGCCGAGAGCATGCACATCATGACCCCGAAGACATAGAAAATGCTCTAGTATCTCTTCTCCAGTAAGATTGGCTCGACATGTTTTGTCTTATAATATCACGAATTTCTAATAATTTCCATACTGCCGTCGCCTTATGACATTCAATAAACAAGTGCTTCAAATTATTAGGACCAAAATTGCATGCTGGGCAGTGCACCTTTACCTTCATATGCTTCGCTGCTAATATTGCCTGACATGGAATGGCACTATGTAGTGCCCTCCTTATAAAAATCTTGATCTTGGTCGGACATAAAAGTTTTCACACTGAATGCCATATATCTGTGTTGGTGGATGATCCTACATTTTTATGAAGTTTATCACCAAACAGAAACTCCCACTCCCCATGATAGGTCGAACAACACCGTAAAGAACCCGGTTCTCGAGGGGTTCCATGCTATGAAGTCTGTCATTACACTCTTCAAGTATGAACTGCAGGGCGAGCAAAGGGCTAGGCCACGTGTCCGTTTTACTGCGTGGAAGAGAGGAAAAAGTGCTTCGCTGGATGTCTCTCCCACAGTTAACCCTACCATGCTAAATTCGTGATGGATCCTTTCCTTCCCCGCGAAGGTAGAAATGGCTCGGGATTTGACATCTCTCTCGTTTCCTCTTTCGCCGCCTCCGCCGACACTCTCCTCAGGTTTGAAGCCCACATAAGCGAGCTCTCACTCGTTTCTTCTCCCATGTAATCAGACGACACGAGAGTCACCAGCAAGAGAGCACACAACCACACCAACCTCGTCGTCTCGAGAGAGGAGTGGGTGGGAGGAGAAGGCGGTGGCGGTTTCGGTCTGTGATCTGCCTCGACGCGGAAGGCGGCAAATTGATCCGACGGAAGTGGCCGCCGGGAGGATGGGAGGAGGAAGCCATCGTTGGCCGGCTGAGGGTGAGCAGGTCTGGATCCGCGCGCCGACTCCTTCTACATCATGTTCTCAACGCCCGCCCCTTCCCTTTTCCAACTCCTTCCTATTGATTCCTGGGTGTTATTTAATCAAATCAGGGGTGCTTTTAGCTTCCTCTAATCTAGTGTGAAGCAACGTGCTCATCGCCCATGCTCATCCTCCTCGTCTCATTATCGTAGGTGAGATATCATGTCCTCTCTGGGTCTCTCGTCGATCTTGTGTTGCTATTGTGCTATGTGTTGCATGCCAAAACTTATTGGAGAGTGGCATGTCTTTCAGCAGTCTGCACCCCACCGGGTGTGGTGCCCGGTGGAATTGACTTATTAGCTCGCATGCACTTGCTTAATTAATCCTGCATGGCGTCGATGTTTTCTGCTGGTTTTCCATGACTAGGTGATTT
The DNA here is from genome assembly GCA_902687465.1 of Secale cereale. Classification (NCBI taxonomy): domain Eukaryota; kingdom Viridiplantae; phylum Streptophyta; class Magnoliopsida; order Poales; family Poaceae; genus Secale; species Secale cereale. Next base: position 94,002,889 of record LR738713.1, on the reverse strand, counting down.
TCCAATGGGTTATGCGTCCATGCGTAAAAAATCAGGTTTGTGGCAGGGACACATGGTTATATCTACTAGATTACTGATAGAATTGCTTCCCCGCAGGCCCTCTGCTGTATTTTATATTAAGGACATGTCACACCCTGATTTTCATGCCACAACACTTAAGCTAATAATCATGCTAAAACATGGTTTGGCAAAAACTTTTGAGTGTTTTTGACCTTGCTTGATTGGTTTTCTGTTTGCTGTTTGCAAATGCTCTAAAAATCAAATAAATCATCCAACTCTTATACTTCATCTCCTTGATCCAAAACCTTTTCCCAATGATCATGCCATGTGTATAGACCAGTATAGCATTATCTTATAAAAGTATTTTGGCCAAATAGTATTTTCTAAAATTAGTTTTCCAAAAACCCTTGAATTGAGGTTTGTACTGCAAGTACCTTATTTAGGGTGTGAAAAATCTTTCAAAAGTATATTTGAATCCTATTAGGTATAGGACTCCCATAAACCACAAAAGTATAATTTTAAAAGTTATTTTCCTATTTTATTTAAAGTTTTCTTTAGGCCAGGAATAGTCTTTAATAGGTAAAAATTATTTAACTATTTCAAAAATATTTTCCAAAATTCAGAGAGACTCCTAGGACATATATTGTCCATATATAAGAGTTTCAACACATGGTCATGTTCAAAATATTGGGCAAATCCTTCCAAAACCCTTTCTGGATATTTCAAGCTTTTGAAATATTTACAAAGGAAATATTCTCTAAATATTTCAGGGAAATTCTATCATGTCAAATATGACATATTTGATGATCTTACAAAGCCTCATGCCTTGAAGATCAAGAAAACATCATCAAATCCCCTCAAAACCACTTCTGTCCATTTTAAAGTTTGAGCAACTTTACATTGCCAAACTTGTCCAAATGCTCTCAAACTTGGTGCACATGCTAAAATTTTCTAAATATGCACCTATGTCAAATGGCACAAGTTTTGGAGAAGGATAACTTGATCTAAATGCCCCAAAACCCTTTCTTACCAAATCCAAATTTGAACAACTCTACATTACCAACTTTTTACTTGTGACCTCAAATTTTGCGGACATGATCACAACCACAAATGATGACACTACACCAAGTGGTGCATCAAGGAGGGATGATTTGCATGACTGAATCTTGGAAAAGTCATTTCTGCTGATTTCTAGGGTCTAGCAAAGTTACATTGGCAAGTTTCTTCAAATGAGCTCAAACTTGGTGGAATACCCTATTTCTATATGCCATTTGATCCTGTTAAGTCTCATGTCAAGTGGAGTTAATTTGCTTGCCCAAATTTAAATCAAACACCATCAATCACTTTTCAAAAATCACCATTTTGACAACTTACACTATTCTCCTTGAGCTCAACTTTTTACCACAGCTCCTCCTAGTCCTCTCCTACCTCCAATAACTCTCCCGTGGCCATTTTGCAATGATTGAGGGGTAAAATACCCCATTTACCTCCCTGGACAGCCCCTCTCTCCCTCTTCTTCTGCCTCTCTCCTCTTCCACTGGGTCACCAGGGCATCTGTCACACCCTGCATTTTGTAACATGTCATGTGCATCAATGAAACATGAAAATTTGGGCTAGCAAATTTTTTTGGCATCATTTGGCTTTTATTTGAATTAAGCTTTTTGCCTCATGTGTTTTTCTTGTGCTCATTAAAGTCAACTATTACCTCTTGTAGAATTCATCTCCATACCCAAAACTTCTGCCCAATGATCATGCCAAGTGTTATATAGCAGTATAGTATTTTCTTATAAAATTATTTTGGCCAAAATGTATTTTTAAAATTTAGTATTCCAAAAACCCCTGAATTGAGGTTTGCACTGCAAGTGCTTGATTTAGGGTGAGAAAATTATTTCAAAAAGTGTATTTGAGACCTAGTAGTCATAGGACTCCCAGAAACCACAAAAGTATAATTTTAAAAGTTATTTTCCTATTTTATTTAAAAGCTTTTTCTTAAGGCCAGAGATGGTCTTTAATAGGGAAAAATTATTTAAGTGTTTCAAAAATAGTTGCAAAAATTCAGGGAGACTCATAGGACATATATTGTCCATATATAAGAGTTTCAACACTTGGTCATGTTCAAAATAATGGGCTAATCCCTCAGAAACCCTTTCTGGATATTTCAAGCTTTTGAAATATTTACAAAGGAAATATTCTCCAAAAATTCCACGGAAATTCTATCATGTCATATATGACATATTTGATGATCTTGCCAAGTCCCATGCCTTGGGAAGCAAGATAGCATCCTCAAAACCCTTCAAAACCATTCTGTCCATATTTGGAGTTTGAGCAACTTTACATTGCCAAACTTGTCCAAATGCTCTAAAACTTGGTGCACATGCTAGGATGGCCTAATAAGGCAACTAGACCAAATGGCACAAGATTGGGAGTAGGGTAACTTGATCAGAATACCCCAAAACCCTTTCTGTTCAAATTCAAATTTGAACAACTTTACATTACCAACTTTTTATCTGGAGCTTCAAACTTTGTGAGCATGATCCATACCCCAAATGATGAAACTACACCAAGTGGTGCATCAAGGGAAGATGATTAGCTTGATGATGAAGCCATTTCTGTTGTTTTCTAGGGTTCACCAAAGTTACATTGGCTAGTTTCTTCAAATGAGCCCAAATTTGGTGAAACACCCTATTTCCTTATGAAATTCAATCCTGTTAAGTGTCATGGCTAGTGGAAATCATTTGCTTGACCAAAACTTGATCAAACACCTTCTGCCATTTTACCAAAACCATCATCTTGGCCTCTTTTACTATTTACTTTTGCCTCAACTTTCTACCACAGCTTCATCTAGTTACATTCTACCTCCAGTAACTCCCCCATGTCCATAGCTCCATGATTGAGGGGTGAAAACCCCAATTCACCTTGCTGGACAGCCCATTTCTACTCATTTACCAGCTTCACTCCTCCCTCATTGATCATCCAGAGCATCCAAGGCCTCACCTGAGTTGTTTACTTCGTCCTGGACCCCCCAGACACGACGGACACGCCCAGAGAGCCAATGGAATGCCGTGGCATGCCATAAGCACGCTCCAGAGCGCGCTACAGTGCGCACCCGCACTGTAGCTTCGCCCAATCGCTTGCCGCCGACCACCTCGTGCTCCTCCCTCGCGCCTACCGATGCGCCTCGATGTCTGCGACCTCTCCCGGCGCTGTCCCCCTCCTCCTCCTCCCTCGAGTGACCGCCCTCGCACGCGCGCCGGCCGCCCGCAAGCTCCACTCGTCGGCCTCACACGCGCGCGCCCTCTGGAGCATCCCCCGCTCCCCCTCTTCCTTCCCTCCGCCCTGGAATTCGTCCAGCAACACCCCAGACGCAATCCCGTCGCCTCCCGTGCACTGTGGCGTCGAGCAGAAGCTCGCCGGCGCACAGGTCCACGGGACCTCGCCGCTCCCCTATAAATAGGGCCTCCGAGCCCCTCCTCTCTTCACCAACAGCCTCCCCACACTCCCAGTAGCACTCCAGCACCACCCACTCGCCCCCAGGAAGCCTTTGTGCTCGGGATCGACCAGAGCTCCGCCGCGTCGGACGATCGGAGATCTCGCAGTACAGCCCCTCTCCGCCCCGATTCTTGCTCGATCTGGAGCCGCCGTACCCCACTGACTCGTTCCCCTTCTTCTCCCACTCCTATTGCAGCCCGGAGCGAGCCAGCCAGGATCTTCCCGACGTTCCTCCGCCGCGTGTCCTCGCCGCCGGCGAACCAGGCCTCTCCGGCGAGCCGCACCACCACCACTGGAATGACGACGCACTGCTAAGCCCGTTCCTACCCTCAGCTTGCCCCGCCGTGCCCGGAATCGCCGCCGGTGAGCTCGCCGTTGCTCTGGCCGTGAGGTTGAAGATGACAGGCAGGCCCCACCTATCATCCTCACCACTCTCTCTCCCCTCTCTGCCACTGACCGTCGGGCCCCGCCCGTCAGGTTTAAAAACCCTGACGCGCGCGCTGGCGCCCCAGCGGTGGGCTATTCGCCCTGGGCCGTGCACTGTGGCCGTTCTGGCCCAGTGGCACAAGACTTTTTCTCTTTTTCTTTTTCTGTGACTATTTCAAATAATTTCACAGAAATAAATATTTGTCCAAATGAATTAATTCCAACTCCTAAAATCTTGTAAAATTCCAACCTATTTAATGGTGTCACTTTCACTCATATCCATGAACCTTTTCTGTCCTATTCAAATTTAAATTCATATTTGAACATTAAAACTTCTGTTCAAAAATCCTTAGATCCCATTCTGCAACTCCAAAACTCCAACTAAGAATTTTTGCCATCTTAGTTTTCCCTCTAGTATTTAACAAAAATAAGTTGACATTTTTCTGAGCACTTTGATTTTTCTGTTTTTATTGTGGTCTTATTTTCCCGTTATTATTTTGCGACGATTAGATACCGTATTTGACGAGGTTGCTGAAGAAGAAGGTGGAGAAGGATTTGAAGACTTTGAAGACCAAGCCAATCCACGCAAGCAGCCCTTTGACCATGATACACTTGTGTTCTTGGGAACCCATTTGTTTCCGAATGCATGATGATAAGAGTTACGGTGGTGACCTAGTTAAGAACCACCACATGATGCATGCTTACTCATGATCTTGCTATGTGCTAGATGTCATGCATATGATTAATAGTGATGCTTAGTGATGCATGTGTGCCGTGAAACCTTCGTGGTTGCATTCTTTTCAAAAAACCCATCGGGTGCCCCTAATGCCCGAGGGTGATATTGAGTTAGGTCATCACTTGAGGAAGAAGTGATGTGCCGGTAAAGATCTTGTGCATGGGTGAAATGATGGATTAGATTTATGTGTGACTACCGTCCCAACCAAACATGTGCAACCACTCTACCCCTTATGGGACGGGGCATTATTGATTACTTAGGTCGATACTAGCATGGTGCCCGCATTACTAGTGACGGGAAGACTTGAGGTCTTTCCCGGGATGGGGTCGTGCTTGGATAGACGACCATGACTGTTTTTACAGGGCACCGGACACACCGTTGGTCCCTTCGGGTACGCGTGACATTGAAATTAGGGCAAGTCCCATGATCTATTGTTTGTACTCGAGGGCCGTGTACCAACGAGTGGACCCTATGTTAGTGTCGTCTAAGGAAAGATAATGACCGGGTGCTTCCCCCGAGTACTTGAGGTACTGCGGGATCGTGGGTGACACGAAAGCTTCCCGGATCTTGTGAGTAAAGTGTGCAACCTCTGCAGAGTGTAAAACTATTCGAATAGCCGTGTCCACGGTCATGGACAGTTGGGTGGTGCTACTTTAACTATGTCCAGAGTTTTACTTCATCGGTGAAAGTATGTGTGTGTGATGAGTCAAGGTGGTGACTTGGCTCGTTGAGTTAAATCCTATTCATGTTGATATCGGTAACCTGTCCTCAAGGTTACGTGAAATTATTGATGCATATACTTGATGGTAGAATATTTATTCTAGCTCGATGCTAGATTGCTCATTGTTGTTCAAATTGCATTGTTACTTTGAACCAAATCATGGGTTGCTTGCGAGTACATGCAAAGTACTCATTGGTTGCCACTGGTTATTTAATTGGCCAGGCATGGAGGAACAGGAATATGAAGAAGAGTTTTATGGAGACGAACATGCAAACTAGGAAGCTATCCCAGTCAGAATGCCTGTAGGGTTAAGGCAGATGGCATGGGTTCTACTTATCATCGAAGACTTCCGCTATTTGAGTTATTTGCTATTCAGCCCGTGAGGCTTTATCTATGTAAGACTTGGCCATAATGGCCTTAATTTGTGTAAGACGGTATGTATGGATGTAAGACTCTTGTTATTCAGCTTTTGTGTGTTCAGTGAGCATTGATCTCTGGGATCACTGTACACGTGCATTCGGTGATCTCGACTTCTAAGTCGGGGTCCCCACAGAGATGGTATCAGAGCCATCCTGACTGTAGGAAGCCTTAGTTAGCATGGGCGTTAGTTAGATGAGACCCCTTTTTCAAAAACCTTCTGAACCTCTCTTCTTTTCTAAACCTTACCAACCTGAGATTTCATCAACTTATTAACCTCTCCTATTCCACCTTTGTAGATGGCCGCTGTACCCGAAGAGCACCTGACCACTGGGTTTCCCTTGCTTCTCGAGGATAGCCTCCAGGAGTGCCAGTTCCACCGAGCACCCATCCTCACCTACCTTGAGCATTGGGTTAGCGACACTGAGGTGGAGTACCATGTGGAAGTGATCGTGAAGGCAAACGATCCTCCCACAAGTTGGTTCTTTGAGGGACCCCAGATGGCAACATTACCACTCGCTGTCGAGGCTGCTGCACTCAAGGCACTAACCCGTCTCCGCGAGCTTCTTCCGGAGATGGCAGCCAAGATGACAACCCGCTTCTTACCTTACCGGAAGGAAGGTGAAGAAGAAAGCAGCGCACTAGCCCCTCCACTGAAGGAAGGACTCTCGCTTCGGTTCCAGACCTACTTCAGTCTATGTGCCGACACCTTGGCACAAGACTTGGCCTCGGAATCGATGAAGCTCCGCGAAGAACTTCACAAGACCAAGGCACTTCTTCGTCGAGCTCAAGAGAAGACAAATAGGATCAAGAAAGAAGGGGCGCCTTCCGGATAGTCCGCTATCTCATATCGAGGCAGATGTCCCTCCGGAGATGTATCTTCCAAGAATGAAGAACCACCTCGGCGACGTCGGATGACGGCAAGGGAATATCGCAAGCTTTTCCCTGCACCACCGACAAAGCACCGTCGTATCCAACTCCTCCACTCCCCCACGCCCTCAAGTGACAAGGGGGCCCAGACAGATGAAGACAAGGAGGAAGACCCAGAAGAGCCAGAATACGCGACCGAGCACTCCGCCGCTTAGGCATTATTCGCTACTCGGATATGCCAGTTCGTGACCTCTACGGTAGGATAGGTCGTGTAACCCCTATGCGCAGTCGAGTCCTTGTATGGTTCATATGAAACCATCTAGTGTTGCTTTTGTTGTGTTTGGATGTATGTCGTATTCTTCCTTCGGGAATATGTAAACGACTGCATCACCCATTTGGATTTTAATGAATGTGTTTGGCCTTTCGGCCCTTGCATGATTTGATTAGTGTCACACCCACCCCCTTACTAGGCACCCATCTATCTTGCTTTCCCTCTTCCAAGTCATGAGATCTTTTACCGCTCCAACAGGATGCCTGTTGTAACTCGTACTAGTACCTCTACCCAGCAACCTGAAGCCGGAGCATCCGCTCAGTCAGAGGCAGGCCACGACCAAACCAACGACCAAGCTCCACCACCACCTCCTCCAAGCATGGACATGGCTCAGCTTCTCCAAGCTTTCCGAGAGGAACGCCAAGCCAACACCGCAGCCCTTCAGTTGATTGCTCAGGCTGTCACCAACAACCGCCAATCGACGGGGAATGGCAATGGACGTTCCACGTTGGCAGAGTTCAAGAAGCATGCACCGCCAACTTTCATCGAGACTGTTGAACCCCTGGATGCAGACGACTGGGTCCGCACCATTGAGGACTTGCTGGAACTAGTCGGATGCACCGAAGACCGCGAGAAGGTGGCTTATGCAGCCCACTGCCTCGGGGGGACTGCTAGAGCTTGGTGGGATGGATTCAAGGTCATGCATGCTGGACAAGACATCACTTGGGACAACTTCAAGGAAGAATTCCGCAAAGCCCACATTCCTTCCGGGATCATGGCTATTAAAAAGCGTGAGTTCCGAGCCCTGAAGCAAGGAAGTGGCACTGTCAAGGAGTACATGCAGAAGTTCAGTGTTCTGTCAAGGTATGCCCCTAAAGATGTCAGCACTGATGCTGCAAAAAGGGAGCGCTTCATGGAAGGCCTCAATTAGACTCTGCAGTATTCGCTTGTCGTGTGCGACTGCCCAACCTTCCCTGACCTGGTGAACAAAGCACTCATGCTTGAAGACAAGCGGCGTGCTCTGGAAGACACTCGCAAGCACAAGATGGTCAGCAAGGGAAGTTCCAGCAACCAGAAGCCTCACCCGTGGCAGTCAGCCCCGGCCAAGCCAACCTATCAGCAACCAAGAGCTCCTGCACCCCGCACCAATTATCAGCCTCAGCAGTATGCCAACCCAAGGCCAGTATTCAACCCCAATAACAATGGTGGCAACAAGATCAACAATCCAAACCAAGTCACTTGCTTTGGATGTGGTTAGTCAGGACACATCTCAAGGGTGTGCCCCAACAAGAAGCCTGATGCCCCGCGCCCCAATGCGCAGAACCCAGGACAAGGCCGCGGGATGCCACCAAGGAACCCAGCTCCTCGCAACCTGCCTAATCATGGGAAGGGGCGTGTGAATCATGTCACTGCTGAAGAAGCCCAGGAAGACCCGGACATCATGCTGGGTACGTTCCTTGTCAACTCAGCACCTGGAAATGTCTTGTTTGATTCTGGAGCCACGCATTCATTTGTTACTCAAAGATTTGCAATTAAAAGTGGCATGACCCCTACACCCCTGAATAACCCTATGGTGGTACAAACCCCCAGAGCAGAGATGAGAGCCAAGATAGGCTGTAAGGAAGTCAGTATTACCATTAACGGTGTAGACTTCCTAGCAGACCTCATCGCCCTGAGATCACAAGGCTTGGATGTGATCCTAGGCATGAATTGGCTCAGCAAGCACCAAGGCTTGTTAGACTGTGCCAATCGGACTGTCACCGTGACCAATGACCAAGGAGTCGAAGTCAAGTTTGCTCCTAACTCCTCTTCCGCTCAAGCCGTTCAAGTCAACTGTCTGTCTGAAGTTGGTCTAGAGCAAGTATCGGTGGTATGCGAGTATCCTGATGTCTTTCCGGATGAACTACCGGGAATGCCCCCTGACCGTGACATTGAGTTCATCATCGAGCTCGTGCCCGGAGCAGGACCCATCTATAAGAAGCCTTATAGAATGGGGACGGAAGAATTAGCCGAGTTGAAGAAGCAGCTGGAAGAGCAGCTGAGGAAGGGATTTATCCGCCCAAGTGCCTCCCCTTGGGGATCACCTGTTCTGTTTGTGGCAAAGAGGGACGGTACCATCCGCTTAGGCATTGACTATCGCTCCCTCAATGAAGTTACAATCAAGAACAAATATCCACTTCCCAAGATTGAAGATTTGTTTGATCAGCTCAGCGGAGCCAAGGTGTTCTCCAAGATCGACCTTAGATCTAGGTACTACCAGCTGAAGATCAGACCCCAAGATATTTCGAAGACGGCATTCGTAACCAGATATGGCCTGTACGAGTGCACGGTCATGTCCTTTGGGTTGACCAATGCCCCACCTTACTTCATGTATCTCATGAATAAAGTCTTCATGGAATATTTGGACAAGTTTGTTGTTGTCTTCATTGATGACATTCTTGTCTTCTCGAAGACGGAGGAAGAGCACGAGCAACATTTGAGGATGGTCCTAGACAAGCTTCGGGAGCACCAACTATATGCCAAATTAAGCAAGTGTGAGTTCTAGCTGCATAAAGTTGGATTCTTAGGTCATGTCTTGACCGAAGAAGGATTATCAGTTGATCCCGCAAAGATCGAAGCTGTGACCCAATGGAATCTCCAACGACCGTCAAGGAAGTCAGAAGCTTCCTCGGACTTGCGGGCTATTATCGCAAATTCGTGGAAGGATTCTCTAGCATTGCCCGGCCAATGACTCAGCTCCTCAAGAAGGACAAGAAGTTCAAGTGGACGCCAAAATGCGAAGAGAGCTTCCAAGAGCTCAAGAAGAGGTTGACCACCGCCCCAGTTCTGGCAACACCTGATATTCACAAGGAGTTCGTGATATATTGTGATGCCTCTCGAACCGGATTGGGAAGCGTTCTGATGCAAGAAGGCCGAGTCATAGCTTACCTCTCTAGGCAGCTACAACCTCATGAAGAGAACTACGCTACTCACGATCTTGAGTTAGCAGCAGCGGTTCATGCCTTGAAGACATGGCGGCATTACCTCCTAGGGAAACGGTGTGAGATATACACAGACCACAAAAGTCTGAAGTATATTTTCACCCAAAAGGAATTGAACATGAGGCAGCGAAGATGGTTGGAACTCATCAAGGACTATGACCTCAGTGTTCAATATCACCCCGGGAAGGCTAACGTGGTGGACGATGCCTTAAGCAGGAAGGCTTGCTCTTTGAATGCCATTATTCAAGAGAGGCTGCCAGCCTTGTTTAAGGAACTCGAACAATTCAGTTTGGAATTGGTCACCCCTGGATTTCTGGATCATTTGGAAGTCAAACCGACCCTGATGGACGAAGTCAAGAAGGCGCAAGGTGGGCACGCAAGCATTGAAGGCATCAAGAAGAAGATGAAGCTAGGCAAGGCCCCAGGATTCTCTGAAGACGAGCACGGGATTGTTTGGTACAAAGGCCGCATCTGCGTACCAAACCAGATGGAGTTGAAGAACCTGATCCTGCAAGAAGCCCACGACACTCCGTATTCCATCCACCCTGGAGGAACCAAGATGTATCAAGACTTGAAGGAAAGATTCTGGTGGCACAGGATGAAAAGAGAGATTGCAACCTATGTTGCAAAGTGTGATGTGTGCCAAAGGGTCAAGGCTGAATATCAGCGACCCGCTGGATTGCTTCAACCACTCAAGGTTTCTGAGTGGAAGTGGGATAAAGTCGGAATGGACTTCATCACTGGATTACCAAGGTCGAATAGAGGACATGACTCCATCTGGGTCATAGTCGACCATTTGACCAAGGTGGCTCATTTCATTCCTGTCAAGACTACTTATGATGGCAACCGTCTGGCAGCTCTCTACATCGACAGAATTGTAAGCCGTCATGGCGTTCCCAAGGAGATTGTGTCAGATCGAGGAACCCAGTTCACCTCAAGGTTCTGGAAGAAGTTCCAAGAAGCCTTGGGAACCAAATTGTCTTTCAGCACGGCTTTCCACCCATAGACCGGAGGTCAGACAGAACGAGTAAATCAAATTCTCGAAGACATGCTCCGAGCTTATGTCTTGGCATATGGAGCCAAGTGGGAAGATTGCCTCCCTTTTGCCGAGTTCTCCTATAACAACAGTTATCAGTCGAGCCTTCAGATGGCACCATTTGAGGTGTTGTACGGACGCAGATGTCGCACACCCCTCAACTGGTCAGAGACTGGAGAAGGGCTAGTCTTTGGACCGGATATTCTCCGCGAAGCAGAAGAGCAAGTCCAACTAGTCAGAGAACGTTTGAAGGCAACCAAGTCAAGGCAGAAGAGCTATGCTGACACTCACCGTCGGGACATGAGTTTCCATGTCGGGGATCATGTATACCTGCGGGTAACTCCTCTAAAGGGAACCAAGCGTTTCCACGTCAAGGGGAAGCTCGCACCAAGTTTCATTGGACCCTTTGAGATCACTGCACGACGAGGAGAAGTGGCTTACCAGTTGGAACTACCACCTGAGCTATTCGACGTGCACAATGTGTTCCACGTGTCACAACTCCGGAAATGTCTCCAAGTTCCGAACAAGCCTGATCTCTACAAGGATGTTGATCACCAAGCCATTGATCTGCAGCCTGATTTGACCTACCGCGAGAAGCCCATTCGCATTCTGGATGAAGCAGAACGACGGACGCGAAGCCGTACCATCAAGTACTTCAAGGTCCAGTGGAGCAACCACACTGAAGCAGAAGCAACCTTGGAACGTGAAGACTATCTTAGATCCGAGTATCCCGATCTCGTTTAAGACCTAGTTTAGGAATCTCGGGGACGAGATTCTTGTAAGGGGGGTAGGTCTGTCACACCCTGCATTTTTTAACATGTCATTTGCATCAATGAAACATGAAAATTTGGGCTAGCAAATTTTTTTGGCATCATTTGGCTTTTATTTGAATTAAGCTTTTTGCCTCATGTGTTTTTCTTGTGCTCATTAAAGTCAACTATTACCTCTTGTAGAATTCATCTCCATACCCAAAACTTCTGCCCAATGATCATGCCAAGTGTTATATAGCAGTATAGTATTTTATTATAAAATTATTTTGGCCAAAATGTATTTTTAAAATTTAGTATTCCAAAAACCCCTGAATTGAGGTTTGCACTGCAAGTCCTTGATTTAGGGTGAGAAAATTATTTCAAAAAGTGTATTTGAGACCTAGTAGTCATAGGACTCCCAGAAACCACAAAATTATAATTTTAAAAGTTATTTTCCTATTTTATTTAAAAGTTTTTTCTTAAGGCCAGAAATGGTCTTTAATAGGGAAAAAATATTTAAGTGTTTCAAAAATATTTGCCAAAATTCAGGGAGACTCATAGGACATATATTGTCCACATATAAGAGTTTCAACACTTGGTCATGTTAAAAATAATGGGCTAATCCCTCAGAAACCCTTTCTGGATATTTCAAGCTTTTGAAATATTTACAAAGGAAATATTCTCCAAAAATTCCAGGGAAATTCTATCATGTCATATATGACATATTTGATGATCTTGCCAAGTCCCATGCCTTGGGAAGCAAGATAGCATCCTCAAAACCCTTCAAAACCATTCTATCCATATTTGGAGTTTGAGCAACTTTACATTGCCAAACTTGTCCAAATGCTCTCAAATTTGGTGCACATGCTAGAATGGCCTAATAAGGCATCTAGACAAAATGGCACAAGATTGGGAGTAGGGTAACTTGATCAGAATACCCCAAAACCCTTTATGTTCAAATTCAACTTTGAACAACTTTACATTACCAACTTTTTATCTGGAGCTTCAAACTTTGTGAGCATGATCAATACCCAAAATGATGAAACTACACCAAGTGGTGCATTAAGGGGAGATGATTAGCTTGACTTAAACAAGAAGAAGCCATTTCTGTTGTTTTCTAGGGTTCACCAAAGTTACATTGGCTAGTTTCTTCAAATGAGCCCAAATTTGGTGAAACACCCTATTTCCTTATGAAATTCAATCCTGTTAAGTGTCATGGCTAGTGGAAATCATTTGCTTGACCAAAACTTGATCAAACACCTTCTGCCATTTTACCAAAACCATCATCTTGGCCTCTTTTACTATTTACTTTTGCCTCAACTTTCTACCGCAGCTTCATCTAGTTACATTCTACCTCCAGTAACTCCCCCATGTCCACAGCTCCATGATTGAGGGGTGAAAACCCCAATTCACCTTGCTGGACAGCCCATTTCTACTCATTTACCAGCTTCACTCCTCCCTCATTGATCATCCAGAGCATCCAAGGCCTCACCTGAGTTGTTTACTTCGTCCTGGACCCCCCAGACATGGCGGACACGCCCAGAGAGCCAATGGAATGCCGTGGCATGCCATAAGCACGCTCCAGAGCGTGCTACAGTGCGCACCCGCACTGTAGCTTCGCCCAATCACTTGCCCCCGACCACCTCGTGCTCCCCCCTCGCGCCTACCGATGCGCCTCGACGTCTGCGACCTCCCCCGGCGCTGTCCCCCTCCTCCTCCTCCCTCCAGTGACCGCCCTCGCATGCACGTCGGCCGCCCGCAAGCTCCACTCGTCGGCCTCACACGCGCGCGCCCTCTGGAGCATCCCCCGCTCCCCCCTTCCTTCCCTCCGCCCTGGAATTCGTCCAGCAACACCCCAGACGCAATCCCGTCACCTCCCGTGCACTGTGGCGTCGAGCAGAAGCTCGCCGACGCACAGGTCCACGGGACCTCGCCGCTCCCCTATAAATAGGGCCTCCGAGCCCATCCTCTCTTCACCAACAGCCTCCCCACACTCCCAATAGCACTCCAGCACCATCCACTCGCCCCCAGGAAGCCTCTGTGCTCGGGATCGACTGGAGCTCCGCCGCGTCGGGCGACCGGAGATCTCGCAGTACAGCCCCTCTCCGCCCTGATTCTTGCTCAATCTGGAGCCGCCGTACCCCACTAACTCATTTCCCTCCTTCTCCCACTCCAATTGCAGCCCGGAGCGAGCCAGCCAGGATCTTCCCAACGTTCCTCCGCCGCATGTACTCGCCGCCGGCGAACCAGGCCTCTCCGGCGAGCCGCACCACCACCACTGGAACGACGACTCACTACTGAGCCCGTTCCTACCCTCAGCTTGCCCCGTCGTGCCCGGAATCGCCGCCGGTGAGCTCGCCGTCGCTCTGGCCGTGAGGTTGAAGATGACAGGCGAGCCCCGCGTGTCATCCTCACCACTCTCTCTCTTCCCTACCTGCCACTGACCGCCGGGCCCCGCCCGTCAGGTTTAAAAACCCTGACGCGCGTGCGCTGGCGGCCGAGCGGTGGGCTATTCGCCCTGGGCCGTGCACTATGGCCGTTCTGGCCCAGTGGCACACGACCTTTTCTCTTTTTTTTTTCTGTGACTATTTCAAATAATTTCATAGAAATAAATATTTGTCCAAATGAATTAATTCCAACTCCTGAAATCTTGTAAAATCCCAACCTATTTAATGTTGTCACTTTCACACATATCCATGAACCTTTTCTGTCCTGTTCAAATTTAAATTCATATTTGAACATTAAAACTTTTTTTCAAAAATCCTTAGATGCCATTCTGCAACTCCAAAACTCCAACTAAGAATTTTTGCCATCTTAGTTTTCCCTATAGTATTTAACAAAAATAAGTTGACATTTTTCTGAGCACTTTGATTTTTCTGTTTTTATTGTGGTCTTATTTTCCCGTTATTATTTTGCGACGTTTAGATACCGTAGTTGACGAGGTTGCTGAAGAAGAAGGTGGAGAAGGATTTGAAGACTTTGAAGACCAAGCCAGTCCACGCAAGCAACCCTTTGACCATGATACACTTGTGTTCTTCGGAACCCGTTTGTTTCCGAATGCATGATGATAAGAGTTACGGTGGTGACCTAGTTAAGAACCACCACATGATGCATGCTTACTCATGATCTTGCTATGTGCTAGATGTCATGCATATGATTAATAGTGATGCTTAGTGATGCATGTGTGCCGTGAAACCTTCGTGGTTGCATTCTTTTCAAAAAACCCATCGGGTGCCCCTAATGCCCGAGGGTGATATTGAGTTAGGTCATCACTTGAGGAAGAAGTGATGTGCCGATAAAGATCTTGTGCATGGGTGAAATGATGGATTAGATTTATGTGTGACTACCGTCCCAACCAAACATGTGAAACCACTCTACCCCTTATGGGACGGGGCATTATTGATTACTTTGGTCGATACTAGCATGGTGCCCGCATTACTAGTGACGGGAAGACTTGAGGTCTTTCCCGGGACGGGGTCGTGCTTGGATAGACGACCATGACTGTTTTTACAGGGCACCAGACACACCGTTGGTCCCTTCGGGTACGCGTGACATTGAAATTAGGGCAAGTCCCACGATCTATTGTTTGTACTCGAGGGCCGTGTACCAACGAGTGGACCCTATGTTAGTGTCGTCTAAGGAAAGATAATGACCGGGTGCTTCCCCCGAGTACTTGAGGTACTGCGGGATCGTGGGTGACACGAAAGATTCCCGGATCTTGTGGGTCAAGTGCGCAGCCTCTGTAGAGTGTAAAACTATTCGAATAGCCGTGTCCACGGTCATGGACAGTTGGGTGGTGCTACTTTAACTATGTCCAGAGTTTTACTTCATCGGTGAAAGTATGTGTGTGTGATGAGTCAAGGTGGTGACTTGGCTCGTTGAGTTAAATCCTATTCATGTTGATATCGGTAACCTGTCCTCAAGGTTACGTGAAATTATTGATGCATATACTTGATGGTAGAATATTTATTCTAGCTCGATGCTAGATTGCTCATTGTTGTTCAAATTGCATTGTTACTTTGAACCAAATCATGGGTTGCTTGCGAGTACATTCAAAGTACTCATTGGCTTGCCACTGGTTATTTAATTGGCCATGCATGGAGGAACAGGAATATGAAGAAGAGTTTTATGGAGACGAACATGCGAACTAGGAAGCTATCCCAGTCAGAATGCCTGTAGGGTTAAGGCAGATGGCATGGGTTCTACTTATCATCGAAGACTTCCGCTATTTGAGTTATTTGCTATTCAGCCCGTGAGGCTTTATCTATGTAAGACTTGGCCATAATGGCCTTAATTTGTGTAAGACGGTATGTATGGATGTAAGACTCTTGTTATTCAGCTTCTGTGTGTTCAGTGAGCATTGATCTCTGGGATCACTGTACACGTGCATTCGGTGATCTCGACTTCTAAGTCGGGGTCCCCACAGCATCCAAGACCAAATCCCCTTTGTTTACTCCCCCCTGACCCCCTAGACACTATTGGGCAAAGTGGACGCGTCCAGAGCGCGTGAGGACACGGCCATGCCGACCATATGGGCGCTCTGGAGCGCACTACAGTGTGCTCCCGCACTGTAGCCTCGTCCTGCCCGAGGCACCCAACAGCCTTGGGCGTCAGGATGGTGTCTCCCGAGGTGGCCTCGATGTCTGGGACACGGCAACTAGTCAGCCCCCTTCTTCCTCTCTCTCTCCTACCCCTACTCGCACGTGCACCATGGCCGCCTAGAGCTCCAATGAGCACTCTCACACGCGCGCTGCCCTGGCGCATCCCCACTCCTTCTCTCCCTTCCTCTAGGCGTAGACCACCCCTACAAGCGCCCTAGACACGCCCCGGAGAGCCAGCTTTGCCTCCAGCCACGGCAGCGGCTTCGCCGGCGCACGGCCCCGTGGTGAACCTCGGGCTGGCCTATATAAGGCTTCCCCCGAGCCCCCTCTCTGCTCCATTTTCCCCTCTCCCTTCCGTATACGTCCCAGGACAACCCACACATCCTCCCGTCCCCTCCAACCTCTCCTATGGCCGGAGCTTCCCCGCCGGCCGCCGCCAAAATTCTTCCATCAAGACCCCCTCCTCTCCACCTCTCCACTCCAGGGCAACGCCGCCGCCATGTTGAAGCTTTCCCCCGCACTCCACTTCGTCCTCCCCACGCCTGTGTCGCCGTGCCCAACACCGTCGACGCCATCCTCCGCCGTGGCCGATGGGGCGCTCGCGTCTGGCCGTCCCCGTGGTCGTGGCGCACCTCGACAGATGCAGCACGCTCTCCTGAGCATGCTGGTACGCCGCGTGTCGCCGGAGGTGGCCGGTGGCGCCGGGGGGAGGGGACGCCGGCACCCGCTCGGCCTCGCCTCCCCTGCCTCTGCTCTATTCGAGCGGGAGGTAGGCGACGACTTGAGCGCTGGGCCCCGCGCGTCAGCGACCTAGTGGCTGGGCCCCGCCGTTTAAGTGGAAACGGCTTTGGCCGAAACCGCCTAGCCGCCGCAAAGGCGTACTCCCGGCGGGCGCCTTCGACGTGGCCCTTCCCGCTCGCAGCTGAGCTACTGGGCCGTCCCAGTAGCTATCCTCCGCCCGACGCGTGTTTTAGGTATAACCTGAGTATTTCTTTTCTTTTTCTTTTTCTGTAAACTTGTAAAATCTCCCAAATATTCAAATAGTGTCCAAACTTGATGATTCAAATTTCTTCTGGCTCCATAAATCATGATCTATCACATGGTGCTACTTGCACATTTTTCCAGAAATATTTTCTTCACATATATTTATCCAAATGCTGTTTATCCATTTTTGTGATGAACTTTAGAAAATCATAGAGAGCTCAAATTTGATCCAAATGCAATGATTCAAATTCCTAGGTACTTATATGCTCATAACTTAGTTTTGGAACATTTTTCCCAACACTTTCTGTATCACATCAAATATTGGTCCATTTATCCATGTATATAGCCAACTTTGCAAAACCATAGGAAATTCTTTTGAACTCCAAATCAAGTGAAACCAACTCTTAGCTGCTTCTAAAATCATTCCTTGTTAGATGGGTGCCTCTAACCATTTTTCAAAATAATTCTTCTGCACACTTCTCACAGATCCATTAAACCACTTGATTCCATCATATTGAAATGTTCCAAACTATCCATTGATCCAATGCCTATGAAACCACCTTGGTCATTTTTCATATGACCAGAGGTATCCTAGAAAAGTCCAACTCCTATTTTTAGAGCACTTTTATTTTTGCCTTGTTGTGTTGCTTATTATGATTGTTTCCGTCGTTAGTTGACGAAATAGACGGAGTACTTGGAGATGGACCAGAAGGTTTGAAGACTCGGAAGGACAAGGCAAGCAGCCCTTTAACCATGTCCGAGAAACCTTATTATGCATGTCTCATAGCACCTTATTATCAATGCATCGAAATCATGTTGAGGTGGTGACCACTTTGGTTGGTACCTTTGTTACTTTACTATTGAAACTTGCATCGAGCATGACCCTACCTTCCTATGAGGGTTATGTGGGTGGGAGTAGATACATATATGCTATAGTAGTTGGCTACGCAAAATGGGTCAGGGTTATGCATGGAAAGAAACAAGTGTGGTTTGACATACTTGAAAATAACCTAGTGGGTGCCACTAATGCCCCTGGGAGATGATGAGGAACTAGGGCACTACTTGGTGGAGAAGAAGTGTACCGAGGCTTGATGAAAGTGTTGTTTACAGAGATGGATTAGATTTAAGATTTGTTTACCGTCCCAACCAAACATGTGCAACCATTCTACCCTTGTATGGGAAAGGGCATTATTGATTACCTAGGCCGATACTAGCATGGTGCCCGCATTACTAGTGACGGGGGTGACACGAGGTCACTCTCGGGACGGGGTTGTGCTTGGATAGGCAGCCATGACTTTCTTTACAGGGCACCGGACACACCGTTGGTACCCCGTGCTTGTGGTATGAGATGAATATGGGAGCGAGGCTCCACAATTTTTAAGATGCGAAATGTTTGGCACGGGGCTGTTACCAATCGAGTGGACTCTCTGTTAGTGTCGTCTAGGGAAAGATAGTGATCGGGTGCTTACCCCGGGTACTTGAGGTACCGCGGTTCGTGGATGACACGGAAGTTCCCCGGTTCTTGTGGGTAAAGTGTGCAACCTCTGCAGAGTGTCAAACTATTCGAATAGCCATGTCCATGGTCAAGGACAGTTGGGTGGTGCTGCTTAGACTATGTCCTTAAGTTTCTGGAAAACAACACGGTTTGGGTAAATTTGTTGACATGATTGTGAGAAAGTCACGATGAGCTTGAGCAAGAGTTGTTCATAACTCTTTATCGATGTTGATGTCTGTAGCCTCCGGATACTTGTTGCAGATACATGCATGCCCTTATTATATGTTGATCATACTTGCATATGAAAAACTAGCTTTCCGCAAAACTGCCAATTTAGCAGTAGAGCCTTGCATAATTATTCTGCCATCACACTTGGGTTGCTTGCGAGTACATTCGAAGTACTCATTGGCTTGCCACTGGTTATTTTATTGGCCAGGCATGAAAGAACAGGATATGATGAAGATTTCTTGGTAACGAACATGCGAGCTAGGACGCTTCCCAGTCAGAATGCCTATAGGGTTAAGGAAGATGGCATGGGTCCAAGTTGTTACTGAAGATTTCCGCTGCAATGATATACTCAAGACTTGACCATAATGGTCCTATTTGTGTAATACGGTATGTATGGATGTAAGACTCTTGTTAATCAGCTTCTGTGTGTTCAGTGAGCATTGATCTCTGGGATCACTGTACATGTGCATTCAGTGATCACGACTTATGAGTCGGGGTCCCCACAGAGCTGGTATCAAAGCCATCATTACTGTAGGAAGCCTTAGTTATCATGGTCATTAGTTAGGGTAAAACTATTTCCAAACTATTACTAGTTTCCAGAACTATCTATACTCCTCTTCCCTTCTCAGTTTTTCGAAAACTAAGGTATACTTTCCTTATTGATCTCTTCCCCTTCAAAACTTTTGGTCGCTAGAACCCTTATGCCCCTGACCACTGGATTTCCTGTAATCCTCGTGGATAATCTAGAAGGATGATACCTTGCCAAACACTCACCCACCTCTTCTGAACACAAGATTGGCGACACCACAACAAGACGATGCCAACAGAAGATACATCCTCGAGGAATGAAGACATGAAGACCCAGAAGATGGTGACATCCTTGGCACTGCCCCAAGATGACGCGACCTTGGCCTATGATGAACATGGCATGAGTTATGCAAGATCATGGTATACATCGCTAACAGAGTAACCTTGTCACTACCGTTGTTGTATCGGCAACCACCGGTGGATGAGAACCTCGCCATTTGATCCGCCTCACTATAGTGAGTAGGAAAACGGTTCTCTTCGTCCCCCGCTCTTGGTGTCGATGTTGTCATCAACGTAACCGACATGTTGGACCTCTATTATGCCTTGTTACTATCATTGCATAAGGATTACCTACCCAGTACAATCGATGCCTTAGAAGACAAATGAGATCGTCATGAATAAGAAGACAACAGAAGACCAAGTCAATGCTAGCTACGAGGAGACACCTTCACTACATCACCTCATCAGGCGAGAAGTTGTTGAAGATTCTTCAGGCTCAACCCGGATCGTTCATCAAACAACTACAAGGGACATAGCAACACCTGAGGAAGGTTCAGAAGACTGCACGAGGCACAAGGCACGACTGCTGAGTCCGAGAACCCCTAGGGTAGGATGAGTCGTGTACCCCCTATGCGCAGTCGAGTCTGTATGATGGTTCGAATAGAACCATGATTGTGTGTTGCTTGCTTTTATTGTCTGTGTTTTGATATAAGTCACACTTTTGCCCTAGGCAACAAGTACACAGCTATATCACCTTCCTTACCTTGTTTCTTTTGTTTCGGCCTTTTTGCACCTGTTTGTTTACACTTGCACTATAGAACCCCCTTTAGGCATTTCCCTCCTCTATGCTACTTTTCCCTCTCTTCTATCTCCTCAATGAAGACAAGCAAGACAAGAAGTACCAAGGATTCCAACTCGGCAACCAACTAACAATGGAGACTTCTGCTACAACCTCCACGGCCAAGTGCAACCCCGTGAAGTTATGTTTACCCCTCAAGATTAGAAAACCATTCCCAAACCCTTCGAGACTTCGCAGATACCCCATAACGAATCCTTAAGCATGTGCCTAACCCATAGAATTACAAGAGAACCAGTTAAGCCTCTATAACCTTGCACAACACTGGGTTCGTAATGGAACTAGTGGACACAGTGAGTGAGCACATTTTCATCCTAATATAGCACAAGAACTGACGATGCCATAGACATAACAAATTTGAGGATATAGGACAGATGATTTGGTGACTTTATATCGGTGACTTCGAGAAATTATCTGAGGCCTTGATGGATTGTGAGGTTTTCATGTTGGTGGGATCATGATTAATAGAGTAGCGTAACTTTCATCACCCTGGAGTAACTTGGATTTGCAGGGCAATGGTGATCGCAAATTGAAATTCTTGGAGGTATAAGGATTTGACCCAGCCAGGGGATATTAATAGAAGATAGTTGATGTTACGATAATGACTTGGGGGAAATATGTAGGAATTCTCGCTGGACATAAGATTTGGATTTAAGTAGGAGATTCTAGTTGAGTTGCTAAGTATGTCTACATGGTTCGGAGTAAATTGGATTTAGACTGATGATCCCGATCATGATTCCATGTTTCTCGGTGGACAATAAACTAGGAGATTGGATTATTTGTCGGAATTGATTTAGGGATCTATATAATCATGACCTTGGAGTTTACTTGACCAAGATGGTGGGAATTTGGTGGACTTACTATAATAATGCATAGCCCTTCCAAGTATTTGGGTATTATAGGGACTTGAGATCTTGTGGAACACCGTAGACATCGGATTTGTAGAATTATTGGATTATGTGGTGATTGATGGAAGTTAATGGCCTATTGGAGATGATCTATAGGAAGGAAACAGGATCTTGGAGTGGCATATGACGTGTTTCCTTAGGATAGAGATGCACTATCTTGGACCTTGGAAGAATAGGCTGAGCACTTGGATTGTCGTGTTTTATTCCAGCTTGGAAGCTTGTATGCTATACCCATGGATTTTTAGGGGTAGCCATACATATGAGTTTGGATCGTAGACATATATGATTTTGGTAGACCTCCTCTGAGTCGCGAGCATAAAGATAACATGAGTGATGATTGAAGTTGGTCTATACGAGAGGATGCTTTTAGTGGTATAAGGTTATTCGTTTGGAGTACTAGATAGAGCTATTGGCATCTCAGAAACCGTGCTTAAGGATAAGATAATAAACGTTCACTCACACACTAGAATCCTTGAAACCCTCAAGCCCCACCAAGCCACAACATGGTCATATCCTGACCACAGCGTTGACTCTAAGTCAAGAAGACCATTGCCAATATTCAACGGAGACCACCACCAATACCCCAGCCAACCTCGCCTACCCCGTAGACTTCATGGAGTACTTGGACAAGTTGGGTAACATCATCATTTGATGACCTACTTGTCTGCCCGAAGACAAAAGAAGAGACGGTCAGCTGGACAGAAGACATTTGAAGACTGCCATGTCAAGAAGGAAGAACTACACCAACCACCGTCATCAAGAAGTAAACTTCCGCGTTGAAGACGAGGCGTATCTGCAAACCACTCCTCTCGAAGGAACCAAGCATTTCCATGTCGAAGGGACGCTCACACCAATATTTTATCAACCTTCTTCAAGACCACTGCAAGACAAATAGTAGACGGCTACCAGCCAGATTTACCACCCGAGTTACCCACCGTGCACCAAATTTTCCACGAGTCACAACTCTGGAAGTACTTTTAACTTCCTAACTAGCCCGGTCCCTGCGAGGACATCGATCACCGAGCCTTTGACGTCTAGCTCAACCTAACCTATGCAAGAGACCCCTCAACAACCTGCATCAAAGAGGGAAACGTGTGAGAAGCCACACCGCCAAGTACTTCAAGGTTCCATGGAGCACCACTCGGAAGCAGAATTAACAAGAAGAAGTGAAGACTACCCCATATCCAAGTCTCCGTATTCCTTTTCACGCCTAGTCCGGGAATCTCGGGGACGAGATTCTTGTAAGGGGGTTAGGTCTGTCACACCCTGATTTTCATGCCACAACACTTAAGCTAATAATCATGCTAAAATATGGTTTGGCAAAAACTTTTGAGTGTTTTTGACCTTGCTTGATTGGTTTTCTGTTTGCAGTTTGCAAGTGCTCTAAAAATCAAATAAATCATCCAACTCTTATACTTCATCTCCTTGATCCAAAACCTTTTCCCAATGATCATTCCATGTGTATAGACCAGTATAGTATTTTCTTATAAAAGTATTTTGGCCAAATAGTATTTTCTAAAATTAGTTTTCCAAAACCCCCAGAATTGAGGTTTGTACTGCAAGTACCTTATTTAGGGTGTGAAAAATCTTTCAAAAAGTATATTTGAATACTATAAGGTATAGGACTCCCATAAACCACAAAAGTATAATTTTAAAAGTTATTTTCCTATTTTATTTAAAGGCTTTTTCTTTAGGCCAGAAATGGTCTTTAATAGGTAAAAATTATTTAACTATTTCAAAAATATTTGCCAAAATTCAGAGAGACTCCTAGTACATATATTGTCCATATATAAGAGTTTCAACACATGGTCATGTTCAAAATATTGGGCAAATCCTTCCAAAACCCTTTCTGGATATTTCAAGCTTTTTAAATATTTACAAAGGAAATATTCTCTTAAAATTCCAGGGAAATTCTATCATGTCAAATATGACATATTAGATGATCTTACAAAGCCTCATGCCTTGAAGATCAAGAAAACATCATCAAATCCCCTCAAATCCACCTATGTCCATTTTAAAGTTTGAGCAACTTTACATTGGCAAACTTGTCCAAATGCCCTCAAACTTGGCGCACATGCTAACTTTTTCTAAATATGCACCTATGTCAAATGGCACAATTTTTGGAGAAGGATAACTTGATCTAAGTGCCCCAAAACCCTTTCTGACCAGATCCAAATTTGAAAAACTCTACATTACCAACTTTTTAATTGTGACCTCAAATTTTGTGGACATGATCACAACCCCAAATGATGACACTACACCAAGTGGTGCATCAAGGAGGGATGATTTGCATCACTGAATCTGGGAAAAGTCATTTCTGCTAATTTCTAGGGTCTACCAAAGTTACATTAGCAAGTTTCTTCAAATGAGCTCAAACTTGGTGGAATACCCTATTTCTATATGCCATTTGATCCTGTTAAGTCTCATGTCAAGTGGAGTTAATTTGCTTGCCCAAATTTGCATCAAACACCTTCTGTCACTTATCAAAAATCACCATTTTGACCACTTACACTATTCTCCTTCAGCTCAACTTTTTACCACAGCTCCTCCTAGTCCTATCCTACCTCCAGTAACTCTCCCCTAGCCATTTCGCAATGATTGAGGGGTAAAATACCCCCATTTACCTCCCTGGAAAACCCCTCTCTCCCTCTTCTTCTGCCTCTCTCCTCTTCCACTGGGTCACCAGGGCATCCAAGACCAAAACCCCTTTGTTTACTCCTTCGCTGACCCCCTAGACACTATTGGGAAAAGTGGACGCGTCCAGAGCGCGTGAGGACACGGCCATGCCGGCCATATGGGCGCTCTGGAGCGCGCTACAGTGTGCTCTCGCACTGTAGCCGCGTCCTGCCCGAGGCACCCGACAGCCTTGGGCGTCGGGATGGTGTCTCCCGAGGTGGCCTCGACGTCCGGGACACGGCAGCTGGTCGACCCCCTTCTTCCTCTCTCTCTCCTGTCCCTGCTCGCACGCACACCATGGTCGCCGAGAGCTCCAATGAGCACGCTCACACGCACGCTGCCCTGGCGCATCCCCACTCCTTCTCTCCCTTCCTCTAGGTGTAGACCATCCCTACAAACGCCGTGGACACGCCCCGAAGAGCCAGCTTTGCCTCCAGCCACAGCAGCGGCTTCGCCGGCGCACGGCCCCGCGGTGAACCTCGGGCTGGCCTATATAAGGCCTCCCCCGAGCCCCCTCTCTGCTCCATTTGTCCCTTTCCCTCCCGTATACGTCCTAGGACAACCCACACATCCTCCCGTCCCCTCCAACCTCTCCTATGACCGGAGCTTCCCAGCCGGCCGCCGCCAAAATTCGTGCCATCTGGACCCCCTCCTCTCCACCTCTCCACTCCAGGGCAACGCCGTCGCCAGGTTGAAGCTTTCCCCCGCACTCCACTTCGTCCTCCCCACGCCTGTGTCCCCGTACCCAACACCGCCGACGCCATCCTCCGCCGTGGCCGATGGGGCGCTCGCGTCTGGCCGTCCCCGTGGTCGTGGCGCACCTCGACGGATGCGACACGCTCTCCTGAGCGCTCGGTACGCCGAGTGTCGCCGGAGGTGTCCGCTGGCTCCGGGAGGGGGGGGGGACGCCGGCACCCGCTCGGCCTCGCCTTCCCTGCCTCTGCTCTATTCGAGCGGGAGGTAGGCGACGACCTGAGCGCTGGGCCCCGCGCGTCAGCGACCTAGTGGCTGGGCCCCGCCGTTTAAGTGGAAACGACTTCGGCCGAAACCGCCTAGCCGCCGCAAAGGCGTACTCCCGGCGGGCGCCTTTGACGTGGCCCTTCCGGCTCGCAGCTGAGCTACTGGGACGACCCAGTAGCTATCCTTCGCCCGATGCATGTTTTAGGTATAACCTAAGTATTTCTTTTCTTTTTCTTTTTCTGTAAACTTGTAAAATCTCCCAAATATTCAAATAGTGTCCAAACTTGATGATTCAAATTTCTTCTGGCTCCATAAACCATGATCTATCACATGGTGCTACTTGCACATTTTTCCAGAAATATTTTCTTCACATATATTTATCCAAATGCTGTTTATCCATTTCTGTGATGAACTTTAGAAAATCATAGAGAGCTCAATTTTGATCCAAATGCAATGATTCAAATTCCTAGGTACTTCTATGGTCATAACTTAGTTTTGGAACATTTTTCCCAACACTTTCTATACCACATCAAATATTGGTCTATTTATCGATGTATAGCCAACTTTGCAAAATCATAGGAAATTCTTTTGAACTCCAAATCAAGTGAAACCAACTCCTAGCTGCTTCTAAAATCATTCCTTGTTAGATGGGTGCCTCTGACCATTTTTCAAAATAATTCTTCTGTACACTTCTCACGGATCCATTAAACCACTTGATTCCATCATATTGAAATGTTCCAAACTATCCATTGATCCAATGCCTATGAAACCACCTTGGTCATTTTACATATGACCAGAGGTATCCTAGAAAAGTCCAACTCCTATTTTTAGAGCACTTTTATTTTTGCCTTGTTGTGTTGCTTATTATGATTGTTTCCGTCGTTAGTTGACAAAATAGACGGAGTACTTGGAGATGGACCAGAAGGTTTGAAGACTCAGAAGGACAAGACAAGCAGCCCTTTGACCATGTTCGAGAAACCTTTTTATGCATGTCTCATAGCACCTTATTATCAATGCATCAGGATCATGTTGAGGTGGTGACCACTTTGGTTGGTACCTTTGTTACTTTACTATTGAAACTTGCATCAAGCATGACCCTACCTTCCTATGAGGGTTATGTGGGTGGGAGTAGATAGATGTATGCTATAGTAGTTGGCTACGCAAAATGGGTCAGGGTTATGCATGGAAAGAAACAAGTGTGGTTTGCCATACTTGCAAATAACCTAGTGGGTGCCACTAATTCCCCTGGGAGATGATGAGGAACTAGGGCACTACTTGGTGGAGAAGTAGTGTACCGAGGCTTGATGAAAGTGCTGTTTACAGAGATGGATTAGATTTAAGATTTGTTTACCATCCCAACCAAACATGTGCAACCACTCTACCCTTGTATGGGAAAGGGCATTATTGATTACCTAGGCCGATACTAGCATGGTGCCCGCATTACTAGTGACGGGGGTGACACGAGGTCACTCTCGGGACAGGGTCGTGCTTGGATAGGCGGCCATGACTGTCTTTACAGGGCACCGGACACACCGTTGGTACCCCGTGCTTGTGGTATGAGATGAATATGGGAGCGAGGCTCCACAATTTTTAAGATGTGAAATGTTTGGCACAGGGCTGTTACCAATCGAGTGGACTCTCTGTTAGTGTCGTCTAGGGAAAGATAGTGATCGGGTGCTTACCCCGGGTACTTGAGGTACCGCGGGTCGTGGATGACACAGAAGTTCCCCGGTTCTTGTGGGTAAAGTGTGCAACCTCTGCAGAGTGTCAAACTATTCGAATAGCCGTGTCCACGGTCAAGGACAGTTGGGTGGTGCTGCTTAGACTATGTCCTTAAGTTTCTGGAAAACAACACGGTTTGGGTAAATTTGTTGACGTGATTGTGAGAAAGTCACGATGAGCTTGACCAAGAGTTGTTCGTAACTCTTTCTCGATGTTGATGTCTGTAACCTCCAGATACTTGTTGCAGATACATGCATGCCCTTATTATATGTTGATCATACTTGCATATGAAAAACTAGCTTTCCGCAAAACTGCCAATTTAACAGTGGAGCCTTGCATAATTATTCTGTCATCACAGTTGGGTTGCTTGCGAGTACATTCGAAGTACTCATTGGCTTGCCACTGGTTATTTTATTGGCCAGGCATGAAAGAACAGGATATGATGAAGATTTCTTGGTGACGAACATGCGAGCTAGGACGCTTCCTAGTCAGAATGCCTGTAGGGTTAAGGCAGATGGCATGGGTCCAAGTTGTTACTGACGATTTCCGCTGCAATGATATACTCAAGACTTGACCATAATGGTCCTATTTGTGTAATACGGTATGTATGGATGTAAGACTCTTGTTAATCAGCTTCTGTGTGTTCAGTGAGCATTGATCTCTGGGATCACTGTACACATGCATTCGGTGATCATGACTTATGAGTCGGGATCCCCACAGGACAAAAGCTAGAGGTGGATGCAAATCTCTTGCTCATGGGTTGTTAATGAGGTAACCTTCATGGTTAATTTGCGTAAACAACAGAACACTGTTAAATTCTTTTTTATCATAAGTAGAATTTCTTCTCTATTCGAATTGAATCTATCCAAGAAGCCTCTCAGGCAACAACATCATCTACTTCTTGTTTTAGTTATAAAGCTCGAGCTGTTTGAACCAGAAAAATTATGTGATGTGTATACGTACATCATCTACTTCTTGTTGCACCATTATACTTGAACATAATGAGGTGTTGTTCTTTCCTATATCAACCATCCATATACCGCCACCAATCCAAGTCCATATATCACCACCATGGGCAACATGGGCAACATGCGGACCGTTGTCACCATGGTCTTCTATGTGCCTTCTATGGGCCGTAGAATCAACGGGCCTTCTATGGTCCGTATGGTCGATTGGCCAGACATGGGCCAATAACGGACCGCATTATGGGCCGTAAACGGGCTAGACTGGCAGTCGTCCGTTCATGGGCCGACCATAACGGGCCTTTAAGAGGCCGACAAGTATAACAGGCTTAATTCCATCGACAAACATAACGGGTCGTTAATGGGCCGTATTTGATGATGCTATGAAAACGGCCCAACGAGTCAACAGGCCACAAATGGGCCGACTTTAACCATGGGCCAAATTTGACCCACAAGCGGAAAAGGCCAGTAATGGGCCGTAAGCTACCGAATGCTGCAAAACAACCCAAGAATAAATGGGCCCTTAAAAGGCCGAAAGATAACACGGGTGATACGTCTCCAACGTATCTATAATTTTTGATTGTTCCATGCTATTATATATTCTGTTTTGGATGTTTAATGGGCTTTATTGTACACTTTTATATTATTTTTGGGACTAACCTACTAACCCAAGGCCCAGTGCAAATTGCAGTTTTTTTTGCCTATTTCAGTGTTTCGCAGAAAAGGGATATCAAACGGAGTCCAAACGGAATGAAACCTTAGGGAGAGTTATTTTTGGAACCGTATCTACCCAGAAGACTTGGAGTACATGCGAGGGAACGAAGGAGGTGGCCACGAGGGTCCAGGGCGCGCCCCTCACCCTCGTGGGCCCCCTCTGGCTCCCCCGATGCCCTCCTTCCTCCTATATATATATATCCATGTACCCTGAAAACATCGAGGCAACAGATAAAACCCTAATTCCACCGCCGCAACCTTCTGTTCCCGTGAGATCCCATCTTGGGGCCTGTTCCGGAGCTCCGCCGGAGGGGGGATCTACCATGAAGTGCTTCTACATCAATGCCATAGCCTCACCAATGCGTTGTGAGTAGTTTACCACAGACCTTCGGGTCCATAGTTATTAGCCAGATGGCTTCTTCTCTCTTTTTGGATCTCAATACAAAGTTCTCCTCGGTCTTCGAGGAGATCTATTCGATGTAATCTTTTTGTGGTGTGTTTGTCGAGATCCGATGAATTGTGGGTTTATGATCAAGATTATCTATGAACAATATTTGATTCTTTTCTGAAATCTTTTATGTATGATTATAATATCCTTGCAAGTCTCTTCGAATTATTGGTTTGGTTTGGCCCACTAGATCTATAGTTCTTGCAATGGGAGAAGTTCTTGGCTTTGGGTTCAATCTTGCGGTGTCCTTTCCTAGTGACTGCAAGTCACGTATTGTACTGTTGCCATCGAGGATAAAAACATGGGGTTTATATCATATTTCTTGAGTTTATCCCTCTACGTCATGTCATCTTGCTTAAAGCATTACTCTCTTCTTATGAACTTAATACTCTAGATGCATGCTGGATAGCGGTCGATGTGTGGAGTAATAGTAGTAGATGCAGAATCATTTCGGTCTACTTGTCACGGATGTGATGCCTATATATAATGATCATGCCTAGATATTCTCATAACTATGCGCTTTTCTATCAATTGCTCGATAGTAATTTGTTCACCCACCGTAGAATTCTGCTATCATGAGAGAAGCCACTAGTGAAACATATGCCCCCCAGGTCTATTCTCAACATATTAATCTTCCATCTACTTTACTTTGCGTTATTTACTTTCTGTTCTTATATAAAAAATACCAAAAATGTTATACTATCCTATCTATCAGATCTCACTTTCGTAAGTGACCGTAAAGGTATTGACAACTCCTTATCGCGTTGGTTGCGAAGTTCTTATTTGTTTGTGCAGGTGCGAGGGACTCGCGCGTGGTCTCCTACTGGATTAATACCTTGGTTCTCAAAAACTGAGGGAAATACTTACGCTACTGTGCTGCATCACCCTTTCCACTTCGAGGGAATACAACGCATGCTCGAGAAGTAGCAAGAAGTATTTCTGGCGCCGTTGCCGGGGAAGCTTACGCAAAAGTCATATACCAAGTACCTATCACAAACCCTTATCCTTCGCATTACATTATTTGCCTCTCATTTTCCTCTCCCCCCTTCACCCTTGCTGTTTTATCCGCCCTTCTTTTTTCGTGTGTTTTATCTCTTTTGCCTTGTCGTCATGGCTAGCATGCCTATCATTATCAATACTCCAGAGAGTGAGGTTCTTAATTTGAAACAATGGGAGGAGGAAAATCTAAAAGATGCATGGTATAGAATTTTCAATGCTCAAAATAGATCTACTAGGAAGCTTTCCACTTTCGTGCTTCTTCGCAATTTTTATATTGGCATAACCCCTTGGAATAGGCTTATTCTTGATACCATTACCGGAGGAAATTTCTTGGGTAGTCATACTCTTGATTCCTATAATGCTTTGATAGAGTTGTTCGCGGAAGCCTCGACCTCGGAGGAGACACAAGTCTTTGATAATATTTGTGAAGTAACATTTTTTTTACAAAAGTCTCTTGAACCTCTTCAGAGTATTGGCGGAAATTTACATCGCATGAATATGTCGATCACCCTTTGCAATAAGCGGTTGGATTCTTTAGATCTGAAAATTTCTGAATATGAAGGAAAATGAGAACCTCCCGGATATGAGCGTGATCCCGCAAAAAGAAAAAGACCCGAAGATGGCAATACCTAGATCTATTCTTGTATCGTGCCTAGCTAGGGGCGTTAAACGATAGCGCTTGTTGAGAGGCAACCCAATTTTATTTTCTTTGTTTTTGCTTCTGTTTAGGAATAAATATTGCGCCTAGCTTCTGTTTAGATGTGGTTTTGTGTTTTAATTAGTGTTTGTGCCAAGTAGAACCTTTGGTAAGACTTGTGTGAAGTTTATATGATCATGCTGTAAAAAACAGAAACCTTAGCGCTCACGAGTTTGGCTGTAATATTTTACTGGAGACTGCTACTTAGTTGATTCTTTTTTCAGATTATTAATAGACAAATTCCTCACGTTTACCAATTTATTTCAATTTTTTTGGAGTTACGGAAGTATTCGAAAGTTACAGATTACTACAGACTGTTCTGGTTTTTGACAGATTCTGTTTTTCGTGTGTTGTTTGCTTATTTTGATGAATCTATGAGTAGTATTGGGGAGTATGAATCATAGAGAAGTTGGAATACAGTAGGTTTAACACCAATATAAACAAAGAATGAGTTCATTACAATACCTTTGAGTCGTGGTTTGTTTTCTTATACTAACGGAGCTCACGAGATTTTTGGCTAAGTTTTGTGTTGTGAAGTTTTCAAGTTTTGAGTATGGCTTTGATGGACTATGGAACAAAGAGTGGCAAGAGCCTAAGCTTGGGGATGCCCAAGGCACCCCAAGGTAAAATTCAATGAAAACCAAAAGCCTAAGCTTGGGGATGCCCCGGGAAGGCATCCCCTCTTTCGTCTTTATCTATCTGTAACTATACGCGGGACTATATTTTTATTCACCACATGATATGTGTTTTGCTTGGAGCGTCATGTATGGTTTGAGTATTTGCTTTTTAGTTTGCCACAATCATACTTTCTGGACACACCTTTTGAGAGAGATAAATATGGTTTAGAATTTATTAGAATACTCTATGTGCTTCGCTTATATCTTTTGAGCTAGATAGTTTTGCTCTAGTGCTTCACTTATATCTTTTAGAGAACGGCGGTGATTTTATTTTGTAGAAATTGATGATCTCTCATGCTTCACTTATATCTATTTGAGAGTCTTTTATAACAGCATGGTAATGTGCTTTGGTTATAGAACTAGTCCTAATATGATAGGCATCCAAGATGAGTATAGTAAAAACTTTCACATAAAGTGCTTTGAATATGACGAGAAGTTTGATACTTGATGATTGTTTTGAGATATGAGGATGGTGATATTAGAGTCATGCTAGTGGAGTAATTTTGAATTTGAGAAATACTTGTGTTAAAGTTTGTGATTCCCGTAGCATGCACATATGGTGAACCACTATGTGACGAAGTTAGAGCATGAGGTATTTATTGAGTGTCATCCTTTGTGTGGAGGTCGGGATCGCGCTATGGTTAACTCCTACCAACCCTTACCCTAGGAGCATGCGTTGAATACTTTGTTTTGATGACTCGTAGATTTTTGCAATAAGTATATGAGTTCTTTATGACTAATGTTGAGTCCATGGATTATACACACTCTCACCCTTCCACCTTTGCTAGCCTCTCTTGTACCGCGCAACTTTCGCCGGTACCATACACCCACCATATACCTTCCTCAAAGCAGCCACCATACCTACCTATCATGGCATTTTCATAGCCATTCCGAGATATATTGCCATGCAACTTTCCACCGTTCTGTTCATATGACATGGTTCGCCATCATTCACATAGAGTCATATTTTTTTCTAGCTTCGAGTTGTAATATTTGAGTTGTAAGTCAATAAAAGTGTGATGATCTTCATTATTAGAGCATTATCCCATGTGAGGAAAGGCAAAAAAAAGAGATGGCTCAAAAAAATATATAGAGAGGGGCTAAATAAAAAAAAGGAGAGAAAGCCCCTCCAAGAAAAAAAATGAGAGAAAAGAGAGAAGGGACAATGCTACTATCCTTTTCACACTTGTGCTTCAAAGTAGCAGCATGATCTTCATGATAGAGAGGCTCTTGTTTTGTCACTTTCATATACTAGTGGGAATTTTTCATTATAGAACTTGGCTTGTATATTCCAACGATGGGCTTCTTCAAATGCCTAGGTCTTCATGAGCAAGCAAGTTGGATGAACACCCACTTAGTTTCTTTTGACGAGCTTTCATACACTTATAGCTCTAGTGCATCCGTTGCATGGCAATCCCTACTCACTCACATTGATATCTATTGATGGGCATCTCCATAGCCCATTGATACGCCTAGTTGATGTGAGACTATCTTCCTCTTTTTGTCTTCTCCACAACCACCACTCTATTCTACCTATACTGCTATATCCATGGCTCACACTCATGTATTGCGTGAAAGTTGAAAGGTTTGAAAAAATTTGAGTATGAAAACAATTGCTTGGCTGAAATCGGGGTTGTGCATGATATGAATATTTTGTGTGATGAAGAGGGAGCATAGCCAGACTATATGATTTTGTAGGGATAACTTTCTTTGGCAATGTTATTTTGAGAAGACATGATTGCTTTGTTAGTATGCTTGAAGTATTATTATTCTTATGTCGATATAGACTTTTGTCTTGAATCTTTTGGATCTGAACATTCTTGCCACAATAAATAAATTACATTGAGAATTATGTTGGTTAGCATTCCACATCAAAAATTCTGTTTTTATCATTTACCTACTCGAGGACGAGCAAGAATTAAGCTTGGGGATGCTTGATACGTCTCCAACGTATCTATAATTTTTTTTATTGTTCTATGCTATTATATATTCTGTTTTGGATATTTAATATGATTTATTATACACTTTTCTATTATTTTTGGGACTAACCTACTAACCCAAGGCCGAGTGCAAATTGCTGTTTTTTTTGCCTATTTCAGTGTTTCGCAGAAAAGGGATATCAAACAGAGTCCAAACAGAATGAAACCTTGGGGAGATTCATTTTTGGAACCGTATCTACCCAGAAGACTTGGAGTACACGCAAGGGAACGAAGGAGGTGGCCACGAGGATCCAGGGCGCGCCCCCACCCTCGCGGGCCCCCTCTGGCTCCCCCGATGCCCTCCTTCCTCCTATATATATCCATGTACCCTGAAAACATCGAGGCAACAGAGAAAACCCTAATTCCACCGCCGCAACCTTCTGTTCCTGTGAGATCCCATCTTGGGGCCTGTTCCGGAGCTCCGCCGGAGGGGGGATCTACCACGGAGTGCTTCTACATCAACGCCATAGCCTCACAAATGAGTTGTGAGTAGTTTACCACAGACCTTCGGGTCCATAGTTATTAGCTAGATGGCTTCTTCTCTCTTTTTGGTTCTCAATACAAAGTTCTCCTTGGTCTTCGAGGAGATCTATTTGATGTAATCTTTTTGCGGTGTGTTTGTCGAGATCCGATGAATTGTGGGTTTATGATCAAGATTATCTATGAACAATATTTGATTCTTTTCTGAAATCTTTTCTGTATGATTGTAATATCCTTGCAAGTCTTTTCGAATTATCGGTTTGGTTTGGCCCACTAGATCTATAGTTCTTGCAATGGGAGAAGTGCTTGGCTTTGGGTTCAATCTTGCGGTGTCCTTTCCCAGTGACAGCAGGGGCAGCAAGGCATGCATTGTATTGTTGCCATCGAGGATAAAAAGATGGGGTTTATATCATATTGCTTGAGTTTATCCCTCTACATCATGTCATCTTGCTTAAAGCATTACTCTATTCTTATGAACTTAATACTCTAGATGCATGCTGGATAGCGGTCGATGTGTGGAGTAATAGTAGTAGATGCAGAATCACTTCGGTCTACTTGTCACGGACGTGATGCCTATATATAATGATCATGCCTAGATATTATCATAACGATGCGCTTTTCTATCAATTGCTAGACAGTAATTTGTTCACCCACCGTAGAATTCTGCTATCATGAGAGAAGCCACTAGTGAAACCTATGGCCCCCGGGTCTATTCTCAACATATTAATCTTCCATCTATTTTACTTTGCGTTATTTACTTTCTGTTCTTATATAAAAATACCAAAAATATTATACTATCCTATCTATCAGATCTCATTTTCATAAGTGACCGTAAAGGGATTGACGACCCCTTATCGCGTTGGCTACGAAGTTCTTATTTGTTTGTGCAGGTGCGAGGGACTCGCGCGTGGTCTCCTACTGGATTGATACCTTGTTTCTCAAAAACTGAGGGAAATACTTACGATACTGTGCTACATTACCCTTTCCTCTTCGAGGGAATACAACGCAAGCTCGAGAAGTAGCAACAGGATGGGAGTGGCCCAATGGAGTAATGGGTCGTTAATGGGTATGAAGCGATATACTGTTCATTATGGGCCAGTTTCACTACGGGCCGTTAATGGGCCAAGAGTTACAAAGGGCCTCATATGGGCCTAAAGACGTCATGGGCCGTACATGGGCGGGAAGTTACAACGGGCTGAAATCATATTGGACAGTCTGGATGAAGCTAGTGGGCCGAATTAGGAAATGCCATGACGGGCCGTGAGTTATCGGGCCTAAATGGGCTATATGCGAGCAGGCTTTCGATGGGTCGGCCCGTTATCCTTTGACCAAGTCAAACAGGCCAGCCTTTTGACCTGAATGGGCCCCTGTTGGGCCGTGCCATGTGTCAACATATCATTGGCGCCTCCTGTTCATTGGTTGGTTGACATCTGTCCACACGTGGAGCTGACACGTGGTTCCTTCGGCCAATGAGAATTTTACACATGGAAAATTCCCATTGGTCCTCGCTGTTAGCGGGTTATCGGATCCAAAACCGGACCGGATAGCTTAACGGCGACCCGTTAAGATGCATGCCACATGTCGGTTACCCTTCACGAAAGCACTTCCATGACGCGCCATTTATCATCATGGAAGTGAACACTTCCGTGATGATAATTTTGGTATTGTCATGGAACACTACTACGACAGCACATGCATGACTATCTTGACTCTATCATAAAATCGTCATGGATGTACATGCATGACATCAAACGTGACCTACTGTGACAAACACGTATTATCACGGAAGTGTTTTTTGTAGTGTTGGGCTCCACGAGGTTCCCCCTCTCAAAAATATCTACCCGCTTGCAGGATTTTTGTGTTTGATAACACACGGTTATTATATTTTGACCGTGTGTTTGTTGTTCCTGCTCCCGCCTGCATCCCTCGAAAATATCTGCCCATTTCGAGGGTTTTTCTGTTTCATAACACACGGTTGTTATTTCCGGACCGTGTGTGATGCACCATCATCCAAATTTTCAATAGCCCCGACATTTCCCTCCCGCATTTGACTCCCGCGTAGTAAATTTTTTAGTAGTCACATCATTTCCTCAAACACCCCCTCCACACACACACCCCAAAACCTCCTCGGGCGTGGGCACGCACCTCCCACCCCCACCACAACCCATCCCCCGCTCGAATCCCTAGCAGGGTTGCCGCCGCCACTGCAAAGCCTCCATTGTCAACA
>LR738713.1:93917493-93934994 GCA_902687465.1 Secale cereale | reverse complement strand
GTTACTTAGCAATTTTTAGGCAATAGTGCTGAATATGAAAGCGAGCCTAACAATTGCAAGTAAGATTCTTAACAAGTTAAGCAAGCAACACGAGTAGGTAGGTAAGGTAACACAATAAGATATAAGTAAATAACTTAGAGAAGAAGTAACCACAAGTAGAAAGTTTAGGTTAGGAATAACCGAAACTTCGAGAGGTGAGGATGTATGCCGATGTTCACTTCCTTGGAGGGAAGCTACGTCACCGTTTAGAGAGGTGTGTGCTACCACGAAGGCACAGGAACGCCACGAAGGCTCACCCTATTCTCTCTTTGAGATATCACCACAAAGGCGATTCCCAACCACTAGTGGTAGGCCTTTAGGTGGCCTCCAAACCCTCACAAACTTTTCCGGGGGTAATCACAAAGTTTGATTCCTCTCCGAAAGACTCCTACCGCCTAGGAGTCTCCAACCTCCAAGAGTAACAAGAACAATGGGGAAAAGCTCAAGACTTGCTCAAATCACAATTTCCTTTGGTGTTGAGAAGGGGAAGGAGTGGATCTATCACTTGATTGGACAACCTCTCACACATGCTCTCAAATCCCTTGGGGATCTAAGATTTGGTGTGGAGGAGTGAGAGATGGTGAAAATGTGTTCTAGGGTTTGTTCAAAGTGAATGGTCAACCTTCTCCCGTGGGGAAGAAGGGCTATATATAGTTAGAGCAAGAATCTGCCCGTTGTAGTGTAAGTGAGTGAGCAGCCCGGACATCCGGGCAGGGGGCCGGACATCCGGCCTGGTAGAGTACGAAGAATAGAACCAGAGACAGGCTAGGAAACAGAGGGCCCGGACATCCGGGGGTTCAAGCCCGGACATCCGGCATGTCTGGAAGGCCCGGATATCCGGCAGATGGCCGGACATCCGGCGTGATCACAGCAGATGACAGAACCTCTGCGTTCTTCGGGCAGTGGAGGCCGGACATCCGGGATATGGCCCGGACATCCGGCGTATCAGGAAGAGCCGGACATCCGGGGAAAACCCCGGACATCCGTCGTGTAGTACAGCACATAAGTGCTCTCTGGATAGCTGTGCCCGGATATCCGGCGTGTGGCCCGGACATCCGGCTTGAAGCCCGGACATCCGGCAGCCAAGGGCAGAACCTATGAATTTGAGTATGTCCAGTATGGAACGAAGGTTTGTGGCATGAGCAAGCCTTTAACTGCCCTATCGATCCCCTCTTAATAGTGCGGGATCCTATACTCAAGAAGACAAACATGAAATCACTTTTTATGCTTCATCCTTGGGTAATATCACTTTGTATGCTCTTGATCCACACACCTAGATGAACTAGGGAATAACACCTGAGATCTACTTAGCAGTCATTGTTAGTCCCCTACATGTATATTGTCATCAACATCAGAACATGATGTAAGGACATGATTGCTCTTTCAATCTCCCCCTTTTTGTTTGTTGATAACAACCATACATGTAGTATCAAAGATACAATATGAGAGCAAAAAGTTCAAAGAATGTAAATGTTACTAGTTGCTTTTAGCTCCCCCTCATTGTGAGTATGAGATGTATATGCTAGGATACACAATACATGGACAAAACATTTCATAGCCACAAGATAATGCCACATGATAATAACATAGTTCCACATGATCATGATCAAATGTCATAGGTAACAATTTTTTTTAACAATGATAGTGGATAATAGTGGCAAACACAACTAGCCAACACATCTCATATCATGACCCAACTAAGATACTACTTCTCCCCCTTTGACAGCAACAAGGAAAAAGGGGCTTCCAGTCACTCCTGGCGGATGTCATCATCATCAACAAGGAATTCAGGGTACTCGTCACGAGATGGGAAACCGAAGGTGGAGGTGGATGGAGCCACGGGAAGAGGATCATCATCACTCACGAGGCTTCCACGGTTACGAAGACGCTGCTTAAGCTGATTCTTGGAGATTATGAGGCGCTTCTGAACATCATGATTCTGTTGACAGCTGAAAGTGATTGCTTTCATGAGAGCAGACCGAGCCTTGCCGAAGAACGAGGCAATACGACCACGAGGGGCAGACGAGGAAGATGGCACAGATGATCCACTGGGCTGAGGAGGAGCAGCTGGTCTCCCATCAGAAGACCTCCTAGGCTGAGTAGGAGCAGGGGCCGCCACGCGCATGTGAGGAGGAGGCTTCCAAATGGAGTGCACATCAGACTTAACCACCTCAAAGGGAGTAGTGTGATCAATCAACGCCTGAATGAATGGAGCATGAGGGAACTGGCGTGTCTGAATGAAACTGCAAAGATGGATCTCATGCCAAATGAAATTGGCAGTGTCTAGAGGCTGAGTGGGATGGTCATGCATACGAACCATCAAGTCAATGCAATAGTTGCGAGCCCTCGAGCGATCACCCTTCTTGGGGTAAAGAGTGCGAAGCACACACTGATAGAGGATGTAGTAAGGAGCACGGAAGATGGATACCTCATTGACTGGATATTCAAGTTCTTCTTCAGTGAGCAGAGTGGTAGATTTGACAAGTGGCAAGCAGGCATTAATTCCTTTGGGTTTGTGCTCGGGATCCAAGCTGTGAATGCAATGGCCAACACCGGATAGACCCAAAATCTGAACAAACCTGTCATAGGTGATGGTCAGTGTAGTGTCATCGGTCCTCCAAGTGAGAGTGTTGTCTGGACCGAAGAAATAGGTGGCATAGAACTGTAGAATGGCAGATGCATTCCAATCACACTTGAAGGTCATTGCGGGACCAAGAGTCATGTCATCAATGATTTTGACCGGATCGTTAGGGAACATGGCAGGGTTGGCACGTAGGAAGTTGAGATCCAGGTATGAGTGACGAGCCAGTCCACGGCCATGAACGAAACTGGAATAGAGATCCTGCTGCATACGAGTCCTGAACCGTGGATCCTCGGCATCAGCCACCATCTCATATTGATTGATATCCCGACGGAATATAAGATATTGGTCAGCGCCCATAGTTGCGAAGTCATGAGGGGGGCGATTTCCACTGTCAGGAAGCTCCATGGAGATGCGATGACCATGAACAATGGGCATTGCAGAGGCACGAACTTGAGGCACTGGCACCCTCCTAGTACCAGGCTTGGACTGTCCAACAGAGTGACGTGGAGCACTGTCATCTTCTTCCTCCCCAACATAGTCCGCATCATCTAGATCAGAGACTGATGGACTAGGGGATGGTGCCCGCTTCTTCTTCTTAAAGGAGGTCTTCTTCTTCTTAGGTCGAGCATGCTCATCGGAGTCGGTTGAGCCTTGCCGGCGATCAACTGGAATGGATAATGAAGAGGATCCAATGAGAAAGAGAAGCCAACACGTGCGTATGAGCATGGATTTGTATGAGAGAACGAAACCCGAATATTTGATTTGTCACCATACAAATAGAAAGGAGAAGAACTAGCATCCATACCCCGGGAGGAAGGCCCGAGACGATGGGGACCGCA
The DNA here is from genome assembly GCA_902687465.1 of Secale cereale. Lineage (NCBI taxonomy): Eukaryota > Viridiplantae > Streptophyta > Magnoliopsida > Poales > Poaceae > Secale > Secale cereale. The sequence goes on along the minus strand of LR738713.1, from coordinate 93,931,532 downwards.
GTTCTTGGTCCGAGCCATAAGATCCGCCAGCGTAAATCTCACGAAACACCGGTCCCTCCCGAGAGATTCACACCACACCCACCGAAATGGATTGGGTAGAATCGAAGATCGCGAGAGGGAGAGTCCGTGAGCAGTAGATCAGGGCCGGAGGTTGGGGGAGAGGGCCGGGGCAGCGCCGGGGTACTGGTCCGGTGACGGCGGCCAAGAGGAGCGATGGGGATAGGAATGAGGAACTGACCCCCCCCCCAATCGATGCCCGACTCTAGTTATATGTGGCTGCGGCGGCGGTCCGGACGTCCGGGGCACGGCCCGGATATCCGGCGCGCGGAGGTCAGAGACACCAGAAGAATGAGCGCCCGTGGCCCGGACATCCAAGGCAACGCCCGGATATCCGGCGTAAGGATGCCAGAGAGAAAATGCACAGGGACCGGATGTCCGGCGCCCGTGGCCCGGATGTCCGGTAACTGGACAGAAAAAAACCAGGGACTAAGGGGAAAATGGGTATAATTTGATCATAGACTCTGCCAAGGAGTTATTAGAGTATTAAGGGGGAAAAGAACACATGAGAAATCTTAGGTCATACAAAGATGTAGGAACCACCCATCCCAAAAAAACCCGGACCATACAAGCAATGTTCAAGCGGTGACCGAGGTCACCATGTTTGAGCATATGGAATATAATACCGCAAAGATGGAGACTTTGGGCACATAGTCACGACTCCATCATATTAAAGTACCATAGTTCGAGAACCATGACAACTTTGAGAGTGTTTGTTCTATTTATGCATTATGTAGGGTGAGAATACTCATGAATTGAATGTCTCCCCCTAACTATATGCCTACATCAAGACAAGACATTTAGTTCATGCATGAATGGGTACTAGATTTCACATAATATTGTCAAGCTCCAAGATACCAAGTTCACGCCTAAGTCGACAAAACCTAGCTTCATCCAATGGCTTCGTGAAGATGTCTGCAAGTTGCATTTCTGTACCAATGTGGGCAACATCAATGTCACCCTTTTCCACATGATCTCTCAAGAAATGATACCTAATGTCAATGTGCTTGCTTCGAAGATGATCTTTGGGATTCTCAGCAATGTTGATGGCACTTTCATTATCACATAGAAGAGGCACATGTCGATAGGTGATACTGTAATCCTTCAAAGTCTGCCCCATCCATAGTAATTGAGTTCCACAACTAGCAGCTGCAATGTATTCTGCTTCACAGCTGGAAAGGGCGATACAATTTTGTTTCTTGGAGGACCAACTGACCAATGAGCGTCCAAGAAATTGGCATGCACCGGAGGTAGACTTGCGGTCCACTTTGTCACCAGCCCAATGATGGATTCTCGCCCCTCGTTGGTTACCCCAAGTGGAAGGTTGAGATGTAGCGTAGCGGCAAATTTCCCTTGGCAAAGATACCAAGGATCGAATCCCGTGAGACTCCGAGGGTCGACAAGTAGGTGTCAACGGCGCCAGAAACTTAGCGGTTGAGGAGACCTGCACACAGATACAGATAACTTTGCTCCCAACGAGTACAGAGAGGTTGTCAATCCCTCCGGCCTTGTTGTTTACAAAGGATCAAACACAAGAGATAATAATGATAGCTATGACTACAACTAGGAAATAAAAACAGGAAGTAAATAGAAGGTGTGATCAGTGGTGGTAATATGGACCGGGGTCCCATGATGTTCACTAGCGATGTCTCTCTCCCAAAAGACGATAAAACAGCAAAGCGAGGTAAACAAATTACAGCTGGGCAATTGACATGATTATGTGCGCAAACCAATGCTAACTATGCTGCAAAGAAAGGTAGAGGCTCAAAAGCATGGGCGGTACGCCAAGGCAAGTAGACCGAAATCCATCTGCATTTACTACTAATCATCCACCTTGAGATATCTATCCAGAACATCTCGCTGGTATTAAGTTGCGAATCCCACCCAAAGTGTAAACTCAAAGCAACAGACAACTGCATTAAAAGAACTTTGCGTATAGTAAACAATCCTTGCACCCGCAAGTACAAGCACCGTTGTTTTCTCCCTTGTGGCAACAACACATCCCCTAGACTCATGTTTCTGTCACTCAAGCTAGTCATCAGGGGGCATGAACCCACAATCAAGCATAACGCTCCCTCTTGGAGTTACTACCTACTACTTGGCCAAAGCAATAAACAACAACGGAGAACATGCAAGAATTACTCAAGAACAAAGATATAAAAGAGGTGAATCAAATATATTACTCAAACACAATCTGAACATAGTCTCATAATCCATCAGATCCCAGCAAACTCAGCAAAGCAACAGCAGAAAGATTACATATGTGCCTCGATCATGTAGGGCAGCTCACGAGGTCTAAACCATGAAGAGCAAAGAGGGGAGGAGAACATCACATAGCTACTGATCATGGACCCATGGTCCAAGGTGGACTACTCACGACTCATCCGGGAAGCGTCCATGGTGGTGGAGAAGCTCCCGGTGATGGTTCTCCCCTCCGGCAGGGTGCCGGGAAGAGTTCTCTTGATGCTCCCGATCTTGGAAGCGCTGCGGCGGCGGAACAGAGGCGAGATCACAAAAAAGGGTTCTGTCCTCGAGGGTTTCGGGACGAGAGGGATATATATGCGAAGGGGGGCGGCCAGAGGCGGAGCAGTGGCCCCAGGCGCCCCCCTGGCGCGGCCAGGGGTGGGGCCGCTCCAGGTGGCCGCCTGGGCCTCCCCTGGCTCCCCTGTGGCCCATCTTTGGTTCTTCGCGAAGCTTCCTGTACGCTGATTTTTCCTAGAATTGTTGGAGCACTTTTAATATGGGGGAAACCTGAAATAGAAAAACAACAGAAAACAGGAACTGGCACTGTGGTGCACTGAGTTAATAGGTTAGTCGAAATATGATCAAAAGTGTATGGAAGTGCATCAATATCACAGCAATATCACACAAAAGAAGCATGGAGCAAGCAGAAATTATAGATACGTTTTGGACGTATCAACATCCCCAAGCTTAATTCCTGCTCGTCCTCGAGTAGGTAAATGATAACAAGCATAATTTCTGTGGTGACATGCTACCAACCATATAAGAACTTTTTAAGTAAAGCAATCAAGGCATGTAATTCAATTCAAGTCATAACAAGCAAGAGTCTATATTAGCATTGTAACAAGCAACATAAGAACATAAAGGTGCAAGAGCTCTCGCTGTCCGTGACTCGAATGTCTCCAAATGGTGTTTGCGTGCAAGAAAGGGGATAGGGATATACGAGAGAGTAAAACATAGTTTTTGTATTGTTGATAACTTAATCTACTAAAGTTTCACACTTGGTCTTCTTTGGAATCTTATCTTGACTCATCCCCAGACCATTAGCCAGGTACAAGTCAAAATGATCCACTCCCTTTCAATATTTTGAGCACTCATGCAATGGATGAGCGTAAGCAATAAAGTTGACACTTAGGATGGCAAAGAGAGAAAAATGATGAAGGGGGAAGACAAAAAAGGTGTGAAAGGTTCACATCAATGAGGACAATCATAGGCGAGAGAAAGCCAAATGATAGATATGATGTGAGGAGTAGGGATTGCCATGCAACGGATGCACATATGAGCTAAGTTAAGCTCTCCAATGGAACTAGTGGGGGTGCATCCAACTTGCTCGCTCAAGAAGACCTAGAGCTCTTTTGAGGAGGCTCATCATTGGAATATACAAGCCAAGTTCTATCGTGTGAAGGTCCCCACATAGCTATATGCATGAATGATAATCTCTATGGAGTACAAGGTATAAGATGGAGTACGAGTGTGGATCTCTCAAAAGGAATAGTAGTGTGCCCCCTTCTCTCTTTTTATTTCTTTTTCTCTTTTTTCTCTTTTTTATTTTTTTTGTGGCCTCAATGGCTCTTTCTATTTAACTCTCATTTGTCCTCTTTGGGATCTTTTGATTTTGTCCTCTTTGGGATCTTTTCCTCACTTTAGGGGCAACACTCTATATATTACAAGAAGTATAGAAGATCTTTCACACTTTACAAAAGTACTCAACATAAAGAAAATGAAACTATCATGATGTATGCAAATGTATGCCTCTGCCGGTGTAGCAGGATATGCAATGATACTAGCGCGTCATGTAGCAATGATTAGGGCAAGGCCCAACTAGCATGCGGCTCATCGATCAAGCAAAAAGCATGTATGACATGAAGATCAAGTCATGAGAAGATGGATGTTGCATGGCAATGTATCTCGGAAAGGCTATGGAAATGCCTTGATAGGTAGGTATGGTGGCTGTTTTGAGGAAGGATATAATGAGGCTTATGATGACAGAGCGTATCGTGCCAAGGATTTGGATGCACCGGCGAAGTATGCGCCAACTCTCGAGGTGAGAAAGGGCAATGCACGGTACCGAAGAGGCTAGAAAAATATGGCTAGGTGGAAGCGTCAACTTTCGAATACTCACATTAGTCCGAAGAAATCATGCACTTATTATCGGTAACTCTCAATCTAATTAGGAGGTTCACAAAGAGACAAGTACCCCGAGGAGGAGTGTATGGGGGTTTGGTTATCCTTGCGCATCCTCGACTCATGGTACGTGAGAGTACTCTAATATTAGATCCCTCCAAAGATTAGTGATCCATCTAGTAGCTAAAGTTCTCAACTATTTTGTAGGTTTTCGAAAATAAACACGGATTGCCCAAAATACGACATCTATCACTAATAGGCTAAAGCTCTTGACACCAAAAGTTCAGACATTACTCATGGCAATACCTCAAAACTATTGCAAATTACTACTAAAATTAAATAGCAACCTCAATTACCTACTTTAAGTTAAGACACACAACTCAGTGCAACAGGCAAACTCTCTTAACAAGATAAACATGAAAACTCAAGAGAGTTCAGCAACTAACTAAACAAAAGCTCTTTAAAAAGAAAAGCATGAAAACTAAGAGCAAAACATGACAGCAGCTATGGAAAGACAAAGAACGCACACAACAAAGATAAGCATGACAATCCTATGTTGTGTTCTAGGTTGAAGTGGAGCGTGTTTCTCTCCCACACAAAGAAAGCTGGGTTCTAACTTGTTATGAAGAGCAAGCAAAGCTAAAGAAAACTAAAAAAAGAAACTAAGAGCAAGACGCTCCAAGCATAGCACATAACGCATGAAGTGATAAAATTATAGTGGAACGAAAGACGAACTGATAATTGTTGATGGAGAAGGGGATGCATGGGGGCATCCCCAAGCTTAGACGCTTGAGTCTTCTTGAATATTTCTTGGGGGTGTACGGGGGCATCCCCAAGCTTGAGCGTTTGACCCTCCTGAATCTTCTTTTATCATCTTCCCTCGCACACTTGAAAACTCCCTTCATACATAACTCATCATAATCTGATTAGCGAGGTTAGTACCCACAATAAAATAATATTTCCCTACTGGAAATAAAGATAATCTTGAAGAGGTACTGTTTCTCAAGATTGCCAAAAGGTTTTTGCAAAGAAAAAGCAAGCTCAAGGTTTGCAAAACGAAGAAAAGGCAAAACAAGACATAATCTGTGAAAAACAGACCAACAGGTAGTAAATAATTTTTTCGGGGCACTTCTGCAACTCAAATCAAAAAACTCAGAACAGATGCTCGAAAGCCAATTGTATAGAGCACACTGTCAAAAAATTAAGATCAAAAAGATGATCTGGTGATTTTATTTGAATTTTTCTGTCCAAGGACAGAATCTGTTTTCTGGACAGCATGTCACAACTTTTGAACTTTCTTGCAATCAGAGACTAAACTTGGCACAAAGCTAAAAAGAAAAGATACAATGATGATGCTACTGTAGTAACAAACATCAAGACACAACAAAAGCAAAATAAAACCTAATTCGTTGTGGGCTGCCTCCCAAAAGCGCCTTCTTTTATGCCTTTAAGCTAGGCATGATGCAAAAAGGAGGAATCAAAAGTCATCATAATAATTGGAGTTATAAATTGCTTCAAATGGTTCCTCAACAAGTTCATCCTTGTTCCTTCTAGGAAAGGGGTATGTACCTTTTGCCTTCCCGCGTAGGCGGATTTGTCCGTTACCTATATCGATGAAGCCTTTTACGGCTCGGAGGAAGTCCCTTCCAAGCACTATATTTCCTTGGTTTGGCTTCATGATAAAGAAATCAACCATTGCAGTCCATGTTCATGATAGGATGATAATTTGTCCATGTTAAATTTTAAAGAATCATGAACAATTTTTGGCATAGTAGAAACCATAGATCCAATATCACAATAAGCAAGGAAGTCTTGATTAGAGATGCTAACCCTAACAAAAGGCTCCCAATCATTGTCTATTTCCAAAATATCTCTCTTATTGGGTTTGGGTTTCTCTACCTTCATCAACTCTAGAGCATCCATTCTCTTCTCAATAGTAGCAAGTCTATCTATGACAGTATCAAAACTATGATCATAAACAAAGTAACTAGATAGACCATGTATAATTTCAAGAGCTCTAGCTTCATCACACTCTAGGAAATCTCCTTCAACTATAATATCAAGAGAGTGTTTACACCATTTAAAAAGACCATGGTAAAAATTTCTAAGCATAATTTTTATAGGTATCCAAGGCATAATTCTCCTATGTGCATCAGAAATTCTGTCCCATGCCTTCTTCATATTTTCTCCATCCCTTTGATGGAAATCTAGAACTTCTGATTCCCTCAAAGCACCAAGTCCTAACATGCTTGACTAAATAGAAAGGACTACTAACAGAAAAGCAAATAATTTTTTTGTGATTTTTGATAAAGGACACTAAAGCAAAAACTGAAAGGTAAACTAACAAGACTAAAAAGCAAAGATAAAAGATAGCGTGCAACTCCCCTATCTTGAAGAGTGGAGTCCCCGGCAACGGCGCCAGAAACTTGCTTGATGGCTTATCGCCCCTCGTTGGTTACCCCAAGTGGAAGGTTGAGATGTAGCGTAGCGGCAAATTTCCCTTGGCAAAGATACCAAGGATCGAATCCCGTGAGACTCTGAGGGTCGACAAGTAGGTGTCAACGGCGCTAGAAACTTAGCGGTTGACAGGACCTGCACACAGATACAGATAACTTTGCTCCCAACAAGTACAGAGAGGTTGTCAATCCCTCCGGCCTTGTTGTTTACAAAGGATCAAACACAAGAGATAATAATGATAGCTATGACTGCAACTAGGAAATAAAAACAGGAAGTTAATAGAAGGTGTGATCAGCGGCGGTAATATGGACCGGGGTCCCATGATGTTCACTAGTGATGTCTCTCTCCCAAAAGACGATAAAACAACAAAGCAAGGTAAACAAATTACAGCTGGGCAATTAACAGGATTATGAGCGCAAACCAATGCTAACTATGCTGCAAAGAAAGGTAGAGGCTCAAAAGCATGGGCGGTACGCCAAGGCAAGTAGACCGAAATCCATCTGCATCTACTACTAATCATCCACCTTGAGATATCTATCCAGAACATCTCGCTGGTATTAAGTTGCGAATCCCACCCAAAGTGTAAACTCAAAGCAACAGACAACTACATTAAAAGAACTTTGCGTAAAGTAAACAATCCTTGCACCCGCAAGTACAAGCACCGTTGTTTTCTCCCTTGTGGCAACAGCACATCCCCTAGACTCATGTTTCTGTCACTCAAGCAAGTCATCAGGGGGCATGAACCCACAATCAAGCATAACGTTCCCTCTTGGAGTTACTACCTACTACTTGGCCAAAGCAATAAACAGCAACGGAGAACATGCAAGAATTACTCAAGAACAAAGATATAAAAGAGGTGAATCAAATATATTACTCAAACACAATCTGAACATAGTCTCATAATCCATCAGTTCCCAGCAAACTCAGCAAAGCAACAGCAGAAAGATTACATATGTGCCTCGATCATGTAGGGCAGCTCACAAGGTCTAAACCATGAAGAGCAAAGAGGGGAGGAGAACATCACATAGCTACTGATCATGGACCCATGGTCCAAGGTGGACTACTCACGACTCATCCGGGAAGCGTCCATGGTGATGGAGAAGCTCCCGGTGGTGGTTCTCCCCTCCGGCAGGGTGCCGGGAATAGTTCTCCTGATGCTCCCGATCTTGGAAGCGCTGCGGCGGCGGAACAGAGGCGAGATCACGAAAAAGGGTTCTGTCCTCGAGGGTTTCGGGACGAGAGGGATATATATGCGAAGGAGGGCAGCCAGAGGCGGAGCAGGGGCCCCAGGTGCCCCCCTGGCGCGGCCAGGGGTGGGGCCGCGCCAGGTGGCCGCCTGGGCCTCCCCTGGCTCCCCTCTGGCCCATCTTTGGTTCTTCGCAAAGCTTCCTGTATGCTGATTTTTCCTATATTTTTCCTGGAATTTTTGGAGCACTTTTAATATGGGGGAAACCTGAAATAGAAAAACAGCAGAAAACATGAACTGGCACTGTGGTGCACTGAATTAATAGGTTAGTCCAAATATGATCAAAAGTGTATGGAAGTGCATCAATATCATAGCAATATCACACAAAAGAATCATGGAGCAAGCAGAAATTATAGATACGTTTTGGACGTATCACCCAATCAGCATCCGTGTACCCAATGAGATCAAACTTAGCATCCTTGGGGTACCATAGACCCAACTTTGGGGTGTGAACAAGGTATCTGAGAATATGCTTAACCGCTTTATGATGGCTTTCCCTAGGGGAAGCTTGAAATCTAGCACACATGCATACGCTAAACATGATGTCTGGTCTAGATGCACAAAGATAAAGCAATGAACCAATCATAGAGCGATAAATAGATGGGTCAAAAGGAATACCATTTGTGTATTCAGTGAGGGCAATTGTGGTTGGCATGGTGTCTTACATGGACTAGCATCAGACATGCCAAACTTTGCTAGGATGTCCTTGAGGTATTTTGCTTGAGACAAGAAAATTCCTTCTTGAAATTGTTGAATTTGAAATCCGAGGAAGAATTTCAAGTCCGCATTGAGCGACATTTCAAAATTCTTGGTCATTGAAGCCGCAAACTTCTTGCATAAATGAATGTTAGGAGAACCGAAGATTATATCGTCTACATAGATTTGGCATAATATCAAGTCACCCTTGTGTCTCTTAGTAAAAAGAGTGGGACCGATCACCCCTCTCACAAAACCATCATCGAGTAGAAACTTCTTAAGATGATCATACCAAGCATGAGGTGCTTGTTTGAGGCCATACAAGGCCTTATGAAGTTTGTACACATAGTTTTTGTGATTGGGATCAACAAACCCAGGTGGTTGTGATACATATACTTCTTCTTGTAGAGGTCCGTTAAGGAAAGCACTCTTCACATCCATTTGATGTAATGTAAATCCATTGAAAGCAGCATAAGCAAGTAAGATGCGAATAGATTCGAGACGGGCAACGGGAGCAAAGGTCTCACCAAAGTCCAAACCTTCAACTTGTGAGTACCCTTGTGCCACTAACCTTGCCTTGTTTCGGATGATGACACCATTCTCATCTTGCTTGTTCTTGAAAATCCATTTTGTTCCAATGACATTGTGTTCTGTAGTTGGTCTCTCCACCAGAGACCATACTTGGTTGCGTTCAAAACTGTTCAACTCTTCTTGCATTGCCACGAGCCAATCGTTGTCCATTAATGCATCTTGTACCTTGACTGGCTCAATACTAGACACAAACGAGAAGTGAGCACAAAAGTTTGTCAATTGTTTACGAGTGACCCTACCTTCGGATATGCCAGTGAGAATCTTGTCAACATCAACACGACCGGCCACACGAGGCATCATGTAGGTGAGAGTTTCACGAGGTTCAACTTCATGTCCATCATCCACGTCCTCAACATATGGATCATTGATGTGTGGTGGAAGATCTTCTTCTTCATGTTGCATTTGTTGAGGTTCATCATCCCTGATTGCACTTTCTTGCTCTTGGTCTTGTTGAGGATGATCATGGTGAAGGACTAGATCATCATCAGGTGCTTGAGTTGGGCATTGGTTGAGGATTTTGATCTTGTGGTGGTGTGGGTGTTGTAATGGTTGGATATATAGGAAGTCGTGCGTCGTTTTCCATATCATCATGAGGTTCTTGTTCCATTGGAAGAAGAGCACGAACACCCATGTTCAAGATATCTTGAGAGGAATCTTCATCACTTAGATCAACTTGCTCTCCATGAGAGCCATTAAATTCATCAAACACCACGTCACAAGTTTCTACAACACATCCATTGGATTTGTTGTAGACCCTATAGGCGTGGGAGTTTGATCCATAACCAACAAATATACCCTCAATAGTTTTGGATTGAAATTTTCCTAATCGTTCTTTCTTGTTGAGTAAGAAGCACTTACATCCGAACACACGGAAGTACTTGACATTTGGTTTGTTTCCGGTTAGGAGCTCATATGGGGTCTTTTCCAAGATTGTGCGGAGGAAAAGACGGTTTGAGGCATGACATGCAGTGTTGACGGCCTCAGCCCAAAAGCTATGTGGTGACTTGTACTCATCCATCATAGACCTTGCCATCTCCACAAGGGTACGGTTCTTTCTTTCAGCTACACCATTTTGTTGAGGAGTGTAGGGGGCGGAGTATTGATGCTCAATCCCCTCGTCACTGAGAAACTCTTCCAAGGTGTAATTCTTGAACTCGGAGCCATTATCACTTCTTATTGCCAATATTTCTTTGTCAAATTTGCGTTGAGCTTGTTTGGCAAAATCAATGAAGGTGAACTTCGTCTCGTCTTTGGACTTGAGGAAGAACACCCATGTATATCTTGAGTAATCATCAACAATGACAAGACCATACTTTTTCCCACCAAGACTATCCCTTGAAGGAGGCCCAAAGAGATCCACATGAAGGAGCTCCAAAGGCCTTGATGTAGATACAATATTCTTGGGTGGGTGCTTTGATTGGTGTTGCTTCCCGGCTATGCATGCACTACACACACGATCTTTCTCAAAAGAAATATTAGTTAATCCAAGGATGTGATTCCCCTTTAAGAGGTCTTGAAGATTTCTCATGCCGACATGGGCTAGCCGGCGATGCCATAGCCATCCCTTGTCGGCTCTGGCCATTAGACAAGTTGCATGGAAGGTACTCTCTTTCGAGAAATCAACCATGTGAAGGTTGCCATCCAACTTTCCAACAAAGGCCACTTCAAGAGTATCTCTCTTAAAGACTTTCACATCCGTTAGTCCAAACAGTGTATCATAACCAACAGAAGCCAATTGACGAACGGAAAGTAAATGATATTTTAGAGATTGTACAAGCATGACAATTGCAAGTGACATGTCATTTGTGATAGCCACCTTACCCAATCCAAGTACCTGTCCTTTTGTTCCTCCACCGAACACGATGCTCATAAATGGTTGAATGGCTTCCATAAAATCATAGAGCAATTTTCCGTCTCCGGTCATATGGTTGGTGCATCCACTATCGATCACCCATTTGACTGCACCGGAGAAGGCAACCTACACACAATTCATTACTTGGTTAGAGGCACCCATTTTGCAATGGGACCTCTCACATTAGTCACAAGGGTCTAAGGAACCCAAATAGCATAGAAACGAAATGCATTATGATGGCCAACAAATTTTGCATAAACCTCTCCATCCTTTGTTTTACGAAGCACATAGGATGGAGGCATGAAACCCTTAGGTTTGATGGGAGTGGGTTGGTCCCTAGTGGCCTTTCCACTCATAACCTTGTTGACTTGACTCTCCCCTTTCTTCCTCTGCCCTTCACGTACAAATGTCTCCTTGGGAGGAGTGGTGCACTTTTGAGTGGAGGTTTTTGTCTTGCTTGTGCTTGGGTCGTACCCAAGTCCTTCCTTAGCGAAAACTTCATTGTGACGGCTCAATACTTCATTAAGGTTCTTTTGTCCTTGAGCACAAGTCATGAGTCCTTTCTCGAGCTGTGCTTTTAGAAATCGATTTTCCTCACAAATAGATGCTAGATCATAACTTGCGTTAGTAGTACATGCATCAACATTTATAACAGGAGAGGAGTAAGCCTTGGCTAGAGTTTCAAGATAAGTAACTTTGAGTGTCTCAAAGCTCTTTGTAAGAAGGGTGAGCTCATCTTCCTTACTCTTAAGAGACACGGATAGAAGCTCACACTCCTTAGAGAGAGTAGCATGAGACCTCACAAGTTTGCTCTTATCATTCGTCAACTCCTTGAAAGAGCTTTCAACCTTTTCCAAGGAAACAAGTTTCTTGACATGTTCATCAAGGTTTGTACCAATTTTTATGCACAGTTCATCATTTTTTGCTTCCTCATATAGGACTTTCCGCTCAAGGATTTCGTATTTTTCCTTTTCCTCGGTGACGAGGGTTTCGAGTTCCTTAATGGTGACGGTGTGCTTACCCACCATCTCCATAAGCATACGAAACATAGTGAGTTTCTTTCCTTTGAGGGAACACATGAATTTTTCTAGTTTAGCATACATAGGATCATTCTCATCATTATCCTCATGATTATCCTCCGCATCAAGGTGTTCATCATTAAGAGTAGGTGGAGATAAAAGAGGAGGTTCCGAACGAGAGGTTACCTTCACTTTGTCTGAAGAGGTTTGTTGCTCATGGTCCTCAACAATGGCGTTGGCTATCAAACACTTGTGTGCGTTGCCCTTGTAGTCTTTCATGTAGTTGTAGGTGACAACCTCACCACTTTTGTTGACTAGTCTCAAGGTGTTTTGAGAATCTTGAGCAACACCGGCAACACCTCCAACATCATCGGGATCGGAATCTTCTTGGGCAATCATGGCCCTTCCATCTCTCTTCTTAAGCTTGGAGTTCACAGGGTTTGGCAATTTCTTCTTTACAAAGTTCTTGGGGAATCTGGGCTTATCTTCTCTCTTCTCATATGGGCACTCATTGGAGAAGTGATCCGTCTCGTCACAGTTGTAGCAACTTCGGACCTTCTTCTTTTGAAATCTCCCTTTGAATTTTCCTGCGCTGAACTTCTTCACAAAGAGAGCAATGTCTTCATATGAGGGTCCCTCTTTAGAGTCACTTTCATCACCTTCTTCATCATCTTCATCCTCACTTTCTTCTTCTTCACATACTTGTTTATCCTTCAAGGCTAAGTTGGTCACGGAAGATGAATTTCCATGCATGGCAAGATGTCTTGTAGCATTTGCTTTGGATTCTTCAAATAGTTGAAAGGTGGATATGATGTCATCTGGAGTCATTTCTTTGAATCCATGGTGTTGCTTTATGTCCCACACCATTTGATGGTGATACGGGGCAAGAGCATGTAGCAACTTGTCCACAAGAAACCGCTTTGTCAAGTTGAATCCATCTTGTGTCTTGTCACAGTCACATGACTCTATGTCAGAGGTAAGCGTCATCAGACGCTCGTTGAGCTGGTTGGGGGTTTCACCTTTCTCCATACAGAAGTTTTGCAATTGACCTTTGGCAATCTCATATTGTGCAAGCCGGAGGGAGGAAGTTCCTGTTTTTGATCTCACAATGCAATCCCACAAATCCTTGGCACTGGTGATGTCTATGAAAGGTCTCCTTTGCTTTTCACTCATCCCTTTCCTTAACAACATGATTGTAGTGTCGTTGAGATGTCTGTCATATATTTCTCTTGGAGTGAGGTTCCTTGGATCAACAGGGTTGTACCCATCCTCCAAGATGTCCAACATCTCATCGTTTGCATACCTAAGATGATCCTTCATAGCAACTCTCCACATAGAAAAGTCAGCCTTTTTATCAAGCACGGGAGGTTCACCCCCATGCCTATAATTTGGTTTTTCATCTTTAGGTTTTGCATATAGCCATGGAACATTAGAGTGACCACTATTAGGAGGTTGTTGATCAAGAGAAGGAATAGGCGCAGTTTGCCTCGAACCCACACCACCCGGACTAGGGGGTATCGTGGAATCTGTGGTTAGTGCGGCTAACCTTATTCTGACCAAGGCCTCAAGAGAAGCATCATGCTCCTCCTTTTTCCTAGCAAGGGCCCGTTCTAGATCCTCAGAGGTGAAGGTCTTGACTCCCGAAGAAGTCGAGACCTGGTCTTTTGGATCTACAACAAGGGGAGTCCCATCGGGGTTCATCTCGCTCTAGGGCGGTTAAGCCACAAGAATAGAGCACGAGGCTCTGATACCAATT
>LR738713.1:93872584-93917339 GCA_902687465.1 Secale cereale | reverse complement strand
CTGATACCAATTGAAAGGATCGAGATGGACCTAGAGGGGGGGGGGGTGAATAGGTACAATTACAAATTTTAATTGTTACTTAGCAATTTTTAGGCAATAGTGTTGAATATGAAAGTGAGCCTTACAATTGCAAGTAAGATGCTTAACAAGTTAAGCAAGCAACACGAGTAGGTAGGTAAGGTAACACAATAAGATATATGTAAATAACTTAGAGAACAAGTAACCACAAGTAGAAAGTTTAGGTTAGGAATAACCGAAACTTCGAGAGACGAGGATGTATGCCGATGTTCACTTCCTTGGAGGGAAGCTACGTCACCGTTTAGAGAAGTAGGTGCTACCACAAAGGCACACCAACGCCACGAAGGCTCACCCTATTCTCTCTTTGAGATATCACCACGAAGGCGATTCCCAACCACTAGTGGTAGGCCTTTAGGTGGCCTCCAAACCCTCACAAACTTTTCCGGGGGTAATCACAAAGTTTGATTCCTCTCCAAAAGACTCCTACCGCCTAGGAGTCTCCAACCTCCAAGAGTAACAAGAACGATGGGGAAAAGCTCAAGACTTGCTCAAATCACAATTTCCTTTGGTGTTGAGAAGGGGAAGGAGTGGATCTATCACTTGATTGGACAACCTCTCACAAATGCTCTCAAATCTCTTGGGGATCTAAGATTTGGTGTGGAGGAGTGAGAGATGGTGAAAATGTGTTCTAGGGTTTGTTCAAAGTGAATGGTCAACCTTCTCCCGTGGGGAAGAAGGGCTATATATAGTTAGAGCAAGAATCTGCCCGTTGTAGTGTAAGTGAGTGAGCAGCCCAGACATCCGGGCAGGGGGCCGGACATCCAGCCTGGTAGAGTACGAAGAACAGAACCAGAGACAGGCTAGGAAACAGAGGGCCCGGACATCCGGGGGTTCAAGCCCGGACATCCTGCATGTCTGGAAGGCCCGGATATCCGGCAGATGGCCGGACATCCGGCGTGATCACAGCAGATGACAGAACCTCTGCGTTCTTCGGGCAGTGGAGGCCGGACATCCGGGATATGGCCCGAACATCCGGCGTATCAGGAAGAGCCGGACATCGGGGGAAAACCCCGGACATCCGTCGTGTAGTACAGCACATAAGTGCTCTCTGGATAGCTATGCCCGGATATCCGGCGTGTGGCCCGGACATCCGGCTTGAAGCCCGGACATCCGGCAGCCAAGGGACAGAACCTATGACTTTGAGTATGTCCAGTATGGAATGAAGGTTTGTGGCATGAGCAAGCCTTTAACTGCCCTATCGATCCCCTCTTAATAGTGCGGGATCCTATACTCAAGAATACAAACATGAAATCACTTTTATGCTTCATCCTTGGGTAAGATCACTTTGTATGCTCTTGATCCACACACCTAGATGAACTAGGGAATACCACCTGAGATCTACTTAGCAGTCATTGTTAGTCCCCTACATGTATATTGTCATCAACATCAAAACATGATGTAAGGACATGATTGCTCTTTCAGCGGGGCGCTCGGGCACCGGCGGGCGGCGGCGCTGGCCCAAGGTGGCTGGCGGCGGCGGTTCGGCGGCTGGACGGCGGAGCGGAGGCGGGGACCGGCGGGGAAGAAGAAGCGGGGTGGCGGCGGCGCGGGGCTCGGCCCTGAAGCGGCGGCGGAGGGCCCGCGTCGGGCCTCGCGGGCCGGCGCGGTGGGGATCGGCGGCGGACACGTGGCGCGTCACGATTGGCTGAGGGGCTCGGATTGGACGTGTCCGGCCGGAGCAGACACGTCCGGTGGCTGCGGGAGGAGAAAAATTAGGGTTTGAGCGAGAAATGGACATGGGGGGACGTTTTTATAGGCACAAGGAGCTAGGAGACTCCAAATGGGGAGCGGTTTTCGGTCACGCGATCACAATTTGACGACCGAGATGATGGGAAGGGTTGTGCTGGGTTGGTGCGCTGTTGTGGAGGGGGTCTTGGGCCTCAAAGAAGAGGTAATTTTAGCCCACTAGGTTAACCGTTGGAGTACCAAACGAACTCCAAACACGACGAAACTTGACAGGCGGCCTACACGTACCAAAACAACATCGCACGACAAGTCTCACGTTATTCCAGAAATGTTACACGTCCAGACACGAAAGAAGGACTTGGGGATGCCACGGGCACGTGTAAGAGCATCGGAACTTGAAACGGAAAACGGGAAGAGACGAGTGGGACCGGATGCAAGTGACAACACAAATGCAATGCAATGCACATGACAACATGACATGGATGAAATGCACACACGCACACGACAAACGAAGAACCCGAAAAGAAAGAAGAACCCTATAGCGACCAGACCTCAAACAGTCTGATCTCTGTGCATCAGTGTCATCCCTGGATCAGTAATGCTGACACGCACATTACTTGAAGGATTTATAACAGAGTAGCAATCACACACTTATTACATTGATAGTCCAACGATGAATTTATTACAAATAATATGGCTGAAGGCCATCTAACACGATAACAACGGAAGGCTTGGAAGATAAGTGAGTCCATCAACTCCAGCGGCATCACTATGTATAGAACCACGACCTAAAAGGGCATCTTACTCGTCATCGGAAAAGTCTGCAACATGAAACGTTGCAGCCCAAAAATGGGTCAGCACATGGAATATGCTGCCAAGGTAACACAAGAGAATGCAATGAAAGTAAGCTATTCTATATGCAATATGGCTGGTGGAAAGCTCTATGGTTAAGTTTTTGCGTAAAGCCAATTTTTTCCCTACTTAAAAGGAATAGATTTTAATTAACTATCATGGTAGTTGAAACATCGTTGAGAAGATAGACATCCTCTCAACCCCAATTAAAAATAATCATTAAACCCAACAATATTAAATTAGAGTAACATGATGAGATGCACATGAAAATCCAAGTACTAGATACTCAAGACGTCCATAACCGGGGACACGGCTAATCATGATCAGTTTGTACACTCTGCAGAGGTTTGTGCACTTTTCTCACAAGACTCGATCTCCTCCATTTGGTTTCTCGCACTGCATGGTGTTGGAGAAACGGATGACCGAGACATAGTCTTTCAGAAGCGCTAGCACCTTACGATCGGGCGGACCGTACCAACCTACATCCCCTACATCTGCTAGTCCACCACTGTAAGAGTTTGCAGGACTTACTCATACTATGCTAGATCCCATAATAGCATTGTGGCTGCACACGGAAGTCTCTAGTATGAATAATCTCATGATCCCTTTGAGCCTGGGTGGCGGTCCAAAAGAAAAACAGGCAATCACTGGAATACCCAGGTGCCTCAATCCACCCAGATGTGTATTAATGTTGCCACCTTAAGTTGAACCATTAATTAACAAACTCACATCTGTCATGGATTTCACTCACCCAATCCACGTCTACGAGCATAGCATGTCCTAACAGCAAACGTAGAAGTAACTCCCGAAGGTTCGAATGTAATACAGGTAATAGGTACTACCTCAATCTACTTCCCAATCCCACAAGTTAATTGATCCTATTCATGCAATGTGTGAGGGTTGAACTAATGCAATGAAAACTGGGTAATTGGAAAGCATGATCAAAGTGTTACTTGCCTTGCTGATGATCCGCAAAACCTAGAGACTCAAAGTAGCAAGCGGCGCACTCTGGGTACTCTATCGCAATCAAACAAGCATACAATAAGTACTTAACTAATGCACGGGTAAAACTCAAATAAGAGATCTAACCAGAAAGTTCAACTTAAGAACTCCGGTTTGCAAAAAGAATCAACTCGAAAGAAGCAACGAAACTTAAACTACAAAAGAAACGAGCTCCGTTTACTAGTTGGCCTAAAGTCAAATTTTACAGTAGCCAAAACTTTGTTCAAGTTGATTAAACACAAAGAGGGCATCGAGACGAAGATCTAGGATTTTGAATCACCTGATTCCGACTCTCGAGCGAAAAGAAAAACGAAAAACAAGATCAGGGCAGAAATCGCGATCGGAATAACCGCGGATAAATACCCCGAAAAAGAAAACGGACGAACAGGCTAACGAACGAACGTTCGCTGTCTGCTGCTAACTAACGAAAACCGTTCTTTAAAACAAACGTACGGACGAACATCCGCTAAATAACTAAACCGACGAAAAACCGAACCGATATAATCTAAATAAAAAAACAGATCTAGGGTTTTCCTAAAAAAACGATCGGTCTTTTGGAGAAAACCGATGGCGGCGGCGGTTGCTACCTCGGCGACGGCAGCGAAAGTCCGGCGGCTCCGACGCGGCAGCGCGGCGGCGAGGCGGTGAGGCGGCGGGGCGGTGCGGCTCGGGGCGGCGACGGCGCGTTGCGGCGCGGCGGCGGCGGCGGCGGCGGCGGCTTAGGGTTTCGGGCGGGGCGCGGCTTAGGGTTTCGGGCGGGGCGCGGCGCTGGTGGGCTGGTCGGGCCGACGGCTGGCGCTTATAAAGGCCATTCTCCCGTCCCTATACGAGTCTAAGTCGGTTTACTTTTTTTTTAAATAGAGTCCCAGCGCAGAAAAACTAAACGAAAGAAATACCAAACGGACTCCAAACTTCCCGAAATAAATTTTCACCGTCCTCTAATAATATTTAGGACAAAGTGAACATTTTTCCCGGACCTAAATGCAATTTTGAAAAACGCGCATTTTTCCTATGCAAATAAATCCGCAAATAAATCCAGAAAAATACCAAAAGTGATTTTAACATTTTTCCTCCAATATTTCTGTTATTTTGGAGAAGTCATATTATCTCCGCTCATATTTTGTATTTAGAAATATTTTTAGGAGAGAAAAATAATTAGAATCACACTGTCCTCGTACGAGTATTCGAGCGAACTCAAATACGAAAACGGTAAAATTGCCAACTCTCTCCGTAGGTCCTTGAGTTGCTTAGAATTTCGAGGAACGCCACAACAAAATGCAAAAGAACATGCAATGCAATATGATCTATGTATAATATTCCAAATTTAAAATTTGGGATGTTACAAACCTACCCCCCTTAGAATGAATCTCGCCCTCGAGATTCGACTTGGCTAGAGAACTGGTGCGGGTGGTCCTTGCATAGATCATCTTCTCGTTCCCAGGTGGCTTCTTCCTCGGTGTGGTGACTCCACTGAACTTTGCAAACCTTGATAACCTTACTGCGAGTGAATCTGCTCGAAAATTCGAGAATCTTAACGGGCTTCTCCTCGTAGGTCAGATCACTGTCCAACTGAATTGCTGCCAGGGGTACTGTGTCTCTAAGCGGTATATCGGCCATCTCTGCATGGCACTTCTTAAGCTATGAAACGTGAAACACGTCGTGCACTCCTGACAATCCTTCGGGTAATTCCAACTTATAGGCAACCTCTCCCATGCGTTCCAGAACACGGTAAGTTCCCACAAATCTCGGGGCTAACTTCCCTTTAACTCTGAAATGTTTAACTCCTCGCAGAGGTGATACTCTCAAGTATGCTCTATCTCCGATCTCATAGGTTATCTCCTTGCGCTTCGAGTCTGCATAACTCTTCTGCCTGGACTGAGCTACTTTCAGTCTATCTCGGATAACTTCACCTTCTCCTCAAACTCTTTGATTAAGTCTGGTCCAAAGAACTGTCGGTCTCCAACTTCGTCCCACGACAACGGTGTCCTACATCTCCTTCCATATAATGCTTCGAAAGGGGCCATCTTCAAACTGGCTTGGTAACTATTGTTGTATGAGAACTCCGCGTAGGGCAAGTTGTCATCCCAACTAAATCCATAATCCAATGCACATGCTCTTAACATATTCTCCAAAATCTGATTGACCCTTTCAGTCTGTCCATCTGTCTGCGGGTGAAATGCTGTGCTAAACTCTAGCCCGGTACCCAAAGTTTCATGTAACTGATTCCAGAACTTTGAGGTAAACTGGGTTCCTCTATCTGATACGATGCTCCTCGGAACTCCATGCAGACATACAATTTTGGTCATGTATATCTTTGCCAACCTTGCACTGGTATATGTGGTTTTCACAGGAATAAAGTGGGCTACCTTCGTCAATCGGTCTACTACTACCCAGATTGAATCATATCCTGCTTTGGTCCTGGGCAATCCGGTGATAAAATCCATGCCAAGCTTCTCCCACTTCCATTCGGGTATTGGCATAGGTTGTAACAATCCTGCTGGCTTCTGATGTTCTGCCTTTACTCTCTGACATACATCACAAACTACTACATACTCTGCAATATCCTTCTTCATACCGGTCCACCAGAAAATATCCTTCAAATCCAAATACATCTTAGTATTTCCTGGATGAATCGAGTATGGTGAATCATGGGCCTCCTGTAAAATCAACTTCTTGATCTCCGGGTCATTAGGCACATAGATTCGATCCTCAAACCATAGGGTGTCGTGTTCATCCTCACGAAAACCTTTAGCTTTCCCTCCGCTCATCCTCTCCTTTATTGCGACAACCTCCTTGTCAGCTTTCTGAGCTTCTCTAATTTTATCCATCAGGGTAGACTGGATTTCTAATGTTGCTACATAGCCTCTCGGAACTATCTCCATACGTAGTTCTCGTAGGTCCTCGGCTAACTCCTTTGGAAATTTTTCCATCATTAGGGTGTTGACATGGCTCTTACGGCTTAGCGCATCGGCTACTACGTTAGCCTTTCCGGGATGATAATGCAATCTCATGTCTTAATCCTTAATGAGTTCCAGCCATCTCCTTTGCCTAAGATTCAACTCATTCTGAGTGAATATATACTTCAAACTCTTGTGATCCGTATATACTTCACAATGGTTTCCAATAAGAAAATGTCTCCACGTCTTCCATGCATGCACTACGGCTGCTAACTCCAAATCGTGGGTTGCATAGTTCATCTCATGAGGTTTTAGTTGTCGTGAAGCATACGAAACAACTCTTCCTTCCTGCATAAGAACATCTCCAAGTCCTCGACGTGAAGCGTCGCAGTACACCTCATAATCCTTATGTTGATCTGGCAGAATCAACACAGGGGATGAGACCAACCTTTTCTTCAATTCCTGAAAACTGGCCTCACATTCTTCCGTCCAGCTGAACTTGGTGTCCTTCTTTAACAACTCCGTCATTGGCTTTGCGATCCTCGAGAAATTCTCGATGAATCTCCGGTAGTATCCTGCGAGTCCAAGAAAACTCCGGATCTCTCCAACTGTTGTTGGTGCTTCCCAATGGGTCACAGTGTCCACCTTAGCGGGATCTACTGCTATTCCTTCTCCAGATATAACGTGTCCGAGGAATCCGACTTCCTTCAGCCAAAACTCGCATTTGCTAAACTTGGCATATAACTGATGTTCTCTGAGCTTCTCCAATACCAAACGCAAATGCTCTGCATGCTCCTCTTCATCCTTCGAGAAGATCAATATATCATCTATGAACACTACGACGAACTTATCCAAATACTCCATAAACACTTTGTTCATCAGGTTCATAAAGTACGCCAGTGCGTTTGTCAGACCAAACGACATAACGGTATACTCGTACAACCCATACCTAGTGGTAAAGGCCGTCTTAGGTATATCCTGCTCTCGGATCTTCAACTGGTGGTACCCTGATCGCAAATTGATCTTGGAAAATATCTTAGCTCCTTGCAATCTATCGAACAGATCATTTATCATTGGTAATGGGTACTTATTCTTGATCGTTACTTCATTCAATCCATGGTTATCAACAACCATTCTTAACGATCCATCCTTCTTCTCCACTAAAAGTACTGGTGAACCCCAAGGCGAGGAACTTGGGCGTATGAATCCTTTATCTAGTAACTCCTTAATTTGTTTCTTAATCTCCTCCAAATCCTTTGCGGGCATCCTATATGGTCTCTTAGAAATTGGCCCGGTGCCTGGCAAAAGTTCAATCAAAAACTCTATATCTCTATCCGGTGGCATTCCTGGCAGTTTTTCTGAAAACACATCCGGATAATCCTTCACTACTGGCACTTCCTCCTGAACAACTCCTGACAAGGAATTTAACCTACTCCTCTTTGACTCATGTCGGGATACATACTTGATCCTTCTTCCTTCTGGCGTAGTAAGCAAAATGGTCTTACTGGCACATTCAATATTCCCTTCATACTTAGATAACCAATCCATGCCTAATATAACATCCAGTCCTTGAGATTCCAATACTATTAGGTCCGAAGGGAAAATGTAATTACCAATCCTTAGGGGCAACTGATCACACCATGACTTAGCCATATACTCCGCTCCTGGTGAGGTTACTAACATGGGCGATCTAAGGGCTTGGTCGGCACCTTATACTTATCCATGAATCCCCTTGAAACCTATGAATGCGATGCACCAGTATAAAAAAGAACGAGTGCAGTAAAGGTCTTAACTAAGAACTTACCTATAACCGCATCTGGTTGCTCCTCTACCTCCTCCACAGTTACATGGTTCACTTGTCCTTTGTTGAACGGGTTGGGCTTCTTCCTGGCGCTTCCATTGCCGTTTCCATTCTTAACTTCTAGGCATTCATTGGCATAATGTCCAGTCTTCCCGCACTTGTAACAAGTGACATGGCTCAAATCCCTCTTGGTGGGTGTGGACGGTGTAGGGCGGTTCTGGTTTCCATTGGCTCCATTTCCATTCCCATTCCCATTCTTGGTGCCATTGTGATTGTGCGAGTTACCTCCTCCATGGGTATGCTGAAACTGTCCTACCGCTTTAGGGGTAAAACGGGGCTTCTGCTGAGCTCTAGAATTATACTTTCCTTGCCCATTCTTCCTCTTGTAACTCTCAATCTGTTGATGCTTCCTTTCAATCATTAGGGCGCGGTCAACCAACTCCTGGTAGTTATTGAAAGTTGCCACCATCAACTGTACACTCATCTCATCATTCAGCCCTTCCATGAATCTCTCCTCCTTCTTGGCATCTGTAGCCACATCATCTGGGACATAACGAGATAGGGTACTAAACTCATCCACGTACTGAGCCACAATACAATTTCCTTGGCGCAAATTGCGAAATTCCTGCTTCTTCATACTCATTGCTTCAGTTGAGACATGGGCGGTACGAAAAGCTTGCTGGAACTGATCCCAAGTCACATTGGCTACGGGGTAAGTGGCTGTGTAATTCTCCCACCATGCTGCGGCTGGTCCAGACAACTGGTGTGCGGCAAATCGCACCTTCTCAGCATCCGAGCAATTGACGATGGTCAAATCCCTTCCAATCTTGCGTAGCCAGTCATCAGCCACTATTGGTTCGATGCTGCTAGCAAACACGGGTGGTTGCAACCTTAAGAAACGTGTCAGGTTTTCCACGGGTGGTGGTGGTGGTGGAGGGTTGTTGTTATTGTTCTGGTTATTCTGAGTGTTCTGGACAAGAAGTTGCATCAGGGTGTTCTGCTGCTGGATCAACTGGGTGAGCTCAGGGGGAAACTCAAATTCACGTCTTGGAGGCATCTGATGGGTGTAGAGGGAAGAGATTAGAATAGAAAAGAGGTCTAAGGGAAATTCACTACCCATATGCACATGAGACAAACACACAATCATATCACACCAATCAATTTCAAACAAGGTCTTACAAATCTAACGATCGTTACAAAGGTGCTCTAAATCTAATATATGGAGGTAAACTACTAGTCACAGGGTGGTCATCTAAAAATATTGATTGGCAAAGGATTCCATAATATCTGCTCCAGCTTCATCTTCATAGTCTTCGTCCTTGCTATCCTCAGCTTCCGAATCTGTGTCATCTATGATGATATAGTCTTCCCGTGGAATCTCCTTGGGTTCTTCTTCCTCATCTTCTTCTCCCATGAGTATTCCTAACTTCCGGGTCAAGTCATCATTCTTCTCCACAAGTATTTTCATCTCCTCCTCATATCCGTCACGTGTAGACTTGAGTTCTTCCTCTAGCTCCAAATTCCTATTTAGGGCTTTCTTCAAATCTATCATCCCAGCACACATCTGGTGCTCCTGGCGACGAATGTGATGGTTCAACTCCTGGATGAATGCTGCAATGGACCTATCCTTCCGGGTGCTGATCATATCCCAATTCTCATCTCGGCGTCCACAAATCTGGTAGATAGTGTCCTTTAGCTCCTGCTTGTAGACTTCTCCAATCCTTCCCATAGCAATGTGGGCTGCCATGCTCCTACCTAGGCTCCATGTAGGCGCATTAAAGGAAAATGCTATGAGTGAGGTGACGGGTGCGAACGTCCTTCCTAGAACTTGGGCTTGAATCAACCAACGCTCCTCCTCAGGTAGAGTGGCATTGTAGGTTCCGGTGAAACTTGGTAGTCCAATGTTTAGATATCTGGTGACTTCCTTTAGGTGTCGTCCAAATGGTGTATCATCATCCGGTTGCATGAACTTGTGTTTTGCTTCCACCATCCTAAAGAGTAGAAAAGATGAGGAGTCAGAAAAGAGAAGAGTGAATTGTGCTCTAGGGCTTGTCTTAGTGGTCGTGTCCTACAGTCAGCGTGTGCTCTGATACCATCTTGTAGCGACCAGACCTCAAACAGTCTGATCTCTGTGCATCAGTGTCATCCCTGGATCAGTAATGCTGACACGCACAGTACTTGAAGGATTTATAACAGAGTAGCAATCACACACTTATTACATCAATAGTCCAGCGATAAATTTATTACAAATAATATGGCTGAAGGCCATCTAACACGATAACAACGAAAGGCTTGGAAGATAAGTGAGTCCATCAACTCCAGCGGCATCACTGTGTATAGAACCACGACCAAAAAGGGCATCTTACTCGTCGTCTGAAAAGTCTGCAACATGAAACGTTGCAGCCCGAAAACAGGTCAGCACATGGAATATGCTGGCAAGGTAACACAAGAGAATGCAATGAAAGTAAGCTATTCTATATGCAATATGGCTGGTGGAAAGCTCTATGGTTAAGTTTTTGCGTAAAGCCAATTATTTCCCTACTTCAAAGGAATAGATTTTAATTAACTATCATGCTAGTTGAAACATCGTTGAGATGATAGACATCCTCTCAACCCCAATTAAAAATAATCATTAAACCCAACAATATTAAATTAGAGTAACATGATGAGATGCACATGAAAATCCAAGTACTAGATACTCAAGACGTCCATAACCGTGGACACGGCTAATCATGATCAGTTTGTACACTCTGCAGAGGTTTGTGCACTTTTCCCACAAGCCTCGATCTCCTCCGTTTGGTTTCTCGCACTGCATGGTGTTTGAGAAACGGATGACCGAGACATAGTCTTTCAGAAGCGCTAGCACCTTACGATCGGGCGGATCGTACCAACCTACATCCCCTACATCTGCTAGTCCACCACTGTAAGAGTTCGCACGACTTACTCATACTATGCTAGAGCCCATAATAGCATTGTGGCTGCACACG
Source organism: Secale cereale (assembly GCA_902687465.1). Taxonomy (NCBI): domain Eukaryota; kingdom Viridiplantae; phylum Streptophyta; class Magnoliopsida; order Poales; family Poaceae; genus Secale; species Secale cereale. Next base: position 93,906,036 of record LR738713.1, on the reverse strand, counting down.
GAAGTCTCTAGTATGAATAATCTCATGATCCCTTTGAGCCTGGGTGGCGGTCCAAAAGAAAAACAGGAAATCACTGGAATACCCAGGTGCCTCAATCCACCCAGATGTGTATTAATGTTGCCACCTTAAGTTGAACCATTAATCAACAAATTCACATCTGTCATGGATTTCACTCACCCAATCCACGTCTACGAGCATAGCATGTCCTAACAGCAAACGTAGAAGTAACTCCCAAAGGTTCGAATGTAATACAGGTAATAGGTACTACCTCAATCTACTTCCCAATCCCACAAGTTAATTGATTCTATTCATGCAATGTGTGAGGATTGAACTAATGCAATGAAAACTGGGTAATTGGAAAGCATGATCAAAGTGTTACTTGCCTTGCTGATGATCCGCAAAACCTAGAGACTCAAAGTAGCAAGCGGCACACTCCGGGTACTCTATCGCAATCAAACAAGCATACAATAAGTACTTAACTAATGCACGGGTAAAACTCAAATAAGAGATCTAACCAGAAAGTTCAACTTAAGAACTCCGGTTTGCAAAAAGAATCAACTCGAAAGAAGCAACGAAACTTAAACTGCAAAAGAAACAAGCTCCGGTTACTAGTTGGCCTAAAGTCAAATTTTACAGTATCCAAAACTTTGTTCAAGTTGATTAAACGTAAAGAGGGCATCGAGACAAAGATCTGGGATTTTGAATCACCTGATTCCGACTCTCGAGCGAAAAGAAAAACGAAAAACAAGATCAGGGCAGAAATCACGATCGGAATAACCGCGGATAAATACCCCGAAAAAGAAAACGGACGAACAGGCTAACGAACGAACGTTCGCTGTCTGCTGCTAACTAACGAAAACCGTTCGTTAAAATGAACGTACGGAAGAACGTCCGCTAAATAACTAAACCGACAAAAAACCGAACCGATCTAATCTAAATAAAAAATAGATCTAGGGTTTTCCTAAAAAAACGATCGGTCTTTTGGAGAAAACCGATGGCGGCGGCGGTTGCTACCTCGGCGGTGGCGGCGAAAGTCCGGCGGCTCCGGCGCGGCAGCGCGACGGCGCGGCGGTGAGGCGGCGGGGCGGTGCGGCTCGAGGCGGCGGCGTCGCGTTGCGGCGCGATGGCGGCGGCGGCTTAGGGTTTCGGGCGGGGCGCGGCGCTGGTGGGCTGGTCGGGCCGACGGCTAGCGCTTATAAAGCCCAGTGTCCCGACCCTATACGAGTCTAAGTCGGTTTACTTTTTTTTTTAAATAGAGTACCGACGCAGAAAAACTAAACGAAAGAAATACCAAACGGATTCCAAAATTCCCGAAATAAATTTTCACCGTCCTCTAATAGTATTTAGGACAAAGTGAACATTTTTCCCGGACCTAAATGCAATTTTGAAAAATGCGCATTTTTTCCTATGGAAATAAATCCGCAAATAAATCTAGAAAAATACCAAAAGTGATTTTAACATTTTTCCTCGTCATATTATCTCCGCTCATATAAGAAATATTTTTAGGAGAGAAAAATAATTAGAATCACACTGTCCTCGTACCGGTATTCGAGCGAACTCAAATACGAAAACGGTAAAATTCCCAACTCTCTCTTTAGGTCCTTGAGTTGCTTAGAATTTCGAGGAACGCCACAACAAAATGCAAAAGAACATGCAACGCAATATGATCTATGTATAACATTCCAAATTGAAAATTTGGGATGTTACAAACCCGGAAAGGAATTGATGAAGCCAAAGTTTATATATTGCCATATTGGGAAAGTGTTACATCTGGGGCATTACACAATGCCTTCCTCTAAGCCCAAACAATGGTGAAGTGCCATGTAGTCGACGTTCACATAACACCACTAGAGGAAAGACAACATACATCTCGTCAAAATATCGAACGAATACCAAATTCACATGACTACTTATAGCAAGACTTCTCCCATGTCCCGAGGAACAAACGTAACTACTCACAAATCATATTCATGTTCATAATCAGAGGGGTATTAATATGCATAATGGATCTTAACATATGATCTTCCACCGGATAAACGAACTAGCATCAACTACAAGGAGTAATTAACACGCAACCCACAGGTACCAATCTGAGGTTTTGATACAAAGATTGGATACAAGAGATGAACTTGGGTTTGTGAGGAGATGGTGCTGGTGAAGATGTTGATGAAGATAACCCTCCCCAAGATGGGAGAGTTGTTGGTGATGATGATGGCGACGATTTCCCTCTCCCATAGGGAAGTTTCCCCAGCAGAACAGCTCCGCCGAAGCCCTAGATTGGTTCCGCCAAGGTTCCGCCTCGAGACGGCGGCGCATTGTCCCGAAAGCCTCCTTATGATTTTTCCAGGTCAAAACACTTGATATAGCAGAAGATGGGCATCGGGGGGCTGCCAGGTGGCCCACGAGGCAGGGGGTGCGCCCCCACCCTCGTGGACGGTGGCTGCCCCCCTCCTGTACTTCTTTCGCCAAATATTTTTTATATTTTCCAAAACTGACTTTCGTGGAGTTTCAGGGCTTTTTGAGTTCTGCAGAATAGGTCTCCAATATTTGCTCCTTTTCTAGCCCAGAATTCTAACTGCCGACATTCTCCCTCTTCATGTAAACCTTGTAAAATAAGAGAGAAAAGGCATAAGTATTGTGACATAATGTGTAATAATAGCCCATAATGCAATAAGTATCAATATAAAAGCATGATGCAAAATGGATGTATCAACTCCCCAAAGCTTAGACCTCGCTTGTCCTCAAGCGGAAGCCAATATCGAAAAATATGACCACATGTTTAGAGATAGATGTGTCGATAAAATAAAATACGAACATGAGGGCATCATGATCATTCTTATAACAGCAACATATATATTTTGTCATAAGATTTCTTATGCTAAGGTAACAATCTATTCACAATGTCAAGTATGAATCAGAAACTTCACTGAAAACTAACAAACTATGATCTCGGTTATTGAAGCAATTGCAATTTATCATAACATCGGAAAGAGTCAATATAAGAGCTTTTCAGCAAGTCCACATACTCAACTATCATTTGGTCTTTTACAATTGCTATCACTCATGCAATACTTATGGGTATGGAGTTTTAATCAGACATAGAGAAAGATAGGGGCTTATAGTGTTGCCTCCCAACCTTTTACCTCAAGGATGATGTCAACAGTAATAGATCATGATAGCTTACATCCAAGTGGGTATATATGTCAGGATCTTTCCAACACAATGTGCTTGCCAAAGGATAAAATGTAAAAAGGAAAGGTGAAGATCACCATGACTCTTGTAAGGTAAGAACAATAGATAGGCCCTTCGCAGAGGGAAGCAGAGGTTGTCATGTGCTTTTATGGTTGGATGTACAAAATCTTAGCGCAAAAGAACGTCACTTTATATTGCCACTTGTGATATGGACCTTTATTACGCAGTCCGTCGCTTTTATTGCTTCCATATCTCAAGATCGTATAAATCTTATTTTCTCCACACTAATAGATCATACATATATAGAGAGTTTACATAATGACAACTTACCTAAAGGATCTTACTCAATCCATAGGTAGATATGGTGGACTCTCATGGCAAAACTAGGTTTAAGGATGTATGGAAGCACAAGTAGTATCTCTACTTGGTGCAAGGAGTTTGGCTAGCATGAGGGGGAAAGGCAAGCTCAACATGTTGGATGATCCATGGAAATATACTTTATTTCAGATATAAGAAGACATAACCCATTACGTTGTCTTCCTTGTCCAACATCAACTATTTAGCATGTCATATTTTAGTGAGTGCTCACAATCATAAAAGATGTCCAAGATAGTATATTTGTATGTGAAAACCTCTCTTTCTTTATTACTTCCTATAACTGCAACGATGACCAAAACTATATTTGTCAACTCTCAACAACTTTTATTCATCATACTCTTTATATGTGAAGTCATTACTTTCCATAAGATCAATATGATCTCTATATTTCTTTTTTTTCTTTTATTCTCTCATGATCATAGTGAGATAATCAAGCCCTTGACTCAAAACTAATCTTTATTATATAACTCACGGACTTGATTACATAGATAAGGATCATAAAGCAAAGCTCACAACTAAATCATACTAAACTTTATTCTACTAGATCAAGATATAACTAAAAGGATCGAAGTAAGAAAAACGGTAAAGATAGGATTGTGATGGTGATACGATATCGGGGCACCTCCCCCAAGCTTAGCAGTTGCCAAGGGGAGTTCCCATACCCATATGATTATGTCTCTTTCTTTGGAGGTGGTAATGATGGGGTTGTTGATGAACTAGGATTGTCGTCCATCTTCGAAGGCATAGGCTCACCGCCGTAGAAGGATGATCGAGTCGCCAAGATCCTCAAATCTGCAGCCAAACTCATCTTCTTGAATCTATATTCATACTCACAGTTTTGGTTTTGCAGGTCATAGATCTGGGATTGGAGGTGCTCGATTTTCTCGTGAAGCTTGAAGATGGCCTTCCCAATGTTCTTGGCATTCAGCTTGTGGTTGTTGGTGAACTCCGCGATCATCATGTGGTTGCCGTTTGGTCCTCGTTCCACCATACCCTGGCACTTGAAAACTTTTTGCTCCATTGCTTCGAGTCTTGTCTCCATGCTTCCGGTCTTCCTTGGTCCCTCAACATCACGGATGTGCAGCACCCCCTCACGTACCTCAATGGTTTGAGGGTGTTGCAGCACCTCCGCGAGGTAGGGGTTGATGACGTTCTCGAAAAACTTGTCCTTGGGGGCACTTGAAGACGTCATGGTGATCTAGATCTGTCAGAAACATACCTCGAAACAAAAGCAGAGGATTTTGGCGTGATACGGTGGTCAAAACCCGCGGGAGGTTATATAATGAATTTTTACCGACCAAAAGAAGTATCGTGCAAGAAAACGGAGTCCGGAAGGCACACGAGGTGCCCACGAGGTAGGGGGGCATGCCCAAGGGGGTAGGGCGCGCCCTCCACCCTCATGGACGCATCGTGTCCCGTTCGGACTACTTCTTATTTTCCTATTTTATTAAATATTCCAAAACGGAGAAAAATTGCTATTAGAACTGTTTTGGAGTCGGTTTACTTACCGTACCACATACCTCTTCCTTTTCGGAGTCTGAATCATTCTGGAAAGTGTCCCTTATGTATTCCTCCGGGGTTACGGTTTAAATAACATTGGTTTCAACATTTATGGGATTACCTGAGATATAATGTTTGATTCTTTGGCCGTTCACCATCTTCGGATTTGTGCCTTCGAAGTTATTGATTTTTATGGCACCAGATCGGTAGACCTCCTCGATAACGTAAGGACCTTCCCATTTAGAAAGAAGTTTTCCTACAAAAAATCTTAAACGAGAGTTGTATAGCAAGACATAATCACCTACGTTAAATTCACGATTTTGTATCCTTTTGTCATGCCATCTTTTAACTTTTTCTTTAAACAGGCATTTTCATGCCCGGGTTCTCCATTCATCAAGCGAGCTAATGTCAAATAACCTCTTCTCATGGGCAAGTTTGAAATCAAAATTGAGCTCTTTAATAGCCCAATATGCCTTATGCTCTAGTTCGAGAGGTAAGTGACATGCTTTTCCATAAACCATTTTATATGGAGACATACCCATAGGATTTTTATATGCAGTTCTATAGGACCATAATGCATCATCAAGTTTCTTGGACCAATTCTTTCTGGATCTATTAACAGTCTTTTGCAAAATTAATTTCAGCTCTCTGTTACTTAGTTCTACTTGACCACTAGACTGTGGGTGGTAAGGGGATGCAATTCTATGATTAACATCATACTTAGCAAGCATTTTACGGAAAGCACCATGAATAAAGTGTGAACCACCAACAGTCATTAAGTATCAGTGAACTCCAAACCTCAGAAAAATAACTTCTCTAAGCATCTTAATAGAAGTGTTGTGATCACCACTACTAGTTGGAATAGCTTCTACCAACTTAGTAACGTAATCAACAGCAACCAGAATATGTGTATACCCATTAGAGGAAGGAAACGGTCCCATATAATCAAATCCCCAAACAACAAATGGTTCAATAACAAGTGAATAGTTCATAGGCATTTCTTGATGTCTACTAATATTACTGATTCTTTGACATTCATCACAAGACAAGACAAACTTACGGGCATCCTTGAAGAGAGTAGGCCAATAAAAACTAGATTGCGATACCTTATGTGCAGTTCTATCTCCAGTGTGGTGTCCTCCATAAGCCTCGGAGTGACACTTGCGTAGGATCTGTTCTTGTTCATGCTCAGGCACACAACGTCTTATAATACCATCTACTCCTTCTTTATAAAGGTGTGGGTCATCCCAAAAGTAATGTCTTAAATCATAGAAAAACTTTTTCTTTTGCTGGTATGTGAAACTAGGTGGTATGAAGTTAGCAACAATGTAATTAGCATAATAAGCATACCATGGAGCAGTACGAGAAGCATTTATGAAAACTAATTGTTCATCAGGAAAGCTATCATCAATTGGTAGTGGGTCATCAAGAATATTCTCTAACCTAGACAAGTTGTCTGCAACGGGGTTCTCAGCTCCCTTTCTATCAGTAATATGCAAATCAAATTCTTGTAACAGGAGAATCCATCTAATAAGTCTAGGTTTAGCATCTTTATTTTCCATAAGATATTTGATAGTAGCATGATTAGTGTGAACAGTTACTTTAGAATCAACAATATAAGGCCTGAACTTATCACAAGCAAATAGAACTGCTAAAAATTCTTTTTCAGTCGTAGCATAATTTCTGTGGGCACTGTCTAGAGTTTTACTAGCATATTGGATAACATTTAATTTATTATCAACTCTTTGTCCTAGAACAGCACCTACAGCATAATCACTAGCATCGCACATAATTTCAAAGGGTAAATTCCAGTCAGGAGGCTGGACAATAGGTGCAGAGATCAAAGCTTTCTTAAGTACTTCAAATGCTTCTACACAATCATCATCAAAAACAAAAGGAACATCTTTTTGTAAGAGGTTAGTCAGAGGCCTAGAGATTTTTGAGAAGTCCTTAATGAACCTCCTATAAAACCCGACATGACCAAGGAAACTTCTTATACATTTGATGTCCTTGGGACCCGGCATCTTTTCAATAGCATCAACTTTAGCTTTATCAACTTCAATACCTCTTTCAGAAATTTTATGCCCCAAGACAATACCTTCATTAACCATAAAGTGACACTTTTCCCAATTCAAGACAAGATTAGTTTCTTCACATCTCTGCAAAACTCGATCAAGGTTGCTTAAGAAATCATCAAAAGAAGTTCCATAAATGGAGAAATCATCCATGAAAACCTCAACAATCTTTTAATAGAAATCATATAATATAGCCATCATGCATCATTGAAAGGTAGCAGGTGCATTACATAAACCAAAAGGCATACGTCTGTAAGCAAAAGTACCGAAAGGGCAAGTAAAAGTGGTCTTTTCTTAGTCCTCTTTTGACACAGGTATTTGAGAGAAACCAGAATAGCCATCTAGAAAGCAAAAATGAGTATGTTTGGATAACTTTCTAGCATTTGATCAATAAAAGGTAGAGGGCAATGATCCTTCTTAGTAGCTTTATTTAATTTGCAGAAATCAATTACCATTCTATAGCATGTAACAATTCTTTGAGGGATCAATTCATCTTTATCATTAGGAACAACAGTAATGCCTCCCTTCTTAGGGACACAATGGACATGACTTACCCACTGACTATCAACAACTGGATAAATTATACCTGCCTCTAGAAGCTTTAGTATTTCTTTCCTTACCACTTCTTTCATCTTAGGATTTAACCATCGTTGATGATCAACAACCGGTTTAGCGTCCTTCTCCAATTTTATTTTGTGTTGGCATAGAGTGGGACTAATGCCCTTAATATCATCAAGAGTATATCCAATAGCAGCACGGTGCTTCTTCAGAGTTTTCAATAATTTATCTTCTTCCTACTCTGAAAGGTTAGCACTAATAATAACAGGATATATTTTCTTTTCATCGAGATAAGCATACTTAAGAGTTAAGAGTATCAGGTAATGGTTTGAGTTCAAACACTGGGTCACCCTTGGGTGGGGGATGATCCCCTAGAATTTCAACAGGCAAGTTGTGTTTCAATAAGGGTCCCTGTTTAAAGAATATTTCATCTATTTCCCTTCTCTCATTCATAAACATATCATTTTCATGGTCTAGCAAATATTGTTCTAAAGGATCATTTGGAGGCACAACAATAGAAGCAAGATCAATAAGTTCATCCTTACTAGGCAATTCTTTATCATGGGGTTGTCTATGAAATTTAGCAAAGTTAAAATCATGAGACATATCCCCTAAACCAATGGTAACAACATCCTTTTCGCAGTCTATACAGTATTCAAGAAGGGTCTACCAAATATAATGGGGAAAAAATCATCTTGTGGGGAACCAAGAACAAGAAAATCAGCAGGGTATTTAACTTTCCCACACAAGACTTCAACATCTCTAACAATCCCAACTGGTGAAATAGTGTCTCTATTGGCAAGCTTAATAGTAACATCAATACCTTCTAGCTCAGCAGGTGCAATATCGTGCATAATTTCTTCATATAAGGAATGAGGTATTGCACTAGCACTAGCACCCATATCACATAAGCCATGATAGCAGTGATCTCCTATTTTAGCAGAAATAACAAGCATGCCTACATTAGGTCTATGTTTATTCTTAGTATCGGGTCTAGTAATTCTAGCAGCTTCATCACAAAGGTAAATAACATGCCCATCAATATCATCGACCAAAAGATCCTTAACTATAGCAACACTAGGTTCAACTTTAATTTGCTTAGAGGGTGTAGGTGTTCTAGTATTACTCTTACGAACCACAGTTGAAGCTTTAGCATGATCCTTTATTCTAGTGGGGAAGGGTGGTTTCTTAATGTAAGCAGTAGGAACAATAGGATCAACATTATAAGTGATAGTCTTTTCTTCAACTTTAACAGGTTCAACTATTTTTACTTCAATGGGAGGATGAAATTTAAACCACTTTTCCTTAGGGAGATCAACACGAGTAGCAAATGATTCATAGAAAGAAGCTACTATCCCAGAGTCAAGTCCATATTTAGTGCTAAATCCATGGAAAACATCGGTATCCATAAAAGATTTAACACAATCAAACATAGGTGTTATACCTGACTCCTTACCTTCGTTGAGATCCCAATCTTCAGAGTTGCGTTTAATTATTTCCAATAAATCCCATTTTAATTCAATGGTCTTCATCATAAAAGAACCAGTGCAAGAAGTACTGAGCATGGAGCGATTACTGAGAGAAAGCCGAGCATATTTTTTGAATAATCATTTCTCTTGAGAGATCATGATTTGGGCATGAATATAACATTGACGTAAGCCTCCCCCAAGCTTGAGCGATACTTTCTCATTCACGAGGCCAAAAATTATATATATAATTACGATCACGATGAACCTGGTGCATTGGATAGAACTTCTGATGAAATTCCAATTTCAACCGGTTGTAGTTCCCGGATCCAATATCATCGCATAGCCTAAACCATGTCAATGTCTCTCCCTTCAAAGAAAAAGGGAAGACTTTCTTCTTGATCACATCCTCGGTCATACCTGCAAGCTTAAATAATCCACAAACTTCATCCACATAGATTAGGTGCAAGTCGGGATGCAATGTTCCATCTCCTGTAAAGGGATTAGCTAGCAATTTCTCTATCATACCCGAAGGAATTTCAAAGTAAAATTTTTCAGTAGGTTCATTAGGTTGAGGAGAAACTCTTTGCTCTACTGGTCGGGGTGAAGATACCCTGAACAAGCCCCTCAAACAATTATGTTCTATAGTAACAAGTGACAGTAAATTTCAGCACAATATATAAAAAATTTCCTTACCAAATTCCACTTACAAAAGGAGCTTCACTTCCCGGCAACGGCGCCAGAAAAGAGTCATGATGACCCACAAGTATAGGGGATGTATTGTAGTCCTTTTGATAAGTAAAAGTGTCGAACCCAACGAGGAGCAGAAGGAAATGATAGGCAGTTTTCAGTAAGGTATTCTCTACAAGCACTGAAATTATCGGTAACAAATAGTTTTGTGATAAGGTAATTGGTAACAAGTAACAAGTAGTAAAAGTAAATAAGGTGCAACAATATGGCCCAATCCTTATTGTAGCAAAGGACAAGCCTGGACAAACTCTTATATAAAGGAAAGCGCTCCCGAGGACACATGGGAATTATCGTCAAGCTAGTTTTCATCACGCTCATATGATTCACGTTCGTTACTTTGATAATTTGGTATGTGGGTGGACCAGTGCTTGGGTGCTTCCTGCTACTTCTCGAGCTTGTGTTGTATTCCCTCGAAGAGGAAAGGGTGATGCAGCACAGTAGCGTAAGTATTTCCCTCAGTTTTTGAGAAACAAGGTATCAATCCAGTAGGAGACCACGCGCGAGTCCCTCACACCTGCACAAACAAATAATAACTTCGCAGCCAATGCGATAAGGGGTTGCCAATCCCTTTACGGTCACTTACGAAAGTGAGATCTGATAGAGATGATAGTTTGATATTTTTGGTATTTTTTATTTTAAGAACATAAAGTAAAAGCGGAAAAGTAAAGTAGATTGTAGATTGATATGTTGAGAATAGACCTGGGGGGCATAGTGTTCTCTAGTGGCTTCTCTCATGATAGCGATATTCTACGGCGGGTAAACAAATTACTGTCGAGCAATTGATAGAAAAGCGAATAATTATGAGACTATCTAGGCATGATCATTGTATATAGGCATCACGTCCGAGAAGAGTAGACCAAAATGATTCTGCATCTACTACTATTACTCCACACATCGACCGCTATCCAGCATGCATCTAGTCTATTGAGTTCAGAAGAACAGAGTAACGCCTTAAGCAAGATGACATGATGTAGAGGGATAAACTCAAACTAAGTGATATAAACCCCATCTTTTTATCCTTGATGACAACAATATAATACGTGCCTTGTTGCCCCTACTGTCACTGGGAAAGGACAACGCAAGAAGAACTATAGATCTAGTAGGCCAAACCAAACCAATAATTTGAAGAGACTTGCAAGGATATTATAATCATACATAAAGAGTTCAGAGAAGGACCAAATATTTCTCATAGATAATCTTGATCATAAACCCACAATTCATCGGATCTCGACAAACACACCGCAAAAATAGATTACATCGAATAGATCTCCTCGAAGACCGAGGAGAACTTTGTATTGAGATCCAAAGAGAGAGAAGAAGCCATCTAGATACTAGCTATGGACCCGAAGGTCTGTGGTAAACTACTCACAACTCATGGTGATGCGATGATGATGATGTAGAAGCACTCCGTGGTAGATCCCCGCCTCCGGCGGAGCTCCGGAACAGGCCCCAAGATGGGATCTCACGGGAACAGAAGGTTACAGCGGTGGAACTAGGGTTTTCTCTCCTCTTCTGATGGTTTCGGGGTACGTAGGCATATATAGGAGGAAGGAGGGCATGGGGGACCAAACATGGGGCCCACGAGGCAGGGGGGCGCGCCCTATAGGGGGGGCCGCCCCCACCCTCGTGGGCACCACGTATGCCCTACTCCGTGGTTCTCAAGTCTCCCATGCATGATTTTCTCCAAAAATATCTCTCCCGAAGGTTTCATTTTGTTTGGACCCCGTTTGATATTCCTTTTCTGCAAAACCGTGAAACAGGAAAAAAACAGCAATCTGGATTGGGCCTTTGGGTTAGTAGGTTAGTCCCAAAAATAATATAGAAGTGTATGACAAAGCCCATTAAACATCCAAAACATCATAAATAATAGCATGGAACAATAAAAAATTATAGATACGTTGGAGATGTATCAAGCATCCCCAAGCTTAATTCGTGCTCGTCCTCGAGTAGGTAAATGATAAATATATAGTGGGTTTACGGTACCGGCGAAAGTTGCGCGGTATAAGAGAGGCTAGCAATGGTGGAAGGGTGAGAGTGCGTATAATCATGGACTCAAAATTAGTCATAAGAACTCATATACTTATTGCAAAAATCTATGAGTCATCAAAACAAAGCAATCAACGCATGCTCCTAGGGGGGAGGTTGGTAGGAGTTAACCATCGTGCGCCCCCGAACTCCACACAAAGGTTGACACTTTACAAATACCTCATGCTCTAAATTCGTCACATAGCGGTTCACCATACGTGCATGCTACGGGAATCACTAACCTTAACACAAGTATTTCTCAATTTCATTATAACTCCACTAGCATGACTCTAATATCACTATCCTCATATCTCAAAACAATTATCAAGCATCCAACTTCTCATCATATTCAATGCACTAAGTGTGAAAGTTTTTACTACGTTGATATTGGATGTCTATTATGTCAAGACTAGTTTTATAGCCTAAGCACATTACCATGTTGTTTTAATAGACTCTCAAATGGATATAAGTGAAGTATGAGAGTTCAACAATTTCTTTAAAATATTATCACCACCGTGCTCTAAAAGATATAAGTGAAAAACTAGAGCAAAAACTATTCAACTCAAAAGATATAAGTGAAGCACATAGAGTGTTCTATCAATTCCTAGGCCATATTTAACTCTCTCAAATAGGTGTGTCCAGCAAGGATAATTGTGGCAAACTAACAAGAAAAGACTCAAATTATACAAGACGCTCCAAGTATAGTTACCGATGGATGAAGACGAAAGAGGGGATGCCTTCCCGGGGCATCCCCAAGCTTAGGCTTTTGGTTGTCCTTGAATTTTACTTGGGGTGCCTTGAGCATCCCCAAGCTTAGGCCCTTGCTACTCTTTGTTCCATAGTCCATCAAAGCAATACTCAAAACTTGAAAACTTCACAACACAAAACTTAGACAAAAATTTCGTGAGCTCCGTTAGTATAAGAAAACAAACCACTATTTAAAGGTACTACAATGAATTGATTCTTTGTTTATATTGGTGTTAAACCTACTGCATTCCAACTTCTCTATGTTTCATACATCCCAATACTACTCATAGATGCATTGAAATAAGCAAACAACACACGATAAACAGAATCTATCAAAAACCAAACAGTCTGTAGTAATCTACAGGTTTAGCATACTTCTGTAACTCCAAAAAATTCAAACTAAATTGGTAAACGTGAGGAATTTTTCTATTAATCATCTGCAAAAAGAATCAACTAAATATCATGCTCCAGTAAAATCTGAGGACCATTCTAGCCAGTGCTAACGATTCTGTTTTTCACAGCAAGATCACATAAACTTCACACAAGTCTTCCCAAAGGTTCTACTTGGCACAAACACTAAACAAAACACAAAACCACATCTAAACAGAAGCTAGATGCAATATTTATTCCTAAACAGAAGCAAAACAAAAAATATAAAATTGGGTTGCCTCCCAACAAGCGCTATCGTTTTACGCACCTAACTAGGCACGATACATGGATAGATCTAGGGAATGCCATAATGATACGATATATCGCGAAAACTCATCTCATATTCCCTATGTTCAGTAGCAAGTTTCCTTTGTGGCAAGGAAAAGTAATAAAAAGGGCTAAATTTAATGGGGCAAAAGTCCCCCAAATCAATCTCAGGAGGAATAGGTTCCTCTTTTGGCCCTTTGTAATGAACAACCAATTCATCATTATAGGCATTCTTTTGGCAGAAGGTCATAAACCTTCACTCAAGGGAGAAGCCTAACCCATTGTTTTGAATAGAAAAATCATCATTCATCTCAGAAATTCTATCAACCAAGATATCGGTAGGAACCTTTTTTCTAAGGTTTTTTCTAAGGTTTTCATTAAAAGCAACATGATCAGGAGATCGCAACCGCATTATGTCTTCTTGATTAAATAAGATAGCCTCTATGGGAGGTCGGCCGACATCTACCCCGTAATGAGCAAAGATTTCTTTGGCCTCTTTCATGATAAATCTAAATTCATGAGCCAAAAAGATAGTAGCTACACGCTTAACAGAAGAATGCTCAATATTGGAAAACTCCAAAAAGATTCTCTGAATACAGGGATGCATATGGATAAATTGCCTTTCAATTTCAACTATAAGAATAGATACAACATCTGCAAGGCTACTAGTTCTGTGGAGAATAGAGCCACCCATAGTGGACAAAGCACCGGCACAAGTAAAGAAGTCTTGAAGAACTCCTTTTCCAATGATATTACCGCTACCAACCCAGAACTTCTTAATATGTAAAGTGGTAGTTTCATCCGGGGGGTCAACATAGACGTTGCCCTCGATATTACTACCCTTATCGATAAAATCGTCCCCCATCTCAGACATGAGGGCAAGAAAGCAAGCAACACACAAGCAAACAAGAGGCAAGCGAACGGTAAACACACGACAGAAGAAGGGCAAATAAAACGAGAAGGGTGAAGTGGGGGAGAGGAAAATGAGAGGCAAAAAATGTAATGCGAAGGATAAGGGTTTGTGATAGGTACTTGGTATATGAATTTTGAGTAAGCCTCCCCGGCAATGGCGCCAGAAATTCTTCTTGCTACTTCTCGAGCTTGCGTTGTATTCCCTCGAAGAGGAAAGGGTGATGCAGCATCGCAGCGTAAGTATTTCCCTCAGTTTTAGAGAACCAAGGTATCAATCCAGTAGGAGACCACGTGCGAGTCCCTCGCACCTGCACAAACAAATAAGAACATCGCAACCAACGCGATAAGGGGTTGTCAATCCCTTTACGGTCACTTACGAAAGTGAGATCTGATAGAGATGATAGTTTGGTATTTTTGGTATTTTTTATTATAAGAACAGAAAGTAAAAGCGTAAAAGTAAAGTAGATTGTAGATTGATATGTTGAGAATAGACCCGGGGGCCATAGTGTTCTCTAGTGGCTTCTCTCATGATAGCGATATTCTACGCCAGGTAAACAAATTACTATCGAGCAATTGATAGAAAAGCAAATAATTATGAGACTATCTGGGCATGATCATTGTATATAGGCATCACGTCCGAGACAAGTAGACCGAAATGAGTCTGCATCTACTACTATTACTCCACACATCGACCGCTATCCAGCATGCATCTAGTGTATTGAGTTCATAAGAACAGAGTAACGCCTTAAGCAAGATGACATGATGTAGAGGGATAAACTACAACTTAGTGATATAAACCCCATCTTTTTATCCTCGATGGCAACAATACAATACGTGCCTTGCTGCCCCTACTGTCACTGAGAAAGGACACCGCAAGATTGAACCCAAAGCCAAGCACTTCTCCCATTGCAAGAACTATAGATCTAGTAGGCCAAACCAAACCAATAATTCAAAGAGACTTGCAAGGATATTATAATCATACATAAAGAGTTTAGAGAAGAACCAAATATTTCTCATAGATAATCTTGATCATAAACCCACAATTCATCGGATCTCGACAAGCACACCGCAAAAAGAGATTACATCGAATAGATCTCCTCGAAGACCGAGGAGAACTTTGTATTGCGATCCAAAGAGAGAGAAGAAACCATCTGGATACTAGCTATGGACCTGAAGGTCTGTGGTAAACTACTCACAACTCATGGTGAGGCGATGATGATGATGTAGAAGCACTCCGTGGTAGACCCCCCCTCCGGCGGAGCTCCGGAACAGGCCCCAAGATGGGATCTCACGGGAACCGAAGGTTACGGCGGTGGAACTAGGGTTTTCTCTCCTTTTCTGATGGTTTCGAGGTACGTAGGCATATATAGGAGGAAGGAGGGCACTAGGGGCCAAACGTGGGGCCCACGAGACAGGGGGCGTGCCCTATAGGGGGGGCCCACCCTCGTGGGCACCACGTATGCCCTACTCCGTGGTTCTCAAGTCTCCCGTGCGTGATTTTCTCCAAAAATATCTCTCCCGAAGGTTTCATTCCGTTTGGACTCCGTTTGATATTACTTTTCTACAAAACCCTGAAACAGGCAAAAAAAACAGCAATCTGGACTGGGCCTTTGGGTTAGTAGGTTAGTCCCGAAAATAATATAAAAGTGTATGACAAAGTCCATTAAACATCCAAAACATCATAAATAATAGCATGGAACAATAAAAAATTATAGATATGTTGGAGACGTATCACTGCCTTACTTGGACAAGCATCCCACTTATGATTAACCTCCATGGCAAGCATCCGCAACTACAGAAGAAGTATTAAGGTAAACCTAACCATAGCATGAAACATATGGAGCCAAATCAGCCCCTTACGAAGCAACACATAAACTAGGATTTAAGCTTCTGTCACTCTAGCAACCCATCATCTACTTATTGCTTCCCAATGCCTTCCTCTAGGCCCAAACAATGGTGAAGTGTCATGTATTCGACGTTCACATAACACCACTAGAGGAAAGACAACATACATCTCATCAAAATATCGAACGAATTCCAAATTCACATGACTACTTATAGCAAGATTTCTCCCATGTCCTCGGGAACAAACGTAACTACTCACAAATCATATGCATGTTCATAATCAAAGGGGTATTAATATGCATAATGGATATGAACATATGGTCTTCCACCGGATAAACCAACTAGCATCAACTACAAGGAGTAATCAACACTACTAGCAACCCAGAGGTACCAATCTGAGGTTTTGATACAAAGATTGGATACAAGAGATGAACTAGGGTTTGAGAGGAGATGGTGCTGGTGAAGATGTTGATGAAGATAACCCTCCCCAAGATGGAAGAGTTGCTGGTGATGATGATGGCGACGATTTCCCCCTCCCGGAGGGAAGTTTCCCCGACAGAACAGCTCCGTCGGAGCCCTAGATTGGTTCCGCCAAGGTTTGGCCTCGAGACGGCGACGCTTTGTCCCGAAAGCCTTCTTATGATTTTTTCCAGGTCAAAACACTTGATATAGCAGAAGATGGGCATTGGGGGGCCGCCAGGTGGCCCACGAGGCAGGGGGCGCGCCCAGGGGGTAGGGCGCCCCCCCACCCTCATGGACGGTGGGTGGCCCCCCTCCTGTACTTCTTTCGCCATATATTTTTTATATTTTCCAAAACTGACTTTCGTGGAGTTTCAGGGCTTTTTGAGTTGTGTAGAATATGTCTCCAATATTTGCTCCTTTTCCAGCCCAGAATTCCAGCTGCCGGCATTCTCCCTCTTCATGTAAACCTAGTAAAATAAGAGAGAAAAGTCATAAATATTGTGACATAATGCGTAATAACAGCCCATAATGCAATAAGTATCAATATAAAAGCATGATACAAAATGGACATATCAGAGGGCACAATATGGGAATTCTGCTTCACCTTGTTGAGCAATCAGAAAGTATTTCGCCTCTTTCTTTATGGTCTTTAACAGTACAAGCATACAATCGTGGTTCTTTTTTATTTGGTGCTTATGTAATTCTTGAACATATGTACCTATGAATCGAATAATGCATTGGTTGTTTGAACCTGGTGGATATGAATGAAGCTATAACATACTTTGAAATTCAAATCATGTACAATTTGAAATAGCAGCAATTAAATTATGGTGAAATTATGCTATGCAGTTTGTTACGGCGCACATGGTCGGTAAAACACAAACGTTTGTGATATACACCATAATTTGACACAGTTCATAGAGAGGAAACGTGTGCGAGAATGCACACAGTTGCCGTTTGCAAACCATGTGTGATGTCACACAATATCACAAACGATGCGGGCAAACTAAACGTTTGTGATAGTCGCCTTATTGTACACGATTCGCAACCATGAACTATTTCTGATGTGGTACACATCGTAAACATTGCGCCATAGAATAGCATGTGCGATACTTATCATGTACGACGATGTTAAGACGGTACAACATTTCGTAATCCTATCTGACACTCGTACAATGATTAGCTAATCTTCTTAATTAGTTATCGCATACGGTTCGGCAAATGTGAATGTGTTCGATTGTCTGCTTATCATACATGTTTTATAATTGTGAACCGTTTGTGATGGGCCGCGCATCATAAACGTAGCACCATAGAATACCGACTGCGATGGCAATGCGAGCACAAACGAGTAGCAAGGATAAGGCATTTCGTATATTCGAGATATCAGAAGCAGTTTTATAGGGACAACTGTATGCATCAAGGCTCCCTATCCCCGACGGTTTCTGGGTCGTGTGGGAAGGACCCCCCTATCACAGTCACTCACTTGGCGATAGTTTAAAACACCGTCGTGGAAAGGGGTAAAAAATCGTTTGTATAGCACCTCGATGTACCAGTGTATTACATAGTTGTTGGTGCACATAGGTGAGAATAGTTGTTGTAGGTTTTGTGCTTGAAAAATTAACCGCTAGGTCTATCTCGTATTTGTTCAAGCCTAAACCGTAATTATTTTAAAGCGCCTATTCACCCCCATTTTAAGCGACACCCACGATCTATCAACTGCCGCCCAACCAGACACGAGAAGTCGAGTCCACAAAAGCAACGGTAGTAGCAGCAGAACTGGACAGCGGTATGATACGTCTCCAACGTATCTATAATTTTTGATTGTTCCATGCTATTATTTATGAAGTCTTGGATGTTTAATGGGCTTTATCATTCACTTTTATATCATTTTGGGACTAACCTACTAACCCAAAGGACCAGTCCAGATTGCTATTTTTTTGCCTATTTCAGGGTTTTGCAGAAAAGGAATATCAAACGGAGTCCAAACGGAATGAAACCTTCGCAGGAGATATTTTTGGAGGAAATCACGCACGAAAGACTTCGGGGCCAAGCCAGAGGACAGAGGGCCCACCCTCGAGGGTGGGGGGCGCGCCCCCCTTCCCAGGCCACGCCCCCTGCCTCGAGGGCAGCCCATGTGGCCCCCGGTGCTCCTCTTCTTCCTATATATACATACATACCCCAAAAACTCCATACGTAGAGAGAAAACCCTAATTCCACCGCTGTAGCTGCTGTTCCCATGGAGATCCCATCTTGGAGCCTGTTCCGGGAGGGGGATACATCACGGAGGCCTTCATCATCATCATCATCGCCCTCACCATGAGTTGTGAGTAGTTTACCACAGACCTTCGGGTCCATAGCTAGTATCTAGATGGCTTCTTCTCTCTCTCTGGATCTCAATACAAAGTTCTCCTCGGTCTTCGAGGAGATCTATTCGATGTAATCTCTTTTTGCGGTGTGTTTGTCGAGATCCGATGAATTGTGAGTTTATGATCAAGGTTATCTATGAAAGATATTTGGTTCTTCTCTGAACTTTTTATGTGTGCTCATAATATCCTTGCAAGTATCTTTGAATTATTGGTTTGGTTTGGCCTACTAGATGTATAGTTCTTGCAATGGGAGAAGTTCTTGGCTTTGGGTTTAATCTTGCGATGCCCTTTCCCAGTGATAGTAGGAGCAGCAAGGAACGTATTGTATTGTTGCCATCGAGGATAAAAAGATGGGGTTTTCATCATATTGCTTGAGTTTATCCCTCTACATCATGTCATCTTTCTTAAGGCGTTACTATGTTCGTATGAACTCAATACACTAGATGCATGCTGGATAGCGGTCGATGTGTGGAGTAATAGTAGTAGATGCAGGCAGGAGTCGGTCTACTTGTCTCGGACGTGATGCCTATATACAATGATCATGCCTAGATAGTCTCATAATTATTCGCTTTTCTAGCAATTGCTCGACAGTAATTTTTTTACCCGCCGTAGAATACCGCTATCATGAGAGAAGCCACTAGAGAAAACTATGGCCCCCGGGTCTATCTTTATCATATTACTTTCCCGTCAATTTATATCTCTATTGTTTATTTGTTGTTTTATTAAACTAAAAAATACCAAAAATATTATCTTATCATCTCTATCAGATCTCACTATCGTAAGTGACCGTAAGGGGATTGACAACCCCTTATCGCGTTGGCTGTGAAGTTCTTATTTGTTTGTTTAGGTGCGAGGGACTGGCGCGTGGTCTCCTACTGGATTGATACCTTGGTCCTCAAAAACTGAGGGAAATACTTACGCTACTGTGCTGCATCTCCCTTTCCTCTTCGAGGGAATACAACGCAAGCTCAAGAGGTAGCAAGAAGAATTTCTGGCGCCATTGCCGGGGAGGCTTACGCAAAAGTCATATACCAAGTACCTATCACAAACCCTTATCCTTCGCATTACATTTATTTGCCTCTCGTTTTCCTCTCCCCCACTTCACCTTTGCCGTTTTATTCACCCTTCTTCCGCCGTGTGTTTATCGTTCGCTTGCTTCTTGGTTGCTTGTGTGTTGCTATGTGCCCTCAATTAGCTTGCATCTTCGCTTGTTAAAGTATGGGTCCTCATCCACTTGCTAATCTCTTTAAGAGATCCAATTATGTTGAACCTATTGCTAGTGAGCCGCGTGCACTAGATTATCTTTATGGGGTTTAGCTTGAAATTCATGAATCTGGAAATTGTGAGGAATGATTCATGATAGATTCTTAAATAAAAAGCATGATTGCAATGATGTTACTATAAATTCTATTGATGTCAATTGTGCTAATGATATGCAAAACCCTAAGCTTGGGGATGCTAGTATTGATATGTCTTCTACTTGTTGCAATGACCATGATTGGGGTGATTCTTCTTAAGATCTTGATACTTTATTTAACTCCCATGATGAATATGAGATTGATAATAATGTTTGCAATAATATTGAAAGTGGGTTTGGAGAGGTCATGACTTTAGTTAATGTTGATCCCACTATTTTGGAAGAGTGCCAACTTCGTATGCATGTGGATCGTATCGAGAATATGTTCTGTGATAGCTATATTGTTGAATTTGATCATGATCCTACATGCAATTATTATGAGAGAGGGAAATATGGTTGTAGAAATTTTCATGTTACTAAATTACCTCTCTTCATGTTGAGATTGATTTTGTTTCTATCTTCTTCCTTGCATATGCTAGTTCTTGCTTGTCTTGCCAATTTGTTTGCTTATAAAATGCCTATACATAGGAAGTATGTTAGACTTAGATATGTTTGTCACATGTTTTATGATGCTCTCTTTGTGCTTCAATTCTTATCTTTCATGTGAGCATCGTTGAATTCTCAAGCCTATCTTAATGGCTATAAAGAAAGAGTTTATTGGGAGGCAACCCAATTTTATATTTATTTTTTGTTTTTGTTGCTGTTAGGGAATAATTATTGCATCTAGCCTCTGATTAGATGTGTTTTCATGTTTTGTTTAGTGTTTGTGCCAAGTAGAACCTTTGGTAGGGCTTGTGTGAAGTTTATACGATCTTGCTGTGAAAAACAGAATCGTTAGCGCTCGCTAAAATAGTATTCAGATTTTACTGGAGCGTGCTTTTTAGTTGATTCTTTTTGCTGATGATTGATAGACAAATTGCGCAAATTTACCAATTTAGTTTGAATTTTTTGGAGTTCCAGAAGTAGGCGAACCCAGCAGATTACTAAAGACTGTTCTGTTTTTGACAGATTCTGTTTTTCGTGTGTTGTTTGCTTATTCCGATGCATCTATGAGTAATATTGGAGGATATGAACCATAGAGAACTTGGAGTACAGTAGGTTTAACACCAATATAAACAATGAATGAATTCCTTGCTGTACCTTTGAGTGGTGGTTTGCTTTCTCTTACTAACGGAGCTCGCGAGAATTTTTGTCTAAGTTTTGTGTTGAGAAGTTTTCAAGTTTTGAGTATTGCTTTGATGGACTATGGAACAAGGAGTAGCAAAGGCCCAAGCTTGGGTATGCCCATGGCACCCCAATTAAATTCATTATAATCAGAAGCCTAAGCTTGGGGATGCCCCGGGAAGGCATCCCCTCTTTCGTCTTCATCCATCGGTAACTATACTTGGAGCTATATTTTTATTCGCAAAATGCTATGTGTTTTGCTTTGAGCGTCTTGTATAATTTGAGTCTTTGCTTGTTAGTTTGCCACAATAATCCTTGCTGGACATACCTATTTGAGAGAGTTAAATATGGCCTAGAAATTGTTAGAACACTCTATGTGCTTCACTTATATCTTTTGAGTTGAATAGTTTTTGCTCTAGTGCTTCACTTATATCTTTTAGAGCATGGTGGTGGTAATATTTTGTAGAAATTGTTGAACTCTCACGCTTCACTTGGATCTATTTGAGAGTCTATTAAAACAGCATGGTAAAGTGTTTAGGCTAAAGAAACTAGTCTTCACATGATAAACATCCAATGTCAATGTAGTAAAAAAATCACATCAAGTGCATTGAATAGAAAGAGATGTTGGATGCTTGATAATTGTTTTGAGACATGAGGATAGTGATATTAGAGTCATGCTAGTGGAGTAATTATGAAATTGAGAAATATTTTATTTAAGGTTGGAGATTCCCGTAGCATGCACGTATGGTGAACCGTTATGTGACTAAGTTAAAGCATGAGGTATTTGTAGAGTGTCAACCTTTGTGTGGAGGTCGGGGGAGCGCGATGGTTAACTCCAACCAACCTCCCCCCTAGGGGCATGCGTTGATTGCTTTGTTTTGATGGCTCTTAGATTTTTGCAATAAGTATATGAGTTCTTATGACTAATGTTGAGTACATGGATTATACGCACTCTCACCCTTCCACCATTGCTAGCCTCTCTTGTACCGCACAACTTTCGCCGGTGCCATAAACCCACTATATATCCTTCCTCAAAACAACCACCATATTGTTCCTCAAAACATCCACCATACCTACCTATCATGGCATTTCCATAGCCATTCCGAGATATATTGCCATGCAACTTTCCACCGTTCCGTTTATATGGCACGCATCATATTGTCATATTGCCAATCATGTAGTTGACATCGTATTCGTGGCAAGGCCACCATGCATAATTCTTTCATACATGCCACTCTTGTTTCATTGCACATATCGGTACACCATCGGAGGCATTCATATAGAGTCATACTTTATTGTTGTAGTATCGAGTTGTAATCTTGTGTTGTAATGAAAGTGTGATGATCATTATTTTTAGAGCATTGTCCCATGGGAGGAAAGGCTGAATCTATAAAGCCCCTCCGCAAAAAAAGGCCAAAAAAAAGAAAGGCCCAAAAAAGGGAAAAAAGAAAAAGAAAAAGGGACAATTGCTACTATCTTTTTCCACACTTGTGCTTCAAAGTAGCACCATGTTCTTCATTGTAGAGAGTCTCATGCTTAGTGACTTTCATATACTAGTGAGAATTCTCATTATAGAACTTGGCTTGTATATTCCAACGATGGGCTTCCTCAAATGCCCTACGTCTTCATGAGCAAGCAAGTTGGATGCACACCCACTAGTTTCTTTTGTTGAGCTTTCATCCATATTTAGCTCTAGTGCATCCGTTGCATGTCAATCCCTACTCACTCACATTGATATCTATTGATGGGCATCTCCATAGCCCGTTGATACGCCTAGTTGATGTGAGACTATCTCCCTCTTTTTGTCTTCTCCACAACCACCTCTATTCCACCCATAGTGCTATATCCATGGCTCACGCTCATGTATTGCGTGAAAGATGAAAGGTTTGAAAAGATAGAGCATGAAAACAAATGCCTGGCTGAAATCGGGGTTGTGCATGATATGAATATTTCGTGTGATAACAAGGGAGCATAGACAACACTATATAATTTTGTAGGGATAACTTTCTTTAGCCATAGTATTTTTAGAAGACGTGATAGCTTTGTTAGTATTGCTTGCAGTATTGTTATTTCTTATGTCAATATAGACTTTTATCTTGAATGTTTCAGATCTGAACATTCATGCCACAATTAAGAGAATTACAATGAAAAACTATATTGGTTAGCATTAAACATCAAAAATTCTTTCTTTATCATTTACCTACTCGAGGACGAGCAGGAATTAAGCTTGGGGATGCTTGATACGTCTCCAACGTATCTATAATTTTTGATTGTTCCATGCTATTATTTATGAAGTCTTGGATGTTTAATGGGCTTTATCATTCACTTTTATATCATTTTTGGGACTAACCTACTAACCCAAAGGCCCAGTCCAGATTGCTGTTTTTTGCCTATTTCAGGGTTTTGCAGAAAAGGAATATCAAATGGAGTCCAAACGGAATTAAACCTTCGCAGGAGATATTTTTGGAGGAAATCATGCACGAAAGTCTTCGGGGCCAAGCCAGAGGATAGAGGGCCCACTCTCAAGGGTGGGGGCACGCCCCCTTCCCAGGGCTGCCCCCTGCCTCGAGGGCAGCCCCTGTGGCCCCCGGTGCCCCTCTTCTTCCTATATATACCTATGTACCCCAGAAACTCCATACGTAGAGAGAAAACCCTAATTTCACCGCCGTAGATGTTGTTCCCGTGGAGATCCCATCTTGGAGCTTGTTCCGGGAGGGGGATCCATCACGAAGGCCTTCATCATCATCATCATCGCCCTCACCATGAGTTGTGAGTAGTTTACCACAGACTTTCGGGTCCATAGCTAGTATCTAGATGGCTTCTTCTCTTTCTCTGGATCTCAATACAAAGTTCTCCTCGGTCTTCGAGGAGATCTATTCGATGTTATCTCTTTTTGCAGTGTGTTTGTCGAGATCCGATGAATTGTGAGTTTATGATCAAGGTTATCTATGAAAGATATTTGGTTCTTCTCTGAACTTTTTATGTGTGCTCATAATATCCTTGCAAGTATCTTCGAATTATTGGTTTGGTTTGGCCTACTAGATGTATAGTTCTTGCAATGGGAGAAGTGCTTGGTTTTGGGTTCAATCTTGCGATGCCCTTTCCCAGTGATAGTAGGGGCAGCAAGGAACGTATTGTATTGTTGCCATCGAGGATAAAAAGATGGGGTTTTCATCATATTGCTTGAGTTTATCCCTCTACATCATGTCATCTTTCTTAAGGCGTTACTATGTTCGTATGAACTCAATACACTAGATGCATGCTGGATAGCGGTCGATGTGTGGAGTAATAGTAGTAGATGCAGGCAGGAGTCGGTCTACTTGTCTCGGACGTGATGCCTATATACAATGATCATGCCTAGATAGTCTCATAATTATTCGCTTTTCTATCAATTGCTCGACAGTAATTTGTTTACCCGCTGTAGAATACCGCCATCATGAGAGAAGCCACTAGAGAAAACTATGGCCCCCGGGTCTATCTTTATCATATTACTTTCCCGTCAATTTATATCTCCGTTGTTTATTTGTTATTTTATTAAACTAAAAAATACCAAAAATATTATCTTATCATCTCTATCAGATCTCACTATCGTAAGTGACTGTAAAGGGATTGACAACCCCTTATCGCGTTGGATGCAAAGTTCTTATTTGTTTGTGCAGGTGCGAGGGATTGGCACGTGGTCTCCAACTAGATTGATACCTTGGTTCTCAAAAACTGAGGGAAATACTTACGCTACTGTGCTGCATCTCCCTTTCCTCTTCGAGGGAATACAACGCAACCTCAAGAGGTAGCACGGTACTACTGCTATCCAGAGCGGTACTATCGCTGATCGCCTTCAGGACACACGCACAGAAAAACAATGGATACAATAAAGCTTGAACTGCCATAACATCTGCAAATGAGCTCTGAATTGAGCAAACTCAAGCTTGTTGGATAGTTGACGACAAATACTAACCAACGACGACAAGGGGAGTATGCGTATGATATACTGATGTGAAACCTCTACGAACAAAGAACCAACAATAACTCCATTATCGAAAATATCATAGAAGAAGCATATGAACGCCGTTTTCGATGAGCTCGAGCTTTTCATGAAGATGACCATAAGCTCTAAAACTCACAAAGAGAAATACCAAACAAGAACCAAGAAAGATGATGCAATGGTTTGAGCTCTCGACGAATGACATGATCAAACTACTCACTTGACATGCCCCCTTGATAGTACGATAATCGATCCTATAACCCGAGATCCCAACTAACACCATGATACCAGTAAAATAGAAAACCTATCAAGGACAAACCTTTGCCTTGCACATAGTCCACTTGAGCTAGATGATGATGATCCTAACTTCTGATACGTCTCCAACGTATCTATAATTTTTGATTGTTCCATGCTATTATATTATCCTTCTAGGATGTTTTAAGGGCTTTATTATACACTTTTATATCATTTTTGGGACTAACCAATTAACCCAGAGCCCAGTGCCAGTTTCTGTTTTTTCCTGTTTTAGGGTTTCGCAGAAAAGGAATATCAAACGGAGCCCAATTGACCTAAAAATCAAAGAAGATAATTTTTGGACCAGAAGAAGCCCACAGAGTGCTGGAGGGGGACGAGAGGACCCACGGGCTTCCCACGAGGGTGGGGGCATGCCCCCCCTACTGGGCGCGCCCCCTGCCTCGTGGACAACCCGTAGCCCCCCTTTGCTTGGCCCCGACTCCAAAACCTCCTATATATACTGAAACCTCCGGAAAATAACCTATATCGGGAGTTTCGCCGTCGAAAGCCTCTGTAGCCACCGAAAACCAATCTAGACCCCGTTCCGGCACCCTGCCGGAGGGCGGAATCCCTCTCCGGTGGCTATCTTCATCATCCCGGCGCTCTCCATGACGAGGAGGGAGTAGTCCACCCTCAGGGCTGAGGGTATGTATCAGTAGCTATGTGTTTGATCTCTCTCTCTCTCTCTCTGTCGTGTTCTTGAGATGGCACGATCTTGATGCATCACGAGCTTTGCTATTCTAGTTGGATCTGATAATGCTTCTCCCCCTCTACTCTCTTGTAATGGATTGAGTTTTCCCTTTGAAGTTATATTATCGCATTGAGTCTTTAAGGATTTGAGAACACTTGATGTATGTCTTGCATGTGCTTATCTGTGGTGACAATGGGATATCACG
This sequence comes from Secale cereale, assembly GCA_902687465.1. Lineage (NCBI taxonomy): Eukaryota > Viridiplantae > Streptophyta > Magnoliopsida > Poales > Poaceae > Secale > Secale cereale. Next base: position 93,879,371 of record LR738713.1, on the reverse strand, counting down.
TGATCCACTTGATGTATGTTTTGGTGATCAACTTGCGGGTTCCGTGACCTTGGGGATCTATGCATAGGGGTTGGCACACGTTTTCGTCTTGACTTTCCGGTAGAAACTTTGGGGCACTCTTTGAAGTTCTATGTGTTGGTTGAATAGATGTTTCTGAGATTGTGTGATGCATATCGTATAATCATGCCCATGGATACTTGAGGTGACAATGGAGTATCTAGGTGACATCAGGGTTTTTGGTTGATTTGTGTCTTAAGGTGTTATTCTAGTACGAACTCTATGATAGATTGAACGTTACTGCAGACTATTGAATAGATCGATCAGAAAGAATAACTTTGAGGTGGTTTCATACCCTACCATAATCTCTTCGTTTGTTCTCCGCTATTAGTGACTTTGGAGTGACTCTTTGTTGCATGTTGAGGGCTAGTAATATGATCCAATTATGTTATTCTTGTTGAGAGAACTTGCACTAGTGAAAGTTTGAACCCTAGGCCTTGTTTCCTATCATTGAAACGCCGTTTATGCTCACGTTTACCACTTGCTATCTTGCTGTTTTTATATTTTCTTATTACAAAAACCTATATCTACCATCCATATTGCACTTGTATCACCATCTCTTCGCCGAACTAGTGCACCTATACAATTTACCATTGTATTGGGTGTGTTGGGGACACAAGAGACTCTTTGTTATTTGGTTGTAGGGTTGCTTGAGAGAGACCATCTTCATCCTACGCCTTTCGCGGATTGATAAACCTTAAGTCATCCACTTGAGGGAAATTTGCTACTTTCCTACAAACCTCCGCACTTGGAGGCCCAACAACGTCTACAAGAAGAAGGTTGATTAGTAGATATCAAGCTCATTTCTGGTGCCGTTGCCGGGGAGGTGAGTGCTTGAAGGTATATCTTTAGGTCGTGCAATCGAATATTTTAGTTTCTTGTTTTATCACTAGTTTAGTTTATAAAAGAAAACTACAAATAAAATGGAATTAAGGTTACCTCATATGCTTCATCTTTTTAATATCTTTGGTGAAAATGATGGGACGGAAAATTGTGCTCAGGTACTAGAAGAAGAATTACATATAATGCTTGGCATAAAATATGTGCATGATGAGCATGATTGCAATGTTGTTAGTATGAATTCTTTGAATACCCATTATGCTAATGATATGCAAAGCCACAAGCTTGGGGATGCTATGTTTGATGAACATGATATGTTTAGTCCCCCAAGTTTTGATGAGCAAATTTATTATGATGAAAGCATGCCTCCTATTTATGATGATTATATTGATGAAAGTGGATTTGTAGAGGTCATGACTTTATTTAGTGATGAATCCACTATTTCGGAAGAGGTCCCAATTGATTATGAGAACAAAGTTGCTATCTATGATGATTATTGTGATGACTTGTATGCTATTAAGAATAATGATAACCATGAAACTTGTCATCATGATTTTAGTTTTCAATTGGATTATGCTTCACATGATAGTTATTTTGTTGAGTTTGCTCCCACTACTATTGATGAGAATAAACTTGCTTATGTGGAGAGTAGTAAAATTTATATGCAAGTAGATCATGAAAAGAATGCTTTATGTGCTGGTTATATTGTTGAATTCATTCATGATGCTACTGAAAATTATTATGAGAGAGGATCATATGCTTCTACATATTGCAATAATATCAAGTTTCCTCTCTATGTGCTTAAAGTTTTGAAGTTATGCTTGTTTTCCCTTCCTATGCTAGTTGACTATCGTTCCCATAAGTTGTTTGCTCACAAAATCCCTATGCATAGGAAGTGGGTTAGACTTAAATGTGCTATTCATATGCTTCATGATGCTCCCGTTATGTTTCAATTCTTATCTTTTATGTGAGCATCATTATGCCTAGCTAGGGGCGTTAAACGATAGCGCTTGTTGGGAGGCAACCCAATTTTATATTTTTTGTTTTTGCTTCTGTTTAGGACTAAATATTGCATCTAGCTTCTGTTTAGATGTGGTTTTGTGTTTTAATTAGTGTTTGTGCCAAGTAGAACCTTTGGGAAGACTTGTGTGAATTTTATACGATCTTGCTGTGAAAAACAGAATCGCTAGCGCTAGCTAGAATGGTCACCATATTTTACTGGAGTGTGCTATTTAGTTGATTCTTTTTACAGATGATTAGTAGACAAATTCCTCACGTTTATCAATTTATTTCAATTTTTTTGAGTTACAAAAGTATGCGAAAGCTGCATATTACTACAGACTATTCTGTTTTTGACAGATTCTGTTTTTCGTGTGTTGTTTCCTTATTTCAATGCATCTATGAGTAGTATTGGGAAGTATGAATCATAGAGAAGTTGGAATACAGTAGGTTTAACACCAATATAAACAAAGAATGAATTCATTGCAGTACCTTTGAGTAGTGGTTTGTTTTCTTATACTAACGGAGCTCACGAGATTTTTGTCTAAGTTTTGTGTTGTGAAGTTTTCAAGTTTTGAGTATTGCTTTGATGGACTATGGAACAAAGAGTGGAAAGAGACTAAGCTTGGGGATGCCCATGGCACCCCAAGGTAAAATTCAAGAAAAACCAAAAGCCTAAGCTTGGGGATGCCCCGGAAAGGCATCCCCTCTTTCGTCTTCATCCATCGGTAATTATACTCGGAGCTATATTTTTATTCACCACATGATATGTGTTTTACTTGGAGCATCTTGTATAATTTGAGTCTTTGCTTGTTAGTTTACCACAATTATCCTTCATGGACACTCCTATTTGAGAGAGTTAAATATGGCCAAGGAATTGATAGAACACTCTATGGGCTTCACTTATATCTTTTGAGTTGAATAGTTTTGCTCTAGTGCTTCACTTATATCTTTTAGAGCACGGCGGTGGTTTTATTTTGAAGAAATTGTTGATCTCTCATGCTTCACTAATATCCTTTTGAGAGTCTATTAAAACAGCATGGTAATGTGTTTAGGCTATAAAACTAGTCTTCACATGATAGGCATCCAATATCAATGTAGTAAAAACTTTCACACTAAGTGCATTGAATATGATGAGAAGTTGGATGCTTAATAATTGTTTTGAGATATGAGGATAGTGATATTAGAGTCATGCTAATGGAGTATTTATGAAATTGAGAAATGCTTGTGTTAAGGTTATTAATTCCCGTAGCATGCACGTATGGTGAACCGCTATGTGACGAAGTTAGAGCATGAAGTATTTGTAAAGTGTCAACCTTTGTGTGGAGGTCGGGGGCGCATGATGGTTAACTCCTACCAATCTCCCGCTAGGAGCATGCGTTGATTGCTTTGTTTTGATGACTCGTAGATTTTTGCAATAAGTATATGAGTTCTTATGTCTAATGTTGAGTCCATGGATTATACGCACTCTCATCCTTCCACCATTGCTAGCCTCTCTTGTACCGCGCAACTTCCACCGGTACCATACACCCACTATATATCCTTCCTCAAAACAGCCACCATATATATTCCTCAAAACAGCCATGATAGGTAGGTATGGTGACTGTTTTTTTTTTCCGCAAAAAAGAAACAACCACCATATATATTCCTCAAAACAGCCACCATACCTACCTATCATGGCATTTCCATAGCCATTCCGAGATATATTGCCATGCAAATTTCCACCGTTCCATTCATATGGCACGCATCATATTGTCATATTGCCATGCATGATCATGTAGTTGACATCATATTTGTGGCAAAGCCACCATGCATAATTTTTCATACATGTCACTCTTGATTCATTGCACATCCCGGTACACCGCCGGAGGCATTCATATAGAGTCATACTTTGTTCTAGCATCGAGTTGTAATTCAATGAAAGTGTGATGATAATCATTATTAGAGCATTGTCCCATGTGAGGAAAGGCTAAATCAATAAAGCCCCTCCGAAAAAAAGAAAGGCGAAAGAAAAAAGAAAGGCCAAAAAAAGAAAAAAAAAAGAAAAGAAAAGAAAAAGGGACAATTGCTACTATCTTTTTCCACACTTGTGCTTCAAAGTAGCACCATGTTCTTCATGATAGAGAGTCTCATGTTTAGTCACTTTCATATACTAGTGGGAATTTTCATTATAGAACTTGGCTTGTATATTCCTACGACGGGCTTCCTCAAATGCCCTAGGTCTTCGTGAGCAAGCAAGTTGGATGCACATCCACTAGTTTCTTTTGTTGAGCTTTCATACATTTTTAGCTCTAGTGCATCTGTTGCATGGCAATCCCTACTCACTCACATTGATATCTATTGATGGGCATCTCCATAGCCTATTGATACACCTAGTCGATGTGAGACTATCTCCCTCCTTTTTGTCTTCTCCTGTGACGCCCGAAGACCGACGTCCCAGAAGATTCCAGAAGATGCCCGAAGATTCCAGATGTTCCGGGTTGCCCGTGTGTTTCTTTTGAGCTTGTGTTATTTATTTTTGCATTGCATCATGTCATCATGCCATCATGTCATATTTTATTTTTTTGCATCTCAACCTTACTAAATTGTGTGGACCTTCGGTCCATTTAAATCGAGGGAAGGTGACTTCTCTTTATAACATATCCTCCAAATATTATGGAGCTATATTAATAAATATTCCATTGTTGGAATTACCCCAACACACTTGCATATTCCCCATGTTTATTTCACTTCGAGTTTCTACTTCTAAACCTTGTCTTAATTTTTTCCGTTGTTTCGAGGTTCCTCCAAACCCCCCCCCCCAACTATTTTATTTTAATTCCTAACATTTTTGCGGGTCCAGGGAATTTTACATCTTGCCCTAACTCTTTTTCTAACACCTCCTTCCTTTATTTTTTTTCTCCTTTGCGGTTTTCCGTTTTGTTTGGAAAAAACAGCAGCAATTTAAAGGAAGAAACTCCTCTCTCCAGCCTTCCCTGGCCCATCTCCTCCCTCCTCCTTTCCTCAGCCGTAGCTGGCCTGCTCCCAGCCGGCCCAAGGCCCAAACCCCCTACAGCTAACCCTAGCCCGCAGCTCGCTCCACCCCCTCGCTCCTCCTTCGCTCTCCCTCTGCGCCGCCACTTTCCCTCGGTCCCGTTTTCCCCTCGACCGCTCCCCTCGCCCCCGATCCCGATTCCCTCGCGCGCCCCTCACCCCCTCCTTCGTCGCGCCCTCGTCGGGGCCCCTCAAGCAGCGCCGCCCTGGGACGTCCCTCGTTCCTCTCTCTTCGCCTGGAGGCCGAGCGCCATGGCCTCGAGCCCCAGGACCGCCCCGCCGGGTCGCCTCGTTCCCTGCCTCAGGCGCCAGGGCGCCGCCTCGCCCTCTCATCGTCCGCGCCAGGAGCCCCAGGCCGGTCGCTCCCTGCGCCTTCCCTCGCGCCTCCCCATCACCTCCAGTGCGCCGCACCCCCTCCAGCGGCAGGAGCCGTGGCTCCCTCCTTCTCCAGTTCGCCCGTCCTCCCCGTTCTCAAGACAACAGCTACCAGTTCGCTCGTCCAGCGCCTCCTCAAGCTCTGCCCGGCGCCCGTGCTGTCCTTTTTGTTCTATTCCTGTGGTTTTGTTTTTGTTGTTTTGTGTTGCCGTGTGCTGTTGCAAGTGTCCAGGCACCGTTCGTTGGCCAAGTGGAGACCGGAAAAACGGGGATGCATCAAGTTCCTCTACGGAAAACCCGAACGTCTACGAACCGTGACGAGTACGGCTACACGACGATACGACCAAGTACCTCTCCGATGCTCAAGTCCGACTACTACATGTACAACTACGAGCTCGAGAACGACTACTCGGAGACCTCAAGTACCCCTACCGTCGCCCGTGTACCCCTACGGAACGTCCTCGACCAAGTACCCCGACGTCGCAAGTACCACGACGACCGAACGGCTACGGAAACGTGAACAACTACCGTCTCGGAGACGCACCAAGTACCCCTACCGTCGCCCGAACGTCTACCGTCGACATGTACATCTACGAGAACGTCTACTTCCACTACCGCTATGTGAACGACTTCTTCCTCTTCGGACACGTGAACGACTCCTTCCACTACGATCTCGAACCGTCCCGAAACGAGAGTTTCGAAGGTATAACCCCGTGGATGACTCGTGGAATGCTTGTTGTGTTGTATGAAATGCTTCCCGTGTGCTTCGCGCCGTTCCGACCTTTTGTCATGTTCCTCGGTTGCCTCGTCACCGACTCGTGGGAACCCGGAGACGGGATCAACCCATTTTCATCTCTTTGACTCGCTCACGCCATCTATCTTTTGCACCGGACTCTCAACGAGTTATCGGAACCGATATGTTGCGTTGCATCATTTTCGGATCGTTGCCGTGGCACCTTTTCCTTCCACCGCGGTGACAATGCTTCTTATCTCTCTTAAGTCAACCTTTTAATAAACTTGCATAAACTTGATCATGTCATCCGCATCATATTAACAACACTAAAATGTTTAATTGTTGTTGCTTTAATAATTATTAAACATGCTCATGGGGATTTTCCGGATATGTTGTTGTTATTTTCCGGCCTCATTTAAAATGCCTAAATAGTGTAGTTTTATTATGCTTCACCTCTTGCCATGTTAACCAACATTTAATCTTGTCTTGTAAATAACGAGAGTCAACTAAATAATTAATATGTGGTGTTTCGTCAATATGCAACTCGTTGCATATTGAGCTCCACTTAACTTGTAGTATTTGTTTGTGCACTTTGCCATGCCATGCATATTTAAACCGAACATGCATCATGCTTGCTTGTGCATCGTATGCCATGTTTATGATATGTGTGTTTACCGAGTTGTTTGTTTTCTTTCCGGTTGCTTCTCTTGTTAGCTTCGGTTTCGTTCCGGAGTTGTGAGGATTCCGCTC
>LR738713.1:93851581-93862645 GCA_902687465.1 Secale cereale | reverse complement strand
GGAATATCAAACGGAGCCCAGTTGACCTGAAAATCAACGGAGATAATTTTCGGACCAGAAGAAGCCCACGGAGTGCTGGAGGGGGACGAGAGGACCCACGGGCTGCCCACGATGGTGGGGGGCGCGCCCCCTGCCTCGTGGACAGCCCGTAGCCCCCTTTGCTTGGCCCCGACTCCAACACCTCCTATATATACTAAAACCTCCGGAAAATAAACTAGATCGGGTGTTCCGCCATCGAAAGCCTCTGTAGCCACCGAAAACCAATCTAGACCCCGTTCCGGCACCCTGCCGGAGGGGGGAATCCCTCTCCGGTGGCTATCTTCATCATCCCGGCTCTCTCCATGACGAGGAGGGAGTAGTCCACCCTCGGGGCTGAGGGTATGCATCAGTAGTTATGTGTTTGATCTATCTCTCTCTCGTGTTCTTGAGATGGCACGCTCTTGATGTATCGCGAGCTTTGCTATTCTAGTTGGATCTTATAATGCTTCTCCCCCTATACTCTCTTGTAATGGATTGAGTTTTCCCTTTGAAGTTATCTTATCGGATTGAGTCTTTAAGGATTTGAGAACACTTGATGTATGTCTTGCATGTGCTTATCTGTGGTGACAATGGGATATCACGTGATCCACTTGATGTATGTTTTGGTGATCAACTTGCGGGTTCCGTTACCTTGGGGATCTATGCATAGGGGTTGGCACACGTTTTTGTCTTGACTTTCCGGTAGAAACTTTGGGGCACTCTTTGAAGCTCTATGTGTTGGTTGAATAGATGTTTCTAAGATTGTGTGATGCATATCGTATAATCATGCCCACAGATACTTGAGGTGACAATGGAGTATCTAGGTGACATTAGGGTTTTGGTTGATTTGTGTCTTAAGGTGTTATTCTAGTACGAACTCTATGATAATTGAACGTTAATACAGACTCTTGAATAGATCGATCAGAAATAATAACTTTGAGGTGGTTTCGTACCCTACCATAATCTCTTCGTTTGTTCTCCGCTATTAGTGACTTTGGAGTGACTCTTTGTTGCATGTTGAGGGCTAGTAATATGATCCAATTATGTTATCCTTGTTGAGAGAACTTGCACTAGTGAAAGTATGAACCCTAGGCCTTGTTTCCTATCATTGCAACATCGTTTATGCTCACGTTTACCACTTGCTACCTTGCTGTTTTTATATTTTCTTCTTACACAAACCTATATCTACCATCCGTATTGCACTTGTATCACCATCTCTTCGCCGAACTAGTGCACCTATACAATTTACCATTGTATTGGGTGTGTTGGGGACACAAGAGACTCTTTGTTATTTGGTTGCAGGGTTGCTTGAGAGAGACCATCTTCATCCTACGCCTCCCGCGGATTGATGAACCTTAGGTCATCCACTTGAGAGAAATTTTCTACTGTCCTACAAACCTCTGCACTTGGAGGCCCAACAACGTGTACAAGAAGAAGGTTGTGTAGTAGACATCAACTTCCTCAAGTTGGAACACCTTTCTTGCTTGCGTTGGCTCGATGAAGACTAGCTGATTGCTCCCCATACTCCACTATGGGTGAGCCACTCTTTGGAACATCTTCACAAGTCCATTGTCACCACAATGGATGGCAAGCTTCAAGGACGTGATATCTTCATGATACTCCACTTGGACTTGCACAACGCAGCCTAACCCCACATAGAACTCTCACGTAGACCATGGGTTAGCACACAAAGCGTAATGGACGATGCTTACCATACCACAGGATCACTTGATCCCTTTAGGTACATCTTCTACGATTTGTGTGTTGATCCACTTGATTCACCTTTTGACTTAGTCTTGATCATCCTTGTATCATGACTTCTACATGACCAATCTTTGGATTATTCCTCGAATAGCACCTTGGTAATCTCATAAACTCCTTTAAACCAACACATGGACTTCAAGAAACCAACACATGGACAAACCCTTCAAATATAACCCAAGACAACCATTAGTCCATAGAGATTGTCATTAATTACCAAAACCAAACATGGGGGCACCGCATGTTCTTTCAGAAGGTATGGACCCCTGGCAAGATCGAGATTTTCTCCTGGCTACTTCACTTGGATATATTGTGGTGCAATGATCGGCTGCAGCGGCGAGGATGGCCAAACTCTTACTTCTGTCAGCCCTGTCTAAGAAACTTGGAGTCCTCTGCCCATCTGTTCTGGAATTGACCTTCTCACGCGCAATCTAGAATGAGGTGGCGACATGGAGAGGCTGCAGCTCGCTCTCGGTATCACCCGAAGACCAAGCCAGCACATTTTTGGTGGTCAGGAGCATGTTATCAAAGATGGAAAGAGAAGAAAGGAGGGTTACAAAGACCATGATCATGGCTACCACCTGGGAAATCTAGTGCGAGCGAAACAACTGCACGTTCAGAGGAAAACAAGCAAATTCACTTGATGTTATCGCAGTGATACGACGTATCATGGAGCAATGGTGCCTAGCAGGAGCCAAAGCAATAGAGCCCCCATTCGGGGACTATGACATGAGATAAAACCCTAGACTTTGGGAGGTGGTGCGCCTCCTCGTTTTTCTTTTTTCTCTTTTCGCTCAGATTACCTCCACCGATCACTTGATCTCCACTTTGTCTTCTGTTTGCTCCCTTCTAAATCAAATGAAGCTAGCCAAGCTGGATCTTTCAAATAAAAAGCATTCATGCACTGGCAATGAAGTTCGTGCTGTTCAAACAGTTGTTGTTCGCCTCACCTTGTCCCTTGTGGAATTTTCATTTTTTTTTTGTATTGCTTGTGTGCATTCTAGTCTTGTACGTATACTTGTTGTGTTTGCATCCAGAAATCACCACTCAATAAAGAGTGTTAATCTCTGAATCAAAGCATTCATGTTAACTAACAGAGCATTTCTCGATCTCCAAATCAGAAGATTTTTCTGCTGCTAGAAACTCAAGTTCTATATGACAGTGATGATTTCTCAACTTGCATGATGTTGTAGGGCTACCGCTTTTGTAAAATTCGATTGTTGATTTTGCTGGCAATTCCATGTGTAATGTTTCATTTGTTCCTATTTCATACACATAAATGTAAAGTATAAACTTACTGCATTACTTGTCATATCGAACTGGTTTTAGCCTTTTGCGCGTCACTGTTTCACTGATTAAAGAAATGGTTTCTAATGTTCAATATCATTCAATGGTCTTGTAATGTAGGCATATCTCTACTCCTATAAAAGACTTAGTTGATGATGATGATGTGTTTGCCATCCACCATTTCTGTTTATCAAATCTGCATCTAACGAATGTGATGTAAGCTATGATATTTTTGCAACAAGACCCCACTTCTCTGCTCCAATTTGCAGAAACCGCTTAGTATCTTGAAACCAACCGCATCCCTCCCCCACCTCATCAAAACAACCAGGAGAAATATATTTTAAGAGAAACCTAATACAAGTATATTTTTAGTGACATATATACCGCGAAATTAGAGTGTTTTTCTTTTAAATTAGTACATATATACGTACCAAGAAGGCCCCTGTTCTCTGCTCCAATTTCGTCCGCTTGTAGCACGATGTAGGCACTGTTCCGGCGTAGGTGGAGGGCGTCGCTCACCGGAGCTGAGGACGCGGTTTAGAGCGGCTGCTCGCCGGAGCTGCGTGGTGCAGGTGGAGAGCGTACGTTCGTCGGAGTAGCACGGGGGCAGGTAGAGGGCGGCGCTGGCCACCGTTGGCCGTGTTCGATTTGGGGGAAAAGAGATGCTTGTGTGCGTTGAGCCGTTGACTGGGCAAAGGACATAAGGAAGAGGCTAGCGAGCGGTTTCTAGGACCCACGAGGGACGTGTGGGGGAGGGCGTGCAGAAATTATAGCCAGGAGATCATACGCAATTGGACGCTTCATGCGCGGCAGGCCGAAAGTTCCGCCGGCACTCCGGCTCGAACAGTTTCCCTTAAAAGAAACCTAATATGAGTATATTTTTAGTGACATATATACCAAAATTAGAGTGTTTTCTTTTAAATTAGTGAACATGTATTATTCTACTTTGAATCCATTGCAACACACGGTAACAGTGCACCATTGCTAAACAATTTTAATCCAGCTTCTTCTATTTCTTCAGAAACCTGTCCCCAGACGGTTCATCAAGTGGAAACAGAGAGCACGCTCTGGACAAACTCCCGAGGCCGGCAGACAGTCGCCAACGGCGTCGCCATTGGCATTGTCAGCCCGCCACCTTCGGCCATGTCGATGGTGTTGCCTTCACCAACATCCCATTCAAAGCATTGCACGAGTGCTGCCACAGTCAAGCTGACAAGGCGCATCGCCAGCGCCTCCCCGGGGCATCGCCTGCGGCCAAGCCCGAACGGCAGCATGGGCGTGGTGACCGTGTCTCTGTCCAAGAACCGCTCCGGCCTGAACTCCTCTGGCGCATCCCAGATATTGACGTCCCGGTGGATCGCCCATGCGTTCACGAGGATCATCGTGCCGCGCTGGACATGAAAGCCACCCACCTTGCAGTCCTCCATGGCCTCGTGCGCAGGAATGACTGGACCGACCGGGCAGAGCCGAAGAGTCTCCTTGACAATGCACTGCAGGTATGGTAGGTTGGTGATGTCCGACTCCTCTACAAGTCCGCCCATGCCGACTTTGGCGTCTATCTCAGCCCTCGCCTTCCGCATCACCTCTGGGTGCTTCACAAGCAGCGCCATCGCCCACTCCGTGGTCAGCGCCGATGTGTCGGTGCCGGCTGTGAGCAGTACCTGAATGTCAGCATAGGCATAGCAACTATGTTGTCAGAGTCTCACTCTCACGGATCGCCAAAATGGCACACATCGTGGTGCTGGTGTCACGCATGCAGCTTGCAATATATGCTATAGTACTCACCAAGACGATGCCTTTGACGACGGTGTCAGTGTAATACCCGGGATTGGCTTCTTGGTGCTCCAAGAGCACGTCGATTACGCCCTTCTTCTCCACGTCTCGGCCACCGGCATTGCGCGTTCGCCGATGGTCATCGATGAGGGCACCGACGAACGCGTCCCGCCTTGTCTGCAGGCTTACAAGCGCCGCCTCCACGCCGCGGAGACGGTCGACCCAGCGAAGCGCCGGGAAGAAGTCCCCGATACTGGGCGCGCCGCTCACCGCAAACGTCTCCTCGACGATCTCCTGGATCCTACGCACGTCGCCGGCAAGCCGACGCGCGGTGAGCGCGCGCAGCATCACGTTAAGCACCAGCTCGAAGAGCCTGGGCCGGAGGGTAACAATCCCACCCCCGGCGCTAGCGCTGGCATCGTGGAGCAGGTTCTGGACGAGGGACGCGACCTCGGCGCGGCGGTCACCGGCGAGCGCGGCGAGGCGGGACGTCGAGAAGAGCTCGACGGCGAGGAACCGGCGCAGGCCGCGCCAGTGGCCCCCGTGGGAGGCCCACACGACGGTGGTGCGCCCGTACCCTAGGTGCTCCGCGGCGAGCATCCGCGGCCGGCCCGCCAGCGCGGCGTCGTGCGCCGTGAAGCACTCCTCGGCCGCCGCGTAGGTGGACACGACCAGCGCCCGACGCGCGCCCAGACGCAGCGACAGGAGCGGCGCCGCCCCGGCGAGCGCGGCCAGCGAGCGGTGCAGCGGCTTCTTGAGCAGGTGCAGGTGGCCGAGCAGCGGGAGCGACGGAGGGCTCGGCGCGCTGCTGCTCCCATCCCCCCACCGCCGCCTCAGCCGAACGAATACGGCGACGACACCGGCAACGAGGAGGAGTAGGAGCACGAAGACGCCGCCGCTGGCCGGAACCTCCGTGGTGGCGTCCATGGCTCGTGGCGTCCCTACTACCGGCTGGAAAAGTCCGAGGCAAGCAAACGCATGGCCCTTGCCACGGCACGTAGTAGTGCTAGGCAGTCAGAGACACAGTGAGTGCTATCGTAGAGACTTGTAGTAGCCCTTGTAGCAGTATGTGGATTGGGGAGGATCCCACGCCCGCGGGAAGGGAATCGTCTGCACATGCGTGGACAAAACAGCTGCTATTTCACTTTCATGGCTCCGTAATGCGCTAGGATTACTAGTCTGATTGGATAGACGTATCTTTTTCTTTGTAAGATATAAGGTCTCTTTCTCGGTGCTATTTCACTTTCATGGCTCCGTAATGCGCTAGGATTACTAGTCTGATTGGATAGACGTATCTTTTTCTTTGTAAGATATAAGGTCTCTTTCTCGGCGTAATTCGCTGTAGAATCACGTTTTCTTTTCTTTGGAGATGCCGTAGAGCAAAACGTCTTGGACTCATCTGATTGGATTGACCGCTAGAGTTAACCTCCGTCGGGCTAACTAGCTAGGGGCCATCTCAAAGAAAAAAAGAAAACTAGACAAGGTAATATCACCGGGAGTCATGGAATTACGCTCAATGTTTAGTTTAGTACTAAAACTTTAAGAATATGCATTTGTGATCATTCAACTTCCGTTCCCCCGTGTAAATAAAGTCACTTTGCCGACCTACCCTGAGCTTATGTACCACACCAGTCTGGCTATGACCCACTGTCGGTAACTGGAAAAGTTCAGGCAACGCGCGAGTGTTGTTGTTGTTGTTGTTGTTGTTGTTGTTGTTGTTGTTTTTTCTTTTCCCAAAGCACACCACATTCTATATTTAATCAAGCAAAGGCCCCTCAAATAGTTAACACGTGTGGGCACGAGCTGCTGCGGGAAATGGGAATAAAAAACATCGGGGAGGTATTTTTTTTGCGGGATAAAATTCTGATCTATTCATCTTCAGCCCATTTTTCATCGGTTAGGGTCGAATTTTACGTCAGCCGATCCAGGCCGAACCAGGCGCTCTGGGGCGCCGGGCGAAGCGATTTTGGCGCAAAAACAACTAGGCCCGCCGAGTCAGCGACTCGGCGCCTTCGTCGTCCTCATCGCCTCGGTTCCCACCAGAATCAATGCAAGGATGCCGCGCCAGTCAGCCTTCCATTGATACTTCACAGGCGGCGCGGTGAAGGCGCGGCGACGCGCGTCCCACCCGCTTCTGCCACGCGTACACACTGTGGCCATGCGCTCGTCGCCCGCCTGCGGCTATAAAAGCCGTCCCTCTCTCGCCGGTGTACGCACAGAAACTCACCCACCGAAATCAGCCCCTCTCATCGCCGACAACCGACGCCCTTCCCCCCCTCAACTCCGAGGGGCGTCGCCGATGTTGGGGCGTCCCCGGCCGCAACCTCGAAGCTGTCCCCGAGCACATCGAGGGGTGCAACCACGCCGCGCTTGGACTACCCGGCGGTGCCCTCCTTCTCTCGCCGCCGCGGCAACTCCTGGACGCTGATGGGCCTCTAACCCCTCGTTGGTTACCCCAAGTGGAAGGTGTAAGATGCAGTGTTGTGGAAGTTTTTTTCTTAGCAAAGATGCCAAGGATCGAATCCCCAGAGACTCCTAGGTTCAACAAGTAGGTGTCAACTGCTAACAGCGCCGGATTAGCAATCAACGTGGACCTGCACACAGATACAAATAACTTTGCTCCCAACGAGTACAGAGAGGTTGTCAATCCCTCCGGCCTTGTAGTTTACAAAGGATTAAACGCAAATGATAGTAGTGATAGATAATGTTTGCAATAGTAAATAAAAGCGAAAAGTAAATAGCGGATGTGATCAATGATGGTAATATGGACCGAAGTCTCATGATGTTCACTAGTGATGTCTCTCTCCCAAAAGACGATAAAACAGCTATGTGAGGTAAACGAATTACAGCTGGGCAATTGACAGGACCACGAACGCAAACCAATGCTGACTACATTGCAAGAAAGGTTGAGGTTCAAAGCATGGGCGGTACGCCAAAGTAAGTAGACCGAAATCCATCAATATCTACTACTAATCATCCACCTTGAGATATCTATCCAGAACATCTCGCTGGTATTAAGTTGCGAGCCCCACCCATAGTGTAAACTCAATGCAACAGACAACTGCATTAAAAGAACTTTGCGTAAAGTAAACAATTCTTGCACCCGCGGGCACAACCACCGTTGTTTTCCCCCTTGTGGCAACAGCACATCCCCTAGACTCATGTTTCTGTCACTCAAGCTAGTCATCGAGGGGCATGAACCCACAATCGAGCATAACGTTCCCTCTTGGAGTCACTACGTATTACTTGGCCAAAGCAATAAATAACAACGGAGAACATGCAAGAATTACTTATGAACATAAATATAAAAGAGGTAGATCAAATATATTACTCAATCACAATCTGAACATAATCTCATAATCCATCGGATCCCAGCAAACTCATCATAGCAACAGCATAAGGATTACATATGTGCCTCGATCATGTAGGGCAGCTCACGAGGACTAATTAGTGAAGCACAAGAACGGGAGGAGAACATCACATAGCTACTGGTCATGGACTCATGGTCCAAGGGAGACTACTCACAACTCATCCGGGAGGCGTCCATGGTGGTGGAGAGGCTCCCGATGATGATCCTCCCCTCCGGCAGGGTGCCGGGAAGAGTTCTCCTGGTGCTCCCGATCTTGGAAGCGGCGGCGGCGGCGGAACAAAGATGAGATCGCGAAAAAGAGTTCCCGTCCCGAGGGTTTCGAAGGACGCTCTAAATATACGCCAAAGGGGGGCACCAGACGGGGCTCGGGGGGCCCAGGCGCCCCCCCGGCGCGGCCCAGGGGGGGCGCGCCGCCAGGGCACCTGGGCCCTAGTGGCCCCCCCCCCCCCGGCTGTACTTCGGGCGCAAGGTAGGTTCTGGAACGCTGATTTTTTATATAATTTTTCTGGATTTTTCCTGACAGTTCTCGTAATGTGAAAACCTGAAATACAAAAACAGCCGAAAACAGAAACTGGCACTAGGGTGCACTGGATTAGTAGGTTAGTCCAAATATGATCAAAAGTGTATGGAAGTGTATAAATATCATAGCAATATCACCCAAAAGTGGCATGGAGCAAGCAGAAATTATAGATACGTTTTGGACGTATCAACATCCCCAAGCTTAATTCCTGCTCGTCCTCGAGTAGGTAAATGATAACAAGAATAATTTCTGTGGTGACATGCTATTAACCATATAGGACTTTTTACAGTCATATGACAAAAGCTTACTGAGACAATGATTCTATAGTAATTAAGTTGCCTCATGAGAAAATCACAAATGACTGAAAGTTTTACAACATGAAACTGAAACATCAAGAAGATTTGTAATGAACATGATGTGCAAATATGATAAAGTGATATCTAGCTTGCCCCCTTTAGTGAAGCAAAACATAAATGCAGGGGCACCTTCAAGGTTTAAGTGATGACTAGATACAATGATTTCAAAATAAACGATATCACAATCATGCAAAAGACAATGCTACTTTGGAACAATGCACATTACACTTAGAATGACAATTATGCTCTCAGTAGTTGGTGCTTGAAGAAAGAAGGTGGAGACTCAAAAAGTAAAAGAATGGTTATGTGCTAGAGCTTTTTATTTTGAAAACATAGAAGCAATTTTGTCAACGGTAGTAGTACTTCATATGTGTCATGCATAAGACATCCTATAAGTTGCAAGCCTCATGCATCGAATACCAATAGTGCTCGCACCTTGTCCTAATTAGCTCGGATTTCCATGGGTTATCATTGCATTACATATGTTTCAACCAAGTGTCACAAAGGGGTACCTCTATGCCACCTGTACAAAGGTCCAAGGAGATAAATCACATTTGATTTCTCGTTTTTGATAGATCTCAACTTGAGGACATCCATACCAGGACAACATAGAAAATAGATGATGGACTCCTCTTTAATGCATAAGCATATTCTCATAAGAGATTGAGGATTAATGTCCAAGCTAAAACTTCCACCATGATACATGGCTTTGGTTGGCGGCCCAATGTTCTTCTCTAACAATATGCATACTCATTCAACCCATGGCAAATCACCCTTACTTCAGACAAGACGAACATGCATAGCAACTCACATGATATTCAACAAAAGTGTGACAGTTGATGGCGTCCCCAGAAACATGGTTACCGCTCAGCAAGCAACTTATAAGAGATAAGATACATAGGCAACATATTCTTTACCACAATAGTTTTTAAGCTACTTTCCCATGAGCTATGTATTGCAAAGTTAGTCTGCTTAGTACAGGTGGAGGTTAGCAAAGGACTGGGAGCGACCAACTAAGAGAGCAATGACGGTCATAATCATGCAGAGCGACAAAGCAACATTGAATCAGGCATGGAAGTTATATCGCTACTCAGAAATAAAAGATCATCAAGGCTTGACAGGATTTCTTTATAGTCTTGAATATGCGTGAGCATACGCCAAGTCAATCAAAATAAATTCTCGAAGGAAGATATTACTAAACCATACCACATCATAGGCAAACAAATCAAGTTGGTACTCCAATTACTCATTGGGAATCCCCCAGCTATTTGAGAATAACCATAAGAAACCTGAACTACTAAGCACCATTATGCACGTAGCATCTTTATCATAGACGTATTAACCAATGCAACGGAAGCAAACTCTCTTAATTAGATAAGCATGATAATTAAAGAGAGTTCAAGCAACCAACTAAACAAAAGCTCTTTGAAAAGATAAGCATGAATACTAAGAGCAGAGCATGATAGTAGCTATTAAAAGACAAAGAACACACACAGCAAAGATAGACATGAAAATTCTATGTTATGTTCTAGGTAGAAGTGGAGCTTTTTTCTCTCCCACATAAAGAACGCTGAGTTCCGACTCGTTATGAAAAAAAACTAAAAGCAAGACGCTCCAAGCATAGCACTTAACACATGAAGTGATAAAAATATAGCGGAACGAAAGACGAACTGATAATGTTGATGGAGAAGGGGATGCACGGGGGCATCCCCAAGCTTAGACGCTTGAGTCTCCTTGAATATTTCTTAGGGGTGCACGGGGGCATCCCCAAGCTTGAGCGCTTGACACTCCTGAATCTTTTTATCATCTTCCCTCGCACACTTGAAAACTCCCTTCATACAAAACTCATCATAATCTGATTAGCGAGGTTAGTACCCTTAATAAAATAATTATACCTTGCTGGAAATAAAGATATTCTTGAAGTTCTACTGTTTCTCAAGATTGCCAAAAGGTTTTTGCAAAGAAAAAGCAAGCTCTTG
>LR738713.1:93817474-93849273 GCA_902687465.1 Secale cereale | reverse complement strand
TGTCCTTCGGGCGCAAGGTAGGTTCTGGAACGCTTATTTTTTATATAATTTTTCTGGATTTTTCCTGGCAGTTCTCGTAACGTGAAAACCTGAAATACAAAAACAGTCGAAAACCGAAACTGGCACTAGGGTGCACTGGATTAGTAGGTTAGTCCAAATATGATCAAAAGTGTATGGAAGTGTATGAATATCATAGCAATATCACCCAAAAGTGGCATGGAGCAAGCAGAAATTATAGATACGTTTTGGACGTATCAGACGCCGCGTGTGACACCCCGAGACCGATGCGCCAGGTGTCAGCCAGTTGTTCGTCACCGTTGCCATGTCATTTGCTTGCGTGTTGCATCTTGCCATGTCATCGTGTGCATTGCATCAGCATGTTTTCAAAATTTGCATCCGTCCGAGTCCCCTCGTCCTTTCCGTTTTCCGTTCTGAGCCCAGACACACTTGCACGCGCCCACGACACCTCCGTATATTTATTTTATGAGTGGCCGGAGAATGTTCTCTGAATGTGTTGAAACTTGGCGTGTGGCCTTATTATAGTGTAGACAGGTCGCCTGCCAAATTTCATCGCATTCGGAGTTCGTTTGATAGCCCAACGGTTAACCGTGTTAACCGCCTGAAGCCTTTCTCTTTTGGCCCAGCACCCCTTTCACAACAGCCCCCCAAGCCCATTCTACCCCCCTTCATGCTCTCGGTCGTTGGATCGTGATCGCGTGGCCGAAAACCGCTCCTCTTTTGGACACTCTAGCTCCCTCTACCTATAAAAGAGTCTCCCCCGTCCAAATCCCGGGTCCAAACCCTAGCAATCGCCCCACTCCGCCGTCGGACATGTCCGCATCCCACCGGACGAGTCGCCGCCACCGCCCGCAGCCAGTGGCGTGCTGCCACGTGGCACCGCGCCCACTTCGCCGCTCAGGCCCGCCGGGGCCCGAGCCCCGCGCTCGTCGCTCCGCCTCCGAGCGCCCGCAACCGCTCCCGCTCGTCCCGCCGGACCTCCGCCTCCTCCCACCGGAACTCCGCGCCGCCTCCGTCCCGGGGCGCCGCCGGCGAGCAGCTCCCCACCGCCGTCGGGCCTCGCGCCGCCAAGCTCGCCGCCGTCCTAGAGGTCCGCTCCCGCCGCCGCAGGGGACCCGTCCCGGCCAGATCCGGCGAGGAGCCGCCGGATCCGGTCGGTCCCGGCCCTCTCCGACCTTCCCAGCCGCCGACCGTCGTCGTCGTTCGCCGGCGCCGTCGCGCCTTGCCTGCCTCGTTCATCTCCTCGGGCGAGGGGGAGACGACGCCTCGGCCCCGCAGGCCGCGTCCCACGCGTGGGCCGCAACCCCGCTTGGCCCAGCTCCAGCTCCAGCCGTCGTCGTGGGCCCCGAGGCCCATCGCCCCGCATCGGCCCAGCGCGCCGCCCAGGCCGGTCGGCCCACCTCCTCCTCGACCTGGGCCGAAGCCCACCCGGTGAGCGAGCCGCCAGCCCTATCCCTCGCCCCGTGCGTATTATATCGTCGTGCGCTCGCTTGTTTTTTTTCTGTGGAAATGACTAAGTCCCTGGTATATGTAATTTTGATGCATACTTTGGGTGGCTGTAAATTTTTGTGTGATGGTCCGATTTGAGCATATAATATGTCGAAATGTTCGTTGTGATATGCTCTTCATTTTGTTCCACTGTGGCATGCTTGTTTGAGCTCATCTTGATGCCTAATCATCGTTGCAAGAGTGCTACATGTTTAAAACTATTGTTAACTGTAATTTTGTTGCATGCTTGTGGTGATGATAATTTTGTGCATGTTGGTCCAAATAAAGCATGTGATATGTCAAAATGTTCATTGTGAAGTGCTCTACATGATGGTTGCTGTAGCATTCATGTTAGGTGCCATATTGCCATGTTAATATTTGTTGCAAAAGTGCATGTGGCTGTTAAGTGCTGAAACTTGTTATGAGATGTTGTTTTGTCTTGTTGATAGCTATTGATGTGTTTGTCTTTCGCGCCACATGTCAATATGTTTTAGAAGCACAATCATGCCATCTTTGCTGTGGCGCAATCCATTTTTCATGATATGCCTTGAGGTGTTTGCAACAAGCTTGTAAAGTAGCATACTCGCTGATGTTGTTTTCTGACACTTGTTGAAAACTGGTAAGTCTGAAACTGATAAACCTGATGCCATGTTTGTTTGATGCCCCACTCAAATCCATGCATGTTTTAGTATGTCAAATGATCATGTCTTGTTGTCCATGTTATGTTCTATCCATCCATGCCCTTGTTGGCATATATGGCCTGCTTTAGCTTATTTATTTCTTGCTCTGAAGTTGCTATAAATGTATCTGTCAGATTGTTATCAGCATGATCAATTTGGTGAAGCTTGTTGTTATTGATCCATGCCTCCTATGGAGTTGCTCCAATGGAGTTGTTTGATGTATGCTATGTCTATTACACGTCCATGCTCTTTATATGCTTAATAGAGTTGATATGATTGTCGTTTTGTGCCTCCAAAGGCAGCATCGTGATGATGTTTTTGCCTTCCCAGATTTTGGCTAAGTCTGGATAAATTTATTGCAACTTGCCATGCTTGTTTAATTGTGTTCCAGCAAGTTTTTGGGTGTGCTCTAAGTTCATGCTTGTTGAGTATCATGTCTGTTTCACATCCATGCCTCTGGTTATCATGTTTGAGGGCTGTAGCATATATCTACCTTGCTCCAAAGTTGCTATGTTGCTGATTTTGGACAGCTTGTTGTTATATCTTGTTTCATGTGTATGTGTTGAACCGTTGCTTCATTTTGAGCGTGTCCTATATGAATCTTGTGTGTTTTTGCATGTAGAAGCATAATATCATGTTGAATACCTGTTTGGAGTGTGTTTGCTTGTTGTTTGGATGCATCTTGCATAATTGCCATGCTTGACTTGTTTTGCTCATATCTTACAGGCCGTAGCTCCGAATTAAGTAAACTTTATATGAAACTTGACTAGAATTTCAAGTAGATCATCATGGTGTATGTTAACTTGCTGTTTAACAACTTCAACTTAAGGTTTGTTCAGATCTGGACCCATTTCGAAACGGGCATATGAGGACTTACCGGAATGGTTATATGTTGTTTCCGGCCTCATTGAAACTTGTTGTTTTGTGTTGTTCTTGTGTGCTTCATCCCTTGCCATGTATTGCATCATATAGGCTTGTCTTGCATCATACTTGGTTGAGCTTCGTGTCTTGTTCTTGTGTTGTGTGTTTACCTTGTTGTGTGCTTCTTCTCGCTAGTTCTTTTCCGTTGCGATTGTGAGGATTCGTTCGACTACACGTGCTTCGTCTTCAAGGCTTCTTCTTCGTCTTCTTCATGGACTCATTCTTCTTCCTTGCGGGATCTCAGGCAAGATGACCATCCCCTTGGATACCTTTACTATCATTGCCATGCTAGTTGTCTCGATGCTAACGTTATATGTCGCGCTACCCATCATTTATTGTCAGCCTCTCCTTGTTGCCATGAAACCTCTAACCTTTGACACCTTCCCAGCAAACCGTTGTTTGGCTATGTTACCCGCTTGCTCAGCCCCTCTTATAGCGTTCTTAGTTGCAGGTGAAGATGAAGATTGCTTCATGTTGGAGCTTGGCTTGTTGTTGGAATATCACAATATATCTTATATATATTAACACACCTATATACTTGGCATGGGTGGAAGGCTTGGCCTTTTGCTCGGTGTTTTGTTCCACTCATGCCGCCTTAAGAACCGATAAACCGGTGTTATGTTCCTTGATTTTGCGTCCCTAGCGCGGTTGGGTACATGGGGACCCCTTGACAGTTCGTCTTTGAATAAAACTCCTCCAGCAAGGCCCAACATTGGTTTTAATTTGCAACATAATAATAAATTAGTTAAATTGCATAGGGGGTCGCGTCCCCGAGGATTCTTTCTACATACAGGGAGGGGCCAGTGCTGATGGTGTTGGTCCCAAATAGAGCAGCTTGCGGCGCCGCCCCTTGGCAACTTGGGGTATCTAGTCGCTGTAACCACAGCTCATCCGGACGTGGCCTGAGACGAGATACGCGCGGCTACTATCAGGGTGTCGGCACGTCGGGAGGTCTTGATGGACTTGTTACCATTGTCGAAATGTCTAGTGCGCCGGGATGCCGAGCCTGATCAGATTGTCCCTAAGATAAGGGGTAATATTATTATTATCTCTGCTGATCGTGAGAGCTTGTGATGGGCTAAGTTGGGACACCCCAGCAGGGTTATGATCTTTTGAAAGCCGTGCCCGCGGTTATGTGGCAGATTGGAATTTGTTAATGTCCGGTTGTAGAAAACTTGACAGAGGATCCGAAATAAAACACACAATCGTGTGAGTAACCGTGACTGTCTCTTTTCACGTTGAGAAGAGAACACGGTGTGGTTATGTTTGACTCGTAGGTAGTTCGGGATCTTTAGCGATCATTACTAGTTTGCAACCGTTTGCGTAGATGCTCGTCTTATTCTTGTACTCGTAAGTTAGCCACCATACTTATTGCTTAGACGCTGCTGCAACCTCACCACTAAACCTCTTCCTACCCATTAAGCTTTGCTAGTCTTGTTACCCATGGTTATGGGGTTGTTGAGTCCTCGTGGCTCACAGATACTACAACAACAGTTGCAGGTGCATGTTTCCGATGACTTGACACGAGAGCGATGTCTTTTGTGTTGGAGTTCTTTCTTCTTCGGCTTCGTCAGTCTTGGGTTAGGTTCCGGGTCGACAGCCTAGGATAGCAGATGGATGTTGTTGTATTCATGTGACTTGTATGTAATGTTGTATCCCCATGTATTTATGTAATGGAACGATGTAATGATATCCATCTTGCTAAGTGCCTGAGATGCGGTTGTGCCCCAATCACGTATGAGTGACGTGGTCGGGATAGAATCACATCTTGGGCCTGACACCGCGTCGGGTGGAGACGGCCTCCTCGTCGTCGTCGGGCTCCCTATCCTCCTGCTCGCCCGCGCTCCGCCCCGTCAAGCTGGAGACCCAGGAGACGCCGCTCGGACGGTGCAACCGCGGCGGTGGCGCCGTCGTCATCAACAAGCCCTCCCCACCTCGTCAGGCCGAAGAGGGAGCCGAGGCTCACCGCCATGAAGACGGAGCCGGTGCTCCTCGCCGTGAAGAAGGAGCACGAGGCGATGGCTGATAACCCACAAGTGTAGGAGATCCGTTGTAGCCTCTTTCGATAAGTAGGAGTGTCAAACCCAACAAGGAGCTAAAGGCAGAACAAATATTCCCTCAAGTTCTATCGAACACCGATACAACTCTACGCACGCTTGACGTTTACTTTACCTAGAACAAGTATGAAACTAGAAGTACTTTGTAGTTTTTGTGGGATAGGTTTGCAAGAATATAAAGAGCACATAAATATAAACTAGGGGTTGTTAAGATAAAGAAGCAATAAAGTTAATATAGCGATTGTGGAAAATTGGTGGTAGGAGTTGCGAAATTGCCCCTAAGCAATTGACTACGTTACTAGACCGATAGCAAGTTTTATGTGGGAGAGGCCACTACTAAAATGTCATCCCTTACTTGGAATTCTATGCACTTATGATTGGAACTATTAGCAAGCATCCGCAACTACTAACGTTCATTAAGGTAAAACCCAACCATAGCATTAAGATATATTGGTCCCCCTTCAATCCCGTATGCATCAATTTCTACGCTAGGTTGAAGCTTCTGTCACTCTTGCCCACTAATACGTAGTCATATCAACATACAACTAACCCTACGGTGTGATACACGCGCGCGCTCATATGATGGGCCCAAAGGACAGCAACATAACCACAAGCAATTTAAATCGGTCATAGCAATTCACCAATCATTGATAGGACAATGAAAATCTACTCAGACATCATAGGATGGCAACACATCATTGAATAATAATATGAAGCATAAAGCACCATGTTCAAGTAGAGGGTACATCGGGTTGCGGGAGAGTGGACCGCTGTAGATAGATAGGGGAAGGTGATTGAGATGTTGGTGAAGATGACGGAGGTGTTGGTGTAGATCGCCATCACACGATGATGGCCCCGGTGGCACTCCGGTGCCACCAGGAGAGAGGGGTAGAGAGCCCCCTCCTTCTTCTTCTTCCTTGACCTTCTCCCTAGATGGGAGAAGGGTTTCCCCTCTGGTCCATGGCCTCCATGGCGGCGGAGGGGCGAGAGCCCCTCCGAGATTGGATCTGTCTCTCTATCTCTCTCTGTTTCTGCGTTCCCAGATTCTGGCCCTTCACCGTTTCTTATATTCCCGGAGATCCGTAACTTCGATTGGGCTGATTTTTTGACACAATTTTTATCCGGATATTAGCTTTCTTGCGGCGAAAGAAGGGCATCAACCAACTTATGGTGTGGCCACGAGAGCCCAGGGCGCGCCTGCCCCTGGTGGGCGCGCCCCCCTGCCTCGTGGCCCACTCGGGCATTGTCTCATGTTGGTTCCGCTTCCCAAAATGCCCATATATTCCAAAAAAAATCTCCGTCCGTTTTTTTCCGTTTGGACTCCGTTTGATATGGATATTCTGCGAAACAAAAAACATGCAACAAATAGGAATTGGCACTAGGCACTGGATCATTATGTTAGTCCCAAAAATTAGTATAAAAAGTTGCCAAAAGTATATGAATGTTGTAGAATATTGGCAAGGAACAATAAAAAATTATAGATACGACGGAGACGTATCAGCATCCCCAAGCTTAATTCCTGCTCGTCCTCGAGTAGGTAAATGATAAAAAGATAATTTTTGATGTGGAATGCTACCTAGCATAATCTTGATCATGTAATCTAATCATGATATGAATATTAAGACACGAGTGATTCAAAGAAAAAGTCTATCATTTGACATAAAAGAATTTAATACTCGGGCATCCCAACAAACAATCAAGTCTTCCAAAATATCAATGCTAAAGAACGTTATCCCTACAAAATCATATAGTCTTTTATGCTCTCTTTTCTTAACACAAGGTACCCCTCATGCCCATCCCGGTGTCAGCCAAGCAATTGTTTTCATACTTTAATTTTTCGAACTTTTTCAACTCTTCACGCAATACATGAGTGTGAGCCATGTATATAGCACTATGGGTGGAATAGAAGGTGGAAGTAGACAAAAGTAGGGAGAAAGTCTCACATCGACTAGGCGTATAAATGGGCTATGGAGATGCCCATCAATAGATATCAATGTTAGTGAGTAGGGATTGCCATGTAACGGATGCACTAGAGCTATAAGTGTATGAAAGCTCAAAAGAAAACTAGTGGGTGTGCATCAACTTGTTTGCTCATGAAGGCCTAGGGCATTTGAGGAAGCCAATCGTTGGAATATACAAGCCAAGTTCTATAATGAAAATTCCCATTAGTATACGGAAGTAACAACATAGGAGACTCTTTGTCATGAAGAACATGGTGCTACTTTGAAGCACAAGTGTGGAAAAAAGATAGTAGCACTGTCCCATTTTTTTTCTTTTTTTCTTTTTTTGTGGACCTTCCTTTTTTTATTTGGCCTTTCTCCTTTTTTATTTGGCCTTTATTTTTTTTATTTTTTTATTTGGCCTTTCTTTTTTTTTTCTTTTTTCCGACACAATGCTCTAATAATGATGATTATCACACTTTTATTTACTTACAACTCGATACTAGAACAAAAATAAGACTCTATGTGAATGCCTCCGGCGGTGTACCGGGATGTGCAATGATCTAGCGTAGCAATGACATCAAAAAACGGGCAAGCCATGGAAACATCATGCTAGCTATCTTAAGGTCATGCAAGGCAATATGACAATGATGGTGCGTGTCATAATAAACGGAACGATGGAGTTACATGGCAATATATCTCGAAATGGCTATGGAAATGCCATAATAGGTAGGTATGGTGGCTGTTTTGAGGAAGGTATATGGTGGGTGTATGGTACCGGCGAAAGTTGTGCGGTACAAGAGAGGCTAGATATGGTGGAAGGGTGAGAGTGCGTATAATCCATGGACTCAACATTAGTCATAAAGAACTCACATACTTATTGCGAAAAATCTATTAGCCCTCGAAGCAAAAATACTACGACGCATGCTCCTAGGGGGGAGGTTGGTAGGAGTTATGTTGGGGAACGTAGTATTTTAAAATTTTCCTACGATCACGCAAGATCTATCTACCAGATGCATAGCAACGAGAGGGAAGAGTGTGTCTACGTACCCTCGTAGACCGGAAGCGGAAGCGTCAAGTGACGCGGTTGATGTTGTCGAACTTCTTCGCGATCCAACCGATCAAGCACCGAACGTACGGCACCTCCGCGTTCAGCACACGTTCAGCTTGATGACGTCCCACGAGCTCTTGATCCAGTTGAGCTTCACGGGAGAGTTTCGTCAGCACGACGGCGTGGTGACGGATATGATGTGTTCACCGGCGCAGGGCTTCGCCTAAGCTCCGCGACGGTATGACCGAGGTGTGATTCTGTGGAGGGGGGCACCGCACACGGCTAAAACAATTCAACTTGTGTGTCTTTGGGTGCCCCCCTGCCCCCGTATATAAAGGAGCAAGGGAGGAGGGTCGGCCAACTCCCTATGGTGCGGCTAGGGAAGGAATCCTACTAGGAATAGGATTGCAATCCTATTCCTAGTAGGAATCACCAAAGAAGGAAGAGATGGAGTAGGAAAAGGAAGAGGTGGCGCCTCCCACCAATCCTAGTCCAACTAGGAACTAGGTGGGGCGTCGGCCAACCCTATGGGCTGCCTCTCTCCTTTCCACAAGGCCCACTATGGACCATCCCCCTTCGTAGGAGGTTCCGGTAACCCCCTCCGGCAATCCCGATAAATCCGAAACTTTTCCGGTATACTTCCGGTGTCCGAATATAGCCGTCCAATATATCAATCTTTATGTCTCGGACATTCCGAGACTCCTCGTCATGTCCGTGATTTCATCCGGGACTCCGAACTACCTTCGGTACATCAATACTCATAAACTCATAATACCGATCGTCATCAAACGTTAAGCGTGCGGACCCTACGGGTTCGAGAACTATGTAGACATGATCGAGACTCATCTCCGGTCAATAACCAATAGCGGAACCTGGATGTTCATATTGGCTCCTACATATTCTACGAAGATCTTTTATCGGTCAGAACCGCATAACAACATACGTTGTTCCTTTTGTCAAACGGTATGTTACTTGCCCGAGATTCGATCGTCGGTATCTTTATACCTAGTTCAATCTCGTTACCGGCAAGTCTCTTTACTCGTTCCGTAACACATCATCTCGTGACTAACTCATTAGTCTTTTGCTTGCAAGGCTTATTGTGATGTGTGTTACCGAGAGGGCCCAGAGATACCTCTCCGACGCTCGGAGTGACAAATCCTAATCTTGATCTATGCCAACACCACGAATACTTTCGGAGACACCTGTAGAGCATCTTTATGATCACCCAGTTACGTTGTGACGTTTGATAGCACACAAGGTGTTCCTACGGTATTCAGGAGTTGCATAATCTCATAGTCATAGGAACATGTATAAGTCATGAAGAAAGCAATAGCAGTTAAACTAAACGATCATAGTGCTATGCTAATGGATGGGTCTTGTCCATCACATCATTCTCCTAATGATGTGATCCCGTTGATCAAATGACAACTCATGTCTATGGCCAGGAAACATAACCATCTTTGATCAATGAGCTAGTCTAGTAGAGGCATACTAGGGACATACTGTTTTGTCTATGTATTCACACATGTACTAAGTTTCCGGTAAATACAATTCTAGCATGAATAAAAGACATTTATCATGATATAAGGAAATACAAATAACATCTTTATTATTGCCTCTAGGGCATATTTCCTTCAGTCTCCCACTTGAACTAGAGTCAATAATCTAGCTCACATCGCCATGTGATTTAATACCGATAGTTCACATCGTTATGTGAATAACACCCATAGTTCACATCACCATGTGACCAACACCCAAAGGGTTTACTAGAGTCAATAATCTAGTTCACATTGCTATGTGATTAATACCCAAGAGTAATGAGGTGTGATCATGTTTTGCTTGTGAGAGAAGTTTAGTCAACGGGTCTGTCATATACAGATCCCTATGTATTTCGCAAATTTCTATGTCTACAATGCTCTGCATGGAGCTACTCTAGCTAATTGCTCCCACTTTCAATACGCATCCAGATTGATACTTAGAGTCATCTGGATTTAGTGTCAAAGCTTGCATCGGCGTAACCCTTTACGACGAACTCTTTACCACCTCCATAATCGAGAAATATTTCCTTAGTCATCCAATTACTAAGGATAATTTTGACCGCTGTACAGTGATCTATTCCTGGATCACTATTGAACCTCCCTGTCAAACTCTTGGCAAGGTACACAACGTGTTTTGTACATAGCATGGCATACTTTATAGAACCTATGGCTGAGGCATAGGGAATGACTTTCATTTTCTCTATATTTTTCTGCCGTGGTCTGGCTTTGAGTCTTACTCAACTTCACACCTTACAAGTCAGGCAAGAACTTCTTCTTTGACTGATCCATTTTGAACTACTTCAAAATCTTATCAAGGTATGTACTCATCGAAAGTTTTATCAAGCGTCTTGATCTATCTATATAGATCTTTATGCTCAATATGTAAGCAGCTTCACCAAGGTCTTTCTTTGAAAAACTCTTTTCAAACACTCCTTTATGCTTTCCAGAAATTTCTACATCATTTCCGATCGACAATATGTCATTCACATATACTTATCAGAAAGGTTGTAGTGCTCCCACTCACTTCTTGTAAATACAGGCTTCACAACAAGTCTGTATAAATCTATATGCTTTGATCAACTTATCAAAGCGTATATTCCAACTCCGAGATGTTTGCACATTTTGTTAGCACCTTTAGGATTGACAAAACCTTCTGGTTGCATCATATACAAGTCTTCTTTAATAAATCCATTAAAGAATGCAGTTTTGTTATCCATTTGCCAGATTTCATAAAATGCGGCAATTGCTAACATGATTCGGACAGACTTAAGCATCGCTACGGGTGAGAAAGTCTCATCGTAGTCAACTCCTTGAACTTGTCGAAAACCTTTCGCAACAAGTCGAGCTTTGTAAATAGTAACATTACCGTCAGCGTCGGTCTTCCTCTTGAAGATCCATTTATTTTCGATGGCTTGCCGATCATCGGGCAAGTCAACCAAAGTCCACACTTTGTTCTCATACATGGATCCCATCTCAGATTTCATGGCCTCAAACTATTTTGCGGAATCTGGGCTCATTATCGCTTCCTCATAGTTCGCAGGTTCATCATGGTCTAGTAACATGATTTCCAGAACTGGGTTGCCGTACCACTCTGGTGCGGAACGTACTCTGGTTGATCTACGACGTTCAGCAGAAACTTGATCCGAAGTTTCATGATCATTATCATTAACTTCCTCACTAATTGGTGTAGGAATCACTGGAACAATTTCTTGTGATGTACTACTTTCCAATCCGGGAGAAGGTACAATTACCTCATCAAGTTCTACTTTCCTCCTACTCACTTCTTTCGAGAGAAACTCCTTTTCTAGAAAGGATCCATTTTTAGCAACGAATATCTTGCCTTCGGATCTGTGATAGAAGGTGTACCCAACAGTCTCTTTTGGGTATCCTATGAAGATTTACTTCTCCGGTTTGGGTTCGAGCTTATCATGTTGAAACTTTTTCACATAAGCATCGCAGTCCCAAATTTTAAGAAACAACAACTTTGGTTTCTTGCCAAACCACAGTTCTTAAGGCGTTGTCTCAACGGATTCAGATGAGGCCCTTATTTAATGTGAATGCAGCTGTCTCTAATGCATGACCCAAAACGATAGTGGTAAATCGGTAAGAGACATCATAGATCGCACCATATCTAATAAAGTACGGTTACGACGTTCGGACACACCATTATGCTGTGGTGTTCCGGATGGCGTGAGCTGTGAAACTATTCCACATTGTTTCAAATGAAGACCAAACTCGTAACTCAAATATTCTCCTCCACGATCAGATCGTAGGAACTTTATTTTCTTGTTACGATGATTCTTTACTTCACTCTGAAATTCTTTGAACTTTTCAAATGTTTCAGACTTGTGCTTCATTAAGTAGATATACCCATATCTGCTCGAATCATCAGTGAAGGTCAGAAAATAACGATACCCGCCGCGAGCATCAACACTCATTGGTCCACATACATCAGTATGTATGATTTCCGACAAATATGTTGCTCGCTCCACAGTTCCGGAGAACGGAGTTTTAGTCATCTTGCCCATGAGGCATGGTTCGCAAGCACCAATTGATTCATAATCAAGTGATTCCAAAAGTCCATCACTATGGAGTTTCTTCATGCGCTTTACACCAATATGACCTAAACGGCAGTGCCACAAATAAGTTGCACTATCATTATTAACCTTGCATCTTTTGGCTTCAATATTATGAATATGTGTATCACACGATCGAGATCCAACAAACCATTTTCATTGGGTGTATGACCATAGAAGGTTTTTTATTCATGTAAACAGAACAACAATTATTCTTTAACTTACATGAATAACCGTATTGCAATAAACAGGATCAAATCATATTCATGCTCAACACAAACACCAAATAACACTTATTTAGGTTCAACACTAATCCCGAAAGTATAGGGAGTGTGTGATGATGATCATATCAATCTTGGAACTATTTCCAATACACATCGTCACTTCATCCTTTTAACTAGTTTCTGTTCATTATGCAACTCCCATTTCGAGTTACTACTCTTTAGCAACTGAACTAGTATCAAATACCGAGGGGTTGCTATGAACACTAGTAAAATACACATCAATAATCTGTATATCAAATATACCTTTGTTCACTTTGCCATCCTTCTTATCCGCCAAGTATCTAGGGCAGTTTCACTTCCGGTGACCATCTCCTTTGTAGTAGAAGCACTTAGTTTCAGGCTTGAGTTTAGCTTTTGGGTTTCTTCATGGGTGTGACAACTTGCTTGTCATTCCTTTTGAAGTTCCCCTTCTATCCCTTTGCCCTTTACTTGAAACAAGTGGTCTGGTTAACCATCAACATTTGATGCTCTTTCTTGATTTCTACCTTCGCCGATTTCAGCATCGTGAAGAGCTTGGGAATTACTTTCGTCATCCCTTGCATATTATAGTTCATCACGAAGTTCTACTAACTTGGTGATAGTGTCTAGAGAACTTTGTCAATTACTATTTTATCTGGAAGATTAACTCCCACTTGATTCAAGTAATTGTAGTACCCAGACAATCTGAGCACATGCTCACTGGTTGAGCTATTCTCCTCCATCTTCTAGGCAAAGTACTGTCAGAGGTCTTATACCTCTCGACACGGGCATGAGTATGAAATACTAATTTCAACTCTTGGAACATCTTATATGCTCCGTGGCGTTCAAAACGTTTTTGAAGTCCCGGTTCTAAGCCGTAAAGCATGGTGCACTTAAACTATCAAGTAGTCATCATATCGAGCTTTTGTCAAAACGTTCACAACGTCTACATCTGCTCCTGCAATAGGTCTGTCACCTAGCGGTGCATCAAGGACATAATTCTTCTGTGCAGCAATGAGGATAATCCTCAGATCATGGAACAATTCCGCATCATTGCTACTAACAACTTTCAACTTGGTTTTCTCTTAGGAACATATGAAAATAAACGGGGAGCAACATCGCGAGCTATTGATCTACAACATAGATATGCTAATACTACCAGGACTAAGTTCATGATAAATTAAAGTTCAATTAATCATATTAATTTAAAGAACTCCCACTTAGATAGACATCCCTCTGGTCATCTAAATGATCACGTGATCC
Organism: Secale cereale; assembly: GCA_902687465.1. Lineage (NCBI taxonomy): Eukaryota > Viridiplantae > Streptophyta > Magnoliopsida > Poales > Poaceae > Secale > Secale cereale. The sequence continues at coordinate 93,835,499 of LR738713.1, read as the reverse complement.
AAATCAACTAAACCATGTCCGATCATCACGTGAGATGGAGTAGTTTCAATGGTGAACATCATATGTTGATCATATCTACTATATGATTCACGCTCGACCTTTCGGTCTCCAGTGTTCCGAGGCCATATCTGTATATGCTAGGCTCGTCAAGTTTAACCCGAGTATTCTGCGTGTGCAAAACTGGCTTACACCCGCTGTATTTGAACGTAGAGCTTATCACACCCGATCATCACGTGGTGTCTCGGCACGACGAACTTTCGCAACGGTGCATACTCAGGGAGAACACTTATACCTTGAAATTTAGTAAGGGATCATCTTATAATGCTACCGTCGATCTAAGCAAAATAAGAAGCATAATAAGATAAACATCACATGCAATCAAAATATGTGACATGATATGGCCATCATCATCTTGTGCTTTTGATCTCTATCTCCAAAGCACCGTCATGTTCACCTTCGTCACCGGCTTGACACCTTGATCTTCATCGTAGCATCGTTGTCGTCTCGCCAACTATTGCTTCTACGACTATCGCTACCGCTTAGTGATAAAGTAAAGCAATTACATGGCGATTGCATTTCATACAATAAAGCGACAACCATATGGCTCCTGCCAGTTGCCGATAACTTTACAAAACATGATCATCTCATACAAAACCGTATAACTCATCATGTCTTGACCATATCACATCACAACATGCCCTGCAAAAACAAGTTAGACGTCCTCTACTTTGTTTGTTGCAAGTTTTACGTGGCTGCTACGGGCTTTAGCAAGAACCGTTCTTACCTACGCATACAAAACCACAACGATGTTTCGTCAAGTATGTGCTGTTTTAACCTTCACAAGGACCGGGCGTAGCCACACTTGATTCAGCTAAAGTGAGAGAGACAGACACCCGCCAGTCATCTTTAAGCAACGAGTGCTCGTAACGGTGAAACCAGTCTCGCGTAAGCGTACGCGTAATGTCGGTCCGGGCCGCTTCATCTCACAATACCGCCGAAGCAAAGTATGACATGCTGGTAAGCAGTATGACTAGTATCGTCCACAATCTCATTGTGTTCTACTCGTGCATATCATCTACGCATAGACCTGGCTCTGATGCCACTGCTGGTGAACGTAGTATTTTAAAATTTTCCTACGATCACGCAAGATCTATCTACCAGATGCATAGCAACGAGAGGGAAGAGTGTGTCTACGTACCCTCGTAGACCGGGAGCGGAAGCGTCAAGTGACGCGGTTGATGTTGTCGAACTTCTTCGCGATCCAACCGATCAAGTACCGAACGTACGGCACCTCCGCGTTCAGCACACGTTCAGCTTGATGACGTCCCACGAGCTCTTGATCCAGTTGAGCTTCACGGGAGAGTTTCGTCAGCACGACGGCGTGGTGACGGATATGATGTGTTCACCGGCGCAGGGCTTCGCCTAAGCTCCGCGACGGTATGACCGAGGTGTGATTCTGTGGAGGGGGGCACCGCACACGGCTAAAACAATTCAACTTGTGTGTCTTTGGGTGCCCCCCTGCCCCCGTATATAAAGGAGCAAGGGAGGAGGGCCGGCCAACTCCCTATGGTGCGGCTAGGGAAGGAATCCTACTAGGAATAGGATTGCAATCCTATTCCTAGTAGGAATCACCAAAGAAGGAAGAGATGGAGTAGGAAAAGGAAGAGGTGGCGCCTCCCACCAATCCTAGTCCAACTAGGAACTAGGTGGGGCGCCGGCCAGCCCTATGGGCTGCCTCTCTCCTTTCCACAAGGCCCACTATGGACCATCCCCCTTCGTAGGAGGTTCCGGTAACCCCCTCCGGCAATCCCGATAAATTCGAAACTTTTCCGGTATACTTCCGGTGTCCGAATATAGCCGTCCAATATATCAATCTTTATGTCTCGGACATTCCGAGACTCCTCGTCATGTCCGTGATCTCATCCGGGACTCCGAACTACCTTCGGTACATCAATACTCATAAACTCATAATACCGATCGTCATCAAATGTTAAGCGTGCGGACCCTACGGGTTCAAGAACTATGTAGACATGATCGAGACTCATCTCCGGTCAATAACCAAGAGCGGAACCTGGATGTTCATATTGGCTCCTACATATTCTACGAAGATCTTTTATCGGTCAGAACCGCATAACAACATACGTTGTTCCTTTTGTCAAACGGTATGTTACTTGCCCGAGATTCGATCGTCGGTATCTTTATACCTAGTTCAATCTCGTTACCGGCAAGTCTCTTTACTCGTTCCGTAACACATCATCTCGTGACTAACTCATTAGTCTTTTGCTTGCAAGGCTTATTGTGATGTGTGTTACCGAGAGGGCCCAGAGATACCTCTCCGACGCTCGGAGTGACAAATCCTAATCTTGATCTATGCCAACACCACGAATACTTTCGGAGACACCTGTAGAGCATCTTTATGATCACCTAGTTACGTTGTGACGTTTGATAGCACACAAGGTGTTCCTACGGTATTCGGGAGTTGCATAATCTCATAGTCATAGGAACATGTATAAGTCATGAAGAAAGCAATAACAGTTAAACTAAACGATCATAGTGCTATGCTAACGGATGGGTCTTGTCCATCACATCATTCTCCTAATGATGTGATCCCGTTGAACAAATGACAACTCATGTCTATGGCCAGGAAACATAACCATCTTTGATCAATGAGCTAGTCTAGTAGAGGCATACTAGGGACATACTGTTTTGTCTATGTATTCACACATGTACTAAGTTTCCGGTTAATACAATTCTAGCATGAATAAAAGACATTTATCATGATATAAGGAAATACAAATAACATCTTTATTATTGCCTCTAGGGCATATTTCCTTCAAGTTAACCATCGCGCGCCCCCGACCTTCACGCAAAGATAAGCAATCAAAATACAATGCGCCAATTTGGTTACATAGTTAGGAAACCATACGTGCATGCTTTGGGAATCACAAACCTTGACACCAATATTTTTACTAGACCACAATCATTCACTAGTACCTCCCACATATTAGCATCTCTATATCGCAAAACTATTGCAAGGAATCAAACATACCATATTCAGCGATCTACAAGTTTATGTAGGATTTTATGACTAACCATGTGAATGACCAATTCATGTCAACTCTCTAAATAGATATAAGTGAAGCAAGAGAGTTTTAATTATTTCTACAAAAGATATGCCCACGCTCTAACAATTATAAGTGAAGCAAAAGAGCATTCTACAAATGGCGGTTTTCTATGTGAAGAGAAACGGGCAATCCAAACTTCAAATGATATAAGTGAAGCACATGAAGCATTCTATAAAGCCACACCAAAAAGATATAAGTGAAGTGTAAAGAGCATTCTATAAATCGACCAAGGACTACCTCATACCAGCATGGTGCATTTATTAAAAGAAAAATAAAAAGCACACGATGCTCCAAGAGTTTACGCATATCATGTGAATGAAACGAATCCGAAAACATACCGATACTTGTTGAAGAAAGATGGATGCCTTCCGAGGCATCCACAAGCTTAGACGCTTGAGTCTCCTTGAATATTTACTTGGGGTGCCTTGTGCATCCCCAAGATTGAGCTCTTGCCTCTCCTCCTTCTTCTCACATCGAGACCTCCTCGATCTTCGAACACTTCATCCACACAAAACTTAACCGAACTTTTAGTGGCGGGGTTAGTGCATATGATCAATAAAATCCCATCATGTACTTATCTAACATTGTTTTGTAATTATAAGCAAACATTACCTAATGTATGCTATCACAATTCTATGGCCCCAAGTCAAGGAGGCTTCAACAAGAATTCAAACATATGCAAATAATGAAGCTATAACAACAATCTGTGAAAACAGGACAGTCTGTAGTAATCTGAACATTAACCATACTTCTGTAACCCTAAAAATTATGGAACAATTAGAAAAAATCAACAATTTGTATAGCAAGACTTTGCAAAAAGTTTTAGATCCTTTCGATGTTCCAGTAAAAAAAGTAAAATCGTGCACTACAGCCAAAGTTTCTGTTTTTGCACAGCACAAACCAACAAGCAGTTTAATCATCCTAAAGGAAACTCTTGGCACATTATTTTTATAATACAATGGAATTGTACAAGGGGATAATTATTTTTGTTGAAAAGTTTCTGTAATTCAAGATTTGCAAAGTTTCCATGGGCATGAACAAAGTTCAAGGCTAGCTCCTACTTTAACAATGCTCGTCTTTCTCACTTTCGCTTTTCTTTTTGAAAAAGTTTTAGGTTCCCTTATTTTTTTTGAAAAAAAACTTTATAAAAGCACTCAACAGAAAGAAATGACTCTCTAAAACTTTCGGGTTGTCTCCCTGGCAGCGCTTTCTTTAAAGCCATTAAGGTAGGCATATAGTGCTCAAGTAATGGATCCACCCGGATTCCAAGGTATATCAAAGCCAATTTTAATTAACAATGATTTGGCATTTAGTGGTGAACACAAAGTGATATGTGTCATGAAAAAGCGAAGTCTAACTCTCTTCCTATGCATAGGCATGTCATACAAGAACAATTCCTGCACATCAAGTAAAGGTCAATGCATAGTATAAGCAGTTTCTTGCAATTTTATCATGTTGGAAACATAGAGAGGCGTAGATGTAGTTCCTCTCTCATAATAATTGCAAGTAGGAGTAGAAAGCACATGCATATTATATTCATCAAAAACATCATGTGCAACGGAAAAAGGCAACCCATCAATATAATCCTTAATAAGTGCAAACTTCTCCAATATAGTGTAGTTTGGAGAATTCAAAAAGCTAATAGGACTATCATGTGTGGATGCAATAGCAACTATCTCATGTTTAACATAAGGAACTATAGCAAGTTCATCTCCATATGCATAATTCATATTGGCATGTTGGCCACAAGCATAGCAAGCATCATCAAAAAGCGATATTTCAAAAGAATCAACGGGATCATAGCAATCATTCTTCGGTAAGCACGAAGGGAAATTAAACAATGTATGAGTTAAAGAGTTACTCTCATTAGAAGGTGGGCACGGGTAGCTAATCCGCTCTTCCTCCTTTTGTTCTTCGCTCTCCTCATCATCTTTTTCATCTAATGAGCTCACAGTGTCATCAATTTCCTCTTCCATAGACTCCTGCGAAATATTAGTCTCTTCTTGGACAGCGGAGGAGTCCTCAATATATAGTTTAACATAGGCATTAGAAGCATAATTATCATAACAATATTTAAATATGGCAAAATTTTCAGATTGGTAAAGAGTAGCATCATACTTTTCAATCAAAGAAGCAATTTCATAAGCACCCTTAAAAGCAACAAATTCTTCAATTTGTTGAATATCATAGTAACTATAAACACCCTTAGCATACGAAGATACGATTCCATTATCACTAAACTCACATTGGTAGGGAAGGTGTTTTGTAGGGTCTTCATAACAACAAGTAAAATCATAAATTTCACATAAATTCCAAGCATAGCATTGCAAACGATGGATTTGATCTAGTAAAAGTTTTATTTTTCCAGATATGCGGTGTCGCACATAACAAGCATGCGCATCTAAAGATTTTCCCTCAACTAAGCTAGTTGGGGTTTCAGCCCGAGCACATAGGGATCGAAGATGATCCAAATAATAAGCTTCAATGGTGTGATAGATTTTGAGTGATTCTTCAACCATTGGTTCAGTAGGTACCACTATTTTTTTTGGTATTTTGCGTTTCCTACCCATAACTAAAGATATAAAACAACTTAGAACATCAAATAAAATCTACTTAGTGATAAAGCAAACAAGCACACACGAGAATATTCACCCCACGCTATTACTCCCCGGCAACGGCGCCAGAAAAAGGTCTTGATAACCCACAAGTGTAGGAGATCAGTTGTAGCCTCTTTCGACAAGTAAGAGTGTCGAACCCAACGAGGAGCTAAAGGCAGAACACATATTCCCTCAAGTTCTATCGTCCACCGATACAACTCTACGCACGCTTGACGTTTACTTTACCTAGAAGAAGTATGAAACTAGAAGTACTTTATAGTTTTTGTGGGATAGGTTTGAAAGAATATAAATAGCACGTAAATATAAACTAGGGGCTGTTAAGATAAAGAAGAAATAAAGTTAATATAGCGAGTATGGAAAAGTGGTGGTAGGAGTTGCGAAATTGCCCCTAAGCAATTGACTACGTTACTAGACCGATAGCAAGTTTTATGTGGGAGAGGCCACTGCTAGCATGTCATCCCTTACTTGGAATTCTATGCACTTATGATTGGAACTATTAGAAAGCATCTGCAACTACTAACGTTCATTAAGGTAAAACCCAACCTTAGCATTAAGATATATTGGTCCCCCTTCAATCCCGTATGCATCAGTTTCTACGCTAGGTTGAAGCTTCTGTCACTCTTGCCCACCAATACGTAGTCCTATCAACATACAACTAACCCTATGGTGTGATCCACGCGCGCGCTCATATGATGGGCACCAAAGGACAACAACATAACCACAAGCAATTTAAATCAATCATAGTAATTCACCAATCACCCATAGAATAATGAAAATCTACTCAGACATCATAGGATGACAACACATCATTGGATAATAATATGAAGCATAAAGCACCATGTTCAAGTAGAGGGTACAACGGTTTGCGGGAGAGTGGACCGTTGTAGATAGATGGGGGAAGGTGATGGAGATGTTGGTGAAGATGACAGAGGTGTTGGTGTAGATCGCCGTCACACGATGATGGCCCCGGTGGCACTCCGGTGCCACCGGGAGAGAGGGGTAGAGAGCCCCCCTTCCTCTTCTTCTTCCTTGACCTTCTTCCTAGATGGGAGAAGGATTTCCCCTCTGGTCCATGGCCTCCATGGCGGCGGAGGGGCGAGAGCCCCTTCGAGATTGGATCTGTCTCTCTTTGTTTCTGTGTTCCCAGATTCTGGCCCTTCACCATTTCTTATATTCCCGGAGATCTGTGGTTCTATTCCCTGTATTGTGATTTTTTTTTTGACGTGTGTGCTTGTTTACGGATCTCCAAAATCGGAGATCTTCTTGTGTTATGATTGTCTTAGGATACTCTAGGTGTTCATGGTACTTTGTGTTTGTGTTTCAGTGTACTTGTAAGAGTTAACTACTTTGTACTATTCCGTGATTTGAATGAAAAATTCTAAAGAAAAAGTGTTTCTATTTGCAGACACTAACAAGTGGCTGGTGTAGCAGCTACCTCGTGCGCTTCGTTGCTCGTGGTCGAGAGATCGATTCGGGCCTTTTTTTTTTCTGCAAAATTATTCTTGCGCAAGGGTTGTGAATCCATGCGCCCGGGTTGGTCCACCGACGGATGGGACATGTGTAAATCAGCATAATTACCTAGTTGGCCTAATCTGTTGTTACCTGTTAGTATCCCACTGATTGACCGGGACAAGCTTTTGTATGTAATTAAATAAATTTTAGTTGTGCACGTTCAGCGTGAACCGACACTAGTGGGATGGATGTACATCTGAGTGTTTAATTAATTGACATGTCATGTGTTGGAACCCCATCTGCCCCAGCTATTTTTCATTATATTTGAGGGTTTTATGCATAGGTAAATATATTGCGATGAAGTTTTCTAAAAAAAAATTGGCGTGCTAGTGCCACCCAATGCCTTCTGCTTCTACACACTGATTGGTGAGCCTCCCATGCTGGCCTGCCACATGAGCAGGCCATACGGCTATATACAAGAGAAGTGATTGTATTTTGGGAAACGTTTCCAGCCGAAGGACTGGCTGAAGCTTCGGCCGGACGCCTCGCTCGCAACACGCACCGACACACGATCGCTGTCCAACGCACACCTTTCTGCCCCTCAACCTTATCTTTTCAGGAGGAAGCTCATCCACTCATTTCGTGCTTCACTCGTTTCGTCCTCCTCCATCCCTTCTCTGCTTCTTCTTTCTCAAACCACTCAATTTGGCATCTCATGCTCCACACAGAGACAGCGACCATGCTCAGCCCAACCTCTTCCTCGTCGCATAGTAGGCCATGCTCGACCCCAGCCAAGTGCTACAACCACGGCCGCGAGATGCTGGACCAGCACGCAAATTTGGTACAACCAATGTTTTTGGTTGTCCCAATTTTACTGGCTTTGCTACCACCGCTTTGAGGTTTGCTGGAACTAGCATAAATTTTTGCTACCGCCGGCGTTTTTTATTTTGCTGGAACCGACGCCAATTTTTGCAATTTGCTACCACCGGCATTTTGATTTGCTGGAACTAATACTTTTTTTGCTACAACCGAACATTTTGCATTTGCTGGAACAACGTCCAATTTTTTTTGCATTTTTATTTCCAATGGCGTTTGGTTTTGCTGGAACCACTTCAATTTTTTGCTACCACTGGTCTTTCGGCTTGTTGGAACATTGCCCAACTTTTTCATTTTTGCTTCCATTATATTTGATTTTTGCTGGTACCAGCTTCAAATTTGCTACCACCATATTTTCTTTTTGCTTCAACCGAGAACTGTAGTTTTATGTTGCCTCTGTTTTTTTGCTGGATGTGGCCTTTTCATTTGCTACAACCGGCTATGCGGATGCTCGAACCTTTTTGGTGAAGCTGCAATGCCGTGTGACCACTGATGAAGAAGCTGCCAGTGCGCTTTGGTGTGGCAACCATGGGTGGCGGAGCAGTTTTCTCAGAAATCTATCGAGTTGCAAACCGCCCACCATGGTTTTGCGACAGCTTCTTCGAAGATTTTGCGTGGGCCATGGCCACCACGGCACCGGTGAGAGGGAAGGGGAGAGGAAAGCTGCAACCGACGGCGAAGGCGGACAACTGCAACCGGCGGCAAGGGCCGCGTGGTTCGTCCTGCGGTGAAGGAGAGGATGGCCGGAGAGGGCGGCGACCGGGAGCTACGGTGGGTGCGCATGGCGAATGGATTGATGGGACCGAGGGGATTTTCTTCCCTACTTAGTTGGGAACGAAGCGGGATGGAGATCTCACGGCTATTTTCATCGGATCTGACGGTATGCGCTCGACCGGCCGAAACTAGTAGGTCGGCGCGTCGGCGCAGAGTGTCGGCATTGTATTTGCAGCAGAACGCAAGTTGAATGACAACAAATCCGTATTTTCAATATTTTAGCACTAAACTGAACATCGAGCGCAAGTTATGTGACTTCCGATGATATTACCATAAACTAGACCAACCCTATATGACGCCAGGCGTGGCTTTGCTGAGGCGACCACCAACATGGGCCAGTCCATACTTCCATTCGATGGTCATGCATTGTGTTCTGGCTTGGTTTATGCTTTTCCCTTTCTTCTGCGTGTTTTTCAGTTTTGGCTTTATCTTTGCTTTTACTATTTTACTTTTCTTATTAAAGATTTGGACTTTCCTTTTACTCCCTCCGTCCTAAAATTTTTGTCTTAGATTTGTCTAAATACGAATGTATCAACTATCAAGTCACGTTTTAGTATTAGATACATCCATATATAAGAAAATCTAAGACAAAAATTTTGTGACGGAGGGAGTATAATATTACGTTTTCTTGATTTTATAGTAACACAATATACAATTAACATTTTTCTTCAAATACATGCTGAACTTTTTAGTATATGGTGAACATTTTCACAAATACTGACAAAACATTTTTAATATTCAATGAACAATTTTTATATACATTATATATATTTTAATATATGATGAACTTTTTAATTATATGATGCACTTTCTTGTTAGTCCACATATAATATTTTTAATATACGGCAATACTTTTTTATACACTGATTTGTTTATATATATAAACACTATAAACTTATAATTTTAATTTTTGAATAGGTCTTTAAATATCTAGCTAATAAGAACAACAATTTTTTTCCTGAAGAATTGAGGAAAACTAAAAGAAAGCTAATCGCGGGACAGATTGGATCAATCCAATTGTCCTGGCTTCAGCGAAGCCATCTCTATTTGACGCACGTGAGCAGCGGCTAGGAGCTCTCCTAGCTAGGCTAGGTTGTTGCTTCCTATTTAGGGCTGATAGGACCACTTCTAGTTACTCCCTCCGTAAACTAATATAAGAGCGTTTAGATACCTATTTTAGTGATCTAAACGCTCTTATATTTGTTTACAGAGGGAGTACATCAGTGGAGGGCACACAATCCTTCGATTGTATTGGGCCAATCCATACGACACGTCTTCACAGGGAACTCTCCAAGTTATGGGAAGCTTCCCATCCCCCCAAAAAATATGGGAAGCTCCCCAACGAGGTTTTGTGGAAGCTTCTACACTGGTGTTTCTTGTTTCTGAGTTTTCTGGACCGAGGTTTGTTCATTTTTTACCTTTTCTTTTCCAATTTTAAACTCTTGGAAAATTTAGGAATTTTTTAAATTTGTGTGAAATTTCTACAAAATCGTGAGTCTTTTCAAAACCCATGACCTTTGTTTGAATCCATATTTTTTTCAAAATTTGCAAACTTTTCTCAAATTCATAAACTTTATTTTTCAAAATCTATGATTCAAATCCGCATTTCTGTTTAAAATCCGTGAATTTTTCACTATTTTCAAACATTTTATATTCATGAAATGTTGTAAATGTTATGAATGTTTCCAAGTCATATTTATTAATTTTTCGTCTTTTAATGATTTTTTCTAGGTTCATTTTTCTCAAAAATTAATGGTTGACTGGTTAACCATCGACCGAGTGACCGAACGAGACCTATGGCGAGCGACCAGGTTATGTTGCCTTGTTGGACTAGGCCTAGGCGAGCAAGTGCGTTACGGCAGGTGGAGAATCGATATTAAAGGCACCGTATAGGAGCTCTCATCTAGGTTGGTGCAAGAAGAATTATCGGCACAACAATGTTCTGGGAAGGATGACATAAAGCCCATTAACAGACCCCATTATTGTTTTCAGTAAGATATCACTGGTGGCCAATCCTATTTGCCACCCGTAGGCGGCAACTAGTCGAGGCGTCACCAGCCGGTGGAGTGAGGTGAGCCGGCCCTATTTTAGGTTTTCTCTTCGCGGGTGGCAACTGTTTCTATTGTTCGTTTTTCTACCCTGAACTTTTTTAGTACAAGGTAAAATTTTTGAAAAATACTCACTAAACATTTTTGATATACAATGAAGAATTTTTTGTACACATTGAACATCTTTTAATGCATGAAGAACTTTTAAAATTATGCGATGAACATTTTTGTTAGAACACACTAGACATTTTTAAATATACGGTGACATTTTTTTAATACATTAATTTTATTTTATATAAACATATAATATATTTTCTAAAATACAATTTTTATTTGTTTAATCATAGGTTTTTAAATATCTACTCCCTCCGTTCCTAAATATTTGTCTTTCTAGGGATTTCAAATGGACTACCACATATGGATGTATATAGACATATTTTAGAGTGTAGATTCACTCATTTTACTCCATATATAGTCACCTATTGAAAACTCTAGAAAGACAAATATTTAGGAACGGAGGGAGTAGCTACTAACAAAAAATCAACCTTTCTTTGTGTGAAAAAAACGATGAAAAACCTAAATAATCGATTGCGGGGCAGATTGCGCCGATCCAATGGCCCTGGCTTCAGCAAAGCCACATCTATTCAACGCATGCAGGCGCTTACTAGGAGCTCTCCTAGCGTAGATTGTTGTTTTCTACTCCTCCGTCCTAAAAATCATTGTCTTAAATTTGTTTAGATACGGATGTATCTAGTCACGTTTTAGTCTTAGATGCATCCGTATCTAGACAAATCGAAGACAAATTTTTTGGGACGGAGGTAATACTATTTAGGACTTATAGCACCACTTCTAGTCATATCGATGCAGGGCGCACACCTTTTCAATCGTATTTAGCGAACCTATAAGGCACGAATTGGCGGGAAGCTCTCCTAATTATGGGAATCTTCCCAACCCAGTTTTGGGAAACTTCTAGGGTGAATTTTTGTTCTTTTGATTTTTATGGACCGGGTTTTGTTCAGATTTTTTTCTTTTTTCTTCATTTATTTTCTTTTATTTTATTAAATCAATATTTTTTCAAATACGTGGACTTTTCAAAATTTTGTGATTTTTTTTTCATATTCATGTTGTCAATACTTTTCAAAATCGTAATTTGTATTGATTGCTAATTTATATACTCTTTGAATATTGTTGAACATTTTTAAAATGCGCGAACTTTCTAAAAATTAGCGATCCTTTTTTGTAAATCTGTGAACCTTTTTGAATCCAGGAACATTTTTCAAAATTCGCAGACTTTTCTCAAATTCACAGTTTTTTTTCAAACTTTCTATATTCGTGAACTCTTTTGAAATTTATAAACATTTTGCTCACATGCTCACTTTATTTTTAAAGAGATAAGGCATAAAAAGGTATAAATCGGTGCTTTGGCCTCACAACGCTTGGCCGATCGGCCGTATACTCTAGTATAAAGTTAGCGTATAATTGAGTTATTTATTTTGAAAAGAAGGGAGTAGACAATATTAAGAAGCAAATCTCATTAAAAAGTGTAACTCTCCACCCACAACGTTTTGGACAAAGAGTTGATAGGCTGAAGTTGTGGAGTGGAGTAGTCCCAACACACCCTAATAAAAAAAGAGTTTCCCATGAAAACGAAGCATCAATCAAGGCTCAAGAGTGGTCCATGATTACATAGATTCTAATAAGTGACTACATACGAAGCAAAATGAGTGAATCTATACTTTAAAATATATCTACATACGCTACATACGTCCGTATGTTGTAGTCCATTTGTAATGTTTAAAAAGACTTATATTCGAACGGAAGGAGTATATACCGTCCGAAAATCTTTGTCCGAGGAATGGATGTATGTAGATGTATTTTAGTTTTAGATGCGACCTCCGCCGCATCGTCACCGTGCACGCGCTCTCCGCGCACCGCCTCTCGCTGACGTCTGCCGTGCGCGCGACCGAGATACGCGCCATGGTAAAGCGGCTCTACGAGCGCGCCGGAGCCGGCGCCGGCGCCACGCCGGTTAGCGTGAGGGCGACGGCGTACGAGTTTGTGGTCAACGTGATCATGGCCATGGTCTCCGGGAGGCGCATGGCGGAGGAGGACGTGCGCTGGTTCATGGCGTTGACGGAGGCTGGTTTAGCGGCGGCGGGATCGGCCAACCGCCAGGACTTCCTGCCGGTGCTGCGGTTGCTGGATTTCGGGAGGACGAGGAGAAGTCTCGCCGGCATCGCCAAGGAGCGCCGTGACTTTGGCCAGCGGCTCATCGACGACTACAGGCGCCTCCACCCCCCGTGGCGAGGAGACGTCGTCGGCGCCCAGGACGTTGCTCGGCGACGTGCTCCGGCAGCAGGAGCGGTCGCCGGAGTCGTACCCAGACGTGGTCATCCGCACCCTCTGCATGGTGAGTTTTTTTTTTCAGTTTTGCTAAAACTCATCTAGATAAGATATAATTTGGTATCATTCACCTTTTATAGCCATTAGATGGATGTTATAAGATGCTATAAGATATGTGCGTGCTGACGTGGATTGTATCCGTTCTTGTTTTCTAACTAAATGAGACCAAATTATGTCTCATCTAGATAAGTTGTAGGTATTTTTTTTTAAGTTCCTCTGCATGGTGAGTTAATACGCCAAATCCGCATGCGTCAGGTAGTTGTTACACTGAATAGAAGATTTTTTGTCTTTGGAACACGACACGGCCGGCTGTGTAGTGTCCGTCAGCGTACCTGCTACCAGCCGCTGACTCGGGCTCGGACGGTGCGAAGTGTTACCTGATGCATGCATCTCATTGCTGGTGACAGTGATCCAGTACGTTTGTTTAAGCACGCTGAAACCAATCACTACAAGTTTTAAAAAGTGGGTGCAATGCTAGTTCACAGAGTGTAATAATTTGTTAATGAGAACAAGTAATTAATCTGATGTGTACGGTGTATAACATTTCCCATTTGCTTGGCTAACGTCGAACGACAATAAGCTAGTGTATGGCTGTATGCTGTAGTGAGCAAGAAACTAATGTAGATAGCTATGATCCACTCATCTAGAAACTTCGCTAATACTAACTATTGTTACGCACGGGCCTCTTTGCTAGTTAATTAGTATAGCACAAATATTGCTATTAACATATAAGTTGCTAATTAATCTAGTTGAGTTGACGATATGCAACTAATTGCTTGATTAGATAAAAATATTAGCTCTGCAAAATTTGTGAAATTACTAACCTTATTTCAATTTGGGTGCACAGAGCATGCTACAAGCAGGAGCGGGCACATCATCTAGCGCGATTGAGTGGGCGATGGCACTTTTGCTCGGTAACCCAGACGTGTTGGCTAAGGCGAAGGCCGAGATCGACGTCGTCGTGGGCACGTCTCGCCTGATCCAGGAGAGTGACCTCGAAGTGCTTCCTTACCTCCGATGCATCATCACTGAGACCCTCCGGCTATACCCTCTCGCACCCAACCTCGTACCGCATGAGGCGTCGCGCGACTGCACTGTCACTAGTGGGCAATGCGTCATTGCACGTGGCACCATGGTGTTAGTCGACGTGTACTCCATACAACGGGACCCTGCCTCATGGGATGATCCAGACATGTTCATGCCAGAGAGGTTCTTGGGTGGCAATGTTTGTGGACAAGGTGGAAAGCCAATGATGATGCCATTTGGGATGGGCCGGCGAAAGTGCCCCGGTGAGGGACTCGCTTGGAGGACGGTGGGAGTTGCGTTGGCAGGGATGTTGCAATGCTTTGAGTGGGGACGGGTGGGAGAGAAGGTGGTGGACATGAGCGAGGGTTCTGGGCTCACCATGCACATGTCTGTGCCGCTAGCTGTAGTGTGTCAACCACGTCAAGATATGGATGCCATGCTCAAGAGCCTTTAGAAGTGCGCTCCTTAAGCATTGTGAGTTGATACGCTTGCAAGGGTAGCGAAGCAACATCCCTCACTACTTTGTACTCTCTCCATATGACAAATAAGTGACCTTTTGAACATTGACACATTCTTCAAGATGTAACTTTACCACTAATTTCTACTACCGGTCCCGAGTATAGTGCCGGTCCCGGGGCGCAGCCTCCGCAACTAAACGTACCAAGGTAAAACATTGCTAAGATGCCCCCGCAAGCTACTTGGTCGAAGCCTACTATGGAGAGAGAAGGAGAGACGGGCTGGCTGGCTCACCTTATGGGCCCAAGGCCCAGTGAGAGATGTTGGAGTTGGGACGGCACTGCACCTGGTGCAGGAAGTTTGAGATGCAGCGATGGGCCGACAAAGAGTCGGGCTGCGATGATCTGGGCCACCAGGCTTGGCGAGGTAGCTGAGCGGATCCAGCGAGGTTGAATTTGTTTCACGCGGGTCAAATTCCTGACATCATCTCCGAGGATCAGTCTACTTTTGTTCCTGGTTAACGGATAACAATGTATGTGCATATGAGTGCTTACATTTTATGAAGAGGCGTAAACCCAAGTCAAACATCTCAGGTGCTCTAAATCTCGATCGGAATTGCCGTACTTGCTTGCTATATGTCATGACCAAGTCGGGAGTTGCACCTACTTGGATGTCCATAGTGATGGGCATGGTAACATCAACATTATTCTCAGTTTTTTTGTGAAAAACTTGAGAAATTTAAACCAACTAGAGGCATCCGACAGGGAGATCTGATTTCCCCTTACCTCTTTTTGATTGCAGCAGAGGGCCTTTCGTGCTTCTTAAAATACAGCCCACAATCATTGGTACTCGGGGGGTATAGAGGTGGCACCTTCAACTCCGGTTGTTAACCATCTTTTATTTGCAGATGATAGCCTATTGCTTTTCAGAGTGAGTGTTGAGGGAGCGAATGCA
The DNA here is from genome assembly GCA_902687465.1 of Secale cereale. Lineage (NCBI taxonomy): Eukaryota > Viridiplantae > Streptophyta > Magnoliopsida > Poales > Poaceae > Secale > Secale cereale. Next base: position 93,819,767 of record LR738713.1, on the reverse strand, counting down.
CTATCAAACCTATTGAATGTATATTGCAATGCTTTGAGATAATGAGTTAATAATGAAAAATCCTCTATTTTCTTCAGTAGGGGCTGCCCACAGATGATACGTGATAGGTGTAAAAAATCAGATGATACATGATGGTGTTAAGGATGTCGTGAATATATAGAGTGATTCCCTCACTGGTAGATATGTCAGGATGCCTACCCAGGTGGGACACTCAAAGAATGGGACATTCAAGTATCTTAGGGACCGTGTAAGGGAAAATATTAAAGGATGGATGGAGAAACTAATTTCGACAACAGGGAAAGTGGTGTTGAGAAAAGCAATGGCACAATCTATACCTGTTTATTCCATGGCTTGTTTCCGGCTACCCCGATTGAGGTCTATGTGAACACCATTAAGCAGTTTTGGTGGGGTATCAAAGATGGGAGGAGGAACCAACATGGGTTTCATTGGATGTACTAACACGCCCGAAGCATTTGGGTGGCCTTAGTTTTCGCGATTTGGAAATTTTCAACTTGGCTTTGCTATCCGGACAAGCTTGGAGGTTGTTGCATCACACATAGTCTCTCAGTGCAAAGATATTAAAAGTAGCTTATGTTCCTAACAATTTGATTTTGGAAGCAGTTTTGGAGTCGCGCCGCTCATAGATTTGGAGGTCAATTCTGGATGGGAGAGATGTGTTGGTGCAAGGTGTCATGAGACCAATTCGTGCGGAGAAACTACAAGGATATGGTCAGGCAACTGGCTCCCAATGCATGATTTTATGCGGCCTCTGACTTCTGTGGTGATCGACCCGCCAACACCGGTCTTAGAATTGATCTACACATCCTCAACGACCCGACGAATAGAGCTAGTTCACTAGGTTTTCATACCATAAATCCAGAAGAAATATTAAAATCCCACTTTGTACGCGAAGGGTCGACGACTTCTGGGCATGGAGTAAGGACAATCGATACTAAGCAGAGTAGAGAGAATTGACTAGAACAAACATGGAGTAGGCTCAAATCTTGATAGTGAAAACAATGTCTGGATGACTCATTGGAAAATTGGATTCCTAATTTTGTGCCCCTAGTTCCTTAGTTTTCCTTAGTTTTCCGCCACCACCTTGACGTTCCTCACTTTTCGCCTCCTCCCTTGACCCAACCTCTCAAATGCCCAAATGAAGCATTTTATTGGGTCAAAGCCCATCATTGACCGTTACTTGGATGACGTCCTGACAAGTGGGACCGCAAAAGTGCGCCATTGATGTCGCATCCCGGCTCATGGGCTGAGCCAGTGCGATACGTGGGTCGGCCATTTTCTTAACAAAAAAAGAGTCTCGATCGGCCCGTTCAACCTGCGTGAACAGTGACGAATACCTTTTTCCATTTCTAGTCAAACTTAGAAATTCATAGAACATTCATTTCAAATCCAGTTGAATTGATTCAAGTTCCTAAATTCATCTTATCTATAGGTCAATGTAATAGCTAATTTCCATAATTATACACAAAGCTTTTCCATGTATTTTTGATTTAAATCTATATTTAATATATATAGGACTTCATTAGAAATTCCTAATCAATTCCCTATTGGTCCAACTCCATTACAAAAATTTCTATAAATCCTTATTTGACCTCATTAATTTGCATCATGATTTTCAGAGAATTGTATTTAAAAATTAACACTAAAAAGATAGCTCCAAAAAGCGGGAGTTTCCAAAATTTTTTTTACAATAAAAATCATTTCTCAACCGCCAAAAGAGGGGGTTTTGTGTGAAGCGAGTGGAACAAATAAGATGCAAAAAATGTACTTGTGCAATTTTATCATATTTCTGTTACTCGCTTCACAGAAAACCCTAGAAATAGTGAAGTATTTGGCAATAAAATACAACACACTTGCAGTTCAAATTCGAATTACTTTGTATAAATCTCTAGCAATAGTGAATGATTTGGCACAAGTTCAAATTGGCCATCTACTGGGCTGCCAGGTGTGTAGATTGTTCTTTTCCTTTCTGTTTTTTTCCTTTTCTAATATTTGTTGCAACATTTAACTTTTATGGTTCAATTGAATGCCAAGTATTCTTAAAAACTAAATTTTAATTTATTTCAAATGGATTGAGCTCATATTTTGGTTACTGGATTGGTTTGGTTTGATGAAAACAAATATATCTCAAACCCTTTTTGTTCAAGAAAATAATGGAGACGCTCGAGCAGCTGCTATCCTAATGTTTGCAATGGTCAGCACTAATCTCATTCACATGAATGACTACTTGCAAGCAATAACACACACACACACACACACACACACACACACACAC
>LR738713.1:93805143-93817220 GCA_902687465.1 Secale cereale | reverse complement strand
TTGGCGGATCTCGGGTTCCGACAAAACCCTTAAGGTTCGAACTCTGGGGTGCGCGCGAAGATCTCTCCTTCCGTCCTAGCTCGTCTCCTCATCAATCCCTAAGCCTAGCTCGTCAGATCCGAAGAACAAGGGACCCAAAGTTTATACTGATTCGGGCCGCCGTTGTGGTGCAATACCCTAATCCAGTGTAGTGCGGTGGATTGCCTTGCAGGCTGATGAAGAACTAGTACATGAACGAACTGCCTCATGAGGAGAGGGGTTCTTGTGCTTGTGTGAGCTTGTGCTGTGTGGCCTTCTATCTGATCAGCTCCAGATGAGATGATCCCAATGGTGGTGGCTAGTTCTATTTATAGTGGCCCGGGCCCTCTTCCCAAATATTGAGCGGGAAGGGATCCCACAACGGCCAAATTTGAAGGGAGACAGCTAGTACAAGCTATCCTGACAAAAGGTGGTCTTCGCTTGCCGAAGGCTCTGGTGGTGACGCCTCGTGGGCTCCGCGATGACCTCGGTTCTGCCGTCCTGCTGGACTTGGTCTTGTTGCACCGATATGGAAACCTTTGCCTGATGCCTCGGGACTCCACGCCTGCACCTGCTCCTTTAGCACCAAAGGGGGAACTAGCACTATGCGCCCGCTGGCGCCCGCCTGGCCTTGGTCGCCAGTGCTCACGTCACGAGGACCTCGCGAGGTGTCCCTCGCCTCGATGTCTCCGATCCTCACGAGCCGGCCTAGTGAGGCCACCCCAGGGATGCCTTGTGTCATCCGCCTCGCGAGGCTTGGCCCCTCGTGAGGGTCTTGAGTGGTTGCTGAAGATGTTGGGCCGTACCAGGCCGCCTGATGAGCCACGCCTTGGGCCGCAGGCATGCAAGTCTGGGTACCCCATTCCCAGAACGTCGACAGTAGCCCCCGGGCCCAAGGTGCGCTCGGGTTTGGCTTCGCGGCGAAGCCAAGGGCCAAGTGCGGAGCGCCGTGGGCCCCAAAAGCCTGCGGCCTTGACTGACGCGTGGCAACTGACGGGACCTGGGCGTCTCCACTTCCCCATATAGCTTAGATTTTTGCCCGGCCGAACGTCCACTGTTACCTGCTCAGCTCTGCCTCCTTTGCCAGCGGCATGCCCTGCGGTTTCTTCGTCTTCTAAACCTCCTTCCCTGGCTTGATTCATCACCAACTTCCTCCGTCATCATGGCCTCCGACAGAGAGAGGGAAGAGGGGGCGGAGCCTTGCGCCTCGGCTCCCTCGCCGCCAGTCTTTAGGCCCGCCACCGAGCGGTCCGTGGTGATCAACGAAGAGATGATGTATAAGGTGCGCCCAACACTTGCCGCTGATTCCAAGGAGTGGGGGGCGACGATGGCTTGGCCCGCTTCCCGCGCCGAGATCGATAGGTCGGCCACCGAGGTCCCCCTTCATCTTCACGCCCTTTGGGCTGGCCTGATCCCTCCCTTCTCTGATTTCTTCAATGTGGTGCTCTCACATTACCAGATCAGCGCGCCGCATCTTGATCCTCAGTCCATCATCCTCCTTGATTTTTTTGCCTTTGTCTGTGAGGCCATGGTGGGCGTTGCTCCCTCCGTGGCCTTGCTTCGCCACTTCTTCTCGTTGCATCTGACAGATGCGCTCCAGTGCTCCGGATGCGTGTCCTTCCAGACCATCGCGTCGACAGCTGTCTCAACATTGACTTCGACCTTACGACGATTGTTGGCGGCTTCAGGAAGCGGTGGGTGTTCGTCGATGTCGGGGTGCGCAGCCCACTGCTTCTTCCACCATGGATTACGGCCGCTCCGAGCTCCGGCTGGAGCCACGCGAGGCTCGTGGACCGGAAGCTGGCTCTCGTTTGGCTCTGGTTCGCCAGGCTGCACAAGCTTGGAGTGACGGCGCCTATGGTGGCGAGGGAGTTCATCCAGCGCCGCATCGCCCCGCTTCAGCGCCACTCTCAGCCGATGTGGGCCTTCTCGGGCCCAGGGGACCGCATGAGGCTCCAAGCGTCTGTCCTCCCTCGCGAGGTGCGGTGCACGGTGCTCAAGGTCCCGACGGGTGATCCAACGCCAGCCAGCCTACCGGAGGAGGGTTGCCTCCTGTACTGCTGCTCAAACAGGGTGGAGTTCGTGAGGCATATGCCCTCCTTTGATAAATGGGGGCTTCATCCGCTCGACCTTGTTGGGTCTCGCGAGAACCCTGTCTGTGTGGCTCCCTTGCCTACTGCTGTTGAGGCCGTCGTTGTCGGTGTCAAAACCGGCAGATCTCGGGTAGGGGGGCCCAAGCTATGCGCTTAGAGGATTGATGGTAACAGGAGGCTGGGGACACGATGTTTACCCAGGTTCAGGCCCTCTCGATCGAGGTAATACCCTACTTCCTGCTATATTAATATGGGGGAATATGAATACAAGAGTTGATCTACCTCGAGATCGTAGTGGCTAAACCCTATGTCTAGCCTATGAGGATATTGTGATGATGTTGATCCCCTCTACAGACTAAACCACTCGGCTTATATACATGCCTGAGGGGACCTAGGGTTACAAGGGTGACTTGGGGAGGAAGCAATTAATACATCCGGACTCTACACGTGCCTTTCTATGTTCATAGGAGTCCTGACCGAATACGGAGGAGGGCCTTCTGCTTCTTCTTCATGCGGCCCATCAATGCGTCCTAGCTTCAACGACCCGGATGACCGAGGACCCCTGAATACAGGACTCCCTTAGTAGCCCCCAGACTTGCCTTCAAGGATGAGATTGTATCCGGCTTCATGTCTTTGGTCTTGCAAGGTGAGTCCTCCTAGATGATAGTTCGACTTCTTTAAATATTGTAATACGCCGATTCCTCACCGCCATCGCCTTGGCTTCCACACGTCCAATGAATGCGAACCGTCTGGGTATCTTTTACAAATACCCCCTTGACCGTTCAGAGAAGGTGCCTATATAAGAGAATAGATCCAGCCACTTCTCCATCTCATTCCACGCGGAAGAAACCCTAGTGCCTGCAAAAAATCTTCAAACATGGCCAGTGCCCCAAGCTCCTCTTCGCGCCCTCATGGCCCTCGTGCAGGAGATTGGAAAAGCTGCTCCGTGTCCCATGCGCATCCGCGAACACTACAAGTGCAGGGGTATCTCCCCCAGAGGATCTAGTCCCCGTCCGAGCCGGACTAACGTCTGTTGACAACCAAGCTCTGGCGAAGAGCTTTCCCAACCCCTCCGATGGAGAGCGGGTATGTTTCGTCCCCTATCTTCTAAGAGGCGTGGGATTCCCTGTCCATCCCTTTCTTAGTGGGATCCTGGAGTTCTACGGCCTCCAACTGCACAATCTTACTCCAGGGTCAATCCTACACATTGCGGGTTTTGTTGCTTTATGCGAATTGTTCTTGGGATGCGAGCCTCACTTTGAGCTGTGGAGAAGGTATTTCTGCCTCGTCCCTCGATTGGAAGAAGGGTCCATATTTGAAGTTGGGAGTGCCGAAGTATGGCACATAGCCGGGATAGGCTATCTGCCTGGTACTCCGAAGAAGGCATCCGAAGAGTGGCCTTCGGAGTGGTTTTACATTGAAGATGTCGCTTTGCCGGATCCAGTTCGGCGTGGACTCCCCACGTATTCCAGTGCTCCGCCAAAGAATCTTTTCAACTGGCGTCCCCGCGGTCCCTCAGAAGAAGAGAGAGCAGAGGTTAGCCGACTGGCCGGCAAGATCAAATTGCTTGCCAGTTCGGCATTAACTATAATCGAAGTGATGGCCATTTCAATGAAGCGACGTGTGTAGCCTCTCCAAGCCAGAGGACTTCCAATGTGGCATTACAATGGTCAGAATGATGCCTCGCGCCGCCTATGCCTGGATCTAGATGACCCTGCCATTCTAGGCGCTGTCCTGGAAGGCCTCTATAAAGGAGAGAAGCAGGACTTTATCCGTCTAACATGCCGGGAAGGCTTTTCTATGTACAATCTTCCCGACTGGGTGAGTCCCTCTCTTTGACCACTCTTCTTCGTTACGATGTATTGAATGAACTGTATTCGGTTTCTCCAGGAGTGGAGGAAGGTAGTCAAGGGGATTAACAATCCCGCCCCGCATCCAGAGGACCCGTTCCAAAAAATGGGCCCGAGATATGAAGAAGATCCGGATATAGGCATAGAGTTAGAAGAGGGAGTCTTCTACCAGGCCTGTCATGGGGGCACCTTCGTGTCTATAGTAGCCGATTACCCAGGCCTCATTCCTTCTTCCCGTGTAAGTAATTTAGGACATATCTCACCAATGAGAAGATTTCCAGTGCGCATTTACCCACTGTATTCTATCATACTTAAATAGGGACGGCGCTCCTCACGCCGAACTGCGCATAGACTGCCAACCCGGAGGGCGGCGCCCGCATTAGACGAGGCCTTGAAGCAGAAAAGGACCATAAACACCAGCGGACCATTAAAGAAGTATGTTTGTTTTATCATGTGTTGGGTGGTGAAATTGTTATTATACCCTTCCGCATTGTTTCTTCTTTTTAGGAGGAATACAAGCCGGACTGTCTCCGGAGGCGACGCAGGCCAAACTCCAGCCAATTCGGCATCGGGCCCGTCAAGGGTGAATGCTAATTCGGTGCCGGATTGTCCACTACAGGAGGATTCAGATGAAGTATCAGCTACCAATTCCGAAGTGGAGGTCACGATGATTCATCGGCGGTGGAAAGCGGCCATGCGTGACCCTGCTTTTTCTGAGGAGGCGTTTAACACCCTCAATTCTGCAGATGCCTATATCCGAGCCGCTCAAGATGGACTCACCGGAGCCACTCATCAGCTTTCAAAAGATATGAGAGTAAGTTTGTAGTTTGAGTATTCCCATGCCAGTAGCCCCCGAGACTTAAAGTAGTTGGTACAACTGATTTGAGGATCGTTGTATTTTTATAGGTCATCCGAGAAAAGAATAAATTTTTATCCAAGGAACTCGAAGAGTGCCAGACTCAGCTCGCCGAATTGAAAAATTTGAAGGAATCTGGAAAGGATGCTGTTGGTAAGAATAAATGTGTTCGGAAGCTATGACAGTTCTGCTGATTACTATGATATATATACTAATGTGTAATACAACACCAGGATCGACCGACCAACTCGAGAGGCAGCTAAGAGCTGCCCTAGCGGACAAGAAATTTGCTGAAGAGGAAAAAGCCGCTGGCGAGCATGCACTAACGCAAGCTATGGAGAAAACGAATCAAGCGCATGATGGAAATATTAGGCTCGAACAAGAGCTAAAGGGCGTAAAGGCCCAACTCTCAAGCGCCTTGGAAGAGAATCGGAGGCTAAAAAGCGGCATGTTTAGTACGTCTCTTATACCTAGCTCTCCTTATAGTCTCTTAGTTTGAAAGTTTCTTATGAAAACTTTTCCTGCAGGTTTATTGACTGGTCAACTTGAAGGCGAAGTGTCCGGTTTTGAGGGCGATGTGCTGCAAGAGCTTTCTAGGGTCCATGAACGGGCTCAAAAGGCCATGAAGAGTATGGCCAGAGCTCTATGGCCTGGCGACTCTCCTCCAGAAACTATGGAGGATTTGGCGGACCTGTTCAAAGGGGCTCGACGCCGCTTCGAACTATGGAAAGCATCAGCATGCCGTATCGGTGCTCGAGAAGCATGGGCTATGGGGAAGATGCGCTACACTCATCTTGATCCAAAACATATGGCCCGCGTGCGACCTCGAGGATCCGACGGACAGGAAATTCCTCCGCATTTGGTTTATAGCCAAGTAGAGATAGCTGCCAAGCTTTCCCAACAGGACTGTAAGCTAGACAGCCTCATAGAGGGAATCAAAAATGAGTAGTCATTTGATTCTATGTATTAATGTACTTTTACCATCAAACTTATCTTCGGCCGAATTTATATAAAGTTTGTCATGGCCGACCATCTGCTTAGACCTCCATAAACCCAAAGGTTGGAGTGCATCCGAACAGTATATATGTGGTAAAGCACGTGATATGTTCGGAAACCAGGAAATCCGATCATAATTGCTTGAACAGACGAACTGAGTTCGGGGAGTTATGTTATATTATTATTTAACGTAAGAAACATCTTCCAGAGAGAATAGTGAAGGAAATATGCCCTAGAGGCAATAATAAAGTTGTTATTTATATTTCCTTATATCATGATAAATGTTTATTATTCATGCTAGAACTGTATTAACCGAAAACTTAGTACATGTGTGAATACATAGACAAAACAGAGTGTCCCTAGTATGCCTCTACTAGACTAGCTCATTGATCAAAGATGGTTATGTTTCCTAACCATAGGCATGAGTTGTCATTTGATCAACGGGATCACATCATTAGGAGAATGATGTGATGGACAAGACCCATCCGTTAGCTTAGCACTATGATCATTTAGTTTTACTGCTATTGCTTTCTTCATGACTTGTACATGTTCCTATGACTATGAGATTATGCAACTCCCGAATACCGTAGGAACACCTTGTGTGCTATCAAACGTCACAACGTAACTGGGTGATCATAAAGATGCTCTATAGGTGTCTCCGAAAGTGTTTGTGGTGTTGGCATAGATCAAGACTAGGATTTGTCACTCCGAGTGTCGGAGAGGTATCTCTGGGCCCTCTCGGTAATGCACATCGTAATAAGCCTTGCAAGCCAAAGACTAATGAGTTAGTCACGAGATGATGTATTACGGAACGAGTAAAGAGACTTGCCGGTAATGAGATTGAACTAGGTATAGAGATATCGACGATCGAATCTCGGGCAAGTAACATACCAATGACAAAAGGAACAACGTATGTTGTTATGCGGTTTGACCGATAAAGATCTTCGTAGAATATGTAGGAGCCAATATGAGCATCCAGGTTCCGCTATTGGTTATTGACCGGAGATGACTCTCGGTCATGTCTACATAGTTCTCGAACCCGTAGGGTCCGCACGCTTAAGTTTGATGACGATTGGTATTATGAGTTTATGAGTTTTGTTGTACCGAAGGTAGTTCAGAGTCCCGGATGAGATCACAGACATGACGAGGAGTCTCGGAATGTCCGAGACATAAAGATTGATATATTGGACGACTATATTCGGACACCGGAAGTGTTCTGGAAAGTTTCGGAATTTACCGGAGTGTTACCGGAACCCCCCGGGGGAATGATGGGCCCTGGTGAGCCATAGGGAAGAGAGAGGGCAGCAGCCAGGAGGTGGCGCGCCCCCTCCCTAGGGGTAGTCCGAATAGGACTAGGGGAAGGGGGGCGCGGACCCTCTTTCCCTCTCCCTCTCCCTCTCTTTCCTTCCCCCCTTCCTTCATTGGTGGACTCCTACTAGGAATAGGATTGCAATCCTATTCCTAGTAGGATTGCTTCCCTAGCTGCACCATAGAGGGCGGGCCGGCCTCCCCCCTTGCTCCTTTATATACGGGGGCAGGGGGGCATCCAAAGACACACAAGTTGAATTGTTCTAGCCGTGTGCGGTGCTCCCCTCCACAGAAACACACCTCGGTCATACCGTCGCAGTGCTTAGGCGAAGCCCTGCACCAGTAGATACATCATATCCGTCACCACGCCGTCGTGCTGACAAAACTCTCTCGTGAAGCTCAACTGGATCAAGAGCTCGTGGGACGTCATCAAGCTGAACGTGTGCTGAACGCGGAGGTGCCGTACGTTCGGTGCTTGATCGGTTGGATCACGAAGAAGTTCGACTACATCAACCGCGTCACTTGACGCTTCCGCTCCCGGACTACGAGGGTACGTAGACACACTCTTCCCCTCGTTGCTATGCATCTAGTAGATAGATCTTGCGTGATTGTAGGAAAATTTTGAAAATACTACGTTCCCCAACAGTGGCATCATGAGCCAGGTCTATGCGTAGATGATATGCACGAGTAGAACACAATGAGTTGTGGGCGATACTAGTCATACTGCTTACCAGCATGTCATACTTTGCTTTGGCGGTATTGTGAGATGAAGCGGCCCGGACCGACATTACGCGTACGCTTACGCGAGACTGGTTTCACCGTTATGAGCACTTGTTGCTTAAAGGTGACTGGCGGGTGTCTGTCTCTCTCACTTTAGCTGAATCAAGTGTGGCTACGCCCGGTCCTTGTGAAGGTTAAAACAACACATACTTGATGAAACATCGTTGTGGTTTTTGTATGTGTAGGTAAGAACGGTTCTTGCTAAGCCCGTAGCAGCCACGTAAAACTTGCAACAACAAAGTAGAGGACGTCTAACTTGTTTTTGCAGGGCATGTTGTGATGTGATATGGTCAAGACATGATGAGTTATATGGTTTTGTATGATATGATCATGTTTTGTAATGTTATCGGCAACTGGCAGGAGCCATATGGTTATCGCTTTATTGTATGAAATGCAATCGCCATGTAAGTGCTTTACTTTATCACTAAGCGGTAGCGATAGTCGTAGAAGCAATAGTTGGCGAGACGACAACGATGCTACGATGGAGATCAAGGTGTCGCGCCGGTGACGAAGGTGATCATGACGGTGCTTTCGAGATGGAGATCAAAAGCACAAGATGATGATGGCCATATCATGTCACATATTTTGATTGCATATGATGTTTATCTTATTATGCTTCTTATTTTGCTTAGAACGACGGTAGCATTATAAGATGATCCCTTACAAAATTTCAAGGTATAAGTGTTCTCCCTGAGTATGCACCGTTGTGAAAGTTCGTTGTGCCGAGACACCACGTGATGATCGGGTGTGATAAGCTCTACGTTCAAATACAACAGGTGTAAGACAGTTTTGCACACGCAGAATACTCGGGTTAAACTTGACGAGCCTAGCATATGCAGATATGGCCTCGGAACACTGGAGACCGAAAGGTCGAGCGTGAATCATATAGTAGATATGATCAACATAAGATGTTCACCATTGAAACTACTCCATCTCACGTGATGATCGGACATGGTTTAGTTGATTTAGATCACGTGATCATTTAGATGACTAGAGGGATGTCTATCTAAGTGGGATTTCTTAAGTAATATGATTAAATTGAACTTTAATTTATCATGAACTTAGTCCTGGTAGTATTAGCATATCTATGTTGTAGATCAATAGCTCACGTTGTTGCTCCACGTTTATTTTTTATATGTTTCTAGAGAAAACTAAGTTGAAAGATGTTAGTAGCAATGATGCGGAATTGTTCCGTGATATGAGGATTATCCTCATTGCTGCACAGAAGAATTATGTCCTTGATGCACCGCTAGGTGACAGACCTATTGCAGGAGCAGATGCAGACGTTATGAACGTTTTGACAAAAGCTCGGTATGATGACTACTTGATAGTTTAAGTGCACCATGCTTTACGGCTTAGAACCGGGACTTCAAAAACGTTTTGAACGCCACAGAGCATATAAGATGTTCCAAGAGTTGAAATTAGTATTTCATACTCAAGCCCGTGCCGAGAGGTATGAGACCTCTGACAGTACTTTGCCTACAAGATGGAGGAAAATAGCTCAACCAGTGAGCATGTGCTCAGATTGTCTGGGTACTGCAATTGCTTGAATCAAGTGGGAGTTAATCTTCCAGATAAGATAGTAATTGACAAAGTTCTCTAGTCACTATCACCAAGTTAGTAGAACTTCGTGATGAACTATAATATGCAAGGGATGACGAAAGTAATTCCCGAGCTCTTCGCGATGCTAAAATCGGCGAAGGTAGAAATCAATAAAGAGCATCAAGTGTTGATGGTTAATAAGACCACTTGTTTCAAGTAAAGGGCAAAGGGATAGAAAGGGAACTTCAAGAAGAATGAAAAGCAAGTTGTCACTCCCATGAAGAAACCCAAAGCTAAACTCAAGCCTGAAACTAAGTGCTTCTACTGCAAAGGAAATGGTCACTGGAAGTGGAACTGCCCTAGATACTTGGCGGATAAGAAGGATGGCAAAGTGAACAAAGGTATATTTGATATACAGATTATTGATGTGTATTTTACTAGTGTTCATAGCAACCCCTCGATATTTGATACTGGTTTAGTTGCTAAAGAGTAGTAACTCGAAATGGAGGTTGCATAATGAACAGAAACTAGTTAAAGGATGAAGTGACGATGTGTATTGGAAGTAGTTCCAAGATTGATATGATCATCATCGCACACTCCTTATACTTTCGGGATTAGTGTTGAACCTAAATAAGTGTTATTTGGTGTTTGTGTTGAACATGAATATGATTTGATCATGTTTATTGCAATACGGTTATTCATGTAAGTTAGAGAATAATTGTTGTTCTGTTTACATGAATAAAACCTTCTATGGTCATACACCCAATGAAAATGGTTTTTTGGATCTCGATCGTGTGATACACATATTCATAATATTGAAGCCAAAAGATGCAAGGTTAATAATGATAGTGCAACTTATTTGTGGCACTGCCGTTTAGGTCATATTGGTATAAAGCGCATGAAGAAACTCCATAGTGATGGACTTTTCGAATCACTTGATTATGAATCACTTGGTGCTTGCGAACCATGCCTCATGGGCAATATGACTAAAACTCCGTTCTCCGGAACTGTAAAGCGAGCAACAGAGTTGTTGGAAATCATACATACTGATGTATGCAGACCAATGAGTGTTGAAGCTCGCGGCGGTATCGTTATTTTCTGACCTTCACTGATGATTTTAGCAGATATGGGTATATCTACTTAATGAAGCACAAGTCTGAAACATTTGAAAAGTTCAAAGAATTTCAGAGTGAAGTGGAGAATCATCGTAACAGAAAATAAGAGTTTCTACGATATGATCGTAGAGGTAAAATATTTGAGTTAACGAGTTTGGCCTTCAGTAAAAACAATGTGAAATAGTTTCACTACTCACGCCACCTGGAACACCATAGTGTAATGGTGTGTCCGAACGTCATAACCGTAGTTTATTAGATATGGTGCGATCGATGATGTCTCTTACCGATCTACCACTATCGCTTTTGGGGTTATGCATTAGAGACATCTACATTCACGTTAAATAGGGCACCATCTAAATCCGTGGAGATGACACCGTATGAACCGTGGTTTGACGAGAAACCTAAGCTGTTATTTCTTTAAGTTTGGGACTGCGATGCTTATGTGAAAAAGTTTCAACATGATAAGCTCGAACCCAAATCGGAGAAGTAAATCTTCATAGATACCCAAAAGAAACTGTTGGGTACACCTTCTATCACAGATCCGAAGGCAAGGTCTTTATTGCTAAGAGTGGATCCTTTCTAGAGAAGGAGTTTCTCTCGAAAGAAGTGAGTGGGAGGAAAAGTAGAACTTGATGAGGTAATTGTACCTTCTCCCGAATTGGAAAGTGGAACATCACAGAAACTAGTTCCAGTGATTCCTACACAAATTAGTGAGGAAGCTAATGATGATGATCATGAAACTTCAGATCAAGTTTCTGCTGAACTTCGTAGATCAACCAGAGTTCGTTCCGCATCAGAGTGGTACGACAACCCGGTTCTGGAAGTCATGTTACTGGACCATGATGAACCTACGAACTATGAGGAAGCAATGATGAGCCCAGATTCCGCAAAATGGCTTGAGGCCATGAAATCTGAGATGGGATCCATGTATGAGAACAAAGTGTGGACTTTGGTTGACTTGCCCGATGATCGGCAAGCCATCGAAAATAAATGGATCTTCAAGAGGAAGAATGACGCTGACGGTAATGTTACTGTTTACAAAGCTCGACTTGTTGCGAAAGTTTTTCAACAAGTTCAAGGAGTTGACTACGATGAGACTTTCTCACCCGTAGCGATGCTTAAGTCTGTCCGAATCATGTTAGCAATTGCCGCATTTTATGAAATCTGGCAAATGGATAACAAAACTGCATTCTTTAATGGATTTATTAAAGAAGACTTGTATATGATGCAAGCAGAAAGTTTTGTCAATAATAAAGGTGGTAACAAAATGTGCAAGCTCCAGCGATCCATCTATGGACTGGTGCAAGCATCTCGGAGTTGGAATATACGCTTTGATAAGTTGATCAAAGCATATAGATTTATACAGACTTGCGGTGAAGCCTGTATTTACAAGAAGTGAGTGGGAGCACTACAACCTTTCTGATAAGTATATGTGCATGACATATTGTCGATCGGAAATGATGTAGAATTTTCTGGAAAGCATAAAGGAGTGTTTGAAAGGAGTTTTTCAAAGAAAGAC
>LR738713.1:93787450-93803952 GCA_902687465.1 Secale cereale | reverse complement strand
GTGAAGCCTGTATTTACAAGAAGTGAGTGGGAGCACTACAACCTTTCTGATAAGTATATGTGCATGACATATTGTCGATCGGAAATGATGTAGAATTTTCTGGAAAGCATAAAGGAGTGTTTGAAAGGAGTTTTTCAAAGAAAGACCTTGGTGAAGCTGCTTACATATTGGGCATCAAGATCTATAGAGATAGATCAAGACGCTTGATAAGACTTTCTATGAGTACATACCTTGATAAGATTTTGAAGTAGTTCAAAATGGATCAGTCAAAGAAGGAGTTCTTGCCTGACTTGTAAGGTGTGAAGTTGAGTAAGACTCAAAGCCAGACCACGACAGAAAAATATAGAGAGAATGAAAGTCATGGCATAGGTTCTATAAAGTATGCCATGTTGTGTACCTTGCCATGAGTTTGTCAAGGGGGTATAATAGTGATCCAGGAGTAGATCACTGTACAGCGGTCAAAATTATCCTTAGTAACTGGATGACTAAGGAAATGTTTCTCGATTATGGAGGTGATAAAGAGTTTGTCATAAGGGGTTACGCCGATGCATGCTTTGACACTAAATCCAGATGACTCTAAGTATCAATATGGATGCGTATTGTAAGTGGGAGCAATTAGCTAGAGTAGCTCTATGCAGAGCATTGTAGACATAGAAATTTGCAAAATACATAAGGATCTGAATGTGACAGACCCGTTGACTAAACTTCTCTCACGAGCAAAACATGATCACACCTTATTACTCTTGGGTATTAATCACATAGCGATGTCAACTAGATTATTGACTCTAGTAAACCCTTTGGGTGTTGGTCACATGGCGATGTGAACTATGGGTGTTATTCACATAACGATGTGAACTATCGGTATTAAATCACATGGCGATGTGAGCTAGATTATTGACTCTAGTGCAAGTGGGATACTGAAGGAAATATGCCCTAGAGGCAATAATAAAGTTGTTATTTATATTTACTTATATCATGATAAATGTTTATTATTCATGCTAGAATTGTATTAACCGGAAACTTAGTACATGTGTGAATACATAGACAAAACAGAGTGTCCCTAGTATGCCTCTACTAGACTAGCTCATTGATCAAAGATGGTTATGTTTCCTAACCATAGACATGAGTTGTCATTTGATCAACGGGATCACATCATTAGGAGAATGATGTGATGGACAAGACCCATCCGTTAGCTTAGCACTATGATCGTTTAGTTTTACTGCTATTGCTTTCTTCATGACTTATACATGTTCCTATGACTATGAGATTATGCAACTCCCGAATACCGTAGGAACACCTTGTGTGATATCAAATGACACAACGTAACTGGGTGATCATAAAGATGCTCTACAGGTGTCTCCGAAAGTGTTTGTGGTGTTGGCATAGATCAAGACTAGGATTTGTCACTCCGAGTGTCGGAGAGGTATCTCTGGGCCCTCTCGGTAATGCACATCATAATAAGCCTTGCAAGCAAAAGACTAATGAGTTAGTCATGAGATGATGTATTACGGAACGAGTAAAGAGACTTGCCGGTAACGAGATTGAACAAGGTATAGAGATACTGACGATCGAATCTCGGGCAAGTAACATACCAATGACAAAAGGAACAACATATGTTGTTATGCGGTTTGACCGATAAAGATCTTCGTAGAATATGTAGGAGCCAATATGAGCATCCAGGTTCCGCTATTGGTTATTGACCGGAGATGACTCTCGGTCATGTCTACATAGTTCTCGAACCCGTAGGGTCCGCATGCTTAACGTTTGATGACGATCGGTATTATGAGTTTATGAGTTTTGTTGTACCGAAGGTAGTTCAGAGTCCCGGATGAGATCACGGACATGACGATGAGTCTGGGAATGTCCGAGACATAAAGATTGATATATTGGACGACTATATTCGGACACCGGAAGTGTTCTGGAAAGTTTCGGAATTTACGGTAGTGTTACCGGAACCCCCTGGGGGAATGATGGGCCCTGGTGGGCCATAGGGAAGAGAGAGGGCAGCAGCCAGGAGGTGGCGCGCCCCCTCCCTAGGGGTAGTCCGAATAGGACTAGGGAAGGGGGGCGCGGCCCCTCTTTCCCTCTCCCTCTCCCTCTCTTTCCTTCCCCCTTCCTTCATTGGTGGACTCCTACTAGGAATAGGATTGCAATCCTATTCCTAGTAGGATTGCTTCCCTAGCCGCACCATAGAGGGCCGGCCGGCCTCCCCCTTGCTCCTTTATATACGGGGGCAGGGGGGCACCCAAAGACACACAAGTTGAATTGTTCTAGCCGTTTGCGGTGCTCCCCTCCACAGAAACACACCTCGGTCATACCGTCGCAGTGCTTAGGCAAAGCCCTGCGCCGGTAGATACATCATATCCGTCACCACGCCGTCGTGCTGACGAAACTCTCCCGTGAAGCTCAAATGGATCAAGAGCTCGTGGGACGTCATCAAGCTGAACGTGTGCTGAACGCGGAGGTGCCGTACGTTCGGTGCTTGATCGGTTGGATCGCGAAGAAGTTCGACTACATCAACCGGGTCACTTGACGCTTCCGCTCCCGGTCTACGAGGGTACGTAGACACACTCTTCCCCTCGTTGCTATGCATCTAGTAGATAGATCTTGCGTGATCGTAGGAAAATTTTGAAAATACTACGTTCCCCAACAAATAGTTCCATTAGGGGTTCCTTTCCTTGGGTCGGCGTGCATAAGGATGCGGGCCTAGGCTTTCGATCCTATGAGAAGGATAGTAGGAAGCCATCTCCTGTGATAGTTAAGATACGCTTTAGAATGCGATATGTCGTTTGTCCGCTGACCAATTATTCCCTTAAGAGCGCTAGCTTTCGGCTTCACCCAGTCTAAGATACATATCTCGATTACCCGGTTGTAACAATCGCAGAGGTGCTCCCTTTACACTCTAGCCGAACAATTGGAAACGTAGGGGTAAGTATAGGAGCCAGGCAACCCAGCTTGGCCAGAACATAAGTCATATCGGTGCATATAATGGCAAGGATGAACTGTAAAAACATGCGACGTTTTAAGCAAGAAGCTTTATTGGTAATGGGCTTCGTTAAAGAAGCCCCCAGGTATATTTGAGGTAGATACATTTGAGGACGTACTCATCATGTGGCAGTTCGGGTGACCCGAATACTTGCCAATTGAAGAAAATGTAAAGAGAAAAAGGGAGAGAAAAAGGTAAAAGACAAGACCTAACTTATAAAGAGGAATAAATTTCTACCGAACTATCCATAAATCGTCGGAGCCTGGCAGCGTTCCATGGGTTTGGCTCAAGGTGGTTGTCCTGTGCATTGTGAAGGCGATAAGCTCCACCGGTGAGTACTTCGTCAATAATGAAGGGGCTCTCCCATTTTGGTTTGAGCTTGTCCTTTTTCTTCTCTGGGAGGCATAAAAAAAGTTCGTCGACGTTGTATGTCTTTGCCCGCACTTCTCTGCTCTAGTATCGCCTAGCCCGCTATTAATAAAATGGGGAACGTGCTAGCGCTGTATTGCGCTCCTCTTCAAGTCCATCTAGGTCATCCTGCCGATCTAACTCGGCCTCCCTCTCCTCGTACATGCGCACTCTAGGTGAGTCATGAATAACGTCGCAGGGTAGGACGGTCTCTGCGCCGTACACCATGAAAAAGGTGTATATCCGGTCGTACGATTGGGAGTGGTGCGCAGCCCCCAGAGTACGGAATCAAGCTCTCCGAGCCAGTGTTTATCAGACTCCCGTAGGGAGCGCACTAGTCGGGATTTAATGCCGCTCATTATCAGACCATTGGCCCTTTCGACCTGACCATTTGTTTGAGGATGGTATACGAAAGCATAGTCGAGTTTTATACCCAACTTCACGCACCAATTTTTACCCCGTCAGCTGTGAAATTGGAGTCATTATCTGTGATAATACTATGCGGGACACCTTATCGGTGTACTACGCTGGACATATAATCTATCACATGCCCTGCTTCACCTGTTTTGGCTGGCTTGGCTTCTATCCATTTAGTGAACTTATCTACCATCACCAGTAAGTATTTTCGTTTATGACTTCCCCCTTTAAGGGGTCCGACCATATCAAGCCCCTAGACCGCAAAAGACCAAGTAATGGGGATTGTTATCAGTGCAGTGGGAGGCATGTGACTTTGATTTGCAAAGGCTGGCAGCCAACGCAGTGTTGGACTAAGGTTTGGGCATCTGCTCGGGCAGTAGGCCAGTAAAAACCAGCGCGAAAAGCTTTGCCTACGAGCGCCCTTGCTGCGGCATGGTGACCGCCCATTCCAGCGTGTATTTCAGTGAGAATTCGCCTTCCCTCCTCTTCGGAGATGCACCTTTGAAGAATACCAGTTGTGCTTTTCTTGTATAGTTCACCTTCGTGAACTTTGTAGGCTTTAGAGCGCCGGACTATGCGGCGGGCCTCATTTTGATCATCGGGGAGTACCTGCCTATTAAGGTAAGCTAGGAAAGGCTCTGTCCAGGGGGCTATGATAGCCATGATTTCATGAGCCGAAGGAGTTATCTGCATACTTGGATCTCCGATGACATCGTGATTGAGTGCGGCTGGGGGTGTGTTCGGATCCGAATTTGTATCGCAGCTCGTGTCCTGCCATGTTACTGATGGCTTAAACAACAGTTCTACAAATGTGTTCGGTGGGACGGGGTCGCGTTTAGCTCCCATGCGCGCGAGTACGTCAGCGGCCTGGTTATTATCCCGGGCTACGTGATGGAATTCCAACCCCTCAAATCGAGCCGATATTTTCAATATGGCATTGCGATAAGCTGCCATTTCTGAATCCTTCGCATCAAAATCCCCATTAATTTCGGAGATGGTGAGGTTTGAGTCTCCGCATACCTCGAGGCGTTGTATGCCCATGGATACTGTTAGTCGGAGACCATGCAATAGGGCCTCGTATTCGGCCGCATTGTTCGAGTCCGTATACATAATTTGTAAAACATACCGAACTGTATCCCCTGTTGGAGATGTCAATATTACGCCGCCCCCCAGCCCGGCTAGCATTTTGGAACCGTCGAAGTACATTGTCAAGTGGGAATATGGGCCGTACTCTTTAGGGAGTTCGGCTTCAGTCCATTCCGCGACAAAGTTGGCCAACACCTAGGATTTAATAGTCCGGCGCGGCCTGTAGGATATTTCGAACGGTAAGAGCTCAATGGACCATTTGGCTATGCGTCCCGTGGCGTCTTTATTGTTGATAATATCATTGAGTGGTACCTCGGATGCCACTATGATTGAACACTCTTGAAAGTAGTGTCGGAGTTTCCGAATTGACATGAAGACCACATAAACAATTTTCTGATAGTGTGGGTACCGTGACTTACACGGTGTTAGAACCTCGGATACATAGTATACGGGCTTTTGGATGGGGAATTTATGTCCCTCTTCGGCTCGTTCGACGATGAGTACGGCACTCACCACCTGGTGAGCGGCTGATATGTACAGCAGCATTGGTTCGCCAACACCGGGGTGGCTAGGATTTGGTTGCTTGCTAGTAGAGCTTTTATTTCTTCCAATCCGGCTGTGGCCGCATTTGTCCATTAGAAATTGTTAGTGCGCCGTAGCAATATGTAAAATGGCAATGATTTTTCTCCTAACCTGGAGATGAAGCGGCTGAAAGCCGCTACACAGCCTGCTAGTTTTTGCACTTGCTTGAGATCGGTTGGTATTTTGAGGTCTGACAAGGCCCGGATTTTGGCTGGGTTAGCTTCGATTCCTATATGGGATACGATGAACCCGAATAGCTTTCCGGCTGGAACGCCGAAGACGCATTTTTCCAGATTGAGCCTTATGTCATATTCTCGGAGGTTGGCGAACGTAAGGCGGAGATCATCCACCAAGGCCTCGGCTTGTTTGGTATTTACGACTACATCATCAACATATGCCTCCACTGTTTTGCCAATTTGTTTTTCTAAGCATGTTTGAATCATGCGTTGATATGTGGCGCCAGTGTTTTTGAGTCCAAAGGGCATGGTGTTGAAACAAAAGGGGCCGTACGGGGTGATAGATGCCGTTGCAGCCTAATCGGATTCCTTCATCTTTATCTGATGGTATCCAGAATAAGCATCAAGGAAGCACATGGAGTCGTGTCCGGCCATTGCATCGATAATTTGATCAATGTGGGGGCAAAGGAAAGGGATCCTTTGGGCAAGCCTTATTCAGGTATGTGAAATCGACACAGAGGCGCCAGGATTTATCCTTCTTCGGTACCATGACTAGGTTGGCTAGCCAATCCAGATGTTTAATTTCTCTGATGAATCCGGCTTCCAATAGTTTGGCTAACTCTTCTCCCATTGCTTGTCTTTTGGGTTCGGAAAATCGTCGCAGCGACTGCTTGACTGGTTTGAACCCTTTGATAATATTGAGGCTGTGTTCGGCCAGCCTACATGGGATTCCTGGCATGTCTGAAGGGTGCCAGGCGAATATATCCCAATTTTCCCGAAGGAAGGCGCGTAACGCGTTGTCTACCGCCGGATCTAGCTGTGCCCCGATAGATGCCGTCTTGTTAGGGTCTGTTGGGTGCACTTGGAATTTGATGATCTCGTCAGCTGGCTTGAAGGAGGTAGACTTCGATCTTTTAGCGAGGATGACATCATCGGCATCCACCTTTGATCGTAGGGTGGTTAGTTGTTTAGCCGCGAGAGCTTCAGATGATGCCTCTAAGGCTAAGGATGCCGTTTTGTTTTTGGCGCGGAGTGCTCTATCTGGATCACTTATTATTGTGATCACCCCATTGGGCCCTGGCATTCATGTACCCGAAATGGGGTATAGCTTGAAAGCGTGAGAAAGCGTCTCGTCCTAGAAGGGCGTGGTATCCGCTATGAAAGGGCACAATGTGAAAAAGTAGTTCCTCCGATCTGTAGTTGTCGGGTGAGCCGAACACTACATCGAGCTTAATGCTTCCCGAACACTTGGCCTCACGGCTTGGTATAATTCCTCTAAAGGTTGTGCTGGTGTGCTTAATGCGGGATTTCTTGACCTGCATTTTTGCAAGTGTTTCCTCATATATGAGGTTTAGTCCGCTTCCTCCGTCCATAAGTACTTTAGTGAGGCGGAAGCCATCTACTATTGGGTCTAGTACAAGAGCTGCTGATGCTCGGATCGACCGGACTCGAGGTGCGTCTTCGGCGGAAAAACTAATTGTCGTGTCGCTCCATGGGCTTGCAGACCTAATTTGGTAAACCTCGGCAAGTTTACGATTTGCTCTCTTGCGATGGTTATTTGAGGAGAATGTCTCAAAGACAATGAAGACATCGATGTCTTTCTCCCTTGGTGCGGTGGTGGCAAGAATTGCCGTACCGCTCTTTGCTACCTGCCGGAGTACCCAACATGCTCTAAGGCGATGGTTTGGGACATTATCCGGGGTTGCGTGTATTTGGCAAGGTCTATCGAGTAGTTCGTCCAGTACGGACCTGTGTCGTAAAAGAGGCTTGTTCTTCTTGCCAATAGGAATGCTATCGGATGACCAACTAGGGTAAGTCCGTTTAGCTTTGTTAACGTACTGTCCGGATATGGACTGTTCTAGAGGTGTATTCTGGGCTTTCCATGTATTTTACATTGCGCAGTACTTCCGTACTAACTGCGATAATTCTGTGAAACTCAAAACATGACGTCGGCTGAGGGCGTTCAAGACTCCCTCGTCCGTGCAATTGCGGTAAAATAGAGAGACCGCTTTGTCGTCGCAGCGGTCCCTGACCTTGTGTTTAACAAGTAGGAATCTGGCCCAGAAGTGGTTGACCGTTTCCTCAGGCTGCTGTTGTATGTTCGCGAGATCATCTATGTCAGGGATTCCAGATTTACTTGAAGAGTTTTTCCTAGGGTGGGTGGGCGTTGGAAATTTTGAATCCCGACCCATAGTGATATTCGGGGTTTTAGCAACCTCCGATGGTGACAATCCAGATTCGATGGGGTCTAATTGCCCTTCGGGTCCGACGTCGGTCCCAGAGCTCAAAGAACATAGTGTGTCTCCTGAATGGGAGGTGTTCGGCTCGACGGGTTCGCAGATCCGAACTGTTGCGGTCCCCGTCTGGAGAGGAGAAGTCTCTATGGCTCCGTCCTCCACTACTGCTACCAGATGAGTGATCAGAGAATGACTGATCTCATCATGGCTGGATTTAAGTCCGATCTGATCTCCTGGTGATGAAATCCCCAGGCGGCGATGCGGTCCAGCAGCTCGTTTATGGGCAAGAGTTCTGCCAAAGTCGCATCATCGGAGTAGCCGAAATCGTCATAAAGGTGATGTTCGACGGCCGCAGGGAGTGCGGCTGGCCCAGAGGCAATGCAGGCGCATATAGCGAACCCGCCGAGCTGGAGGACCTGGCCGATAGCCAAGTTGTTTCCGAGGGTGATCCCATCGTCGATGACGAGACGCGCCATCGATCACACATTGCGAATGCACAGCGGAGCTCTCAATGAAAGCACCATTGTCGGTGTCAAAACCGGCAGATCTCGGGTAGGGGGCCCAAGCTATGCGCTTAGAGGATCGATGGTAACAGGAGATTGGGGACACATTGTTTACCCAGATTTAGGCCCTCTCGATCGAGGTGATACCCTACTTCCTGCTATATTAATATGGGGGAATATGAATACAAGAGTTGATCTACCTCGAGATCGTAGTGGCTAAACCCTAAGTCTACCCTATGAGGATATTGTGATGATGTTGATCCCCTCTACAGACTGATACGTCTCCAACGTATCTATAATTTTTTATTGTTCCATGCTATTATTTATGATGTTTTGGATGTTTAATGGGCTTTTTTACACACTTTTATATTACTTTTGGGACTAACCTACTAACTCAAAGGCCCAGTCCAGATTGCTATTTTTTGCCTGTTTTAGGGATTTACAGAAAAGGAATATCAAACGGAGTCCAAACGGAATGAAACTTCGGGAGATATATTTTTGGAGCAAAATACGCAAGGGAGACTTGAGAACCACGGAGTAGGGCTGACGTGGCGACCACGAGGGTGCCCCCTATAGGGCGCCGCCCCCTGCCTCGTGGGTAACCCGTCTGGCCCCCGGTGCCCTCCTTCCTCCTATATATACCTACGTACCCCGAAACTATCAGACAAACAGAGAAAACCCTAGTTCCACCGCTGCAACCTTCTGTTCCCGTGAGATCCCATCTTGGGGCCTGTTCTGGAGCTCCGTCGGAGGGGGGATCTTCCATGGAGTGCTTCTACATCATCATCATAGCCTCACCATGAGTTGTGAGTAGTTTACCACAGACCTTCGGGTCCATAGCTAGTATCTAGATGGCTTCTTCTCTCTCTTTGGATCTCAATACCAAGTTGTCCTCGGTCTTCAAGGAGATCTATTCGATGTAATCTCTTTTTGCGGTGTGTTTGTCGAGATCCGATGAATTGTGTGGGTTTATGATGAAGATTATCTATGATAAATATTTGGTTCTTTTCTGAACTCTTTTTATGTATGATTATAATATCCTTGCAATTCTCTTTGAATTATTGGTTTGGTTTGGCCTACTAGACCTATAGTTCTTGCAATGGGAGAAGTGCTTGGCTTTGGGTTCAATCTTGCGATGTCCTTTCCCAGTGACAGTAGGGGCAGCAAGGCACGTATTGTATTGTTGCCATCGAGGATAAGAAGATGGGGTTTATATCACTATGTTTGAGTTTATCCCTCTACATGATGTCATCTTTCTTAAGGCGTTACTCCGTTCTTATGAACTTAATACTCTAGATGCATGCTGGAGAGCGGTCGATGTGTGGAGTAATGGTAGTAGATGTAGAATCGTTTCGGTCTACTTGTCTCAGACGTGATGCCTATATATAATGATCATGCCTAGATAGTCTCATAATTATTCGCTTTTCTATAAATTGCTCGACAGTAATTTGTTTACCCGCCATAGAATATCGATATCATGAGAGAAGCCACTAGAGAAAACTATGGCCCCCGGGTCTATTCTCAACATATCAATCTACAATCTACTTTAATTTTCCGCTTTTACTTTCCGTTCTTATATTCAAAAATACCAAAAATATCAAACTATCATGTCTATCAGATCTCACTTTCGTAAGTGACCGTAAAGGGATTGACAACCCCTTATCGCGTTGGCTGTGAAGTTCTTATTTGTTTGTGCAGGTGCGAGGGAGTCGCGCGTGGTCTCCTACTGGATTGATACATTGGTTCTCAAAAACTGAGGGAAATACTTACGCTACTGTGCTGCATCACCCTTTCCTCTTCGAGGGAATACACCACAAGCTCGAGAAGTAGCAAGAAGAATTTCTGGCGCCGTTGCCGGGGAGGCTTACGCAAAAGTCATATACCAAGTACCTATCACAATCCCTTATCGTTCGCAATACATTTATTTGCCTCTCGTTTTCCTCTCCCCCACTCCACCCTTGTCGTTTTATTTGCCCTTCTTTTTGCCGTGTGTTTACCGTTCGCTTGCCTCTCGTTTGCTTGTGTTGCTATGTGCCCTCAATTAGCTTGCATCTTCGCTTGCTAAAGTATGGATCCTCATGCTCTTGCTAATCTCTTTAAGAGATCTAATTATGTTGAACCTATTACTAATGACCTGCGTGCACTAGATTATCTTTATGAGGTTTTGCTTGAAATTCATGAATCTGAAAATTGTGAGGAATTGTTAAAAGAAAAAGTGATTCATGATAGTTCCTTAAATAAAAAGCATGATTGCAATGATGTTATTATAAATCCTATTAATGCCAATTGTGTTAATGATATGCAAAACCTCAATCTTGGGAATGCTAGTTTTGCTATGACTACTACTTGTTGCAATGATCATGATTGGGGTGATTCTTCTTATGGTCTTGAAAATTTATTTAAGCCCCATGATGAATATAAGATTGAAAATAGTGTTTGCAATGATATTGAAAGTGGGTTTGGAAGAGTGTCAACTTTAGATCCCACATATTTGGAGAATGTTCCTTCTTATGAATTTTTTGATAAAAGTGGGTTTGGAGAGGTCATGACTTTAGTTAATGTTAATCCCACTATTTTGGAAGAGTGTCAACTTGCATGCATGTGGGTCGTGTTGAGAATATGTTATGTGATAGCTATTTTGTTTAATTTGATCATGATCCTACATGCAATTGTTATGAGAGAGGGAAATATGGTTGTAGAAATTTTCATGTTACTAAATTACCTCTCGTTATGTTGAGATTGCTATTGTTTCTTTCTCCTTCCTTGCATAGCTAGATCTTGCTTGTCTTGGTAATTTGTTTTCCTATAAGATGCCTATGCATAGGAAGTATGTTAGACTTAGATGTGTTTGTCACATGTCTTATGATGCTCTCTTTGTGCTTCAATTCATATCTTTCATGTGAGCATCATTGAATTCTCAAGCCTATCTTAATGGCTATAAAGAAAGAGCTTGTTGGGAGGAAACCCAATTTTATATTTTTTGTTTTTGCTTATGTTTAGGAATAAATATTACATCCAGCTTCTGTTTAGATGTTGTTTTGTGTTTTAATTAGTGTTTGTGCCAAGTAGAACCTTTGGGAAGACTTGTGTGAAGTTTATATGATCTTGCTGTAAAAAACATAAATGTTAGCGCTCACGAGAATAGTCACCAAATTTTACTGGAGAGTGCTATTTAGTTGATTCTTTTTGCAGATGATTAATAGACAAATTCCTCACGTTTACCAATTTATTTCAATTTTTTTGGAGTTACAGAAGTATGCGGAAGTTACAGATTGCTATAGACTGTTCTGTTTTTGACAGATTCTGTTTTTCGTGTGTTGTTTGCTTATTTCAGTGCATCTATGAGTAGTATTGAAGGTTATGAACCATAGAGAAGTTGGAATACAGTAGGTTTAATACCAATATAAACAAAGAATGAATTCATTGCAGTACCTTTGAGTAGTGGTTTGCTTAAGAGATTTTTGTCTAAGTTTTGTGTTGTGAAGTTTTCAAGTTTTGAGTATTGCTTTGATGGACTATGGAACAAAGAGTGGCAAGATCCTAAGCTTGGGGATGCCCAAGGCACCCCAAGGTAAAATTCAAGGACAACCAAGATCCTAAGCTTGGGGATGCCTCGAGAAGGCATCCCCTCTTTCGTCTTCATCCATCGGTAACTATACTCGGAGCTATATTTTTATTCACCACATGATATGTGTTTTACTTGGACCGTCTTGTATAATTTGAGTATTTGCTTGTTAGTTTGCCACAATTATCCTTGCTGGACACACCTATTTGAGAGAGTTAAATATGGCCTAGGAATTGATAGAACATTCTATGTGCTTCACTTATATCTTTTGAGTTGAATAGTTTTTGCTCTAGTGCTTCACTTATATCTTTTAGAGCACGGTGGTGATTATATTTTGTAGAAATTGTTGACCTCTCATGCTTCACTTATATCCATTTGAGAGTCTATTAAAACAGCATGGTAATGTGCTTTGGCTATAGAACTTGCCTTCACATGATAGACATCCAATATCAATGTAGTAAAAACTTTCACACTAAGTGCATTGAATATGATGAGAAGTTGGATGCTTGATAATTGTTTTGAGATATGAGGATAGTGATATGAGAGTCATGCTAGTGGAGTTATTATGAAATTGAGAAATGCTTGTGTTAAAGTTAGTGATTCCCGTAGCATGTACGTATGGTGAACCGCTATGTGACGAAGTTAGAGCATGAGGTATTTGTAAAGTGTCAACCTTTGTGTGGAGGTCGGGGGCGCGCGATGGTTAAATCCTACCAACCTCCCCCCTAAGAGCATGCGTTGATTCCTTTGTTTTGATGACTCGTAAATTTTTGCAATAAGTATATGAGTTCTTATGACTAATGTTGAGTCCATGGATATTACGCACTCTCACCCTTCCACCATTGCTAGCCTCTCTTGTACCGCGCAACTTTCGCCGGTACCATACACCCACTATATATCCTTCCTCAAAACAGCCACTATATATCTTCCTCAGAACAGCCACCATACCTACCTATCATGGCATTTCCATAGCCATTCCGAGATATATTGCCATGCAACTTTCCACCGTTCCGTACATATGACACGCTTCATATTGTCATATTGCCATGCATGATCATGTAGTTGACATCGTATTTGTGGCAAAGCCACCATGCATAATTTTTCATACATGTCACTCTTGATTCATTGCACATCCCGGTACGCCGACGGAGGCATTCATATAGAGTCATACTTTGTTCTAGTATCGAGTTGTAATATCGAGTTGTAAATCAGTATAAGTGTGATGATCATCATTATTAGAGCATTGTCCCATGTGAGGAAAGGCTAAATAAAGAAAGCCCCTCCAAAAAAAGGCCAAAGAAAAAAGAAAGGCCCAAAAAAAAACAAAGAAAAGGGACATTTGCTACTATCTTTTTCCACACTTGTGCTTCAAAGTAGCACCATGTTCTTCATGATAGAGAGTCTCATGTTTAGTCACTTTCATTTACTAGTGAGAATTTTCATTATAGTACTTGGCTTGTATATTCCAATGATGGGCTTCCTCAAATGCCCTAGGTCTTGCTGAGCAAGCAAGTTGGATGCACACCCACTAGTTTCTTTTGTTGAGCTTTCATACATTTTTAGCTCTAGTGCATCCATTGCGTGGCAATCCCTACTCACTCACATTGATATCTATTGATGGGCATCTCCATAGCCTGTTGATATGCCTAGTTGATGTGAGACTATCTCCCTCCTTTTTATCTTCTCCACAACTACCTCCCTATTCCACATAGTGTTATGTCCATCGCTCACGCTCATGTATTGCGTGAAAGTTGAAAGGTTTGAAAGAATAGAGTATGAAAACAAGTGCTTGGCTGAAACCGGGGTTGTGCATGATATGAATATTTTGTGTGATGAAGAGGGAGAATAGCCAGACTATATGATTTTGTAGGGATAACCTTCTTTAGCCATAGTATTTTGAGAAGACATGACTGCTTTGTTAGTATGCTTGAAGTATTATTATTTCTTATGTCAATATAGACTTTTGTCTTGAATCTTTCATATTTGAACATTCATGCCACAATTAAGAGAATTACATTGAAAAACTATGTTTGTTAGCATTGCACATCAAAAATTCTATTTTTGTCATTTACCTACTCGAGGACGAGCATGAATTAAGCTTGGGGATGCTTGATATGTCTCCAACGTATCTATAATTTTTTATTGTTCCATGCTATTATTTATGATGTTTTGGATGTTTAATGGGCTTTGTTATACACTTTTATATTATTTTTGGGACTAACCTACTAACCCAAAGGCCTAGTCCAGATTGCTGTTTTTTGCCCGTTTTAGGGATTTACGGAAAAGGAATATCAAACGGAATCCAAACGGAATGAAACTTCGGGAGAGATATTTTTGGAGCAAAATACGCACGGGAGACTTGAGAACCACGTAATAGGGCTGGCGTGGCGTCCACGAGGGTGGGGGGAGCGCCCCCTGCCTCGTGGGCACCCCGTCTGGCCCCCGGTGCCCTCCTTCATCCTATATATACCTACGTACCCCGAAACTATCAGACGGACAGAGAAAGCCCTAGTTCCACCGCCGCAACCTTCTGTTCCCGTGAGATCCCATCTTGGAGCCTGTTCCGGAGCTCCACCGGATGGGGGGGATCTTCCACGGAGTGCTTCTACATCATCATCATCGCCTCACCATGAGTTGTGAGTAGTTTACCACAGACCTTCGGGTCCATAGCTAGTATCTAGATGTCTTCTTCTCTCTCTTTGGATCTCAATACCAAGTTCTCCTCGGTCTTCGAGGAGATCTATTTGATGTAATCTCTTTTTGCGGTGTGTTTGTCGAGATCCGATGAATTGTTGGTTTATGATCAAGATTATATATGAGAAATATTTGGTTCTTTTCTGAACTCTTTATGTATGATTATAATATCCTTGTAAGTCTCTTCGAATTATTGGTTTGGTTTGGCCTACTAGATCTATAGTTCTTGCAATGGGAGAAGTGCTTGGGTTTGGATTCAATCTTGCGGTGTCCTTTCCAAGTGACAGCAGGGGCAGCAAGGCAGGTATTGTATCGTTGCCATCGAGGATAAAAAGATGGGGTTTATATCACTATGTTTGAGTTTATCCCTCTACATCATGTCATCTTGCTTAAGGCGTTACTCCGTTCTTATGAACTTAATACTCTAGATGCATGCTGGATAGCGGTCAACGTGTGGAGTAATAGTAGTAGATGCAGAATCGTTTCGGTCTACTTGTCTCGGACATGATGCATATATACAATGATCATGCTTAGATAGTCTCATAATTATTCGCTTTTCTATAAATTGCTCGACAGTAATTTGTTTACCCGCCGTAGAATATCGCTATCATGAGAGAAGCCACTAGAGAAAACTATAGCCCCCGGGTCTATTCTCAACATATCAATCTACAATCTACTTTACTTTTCTGCTTTTACTTTCTTTTCTTATATCCAAAAATACTAAAAATATCAAACTATCATCTCTATTAGATCTCACTTTCGTAAGTGATGGTAAAGGGATTGACAACCCCATATCGCGTTGGATGCGAAGTTTTTATTTGTTTGTGCAGGGCGAGGGACTCGCGCGTGGTATCCTACTGGATTGATACCTTGGTTCTCAAAAACTGAGGGAAATACTTACGCTACTGTGCTGCATCACCCTTTCCTCTTCGAGGGAATACAACGCAAGCTCGAGAAGTAGCACAGACTAAACCCCCCGGCTTATATACACGCTTGAGGGGACCTAGGGTCACAAGGGTGACTTAGGGAGGAAGCAATTAATACATCCGGACTCTACACCTGCCTTTCTACGTTCATAGGAGTCCTGACCGAATAAGGGGGAGGGCCTTCTGCTTCTTCTTCATGCGGCCCATTAATGCGGTCTAGCTTCAACGAACCGAATGATTGAGGACCCCTGAATACAGGACTCACTCAGTCGTCCCAGAAGTGGGCGCAGGGGGACAACCACTGCTGGGTGCTGGTGACGCCGCTACTTCCGTGTTGACACCTCCTGAGGTTCCTGAAGTGCCGTCCTCCGTAACTCAGGAGAATCACCTAGAAGGGGCGGCTGAGGTGCAAGTGCCGCCTGGTGCTCCCGAGGACGAAGCCCCCGTGGCCTCTTCGCATCATCCTGGGGCGGGGGCAGGGGGCCCGCTCGACCTGGCGCCTCTAGGGGCGCCTCGTCCGGAGATGCCCTGGTTGTGCCTGATGTCGCCGATCGCTTCCGGGGCTTCGGCCGAACTTCAAAGCTCTACGCAAGAGGAGGAGGTCCCCCAGCTATGGCGACGTTGCCTTCCGACCACTGAAGCTGAGGAAGTACATCGCCATAGACGAGTGAGTAGCTTATCTTCGTAACTTCTTGTGCGTTGCGTTCCTTCCTGACCATGATTCCTCAGGCCCCCTCCTGCCAAGGTGATGGCGCCTACCAGTAAACCGGCCCCTGCGACCCCGAGTTCTTCGTCAGCCCAGAGCGCCCTCGGTCGATGTGCCACCTTTGGAGTGAGGCCATCTGCGAGGTCGGATGCGCCGGCCTGGTGCCTTGACCCCGTGTTCTGGCCGCTCCTTCTTCGCAGCTTTGCCCGAGGACCG
>LR738713.1:93745061-93784646 GCA_902687465.1 Secale cereale | reverse complement strand
CCCCGCCTCTGCGACTGCCACCCTCCGCTCGCTCTCGCCGGCACTCGGCCTCGCATCGCTAACGGGCGGGCTGCGACTACGCCCGTACGCCCGTACCCAGCGCCCGCCAGGCCTCCCCTATGTCTATGACATGCGGGCCCATGGCAAAAACAAATAAAATTAATAGATAAATTGATAATTAATTAATTAATTAAACCTTAATCTCTCACTGACTACTGGGCCCTACCCGCTAATTAATCCTTTTAGTTAGTCTAAACCCCCTGTTAGTGCCCCTGACGATGACATGTGGGTCCCACTGGACCCACCTGTCTGGTTTGACTCGTCAACTGACTAGTTGACCCGATGACATCACTATGATGTCATGCTTGCGTCATAGATCACTGTTCTGGGTAATTTTGGATTTAAATAAATAATAAAAAACAAAAAATGATTTAAAACTTTGAAAATTCATAGAAAATAAACTGTAGCTCGGATGGAAAAGTTTTATATATGAAAGTTGCTCAGAACGACGAGACGAATTCCAATACGCGGTCCGTTAGTCGACCACACATCTCTATAATACCGAACATGGAACAATCCCCCTCAGAATGCTTTCCCGGATGTTATTCCCCCTTCACCTATATCGTGTAGACATGCGTTAGGCCACACGTGGCACCGCGTATTGCCTTGTTATATTATGTGATGCTATTGTCTGCTCTGTTATTTATTTGTTTCCCCTCTGTTGCTTATTTTCGGTAGACTTCGATACCGTGATAGACCCCGAGACAATTGATGCTTCGGTATTCAACTACGGCTACGCTTCCGAAGATTCCATTTGTCTGCAGAGCTTCCAGGCAAGCCCCCCCTTGATCAACCTGATATCGCCTATTCTTCTCTCAACTGCTTGCATTAGAGTAGTGTAGCATGTTACTGCTTTCGATTTATCCTACTCTGCTGCATAGCCTTTCATTGTTGCTACATCTGTTGATACCCGTACCTGCTATCCTAATGCTTAGTATAGAATGCTAGTATTCCCTCAGGGGCCCTACATTCTTGTCCGTCTGCCATGCTATACTATCGGGCCGTGATCACTCGGGTGGTGATCACGGGTATATTCTATACTATTACATACACATGATGATGGTTCGGATATGGGGGCTGAAGGGGCAGGTGGTTCCACACGGTAGTGGTGGGCCTGGGTTCCCTACAGCCCCTTGATGGTTACTTTGTGGTGGAGCGACAGGGAAGGTTGCGACCACTTAGGAGACAGGTGGGCCTGGCCCTGGTCGTTGTCCGCGGTTATTTCATAATAACACGCTTATCGAGATGTTGGTATTTGATCTGAGTCTGGCCATTGGCCTATACGCACTAACCAGCTACGTGGGAATAGGTATGGGCACTCGACGTCGTGGTATCAGCTGAAGCCTTCTTGACGTCAGCGACTGAGCGGCGCGCGCCGAGTTGGACTGCGTAACGTAACTTCCTTAGTAATGGAAGTTGCTAGGTCTGCTCACCGGTCGCCCTCGCAACGTGCAGGTGTGCATTGGGCGATGGGCCGAGACCCCCGTGCGCTTAGGGTTTAGACCGGCGTGCTGACCTCTCTGTTGTGCTTAGGTAGGGCTGCGACGTGTTGATCTTCCTAGGCCGGGCATGACCCTGGAAAGTGTGTCCGGCCAAATGGGATCGAGCGTGCTGGGTTATGTGGTGCACCCCTACAGGGAAGTTAATCTATTCGAATAGCCGTGTCCCTCGGTAAAAGGACGACCCGAAGTTGTACTCTGACCTCATGACAACTAGAACTGGATACTTAATGAAACACATCCAGACAAGTTCCAGATACAACCCGGTGATTGCTCTCTCACAGGGTGATGTGCGGGAGGATTGCCGGGTAGGTTTATGCTATACGATGTTACTTGGTGAACTTACCATCTATTCTATTCTACTGCTGAAAGACGAAGGCTGTGAGAAGCGAGGATACTTGTTACTTCCAGCTACTCTCTTCTACTGCTGCAAGATGGAGGTTGCCAGAAGCGTAGTCTTCGATTGGATTAGCTACCCCCTCTTATTCTGGCTTTCTGCAGTTCAGTCCACAGATATTACCCCTTTACACAGATACCCTTGCATATGTAGTGTAGATCCTTGCTTACGAGTACTTTGGATGAGTACTCACGGTTGCTTTCTCCCCCCTTTTCCCTTTTTGTCCCTTCTTCTCGGATGATGCAACCAGATGGTGGAGTCCAGGAACTAGATGATCCCGAGGATGTTTCTACGTGGAGTTTGGCTTCGAGGAGTAGTTAGGAGGTCCCAGGTAGGAGGCCTTGCCTTTTCGATCATTGATATATTTGTGCTAGCCTTCTTAAGGCAAACTTGTTTAACTTATGTCTGTACTCAGATATTATTGCTCCCGCTGACTCTTGTGTTTTTGAGCTTTTGTATTCGAGCCCACGAGGCCCCTGGCTTGTAATATAAAGCTTGTATTATTTTAATTTGTGTCTAGAGTTGTGTTGTGATATCTTACAGTGAGTCCCTGATCTTGGTCGTACACATTTGCGTGCATGATTAGTGTACGGACAAATCGGGGGCGTCACAAGTTGGTATCAGAGCCGACTGCCTGTAGGAACCCCCCTTTCCAACTCCTTGGCCGAAGTTGAGTCTAGTCTTTGAAAAACAAATTTACTAACTTGTTGTGTGGCTTACGGGCCCACAACACCAATGGATGGTATTAGGATCTTTTATTCCTCATCTTTACTCTGGGAATCTGATCTCTCTTCTATTCGGGTTAAATTATTTTACTAATTGTGACACTAGGTTCTCGTAACTATTTCGCCCGGAAAGCCCTCATTCCGGAAGATCACTTGCTTCGTCAGAAGACTCTGAGGATATCCCTCGATATTTTCCCGAGACCCTTGTGCTAATTGTCTTTGCAATTCACTGCCACCGATATATCCCTATGGATATCTGCATGCGCTTGGCATTCTCATGATCATTCCTCGTCGCTCTTGTTATTACAAGATGCCTCGAAATATTCTCCGTTGTCCTGAGAATCCTTTGAGTTTACTGTCTTGCAGTTTTATTTCGCATGAAAAACCTTACAGTTATTTCCTCACATTTATCGAGGATCCATTCTTCTTAGTTGTTCATGTGTCTCACAAAATTCTTCGGAATACTTTCTTTTCTTTCGAAAATCCTCTGCAGCCTGTTACTCTTGAAATTCTTGCCTGCTTGCAATATGGTTAATTCCATATGACTAGTAGTCTTCGTTAACATCCCTTGTCTTAGCCATTTTGAGCCTGTTGATTCAATGTGTGCGTATGCACACAGTCATCAGGCTGTCCTTTAAAAAATATCTTTCCAGCTCAAACGTCATTCCGGACATGAGTTGGTTATCGGCATTTCAAACCTTTATGGATTGTCCAAAAAAGTGTTTTCAACTTATCCATCCTTGATCAGAGCGTCTGCTTCTGATCCTTCGTTATGAAAACCATAATTCCTTTCTATTTAAGCATCAGACTAATCAGGTGATTATTGAATCTGATGCCTTTGCATTCTTTCTTCCTCCGAGTGAGTATCGATACTCACATCAGCTCCATTGTGGATCGCCCGATCCGTTATTGGATTGTTATCCCACAGTGTCCTTCATATTCAATCACCTTTTGAGTTCTTCCCCTGATACATAATGCCATTGGTAAATTGTATCCTCTGCTTTGGCAAACATGCTCTACTTTTGAGCTGATGATATTTACTTTTGAAACTTGTGGTATATGTTACTAAGATGCCCGATGGGTTGAACTTATGCCTTCCCGTAATCCGTGAGAACCCGAAAGATTTCACAAGTCATACTTTTTCGGTGTTCTACCAAATAAAATTCCAACAGTACCATTTTATTAAAGCGAGAGGTGAATGAAATGATATGCATTAAAGAAGTGGGAGTCGACCTTGAACTTTGTGTTCATGCCCATGAAAATGATGTAGACCGTCTCGGAAGCTTCTTGCAAAATGATTATCCAGCTATATGATTCTTTCGAAGTTCTTGAATTGATTCCTTACAGTTATGGTTTCAACTATGCTGTCCCAATGTAATATATCTGATGGGAATTCATTCCAATGCCTCGTCTAATTTTTGGCAAGGTTGAAGTATCCACTCTCATAGGTCAACGACCCGGTTCTACTTTTATCATGTTCTACCTTCGAGTATTACCCTCTGGTATCTCGAAGATGTCTTGCCATTGCACCACATCTTACTAACTTTGTTGAAGTAATGTCTTTCCTTGTCATAATCACTCTACGGGTTCTGGGTTGTTGTCAACCGAGGACACCGACTAGTGAAATTATTCCGCACTGCAACTCAGATACCCCTAGTATTTTTACGGGGAAATTCTAAACTCAACCTGGTCATTCCTAGACTATCGACTGCATCCCGGTCTCGCTATCTTTGACTGTGCTACCTCGTCATTCTCTGGTGCACGAATTCTTTAGTGTGTGAACACGACTTATGTCGGGCTTTCAACATCATGCTGCTTGTCTCGAATGGAAACGTTGGTTCCGAGCTTGCATCTTATATTTTGATCCTATAACTTGCCACTTCGTCATTCCCTTGCTTTTTGCCAATGTTGTTTGATTGCATCCTCTTGAAACCTCCCGACAATTGTGTCGGATCACCTTCAACACTTTGACTTCTTCCGAGATGTCAACTGTGTTCATGATGAGAAATACTCTCCTTGCCCTCGATGATTTTTATTATCATCGGCAACACCCTTGACTTCCTTTCATCGCGAACTTGTCCACATTATGAATACCACTTGCTCTCCAGCTAGTGTTGTGTTTTGCATTGAAGTATTACTGACTTTTATGTCGAGAATGTTGTGGGGATTGCTCCACCTCTTTGAAATTCTCGGTATGATGATACTTCTCACCATCACCATTCTTCCTTGGTCCCCGTGTTGTTTTTAACTGGGATACTAATATGCTAACGATGCTGCTTGAATTATGTACTTCTAAAATCCCTATTGCTTTGAAGTTAACGATCGACAGTTTGTTCTTAGACTGTTGGTTATTGAGTCATCACTCTAACATTGATCTTGCTGCCTAAGGTCATATTTCGGGCACACCTTTCAACTGATGATTAATGGTGTATGCTTTCCTCGAGCATACAATATTATTATCAATTGAATTGACAAGTGTCATCTTCTTGTTCACATTATTGTGGAAATCCATCCGTTTGGAATTCTCGATGAATTGTCGGTGAGCCCATCAGCCACCTCCTCATCCTCTCCTTGGTTTAATGATGAACTATTGTCTCGGGAACTCGCTCCCATAGTTCATTTCCCGAGAATCTTGCAATGTCATTTCGTTGATTTGTGTTGCACCTTTTCTTCTCGAACATCCTGAGTCTGAGGTATCATGACACCAATCGGATCTGAATCTCGGTCAGATATGATGGTTGGGACAAATTTCCAGTAGATATAATGTTGGTTCTTTGACGACCCGGTAAAATGATGTCATGCCTAGCACCCCTGGCTGGAGGACCTATCATTGTAATTTCTTCTGAAAGGACAACCATTCTTTCAGGAGGAAATTGTAAGACTTATTCTATAAGTTGCTCCTGATGGATCATTTGTGTATCCAAAGCTTGGCCCTTGATTGAAACACCATATCATTGCTACCTCGAAGCATGACTATGATACCCCGCTCATCAACATGAACATTGGAGGCATGATGCTAAATGTTTCTTGGTCAGTTATCCAAACACTGTTTTATGGGTAACATCTTGATTAATCCTCGGCTCTTTATCTGAATGGTTGGGTACTTGCTCTCCTACCATGTATGA
Organism: Secale cereale; assembly: GCA_902687465.1. Classification (NCBI taxonomy): domain Eukaryota; kingdom Viridiplantae; phylum Streptophyta; class Magnoliopsida; order Poales; family Poaceae; genus Secale; species Secale cereale. The sequence goes on along the minus strand of LR738713.1, from coordinate 93,778,840 downwards.
CATGTTCTTCTTGTCCATGGGAAGGATATACTCCTAATAATTGTGTGTAATCACAATTTTCATTTCCATTTGTTTGTTTAACCTTTCCTTGATCTACATATAATCTAAGCAATAATAATTTTTTTTGCTTATGTAAACACCTTGGTGTACAACTCTGTCAGTAAGACCTTGATTCTATTGTTGATAACATCCCGGTACTGCCGCTGGACGAGAACTTTGCCTATTGGTCCGCCTCGTTTCAACGAACAAGAAAATGGTTCTCTTTGTTCCCCGTCCTTGGTACCGACATTGTTGCTAACATAGCTGACAAGCTACCCACTCACATGCCTCCCTGTCGTGGCTGTGAAAGATGTCACCACCCTTCCTATTTTCAACCCACATGGTGGGCCCATAACCCACAGGTCCACTGGATCAAAACCTGACTCTTCTTTACAACCCGGAGTCTAATGTATCTTTGCACCTGGCTTCGTATGTGATTCACGAGCTGAATTCTATACCATTATTCATCCTGGGATCAAACACCATATTATTCTCGTTGTTGAAGCCACCATTCTAGCTTCTGTCTAGGCATCGAATGATTGCCTACCCATTGGAAAACTTTGGTACCATTGTAAATTGGACTCAACGATTTCACTGAAATACAACTCGTGGGGTACCTCGTGTATTTCCCATTGCGTTCACCGTAAGGTGCCCAGCTTTGTGGAGATGCATTCTTTTGGCGTTTTTCCCCTAGTCGCGTTCGTAGGACGATGGAGATCCCGAAGAAAGGATGACGTCTTGATCACGATGAATTGAAGCAGAGAAATGAAAACATCAACGAAAGGGATAAACATCTTCGAAAGGGCAGCCAAGACCGAGAAGACTCGTTAGGTTTTTGCTACCAACACTTTCCCCCCGTGCTCCACCGCTTAAATCTCGGGACGAGATTTCTTGTAGTGGAGGAGAATTGTGACGCCCGGGTAATCAAGCTACAGTAAATCTTTGCTAATGATGCCACGTCACCATGATTACTGTTACTAATCTCGTGTTAGTTCAAAACCGATTCAAATTCAATTAAAAATCAAGCAAACAATAAAAGTTATCAAATATTAAAACTAAAATGTTCGGAGTGAACCAAATAATGCATATGCAATAATGGTGGGGAAACCATGTTTCTATAACATGTTTAAATGCTCAAAAGTAATTAAAACAGTGCCTTATACAATTAAATAAATGCTTTTTACAATTGATAAAACATTAAACTATTTTATTTGGAAGTCAAACCTTTTGTGACAGTGGGTTATGTTACAACACTAAATTAGGAAATTATATTATAATTTTTAAAACTAAAATAAAAGAGAAACTAAAATAAAACAGTAAAGTAAAATAAAGCAAAAGGTAAAAACTAAACAGAATAAAAGAAGAGACCCCCCGGGGCCTAGCCCACGTAGGCAAACAGCCCAGGCAGGCCCACGTGGCCAGCTACCACCCTCCCCTTGTCCTCTTCCTCTGCTACACGGGGAGGGGATCGTGGGCAGGCTTGATGCTCGCCACGGCCGCAGCCGTCGCTGTGGCGGCCATCGGCTGGCCTCCCCTCGCCTACTTAAGCCCGGCGGCCTCTCCCTCGCGGTCAAACCCTAGCACTCAATTCCCCCCTCTCCCTCTTGCTCACCTCCTCCACAGAAGCTCCAGCCGCCAGCGTCGCCATGGCCAAGATCGTTCTCACGGCCACCGTCATCCCTGTAGGCTGAGCCAACGCTGGGGACTCCTCCGGCCACCTCTACTTCGACCACACGGAGTAGATCGACCCGGGAAGCCCCTGCTATGCCGGATCGATGCCTTCTTCGTCCTCACCATCAGCCACCGCACTGCCTCGCCGCCACTCCGTCCGCTTCAAGAACCTCCCCGAGCATCTCCCCTTCAACGATGTGAGCAAGCATCGATTCCCTGGTGTCCCCCTTTCTCCAGTTGTAGAAGCCTTCGTCGCGCCCACGCCCTCTTGGGCTCACTGTCGCCGCGCGTCCACGTTTCCCTCGCCCCTGTCCGTGCACGCTCGACGCTGGCCTCACGCCGCTGTGGCCGGTGCACGCCCGCAGCCCCTCGCACGCGCCCAACATCCCTGCAGCTGCAGCTGCTACTGCCGCTGTCGCTCTGCGTCTTCCCCTCCCGCCGTCCGCAGCCATCTGACCTCGTCGGCCCGCCGCAGCCGTCTGCCTCCGTGGGCTACACACCGACGCTCCTACGCCACTCGCGGCTACGAGCGCGCGCCCGCCTCGCCCCGGCAGCGGCCTGCTTTGCCAGGCCGCACCAACCGCACGCCCGCTCCTGCCGAGGCCGAGCCCCGATGCCGCATCGCCGCTCCCGCGCCCACCTCTGCAGCCGCCTTCCTCCGCCCCTCTGCGTCGCAGCCTACGCCTGGTCGCCGCCCCTCACCGACGCCCGCACGCACGCCGGCCGACCGTGGCCGCGCCTGACGGCCTCGCCCGCACCGCGCCGCTCGCCCCGCCTCTGCGACCGCCACCCTCCGCTCGCTCTCGCCGGCGCTCGGCCTCACATCGCTAACGGGCGGGCTGCGGCTACGCCCGCACGCCCGTACCAAGCGCCTGCTAGGCCTCCCCTATGTCTATTTCATGCGGGCCCCATGACAAAAACAAATAAAATTAATAGCTAATTTGCTAATTAATTAATTAATTAATTAAAACCTTAATCTCTCACTGACTACCGGGCCCCACCTGCTAATTAACCCTTTTAGTTAGTCTAAACCCCCTATTAGTGCCCCTGACGATGACATGTGGGTCCCACTGGACCCACCTGTCTGGTTTGACTGGTCAACTGACCAGTTGACCTGATGACATCACTATGATGTCATGCTTGCGTCATAGATTACTATTCTGGATAATGTTGGATTTAAATAAATAATAAAAATCAGAAAATGATTAAAAACTTTGAAAATTCATAGAAAATAAACCGTAGCTCGGATGAAAACGTTATATATATGAAAGTTGCTCAGAACGACGAGACGAATCCGAATACGTGGTCCGTTCATCCACCACACATCTCTATAATACCGAACATGGAACAATACCCCTCCAGTTCGCCTGTCTGAAAATGCCTAAAACCGGGAATGCTTTCCCGGATGTTATTCCCCCTTCACCTATATCGTGTAGACATGCGTTAGGCCACACGTGGCACCGCGTATTGCCTTGTTATATTATGTGATGCTATTGTCTGCTCTGTTATTTATTTGTTTCCCCTCCGTTGCTTCTTTTCGGTAGACTCCGATACCGCGATAGACCCCGAGACAATTGATGCTTCGGTGTTCGACTACGGCTATGCTTCCGAAGATTCCTTTTGTCTGCAGAGCTTCCAGGCAAGCCCCCCCTTGATCAACCTGATATCGCCTATTCTTCTCTCTACTGCTTGCATTAGAGTAGTGTAGCATGTTACTGCTTTCGATTTATCCTACTATGCTGCATAGCCTGTCATTGTTGCTACATCTGTTGATACCCGTACCTGCTATCCTAATGCTTAGTATAGGATGCTAGTATTCCATCAGTGGTCCTACATTCTTGTCCGTCTGCCATGCTATACTATCGGGCCGTGATCACTCGGGTGGTGATCACGGGTATATTCTATACTATTACATACACATGATGATGATTCGGATATGGGGGCAGAAGGGGCAGGTGGTTCCACACGGTAGTGGTGGGCCTGGGTTCCCGACAGCCCCTTGATGGTTACTTTGTGGCGGAGCGACAGGGCGGGTTGCGACCACCTAGGCGACAGGTGGGCCTGGCCCTGGTCGTTGTCCGCAGTTATTTCATAATAACACGCTTATCGAGATGTTGGTATTTGATCTGAGTCTGGCCATTGGCCTATACGCACTAACCAGCTACGTGGGAATAGTTCTGGGCACTCGACGTCGTGGTATCAGCCGAAGGCTTCTTGATGTCAGCGACTGAGCAGCGCGCGCCGGGTTGGACCGCGTAACGTAACTTACTTAGTAATGGAAGTTGCTAGGTCTGCTCATCGGCTGCCCTCGCAACGTGCAGGTGTGCATTGGGCGATGGGCCGAGACCCCCGTGCGCTTATGGTTTAGACCGGCGTGTTGACCTCTCTATTGTGCTTAGGTAGGGCTGCGACGTGTTGATCTTCCGAGGCCGGGCATGACCCTGGAAAGTGTGTCTGGCCAAATGGGATCGAGCGTGCTGGGTTATGTGGTGCATCCCTGCAGGGAAGTTAATCTATTCGAATAGCCGTGTCCCTCGGTAAAAGGACGACCCGGAGTTGTACTCTGACCTCATGACAACTAGAACTGGATACTTAATTAAACACATCCAGACAAGTTCTAGATACAACCCGGTGGTTGCTCTCTCACAGGGTGATGTGCGGGAGGATTGCCGGGTAGGTTTATGCTATACGATGTTACTTGGTGAACTTACCATATATTCTATTCTACTACTGAAAGACGAAGGCTGCGAGAAGCGAGGATACTTGTTACTTCCAGCTACTCTCTTATACTGCTGCAAGATGGAGGTTGCCAGAAGCGTAGTCTTCGATTGGATTAGCTACCCCCCTCTTATTCTGGCTTTCTGCAGTTCAGTCCACAGATATTACCCCTTTACACAGATACCCTTGCATATGTAGTGCAGATCCTTGCTTGCGAGTACTTTGGATAAGTACTCACGGTTGCTTTCTCCCCCCTTTTCCCTTTCTGTCCCTTCTTCTCGGATGATGCAACCAGATGGTGGAGTCCGGGACCCAGATGATCCCGAGGATGTTTCTACGTGGAGTTCGGCTTCGAGGAGTAGTTAGGAGGTCCCAGGCAGGAGGCCTTGCCTTTTCGATCGTTGCTATATTTGTGCTAGCCTTCTTAAGGCAAACTTTTTTAACTTATGTCTGTACTCAAATATTATTGCTTCCGCTGACTCTTGTGTTTCCGAGCTTTTGTATTCGAGCCCTCGAGGCCCCTGGCTTGTAATATAAAGCTTGTATTATTTTAATTTGTGTCTAGAGTTGTGTTGTGATATCTTACAGTGAGTCCCTGATCTTGGTCGTACACATTTGCGTGCATGATTAGTGTACGGACAAATCGGGGGCGTCACAACGCCCTTGATCCCCATGTGGAGGATTACGCTGGTCATCTTGTCTTCTTCACCGAGGTTGTGATGCGTCTGGAGAACCAGGCCGTGAAGGCCCGTCACCTTGTCCAAGAGAAGAGCCGGAGCCTCCTGGGGCGCGCGTTCTCCCGGGTCTTCAGTTAACTCCAGAGCATTGATCCTGACTTTGACTTCGACGCTGCCATCGCCCCCGTGCCTGGGGCTGTCCGAGACAAGTTGGCGCACTGGGTGGACGACCACGTGGATGCTTTGGTCCAGGCCTTCACCACCGACGATGACGAGGCCATGATCGGTGCAGATGAAGGCGGCGTGGTTGAAGATGACGGAGACGTGTCGACAGCGCTGGCAGCACGCACGAGAGTGACTCGGACGGTGCGGCGAGCGATGTGTTAGGTTGAGCTTGTGTTCTTTTACTCTGACCTTGCACGCATAGACTCGCAAGAGGCCCCGTAGGGTGTGAGAGCGTTTTGATGGGGGAGCCCCCTATGTGTGTAAACTGGTATTCCACTTTCCTTCCTTTGGTGCTTGAATCCGAACCTGGGACGTGCGTCCTCGAGCTTCCCGAGCTTAGTTGCCATCGTACTTCACTGAGATCTTACCTGTCTTCGCACGGGTTACGAAACTGTGGGTTCGCCTCCGTCCTAGAGTGGATTGCTTGCGGTCCATGGCCCTGAGCCTCCTGAGAAATGCGTGGCCCTGCTCCGGGGAACAGGGCCAGTGGTGTTCCGCTGGCCGCGGCAGGATGCCTACGCGGCAAAATTGCGGCATGTAGGATCTTGCCTCGTGGGGGTCCTGCCGTGGTTACAACGGGACACCAAATGAGATTGGCCTTCCAATCCCCCCGCTGGAGGGGCCGGGGTAAAATCTTCACGACAGCCAGAGGCGGTAAAATTCAGTAGAAATCAACGAACCCCCCCATTTCGGCAACAAGCAAGACTTCAAGTTCAATTCAGAAGACACGGCGAATCCAATAACAAAAAGGAAGGCGAGGAAAGAAAATAGCCGTGTTCGGCATCTATCTAGTCTTCAGTCTTCTCACCAGCACGGAGCTAAGTGCTGCTACTAGGACGTGGGAGGGAGCTCCTGAGGCCCGAGGGTGGCTCTCCTGTGACTCCGGGGCATGTACAACCCCACTCATTATTATATGAGAGTGTCACGGGTGGAGATCTTCATAGGCGCAAGCCTTACTTCATATCGGCATACGAGGGCCCCGCCTTGCGCCAGCCACGACCTCCGTTGGGGCGACCGGAAACCAGGACATGACCAAGGAGGCAAAGGGGGACGCCAGCGGTGCCCTCGGCGATCACGGGCCCTCTGCCGGGGGAGGGGGGAAGCTTGGCGAGACTCGCCCCGACAGAGGACCTACTTTCGCATACTTCCCTGCTCCTCGCGTCGCTGGGGAAGTCGCGCCTCTAGGCCTTCCACACGCAGCCCCCAACGTTCTGCTCCGGTTGAGGGCGGAGCGGCCGCTCTTAGATCTTCGACCACCACAATGGTCTGATTCACCTACAGTCCATTATTAGCGTACGCCTGCTGCTGTGATACCTGATGTCCTCTGTCTCTATCGCTGAAGGGGTCCATGGTGTCCCCAGGCGACTCGTGGTAATCTTCTTCCTCGAGCGCCTCGCCGTTCCATCTCGGCCCAAGGAAGGCATTTGGGCCTTCCCCGAACACGTATGCCAGGTCCACCATGCGGGCACGTATGCTTCATCGGAAGCCCCACCAAGGGCACCGCCTGCGTGCCCGCGCCTTGAGCCCCCGGCTGCAGCATCTGGCCTTGGCGGCTGCTTGGTTGTACCCCAGCGTACCCTCACGAGAGGCCACCGGCGGTTGTTCCTACTGGTGACGAAGTCGCTGCAGTTGTGAGGATGGCGCCAGCGCTACTGTTGGTGTTGTCAGGTCTTCCAATCGCTCCAGAGGACGACCGTGCCTGTCGGGGCCTCACCAGCGCCCCACCTCCGACCTGGGGCGGGGGTGAGGAGCAGAATGGTGGCGCGCCTCTGCAAGCGCAGCCCAGTAATTCAGCGACGCATTTGATACGTCCATTTTGCATCATGCTTATATGTTGATATTTATTGCATTATGGGCTGTTATTACACGTTATGTCACAATACTTACGACTTTTCTCTCTTATTTTACAAGGTTACCATGAAGAGGGAGAAAGCCGACAGCTGGAATTCTGGGCTAGAAAAGGAGCAACTTCTAGAAACCTATTCTGCACAACTCCAAAAGCCCCGAAACTTCACAGAACTCCGTTTCAGAAAATATAAAAAATATCTGGCGGAAGAAGTTCACGAGGGGGGCCACCGGCTGTCCACGAGGGTGGGGGAGTGCCCCCCCTCTCTGAGCGCGCCCCCTGTCTCGTGGGCCCCTCCGATGCCCATCTTCTCCTATATGAGGTGTTTTGACCTGGAAAAAAAATCATAAGGAGGCTTTCGGGGTCAGACACCGCCGTCTCGAGGCGGAACCGAGGTGGAAACCAATCTAGGGCTCCCGGAGAGCTATTCTGCCGGGGATACTTCCCTCGGGGAGGGGGAAATCGTCACCGCCGTCATCACCAACAACTCTCCCATCTTGGGGAGGGCTATCTTCATCAACATCTTCACTAGCACCATCTCCTCTCAAACCCTAGTTCATCTCTTGTATCCAATCTTTGTACCCAAACCTCAGATTGGTACCTGTGGGTTGCTAGTAGTGTTGATTACTCCTTGTAGTTGATGCTAGTGGGTTTACTTGGTGGAAGATCATATGTTCAGATCCATTATGCATATTAATACCCCTCTGATCATGAACAATATTATGTCTTGTGAGTAGTTACTTTTGTTCCTGAGGACATGGGAGAAGTCTTGCTATTAGTAGTCATGTCAATTTGGTCTTCGTTCGATATTTTGATGAGATGTATGTTGTCTCTCCTCTAGTGGTGTCATGTGAACGTCAACTACATGACACTTCACCATTATTTGGGCATAGAGGAAGGCATTGGGAAGTAATAAGTAGATGATGGGTTGCTAGAGTGACAGAAGCTTAAACCCTAGTTTATGCGTTGCTTCGTAAGGGGCTGATTTGGATCCACTTGATTCATGCTATGGTTAGGTTTACCTTAATACTTCTTTTGTAGTTGCGGATGCTTGCATTAGAGGTTAATCATAAGTGGGAGGCTAGTCCAAGTAAGGACATCACCCAAGCACCGGTCCACCCACATACCAAATTATCAAAGTACCGAACGTGAGTCAGATGATCGTGATGAAAACTAGTTTGACAATAATTCCCATGTGTCCTCAGGAGCGCTTACCTTTATATAAGAGTTTGTCCAGGCTTGTCCTTTGCCACACAAAGTATTGGGCCACCTTGCTGCACCTTATTTACTTTTACCTTTTGTCACTTTCTACCAATTACCTTATCACAAAACTATATGTTACCTATAATTTCAGTGCTTGCAGAAAATACCTCACTGACAACCGCCTATCATTTCCTTCTACTCCTCATTGGGTTCGACACTCTTACTTATCAAAAGGACTACGATAGATCCCATACACTTGTGGGTCATCAGTGTTCCAGCAGCACGTCGTGGCCGCCCTCGTCCAGCCTGCATCGTAACAGTTCCCGCGCCACGATGAGCGCAACCCTCGTGTTCGCCTGCTCCCGCGGGGTGTCGGGTGCTGTCGCCGCGGGGTGGTTTGCAGATCGCGCTGCTACCTCTTGAGCTTGTGTTGTATTCCCTCGAAGAGGAAAGGGAGATGCCACAGTAGCGTAAGTATTTCCCTCAGTTTTTGAGAACCAAGGTATCAATCCAGTAGGAGACCACGCGAGAGTCCCTCGCACCCGCACAAACAAATAAGAACTTCGCAGCCAACACGATAAGGGGTTGTCAATCCCTTTACCTTCACTTATGAAAGTGAGATCTGATAGAGATGATAGTTTATATTTTTGGTATTTTTAATTTATAAGAACAGCAAATAAAAGCGATAAAAGTAAAGTAGATGTAGATTGATATGTTGAGAATAGACCCGGGGTCCATAGTTTTCTCTAGTGGCTTCTCTCATGATAGCGATATTCTACGGCGGGTAAACAAATTACTATCGAGCAATTGATAGAAAAGCAAATAATTATGAGACTATCTAGGCATGATCATGGTATATAGGCATCACGTCCGAGACAAGTAGACCGAAATGATTCTGCATCTACTACTATTACTCCACACATCGACCGCTATCCAGCATGCATCTAGTGTATTGAGTTCATAAGAACAGAGTAACGCTTTAAGCAAGATGACATGATGTAGAGGGATAAACTCAAGCAATATGATATAAACCCCATCTGTTTACCCTCGATGGCAACAATACAATACGTGCCTTGCTGCCCCTGCTGTCACTGGGAAAGGACACCGCAAGATTGAACCCAAAGCCAAGCACTTCTCCGATTGCAAGAACTATAGATCTAGTAGGCCAAACCAAACCAATAATTCGAAGAGACTTGCAAGGATATTATGAGCACACATAAAAAGTTCAGAGAAGAACCAAATATCTTTCATAGATAACCTTGATCATAAACTCACAATTCATCGGATCTCAAAAAACACACCGCAAAAAGAGATTACATCGAATAGATCTCCTCGAGGACAGAAGAGAACATTGTATTGAGATCCAGAGAGAGAGAAGAAGCCATCTAGATACTAGCGATGGACCCGAAGGTTTGTGGTAAACTACTCACAACTCATGGTGAGGGCGATGATGATGATGATGAAGAAGGCCTCCGTGATGGATCCCCCTCCGGTGGAGCTCCGGAACAGGCTCCAAGATGGGATCTCACGGGAACAGAAGGTACGGTGGTGGAATTAGGGTTTTCTCTCTGTTCACAGAGTTTCTGGGGTACGTATACTTATATAGGAAGAAGGAGGGCACCGGAGGAGTCACGGGGGCCCCACGAGGCAGGGGGCGCGCCCTAGGAATGGGGCACGCCCCCCACCTTCGTGGGCCCCTCGTGGCTCTTCTGACGTGGTTCTCAAGTTCTTCGTGCATGATTTTCTCCAAAAATATCTCTCGCGAAGGTTTCATTCCGTTTGGACTCCGTTTGATATTCTTTTTCTTCAAAACCCTGAAACAGGCAAAAACAACAATCTGGACTGGGCCTTTGGGTTAGTAGGTTAGTCACAAAAATGATATAAAAGTGAATGATAAAGCCCATTAAACATCCAATATTTCATAAATAATAGCATGGAACAATAAAAAATTATAGATACGTTGGAGACGTATCAAGCATCCCCAAGCTTAATTCCTGCTCGTCCTCGAGTAGGTAAATGATAAATAAAGAATTTTTGATGTGGAATGCTAACCGATATAGTTTTTCAATGTAATTCTCTTAATTGTGGCATGAATGTTCATATGTGAAAGATTCAAGATAAAAGTCTATATTGACATAAGAAATAACAATACTTCAAGCATACTAAAAAGCAACCATTTCTTCCCAAAATACTATGGCTAAAGAAAGTTATCCCTACAAAATCATATAGTCTGGCTATGCTCCCTCTTCATCACATAAAATATTCATATCATGCACAACCCCGATTTCAGCCAAGCATTTGTTTTCATACTCTATCTTTTCAAACCTTTCAACTTCCACGCAATACATGAGCATGGGCCATGGATATAGCACTATGGGTGGAATAGAGGTGGTTGTGGAGAAGACAAAAAGGAGGGAGATAGTCTCACATCGACTAGGCGTATCAACGGGTTATGGAGATGCCCATCAATATATATCAATGTGAGTAAGTAGGGATTGCCATGCAACGGATGCACTAGAGCTAAATATGAATGAAAGCTCAACAAAAGAAACTAGTGGGTGTGCATCCAACTTGCTTGCTCACGAAGACCTAGGGCATTTGAGGAAGCCCATCGTTGGAATATACAAGCCAAGTTCTATAATGAAAATTCCCACTAGTATATGAAAGTGACTAAGCATGAGGCTCTCTACAATGAAGAACATGGTGCTACTTTGAAGCACAAGTGTGGAAAAGAAGATAGTAGCAATTCTCCCTTTTTTTTCCTTTTTGGGCCTTTTGTTTCTTTGGCCTTTATTTTATTTTATTTTTTCTTCCTTTTTTTTGCGGAGGGGCTTTATAGATTTAGCCTTTCCTCCCATGGGACAATGCTCTAATAATGATGATCATCACACTTTCATTACAAATTACAACTCGATACTGCAACAACAAAATATGACTATATGAATTCCTCCGGTGGTGTACCGGGATATCCAATGAATCAAGAGTGACATATATGAAAAATTATGCATGGTGGCTTTCCCACAACTACGATGTCAACTACATGACCATGCATGTCAATATGACAATATGATGCGTGTCATATGAACGGAACGGTGGAAAGTTGCATGGCAATATATCTCAGAATGGCTATGGAAATGCCATGATAGGAAGGTATGGTGGCTGTTTTAAGGAATAATATGGTGGCTGTTTTGAGGAAGGATATATAGTGCGTTTATGGCACCGACGAAAGTTGTGCGGTACAAGAGAGGCTAGCAATGATGGAAGGGTGAGAGTGCGTATAATCCATGGACTCAACATTAGTCATAAGAACTCATATACTTATTGCAAAAATCTACGAGTCATCAAAACAAAGCAATCAACGCATGCTCCTAGGGGGAGGTTGGTAGGAGTTAACCATCGCGCGCCCCCGACCTCCACACAAAGGTTGGCACTCTACAAATACCTTATGCTCTAACTTCGTCACATAGCGGTTCACCATACGTGCATGATACGGGAATCACTAACCCTAACACAAGTATTTATCAATTTCATAATAACTCCACTAGCATGACTCTAATATCACTATCCTCAGATCTCAAAACAATTATCAAGTATCCAACATCTCATTCTATTCAATGCACTTGATGTGATTTTTTTACTACATTGACATTGGATGTCTATCATGTGAAGACTAGTTTCTTTTGCCAAAACACATTATCATCCTGTTTTAATAGACTCTCAAATAGATATAAGTGAAGCATGAGAGTTCATCTATTTCTTCAAAATATTACCACCACCGTGCTCTAAAAGATATCAGTGAAGCACTAGAGCAAAAACTATTCAACTCAAAAGATATAAGTGAAGCACATAGAGTGTTCTAATAATTTCTAAGCCATATTTAACTCTCTCAAATAGGTGTGTCCAGCCAGGATGATTGTGGCAAACTAACAAGCAAAGACTCAAATTATACATGACGCTCCAAGCAAAACACATAACATGTTACGAATAAAAATATAACTCCAAGTATAGTTACTGATGGATGAAGACGAAAGAGGGGATGCCTTCCCGGGGCATCCCCAAGCTTACGCCTTTGCTACTCCTTGTTCCATAGTCCATCAAAGAAATACTCAAAATTTGAAAACTTCACAAAACAAAACTTAGACAGAAATTCTCGTGAGCTCCGTTAGTATAAGAAAGCAAACCACTACTCAAAGGTGCAGGAATGAATTCATTCTTTGTTTATATTGGTGTTAAACCTACTGTATTCCAACTTCTCTATGGTTCATATCCTCCAATACTACTCATAGATGCATCGGAATAAGCAAACAACACACGAAAAACAGAATCTGTCAAAAACAGAACAGTCTATAGTAATCTGCAGGTTTCGCCTACTTCTGGAACTCCCAAAAATTCAAACTAAATTGGTAAATTTGCGGAATTTGTCTATCAATCATCTTAAAAAATAATCAACTAAAAATTACGCTCCAGTAAAATCTGAAGACTACTTTAAGAGCTCTAACGATTCTGTTTTTCACAGCAAGATCATATAAACTTCACACAAGTCTTCCCAAAGGTTCTACTTGGCACAAACACTAAACAAAACATGAAACCACATATAATCAGAGGCTAGATGCAATATTTATTCCCTAACAGCAACAAAAACAAAAAACATAAGATTGGGTTGCCTCCCAACAAGCGCTATCCTTTTACGCCCCTAGCTAGGCACGATACAAGATAGATCTAGGTATTGCCATCTTTGGAAGGCAATCCATAAGTGGCTCTCATGATAGATTCATATGGTAATTCGATTTTCTTTCTCGGAAAGTGTTCCATTCCTTTCCTTAATGGAAATTGGAATCTAATATTTCCTTCCTTCATATCAATAATTGCACCAATCGTTCTAAGGAAAGGTCTACCAAGAATAATAGGACATGAAGGATTGCAATCTATATCAAGAACAATGGAATCTACGGGCACATAATTCCTATTGTCAACAATAAGAACATCATTAATTATTCCCATAGGTTTCTTAATAGTGGAATCCGCAAGATGCAAATTTAAAGAACAATCGTCAAGCTCATGGAACCCAAGCAAATCACACAAAGTTTTTGGAATAGTGGAGACACTTGCACCCAAATCACACAAAGCATAGCATTCATGATCTTTTATTTTTATTTTGATAGTAGGTTCCCATTCATCATAAAGCTTTATAGGGATAGAAACTTCTAACTCAAGTTTTTCTTCATAAGATTGCATCAAAGCATCAACTATATGTTTGGTGAAAGCTTTATTCTGACTATAAGCATGCGGAGAATTTAGCACGGATTGCAACAAGGAAATACATTCAATCAAAGAGCAGTTGTCATAATTGAATCCCTTGAAATCCAAAGTAGTGGGTTCATCACTATGTAAAGTTTAATCTCTTCACTCCCACTATTAGCAATTTTAGCATCAAGATCAAAAAACTCGGAATCATTGGGACACCTTAAAGCAGAATCATCTCCAATCCTATCTTCATCAAGATTTATACAAGAAAACAAGGATCTATTAGGAGACACATCAATAACTTTCAGATGTTCATCTTTATTTTAATGATAACTAGAAGAACATGATTTAATATAATCCTCTCTTTTAGCATGCATTCTAGCGGTTCTTTCTTTGCATTCATCAATGGAAATTCTCATGGCTTTGAGAAACTCATCGATATCATGCTTAGGTGGGATAGATCTAAGTTTAAAAGAATCAACATCAAGAGTAATTCTATCCACACTTCTAGCTAATTCATCAACTTTAAGCAATTTCTCTTCAAGCATAGCATTGAAATTCTTTTGCGAGATCATAAACTCCTTAACACCAGTTTCAAATTCAGAAGGCATCTTTCCATAAGAGTTGTTGTAGGAATTACCATAATTATTAGAGGAATTACTAGGAAAAGGCCTAGGATTAAAATTACCTCTATAATCATTGTTACCAAAATTATTCCTACCAACAGAATTCACATCCAAAGATTCATTGTTATTCTCAATCAAAGTGGACAAAGGCATATCATTAGGATCAGAAGAAGCACTCTTAGCGGCAAACAATTTCATAAGTTCATCCATCTTTCCACTCAAAACACTAATTTCTTCGATAGCATGCTCTTTTTTACTAGTAGATCTTTCGGTGTGCCATTGAGAATAATTAACCATAATATTATCTAGGAGTTTGGTAGCTTCTCCTAAGGTAGTTTCCATGAAAGTGCCTTCGGCGGCCGAATCTAAAAGATTTCTACAAGCAAAATTCAAGCCAACATAAAAGTTTTGAATAATCATCCATAGATTAAAACCATGTGTAGGGCAATTACGTATCATCAATTTCATTCTCTCCCAAGCTTGTGCAACATGCTCATGATCTAGTTGCTTAAAATTCATAATATCGTTTCTAAGAGAGATGATCTTAGCAGGAGGGAAATACTTAGAGATAAAAACATCTTTGCACTTATTCCATGAATCAATACTATTTCTAGGCAAAGAGGAAAACCAAGTTTTAGCACGATCTCTAAGTGAAAACGGAAATAACTTCAATTTAACAATATCGTTATCCGTATCCCTTTTCTTTTGCATATCACACAAATCAACAAAGTTGTTTAGATGGGCAGCGGCATCTTCACTAGGAAGGCCGGAGAATTGATCTTTCATGACAAGATTCAACAAAGCAGCATTGATCTCACAAGATTCAGCATCGGTAATAGGAGCAATCGGAGTGCTAATAAAATCATTGTTGTTGGTATTGGAGAAGTCACACAATTTGGTATTGTTCTGAGCCATAGTGACAATAAAACAATCCAACACACACAAGCAAACAAGAAGCAGGCGAACGATAAACACACGACGGAAGAAGGGCAAATAAAATGGCAAGGGTGAAGTGGGGGAGAGGAAAACGAGAGGCAAATAAATGTAATGCAAAGGATAAGGGTTTGTGATAGGTACTTGGTATATGACTTTTGCGTGACTTCCCCGGCAACGGCGCCAGAAATTCTTCTTGCTACCTCTTGAGCTTGCGTTGTATTCCCTCGAAGAGGAAAGGGAGATGCAACACAGTAGCGTAAGTATTTCCCTCAGTTTTTGAGAACCAAGGTATCAATCCAGTAGGAGACCACGCGCGAGTCCCTCGCACCTGGACAAACAAATAAGAACTTCGCAGCCAACGCGATAAGGGCTTGTCAATCCCTTTACGGTCACTTACGAAAGTGAGATCTGATAGAGATGATAGTTTATATTTTTGGTATTTTTAGTTTATAAGAACAGCAAATAAAAGCGGTAAAAGTAAAGTAGATGTAGATTGATATGTTGAGAATAGACCCCGGTGCCATAGTTTTCTCTAGTGACTTCTCTCATGATAGCGATATTCTACGGCGGGTATACAAATTATTGTCGAGCAATTGATAGAAAAGTGAATAATTATGAGACTATCTAGGCATGATCATTGTATATAGGCATCACGTACGAGACAACTAGACCAAAACGATTCTGCATCTACTAGTATTACTCCACACATCAACCGCTATCCAGCATGCATCTAGTGTATTGAGTTCATAAGAACAGAGTAACGCTTTAAGCAAGATGACATGATGTAGAGGGATAAACTCAAGCAATACGATATAAACCCCATCTTTTTTTACCATCGATGGCAACAATACAATACGTGCCTTGCTACCCCTACTGTCACTGGGAAAGGACACCGCAAGACTGAACCCAAAGCCAAGCACTTCTCCCATTGCAACAACTATAGATCTAGTAGGCCAAACCAAACCAATAATTTGAAGAGACTTGCAAGGATATTATGAGCACACATAAAAAGTTCAGAGAAGAACTAAATATCTTCATAGATAACCTTGATCATAAACTCACAATTCATTGGATCTCGACAAACACACCGCAAAAAGAGATTACATCGAATAGATCTCCTCGAAGGCCGAGGAGAACTTTGTATTGAGATCCAGATAGAGAGAAGAAGCCATCTAGATACTAGCTATGGACCTGAAGGTCTGTGGTAAACTACACACAACTCATGGTGAGGGCGATGATGATGATGATGATGATGATGATGAAGGCCTCCGTGATGGATCCCCCTCCGGTGGAGCTCCGAAATAGGCTCCAGGATGGGATCTCCACGGGAACAGAAGGTATGGCATTGAAATTAGGGTTTTCTCTATGTTCACGGAGTTTCTGGGGTACATAGACTTATATAGGAAGATGGAGGGCACCGAGGGAGTCACGGGGGCCCCACGAGGTAGGGGGCTGCGCCCTGGGAAGGGGGCACGCCCCCACCCTCGTGGGCCCCTCATGGCTCTTCTGACGTGGTTCTCAAGTTCTTCGTGCGTGATTTTCTCCAAAAATATCTCTCGCGAAGGTTTCATTCCATTTGGACTCCGTTGGATATTCTTTTTCTGCAAAACCCTGAAACAGGCAAAAACAACAATCTGGACTGGGCCTTTGGGTTAGTAGGTTAGTCCCAAAAATGATATAAAAGTGAATGATAAAGCCCATTAAACATCCAAGACTTCATAAATAATAGCATGGAATAATAAAAAATTATAGATACGTTGGAGACGTATCAAGCGCCGCGGAGCGCGCGCACCGGGACGCAGAGGCGGTGGTTGCCGACCCATGCCTCCCGCAGCTGGCGGCCCCGGGCAGTGTGGGGGCCGCCTGGAGCGCGGGGTTGAGGTTCCATGGGTGGACGGTGCCGCCGCGCAGGCCGGGTCGCCCAGCGGTTGGCATGAGCTCATTGATCGTTGGCCATCGGGATTGCAGAGCAGTGACGGCATGAACAACAGAAGAAAAGATCCGGCGCACCCCTACCTGGCGCGCCAAATGTCGGATCTCGGGTTCTGGCAAAACCCTTAAGGTTCGAACTCTGGGGTGCGCGCGAAGATCTCTCCTTCCGTCCTAGCTCGTCTTCTCACCGATCCCTAAGCCTAGCTCGTCAGGTCCCAAGAACAAGGGACACAAAGTTTATACTGGTTTGGGCCACTGTTGTGGTGTAATACCCTAATCCAGTGTCGTGTGGTAGATTGCCTTGCAGGCTGATGAAGAACTAGTACATGAACGAACTGCCTCCCGAGGAGAGGGGTTCTTGTGCTTGGGTGAGCTTGTGGTGTGTGGCCTTCTATCTGATCAGCTCCAGATGAGATGATCCCAATGGTGGTGGCGAGTCCTATTTATAGTGGCCCGGGTCCTGTTCCCAAATATTGAGCAAGAAGGGATCCCACAACGACCAAATTTGAAGGGGGACAACTAGTACAAGCTATCCTGACAAAAGGTGGTCTTCGCCTGCCAAAGGCTCTGGTGGTGATGCCGTCATGGGATCCGCGATGACCTCTGTTCTGCCGTTCTGCTGGTCTTGATCTTGTTGCACCGATATGGAAACCTTTGCCTGATGCCTCGGGACTCTGCGCCTGCACCTGCTCCTTTAGCACCAAAGGGGGAACTAGCACTCTGCGCCCGCTGGCACCCGCCTGGCCTTGGTCGTCACTGCTCACGTCACGAGGACCTCGCGAGGTGTCCCTCGCCTTGATGTCTCTGATCCTCACGAGCCGGCCTAGTGAGGTCGCCCCAGGGGATGCCTTGTGTCGTCTGCGTCGCGAGGCTTGGCCCCTCGCGAGGGTCTTGAGTGGTTGATGAAGATGTTGGGCCGTACCAGGCCGCCTAATGAGCCACGCCCTGGGCCGTAGGTAGGCAAGTCTGGGTACCCCCGTTCCCAGAACGCCGACACATATATATTAATATTAAGCAAATTGCACGAACAGAACATCCCTTGATATATTCCCTTATATATAGGGAAGACACACATTACATAGATAGATATTAATAGTAGGGCTTATAGCAGCACCCTTACAGATAGCCTAGCCCTACATCGGGCAAAACTTAACATCTCCTGCCTCCGCCACCATGTTCACTCCTCGTCCTCGGCGTTGTAGGGGAGAGTGTGCATGCCATTGGCATTGGGGAAGATGAGGTCGAAATTGGTGAAGATGTTGTAGGTGGTGAAGGCATTGAACTAGCATCCACACCAAAAGAACTTGCCGAGGGGGAGCAGATGGATGTGAGATCGAGTTGAAAGGAAGATGTAGATGCAGGGGGGATAATGCATTCATTAGAGCACTGCCTCAGCTGATAATGGCAATAATAGCCCACCGGAGCCCTATGCATTTTTCACACTGAATCGAGGCGCGTGGATCGGTGAACCTGCGTCCTGAGGCTCCACTAATTGCTCTGATGCGATGAAGCTGCATCGGGTGGTTGCGCACACATGCATGCCAACGGGGTGGATGCGCATAAGCATGGTAGGTGAGACTTTGGCCTTTCTACGATGGCTCATCGGTCCGATGATAACCCACAAGTGTAGGCGATCGCAACAGTTTTCGAGGGTAAAGTATTCAACCCAAATTTATTGATTCGACACAAGGGGAGCCAAAGAATACTCATAAGTATTAGCAGCTAAGTTGTCAATTCAACCACACCTAGAAACTTAGTATCTGCAGCAAGGTAATTTAGTAGCAAGGTAATATGGAAGTAACAGTAACGGTAGCAAAAGTAGCGATAGTGTTTTTGTAGTAATTGTAACAGTAGCAACGGAAAAGTAAATAAGCAACAAGCAATATGTGAAAAGGTCGTAGGCATTGGATCGGTGATGGATAATTATGTTG
Source organism: Secale cereale (assembly GCA_902687465.1). Classification (NCBI taxonomy): domain Eukaryota; kingdom Viridiplantae; phylum Streptophyta; class Magnoliopsida; order Poales; family Poaceae; genus Secale; species Secale cereale. Next base: position 93,759,792 of record LR738713.1, on the reverse strand, counting down.
GATGCGATTCCTCATGTAATAGTTATAACCTAGGGTGACACGGAACTAGCTCCAGTTCATCAATGTAATGTAGGCATGTATTCCGAATATAGTCATACGTGCTTATGGAAAAGAACTTGCATGACATCTTATGTCCTACCCTCCCGTGGCAGCGGGGTCCTAGTGGAAACTAAGGGATATTAAGGCCTCCTTTTAATAGAGTACCGGACCAAAGCATTAACACATAGTGAATACATGAACTCCTCAAACTACGGTCATCACCGGGAGTGGTCCCGACTATTGTCACTTCGGGGTTGCCGGATCATAACACATAGTAGGTGACTATTGACTTGCAAGGTAGAATCAAGAACAAACATATATTCATGAAAACATAATAGGTTCAGATCTGAAATCATGGCACTCGGGCCCTAGTGACAAGCATTAAGCATGGCAAAGTCATAGCAACATCAATCTTAGAACATAGTGGATACTAGGGATCAAACCCTAACAAAACTAACTCGATTACATGGTAAATCTCATCCAACCCATCATCGTCCAGCAAGCCTACGATGGGATTGATACGTCTCCAACATATCTATAATTTTTGATTGTTCCATGCTATTATTTATGAAGTCTTGGATGTTTAATGGGCTTTATCATTCACTTTTATATCAGTTTTGGGACTAACCTACTAACCCAAAGGCCCAGTCCAGATTTTTGTTTTTTTGCCTATTTCAGGGTTTTGCAGAAAAAGAATATCAAACGGAGTCCAAACGAAATGAATCCTTCGCGAGAGATATTTTTGGAGGAAATCATGCACGATGAACTTGAGAACCACGTCAGGGGACACAGGGCTGGCCCATGGGGCTGGGGGCGCCCCCCTTCCTAGGGCGCGCCCCCTGCCTCGTAGCCCCCTCGAGCGTCCCCGGTGCCCTCCTTCTTCCTATATAAGTCTACATACCCCAGAAACTCCGTGGACAGAGAGAAAACCCTAATTCCACCGCCGTACCTTCTGTTCCCGTGGAGATCCCATCTTGGAGCCTTTTCCGGAGCTCTACCGGAGGGGGATCCGTCACGGAGGCCTTCATCATCATCATCATCGCCCTCACCATGAGTTGTGAGTAGTTTACCACAGACCTTCGGCTCCATAGCTAGTATCTATATGGCTTCTTCTCTCTCTCTGCATCTCAATACAAAGTTCTCCTCGGTCTTCGAGGAGATCTATTCGATGTAATCTCTTTTTGCGGTGTGTTTGTCGAGATCCGATGAATTGTGTGTTTATGATCAAGGTTATCTATGAAAGATATTTGGTTCTTCTCTAAACTTTTTATGTGTGCTCATAATATCCTTGCAAGTCTCTTCGAATTATTGGTTTGGTTTGGCCTACTAGATCTATAGTTCTTGCAATGGGAGAAGTGCTTGGCTTTGGGTTCAATCTTGCGGTGTCCTTTCCCAGTGACAGTAGGGGCAGCAAGGCACGTATTGTATTGTTGCCTTCGAGGATAAAAAGATGGGGTTTATATCATATTGCTTGAGTTTATCCCTCTACATCATGTCATCTTGCTTAAGGTGTTACTATGTTCTTATGAACTCAATACACTAGATGCATGCTGGATAGCGGTCGATGTGTGGAGCAAGGTGTAAGTGCATCTAGTGCCACCCCTAGTTGGTTTTGGTGTATTGACGACAAACCTGGTTGTGGGACTAATGTGTTTGTGAGAATTGCAGGATAACACAGGTAGTAGTCCCTCATTGGTTCGGTTTACCTACCGGAGATGACCCCTAAAAATGTATGAAGACATTGACATCGGTGGTGGTATATGAAGATAATCATACTAAAGACTATGACAGGAGAAGACATTGTGTGTAGACTATGGAGAGCGAAGACATAGATGTTTCGTTGTTTCCTTTTCTTCTTTGTTGAGTCATAGGAACCACCGTACTGTTAAGTGGGGTCCAAGTGAACTAAGTCAGAGTGACTGAAGTGATGCTCAACCAAATCCTATGTCTTCGAGCGAAGACTATGAGAGAAAATCTTATCCAGAGTCGGATTAGTCAGCCTTACTTGTAGCCCAAGTAAAGTTGCCGTGTGAGTGTTTGAAATCTGACCGTTGGAACACGTGTCAGTTCCTTAGTGACCCAGGGTCACTTTGGACAAATCAGGTCGGGTTGCCTAGTGGCTATAAATAGCCCACCTACTACACCATAAATTGGTGGCTGCTCAGAGTTATTGCACGGCTTTTGTCGTTTGAGAGCAACCCACCTCCGAAGCATTTGAGAGAGAAATCCTTGCAAGGACAAAGCCAAAACACCCAGAGCCAAAGAGTGTTAGGCATCACTGAAGTCTTTCTGTCTGTGTGACCTGAAGACTTATTACACTTGAGGACTGTGTTTCCTCCAGCCGATTAGGCGTCGCATTCTGAGCATCCAAGAGTCATTGTGGATCGCCGGTGAGCGAAGTATGTGAAGGTTTGGAAGTCTACCTTGAAGACTTACCAGAGTGATTGGGCAAGGACTAGGTGTCCTTAGCTCAAGGGGAACAAGGTGAAGACGCGGTCTTCTGAGTTAAATCTCAGCCTCCCTAACCAGACGTACAGTTGTCACAGCAACTGGAACTGGTCTAACAAATCACTGTCTTCCGCGAGCTACTGGTTCTATCCTTTCCTTCCCTTTACTTACTGCTCTATGTTGTGAAGCCATTGCATGCTTGCCTTATCTCATTGACTTCACTGAGTATCTACTTGTTGGGATTGGCTTCATTCCTTCTTCCATCATGATCCCTACTGCCTAGCTGCTATTAGTCTTTGTGCTTTCACTTCATTGAATACATGACTATGGCTAGTCTAGTGTAGTCTACTTTCCGCTTCATACTAATAGGATTGAGTTTATCTTTTGTCTTCAAAACTACCATGTTTTGAAGCATTTCATAAAAATCGCCTATTCACCCCCCTCTAGTCGATATACTGCACTTTCACAAGGTTGTCGGAATCGTGATTTTGAATCGGATTGGACCTCAGATGGTAGGATCGCAAATCATAGAATCTTCACTATCAGGATCGTAGAAACGTAGATTCTATGAACCAAAATCGTAGAATCATAGGGGTTAGTTTGGATCGTAAAGTCGTAGAATCGTATAACAAAATCGCGATTCTGACAACCTTGTGGAGTAATAGTAGTAGATGCAGAATCCTTTCGGTCTACTTGTCTCGGACGTGATGCCTATATACAATGATCATGCCTAGATAGTCTCATAATTATTCGCTTTTCTATCAATTGCTCGACAGTAATTTGTTTACCCGCCGTAGAATATCGCTATCATGAGAGAAGCCACTAGAGAAAACTATGGCCCCCGGGTCTATTCTCAACATATCAATCTACATCTACTTTACTTTTACCGCTTTTATTTGTTGTTCTTTTATACTAAAAATACCAAAAATATAAACTATCATCTCTATCAGATCTCACTTTCGTAAGTGACCGTAAAGGGATGGACAACCCCTTATCGCGTTGGCTGCGAAGTTCTTATTTGTTTGTGCAGGTGCGAGGGACTCGCGCGTGGTCTCCTACTGGATTGATACCTTGGTTCTCAAAAACTGAGGGAAATACTTACGCTACTGTGCTGCATCTCCCTTTCCTCTTCGAGGAAATACAACGCAAGCTCAAGAAGTAGCAAGAAGAATTTCTGTCGCCGTTGCCGGGGAGGCTTACGCAAAAGTCATATACCAAGTACCTATCACAAACCCTTATCCTTGGCATTACATTTTTTGCCTCTCGTTTTCCTCTCCCCCACTTCACCCTTTCCGTTTTATTTGCCCTTCTCCCGCCGTGTGTTTTTCGTTCGCTTGTTTCTTGTTTGCTTGTGTGTGTGTTGCATTGGTTGCTTGTCACTATGGCTCAGAACAATACCAAATTGTGTGACTTCTCCAATACCAACAACAATGACTTTATTAGCACTCCGATTGCTCCCATTACCGACGCTGAATCTTGTGAGATCAATGCTGCTTTGTTGAATCTTGTCATGAAAGATCAATTCTCTGGCCTTCCTAGTGAAGATGCCGCTACCCATCTAAATAACTTTGTTGATTTGTGTGATATGCAAAAGAAAAGGGATACGAATAACGATATCGTTAAATTGAAGTTATTTCCGTTTTCACTTAGAGATCGTGCTAAAACTTGGTTTTCCTCTTTGCCTAGAAATAGTATTGATTCATGAAATAAGTGCAAAGATGCTTTTATCTCTAAGTATTTCCCTCCTGCTAAGATCATCTCTCTTAGAAACGATATTATGAATTTTAGGCAACTAGATCATGAGCATGTTGCACAAGCTTGGGAGAGAATGAAATTGATGATACATAATTTCCCTATACATGGTTTGAATGTATGGATGATTATTCAGAACTTTTATGCTGGCTTGAAATTTGCTTCTAGAAATCTTTTAGATTCGGCCGCCGGAGGCACTTTCATGGAAACTACCTTAGGAGAAGCTACCAAACTCCTAGATAATATTATGGTTAATTATTCTTAGTGGCACACCGAAATATCTACTAGTAAAAAAGTGCATGCTATCAAAGAAATTAGTGTTTTGAGTGGAAAGATGGATGAACTTATGAAATTGTTTGCTGCTAAGAGTGCTTCTTCTGATCCTAATGATATGCCTTTCTCCAGTTTAATTGAGAATAACAATGAATCTTTGGATGCGAATTTTGTTGGTAGGAATAATTTTGGTAACAATGCTTATAGAGGTAATTTTAATCCTAGGTCTTTTCCTAGTAATTCATCTAATAATTATGGTAATTCCTACAACAACTCTTATGGAAAGATGCCTTCTGAATTTGAAACTAGTGTTAAGGAGTTTATGATCTCGCAAAAGAATTTCAATGCTATGCTTGAAGAGAAATTGCTTAAAGTTGATGAATTAGCTAGAAGTGTGTACAGAATTACTCTTCATGTTGATTCTTTGAAACTCAGATCTATCCCACCTAAGCATGATATCAATGAGTCTCTCAAAGCCATGAGAATTTCCATTGATGAATGCAAAGAAAGAACCACTAGAATGCGTGCTAAAAGAGAGGATTATATTAAATCCTGTTCTTCTAGTTATCATGAAATAAAGATGAAGATCTGAAAGTTATTGATGTGTATCCTATTAGATCCTTGTTTTCTAGTATAAATCTTAATGAAGATAGGATTGGAGATAATGCTGCTTTAAGGTGTCCCAATGATTCGGAGTTTTTAGATCTTGATGCAAAAATTGCTAAAAGTGGGAGTGAAGAGATTAAAACTTTGCATAGTGATGAACCCACTACTTTGGATTTCAAGGGATTCAATTATGATAATTGCTCTTTGATTGATTGTATTTCCTTGTTGCAATCCGTGCTAAATTATCCGCATGCTTATAGTCAAAATAAAGCTTTCACCAAACACATAGTTGATGCTTTGATGCAATCTTATGAAGGAAAACTTGAGTTGGAAGTTTCTATCCCTAGAAAGCTTTATGATGAATGGGAACTGTCGTGGATTTAGCACGGCAGATGTCCTAGCAAAAGGACTTAGTCGTGAGGCCATCGCTACGGGTTAGCTTAAAGGGGTTAAAGCGGACGAAAGACACAAGGATTTTATACTAGTTCGGCCCCTTCGATGAAGGTAAAAGCCTACGTCTAGTTTGGTGTGGTATTTCTAGGGCTTCGATGACCAGGGAGCAAATCCGCTTTGCCTGTGTCTCGATCTATTTTTGTCTGTCCGTGAACCATCGCCGGGTCGTCCCTTTATATAAGAGGTGACGCCCGGTCCGATTTACGAAGTCCCTAGGCCGGCTCATAAACGTGTCCGCCTCGGTCTTTGTTCTTTCTATCTTACATCCCAAGTTACATAGTATGACGGTTTACAAATCATGGGCCCTAACACATGGGCTTTAAACCTCTTGGGCTATAATCTTCTACTTTATACTCCGCTGGGCCTTTGATAATATAGTCTTGATAACGTAAACCGGACCCTCCTGGCCGGTTTATACGTGGTAGTAATATCCGTGACATTAGGCCCCAGATTGATTTGAACCTATTCATGTCAATCTTCAAAGTCTTGTACAGATTTTTCCTTTCTGCAGCTCCAGTGCGCTCTGTAAACCGGCATGACGTCATCTCCTCAGGTCGCTTTAAACCGTTGTGACGCCATCCACGCATTTAATACCTGTACCTATTTTTTACCTTTACTTATTAAAGTTCCGAAGATCGAGGCGACAGCACCATCCATATCTGACTTTTGGTCTCCTCGATTCCTGCGCCTGCCATTTTATCCCTTCGGCTTATAAAAAGGGCCGATGGCCATCTCTTTCCCCCCTTGCATTCTTCTTCCTCTGACCTCCAGCGTTGAAGCTCTACCGCCGTCCGTCAAGCTCGTCGTCTTCATCAAGCCCGGCCGCTGCATCAACCTGAGCGTGTCAAGAGATTCGTCGTCGTCCTTCCGCTTCCATTGCCTTAGGTACGTTTACTCATTCCTCCCCATAGATCTCAGTTCTAGGGTTTCACGGGAGCTCGCGGATGAACCCCTGTTCTTCGCGGTTCGTCACCATAGGTAGTTCCTAGCCGTAGATGTTAAACTTTTTAGGTCGACCCCCGTACGCTTGACTCCGCTCTGTATTCATAATCTCATTTCCCCCAACAATGCTCGCTTAGACTGAATCTGCAAAAACCTTTGTTGTTTCCATTGAATATAACTTGAATTATCTTGAATTTTCCATATGCTGTAGATCCATATTTTTCTGCTGCTCGTGTTAAAGTTGTTTCCCACACTTTATATTTGCATCTCATTTGCCTATGTCGACGGTTCAACTTTAAATCTGCGCCTCACATGCCTGTGTCGACGGTTTAGCTTTAGATCTGCACCTCACCTGCCTGTGTTTGGCGGTTTAACTTTTTCCTTCCACACTTCATAATCCGGTAGCTGTCATGTTCATGGTTGTTTCGGATCAGTAGATACCATTAGTCCCCTGCTTAAACCGCCAATTTGATCAATGCCTTCATAGAACACGCCGGTTTAAATCCGTGTGGATCGTAAACTAGATCTTTTAGTGTATTTTTCAGCCTTCCCCCTTGGAAAAAGATGACTTCCGTGGCCAAGCAGTTTGTCGCTTGCAACTGGGTCCCATCCCGAATTACCGAGGATGACTTAGAAAAGATGGCCTCAATTGGCGCTTTAGGTCCGAAGGAGGTTCTTCACTGGCAGGCCCCTGGAAAAGAGTGTCCTCCTAAGCCTAAGGAGGGAGAGACTATCGTCTTTTTTGATCACCTAGCCCGGGGCTTTAGCCCTCCAAGGTCAAAGTTTTTCCGCGACGTGTTGGCAGATTTTCATCTCCATCCCCAAGACATAGGTCCCAACTCCATATCAAATATCTGCAACTTCCAAGTCTTCTCAGAAGCCTATCTGCAAGAGGAGCCATATGTAGAGTTATTCCGAGACTTCTTCCATTTGAACCGCTAGACTGAATTTCATGATGGGCCAAATACGGAACTTGGTGGAATGAGTATTCAGAAGAGGAAGGACGTCAGCTTCCCTCACGCTACTCTCCACAGCCATCCCAAAGAATGGAATCAGACTTGGTTCTGTTGTGTGGATACTTCACCCGAAGGGGAAAATCCTATGCCAGGTTATCGCTCCCACCGTCTGACAGTGGACCATCCTTTCCCACAGCGCTTGAGCGCCCAAGACCGAGCTCGGTATGCCCCCCAGCTTTCAAAGCTCAGGGCTTTTGTAGCCAACGGATTAACTAGAGTCGATTTTGTCCGCTGCTGGCTCTCTTGGAGCATTCTCCCATTAAGCCGGCACTCCGGTTTAATGTGTGAGTATACTGGCAACCCCAAGGACCCTCTGCGTCACACGGAGATTGTGCTTCCAGATAATGAAGTTACCGAATCTGCCAAAAAGATGTTGAACATACCTCTGGAAGAGTGCAGTCGGACCAGATTAGCACCCTTCTGTGTGAATAACAAACCGTCGTCGGTAAGGGACTCTTCTGTCTCTTTACCTTTGTTTTAATTCATCTATATTGCTCGGCTTAATATGCTTTTATTCCTTTAAACAGGCTGACGACCCTTTCTGGAAGAGGAAAGCCCATGACAAACCGGCGAAGCCATCTCGCAAGAAGAGCCTGGCTGTGAAGAAACATAAGAAGAGGCCTGACGCGGCATCCGCCTCTAAGGTACCGCTTGATTCTTATGACTTTTAATTTTTCCTTTGTCTGTATTTCTATTAACAATGACCTTCCCCAGGATCCGGCCAAAGGTAGTAAAGCGGATGATGTTTAGGTAATCTCTCTTTCCTCTGATTCAGAACCATTGCCACCCAAAGTTCGTCGGGTAGCCCGGAAATATCCGATTTCTCATCCTTATGCTCAACTGGATCCCAATTTTCTTTTGAAGAAACAGCAACATGAGGCTCGCCGCACCACACGCCACAGTGGCCATGTGGTCGAGTCGACCGGAATGACCCACACTCCGGCTCGAAGACGCCGTTCAGAGGTTTTACTTACTCCAAATATTCTTCATCCTGAAGCGGGTCTTTTTCGTCAACCCCTTAAACCGTCTGATCCAAATTATCAGGAAACTACTTTGTCATCCTCTGGTGAGTCGACAGCCACACAAGTCCCTATGCTCAAGACTGTTCACGGATAAGTTGTCTTTCCTTCTACGCGGTTTATCTTTCTATTTTTGACTTGTGATTTTCATTGTCCCTTTTAATCTCTTCTCAGTATGCCCAAGCCTAGTAAAAAGGCAAAATTGAATAAACCGGCCGTCGAAAATACCACTTCTGAACTGGCAGAAGATCCTGAAATTGCCAATCCTCTAGAAGAAAATGTTGAAGTTCCACACGATGATCCTTCTCCTATGGATCGAAAAGACCTTGCTGCCCTAGGGGATGGCCCCATGGAATATACTGCTGATCCGATCAGCCCTGTCCGGACTAGTCCTGCTCGGGTTAGTCCGGCCCCTGCTAGTCCGGTACGCGCCAATCCCACTGCTGCTTCAACGGACGATGTCGAGATTACTGGGACTGGTTTTACCACCCCAACAGAACCTGTTATCTTGGCCAAACATACAACCAAGGAAGGAATTCTCCATAAGGACAAAGGCAAATGGAGCACCGACCTGTCCAGCTATGCCCAACTTAGTGCGCAGGAACTTCATTCTGGGTACCTGAACCGGCTCTTCACCAGCCGTGACCATGAGGCCGGTTTGGTGAATTTAATGAAAGAAAGATATGAGGTAATTCCTTTTCCCTTGCCTTTCATTTCTGCTTGTGTCTTGTAACTGTACCTTTAGTCCATTGTAGCCCCCCAAGTGCCGGTTTAGGCTTTTAAGGTAAACCAGGACTTCAATAGATCAACTAAAATAACTTTGACTTTGCACGTGTAGCCCCCAAGGGCCGGTTTACTCCGTTGTAGGTGAACCGGGACTTCTCCTATGTTTGAGAATGATGTCACATTAGCCCCCAAGTGCCAAGTATATAACTTGTTATGTGCTTGGGACTTGTCTGAAAAATTGCCTTCTTTCACTGCAAATGTACATTAGCCCCCAAGTGTCAAGTGCATAACTTGTTATGTGCTTGGGACTTCGATTGAATTGCTTTTATGAATATCTGATGTACTTTCACTTTCGGCAGGCTGACTTGAACCGGAGGGCCTATGAAATAACTGAACTCCAGAATAGCCTATCCTTCCAAGAGACTGCTTCAACTAAAGCCAAGGAGGAGCTTACCCTTGCTTTAGCTAATACGGAGAAGCTCAAGAAAGATTTTGAAGCGGAATGGCCCACTTGGGAAGTGGAAAAGGCTGCTTTGGAGAAAAGAGCCAGTGATGCTGAAGCAGCTCTTAACTCGGTGACGGAGGAGCTGTCCGGGTTAAAATAACATATAAATGATATGACATCTGCTATCTTTGGTAAGTTTTTATTGACATAGGCTTATCCTTGCTATCTTGCGCTGCTCCGGTTTAACTCATCATTTGTACACAGGGAGGCGCGTTACTCATCTTGGGGATGATGTGTGGAAAAAGCTGAAGGCTGCTTATACCTTGGTGGAACAACTCTACGCTGGCGCTCAGAGGGCCATCAGTGCTATTTCGCACAATAAACCGATGCCAACCACCATCCAAGGTATTCTGGAAAAAACTATCCATCTTGCATGCCCGTATTGTCGAAGTGAAGAAGTCCTCCGCAAGAGGTGGCTCTCTAATGGCTTTAACCCGGGCCAAGGCGTGAGTTCCTGACTTTGATCCGGCGGAGGCAATGAACGGCTATCCCAGCATGAAGGAGGATGGATCAGCCTTCTCCAGCGATGATCTTCGTGCATTGACCATGGGATATGTGGCCTCTTGCTAGTAAATTAGCTGATGAGGCAGATTTTTCAAGGTACCATCCGGGTTATGATCTGGAGAATGTGCGGGTGGAGCGTCCGTCCTATGACATTGAGAATCTTATTCCACTCGTCCGTAAGCACACCTTCGCTCCTGACATTGAACCGTCAGAACTTATAAATGACGAAGTTTATTTCCGAGCCCTTGCCAAGATTGACTGGAGCACCACTGATTTCCAACAGCTGCCAGAAGTCGTCGAAGACCCGGAACAAGCTGATCCTCAGTCTTCACAACGAGCAGAATCATGAACTGGCTCCGGTTTACAATTTATGCGTTAAATACTTATGAGAAACTGATACGTCCAAAACGTATCTATAATTTCTGCTTGCTCCATGCCACTTTTGGGTGATATTGTTATGATATTCATACACTTCCATACACTTTTGATCATATTTGGACTAACTTACTAATCTAGTGCACCCCAGTGCCAGTTTCTGTTTTCGGCTATTTTTGTATTTCAGGTTTTCACGTTTCGAGAACTGCCCAGAAAAATACAGAAAAAATATATAAAAAATCAGCGTTCCGGGAACGACACTGCTTCCGAAGGGGAGCCTGGGGGGGCCACAGGGGCCCCAGGCGCCCTGTGGGCGCGCCCCCCCTGGGCCGCGCCGGGGGGGCGCCTCGGCCCCCCGAGAGCCCCTCGATGCCCTACTTTGGCAGATATTTAAAGGGTCCCCCGTAACCCTTTAAAGAAGACTTCTTTTTCGCGATCCCATCTCTGTTCCGCCGCCGCCGCCGCTTCCAAGATCGGGAGCACCAGGAGAACTCTTCCCGGCACCCTGCCGGAGGGGAGGATCACCACCGGGAGCTTCTCCACCACCATGGACGCCTCCCGGATGACTCGTGAGTAGTCTCCCTTGGACCATGAGTCCATGACCAGTAGCTATGTGATGTTCTCCTCCCGTTCTTGTGCTTCACTAATTAGTCCTCGTGAGCTGCCCTACATGATCGAGGCACCTATGTAATCCTTATGCTGTTGCTATGTTGAGTTTGCTGGGATCCGATGGATTATGAGATTATGTTCAGATTGATCTTGAGTAATATATTTGATTCACCTCTTTTATATTTTAGTTCATAAGTAATTCTTGCATGTTCTCCGTTGTTATTTATTGCTTTGGCCAAGTAGTAGGTAGTGACTCCAAGAGGGAACGTTATGCTCGATTGTGGGTTCATGCCCCTCGATGACTAGCTTGAGTGACAGAAACATGAGTCTAGGGGTTGTGCTGTTGCCACATGGGGGAAAACAACGGTGCTTGTGCCCGCGGGTGCAAGGATTGTTTACTTTACGCAAAGTTCTTTTAATGCAGTTGTCTGTTGCATTGAGTTTACACTATGGGTGGGACTCGCAACTTAATACCAGCGAGATGTTCTGGATAGATATCTCAAGGTGGATTATTAGTAGTAGATATTGATGGATTTCGGTCTACTTACTTTGGCGTACCGCTCATGCTTTGAACCTCAACCTTTCTTGCAATGAAATCAGCATTGGTTTGCGTTCGCGGTCCTGTCAATTGCCCAGTTGTAATTTGTTACCTCACATAGCCGTTTTATCATCTTTTGGGAGAGAGACATCACTAGTGAACATCATGTGACTCCGGTCCTTATTACCATCATTGATCACATACACTATTTTACTTTTCGCTATTTTATTTACTATTGCAAAACACTATCTATCACTACTATCATATTGCTTTTAACCCTTTGTGAACTACAAGACCGGAGAGATTGACAACCTCTCTGTACTCGTTGGGAGCAAAGTTATTTGTATCTGTGTGCAGGTCCACGTTGATTGCTAATTGCTCCGTTAGCAGTTGACACCTACCTGTTGAACCTAGGAGTCTCTGGGGATTCGATCCTTGGCATCTTTGCTACGGGAAAACACTTCTACTTACTGCATCTTACACCTTCCACTTGGGGTAATCCAACCAGGGGTTCGAGGCCCATCAAGGAGTATTTTCTGGCGCCGTTGACGGGGACTCCACTCTTCAGGATAGGGGAGTTGCATGCTATCTTTTACCTTTGCTTATTAGTCTTGTTAGTTTACCTTTCATATTTGCTTTAGTTCCTTTTATCGAAAATCACAAAAATAGTTATCTTGCTTGCTTGCTACTATGGGTTCCACCGAAAACACCAAGTTGTGTGACTTCACTAGTCACAACAACGACGACTTTATCAGCACACCTATCACTACACCTGCCACTTCAGCACTTTCATATGAAATTAAACCTTCTTTACTTAACTTAGTCATGAGAGAACAATTCTACGGTGCTGGAGATGATGCTGCTTTACACTTGAACAACTTTGTAGAACTTTGTGATATGCAAAAGTACCAAGAAATAGATGGTAATATTGTTAAGCTTAAGCTTTTTTCCTTTCTCTTTGAGAGGAGGAGCTAAAATTTGGTTTCAGTCTTTGCCTAGAAATAGCATAGATTCATGGGACAAGTGCAAACATGCTTTTATTGGAAAATACTATCCACCTGCTAAAATTATCCAACTTAGAAGTAACATCATGAATTTTAAACAATTGGATAATGAACATGTTGCCCAAGCTTGGGAACATATGAAATCTCTTATCAAGAACTATCCTACTCACGGTTTGACTACTTGGATGGTTATCCAAACTTTTTATGCAGGCTTGAACTTTACCTCGCGGAACTTGTTAGATTCGGCTGCGGGAGGAACTTTTATGTCAACTACACTTGGTGCTGCCACAAAGCTTCTCGATGAGATGATGACCAACTATTCCCAATGGCACACCGAACGCGCTCCAACAGGTAGGAAGGTAAACTCTGTCGAGGAGATTTCCTCCCTCAATGAAAAAGTTGACTTGATCATGTCTCTACTTTCGAAGCAATCTACTGTTGATCCTCGTGATGTTCCTTTGAATTCTTTGATTTCTCAAGAACAAGTAGATGTTAACTTTATCTCTAGAAACAATTTCAACAACAATGCTTATAGGAGTAACTTTGGTAACAATTCTAGACCGTTCCCCTCTAACTCTTATGGGAACAACAATGCTTATCCTAGTACCAAGAACTCCAACACTGAACTAGAGAACATGCTTAGAGATTTCATCACTACCCAAAAAGCCTTTAATAAGAATGTAGAAGAGAGACTACATAAACTAGATGATCTTTCTTTTAAGGTAGACCACTTAGCCAATGAGTTAAAATTGCTAAAAATTGAAACTTCTTCTCTTAAGGAGAAGGAAGTCATCCCTATTAATGCTACTCAAGTGCAAATCAATGAAAATATTAGGATGATGGCTAAGCTTAAAGAGAGATGGGCTAGAGAAAGGGAGGAAGAGGAAAGAATTAAGAGCCTTCCTACCCACCACACTGTTGCTACTATCCAAGTTATTGAGAATGTTCACACTCTTAGCACCCAATGTACTCCTGGTCCCAATGGACCTATTAATGGTGATGCTATGTCAACTACCAAACAGGTGAGCCTTAAGGACACCACTACTACCTTACTTGATGCTCGTGACCTTGATTTTGATAATTGCACTCTTAACGAAGTTATTGATTTCCTTCACAAAATGTCTAGAGATCCCCGCACTAGCACGCTTAACCTTGCCTTCACAGAGCATATCACTAATGCTCTCATCAAAGCTAGGGAGGAGAAACTTAGAGTAGAAGCCTCCATACCTAGAAAGCTAGAGGATGGTTGGGATCCTATGATAAAAATTTATTTGAACGACTTCTCTTGTTATGCATTATGTGATGTTGGTGCTAGTACCTCTGTTATGCCCAAAAGGATATATGATATGCTTAAATTGAAACCTTATGATTCTTGTTCTTTTGGTGTTCGTCTCGTTGATTCTTCCATAAAGAAACCTTTGGGGAGGATGGATGATGTTCTTATTGTTGTCAATGATAATTATGTGCCCGTTGATTTCACTATTATGGATATTGAATGTGATCCTTCATGTCCAATTATTTTGGGACGTCCCTTTTTGCGCACCGTTGGTGCTGTCATTGACATGAAAGAGGGTAATATTAAATTTCAGTTTCCTCTCAAGAAAGGGATGGAACACTTCCCTCGTAAGAAGGTCAAGTTACCTTTTGAGTCCGTTGTACGGGCTAGTTATTCTTTTACTCTTGATAAAACTTGATCTCTATGCATTATGCCTAGCTTAAAGGCATAAAAGAAAGCGCTTTTGGGAGGCAGCCCACATGAATAAATTTTTTGCTTTTGTTGTGTCTTGATGTTGTTTACTGCTGTAGCATCATCATTGTATCTTTGCTTTTCATATTTGTGCCAAGTATAGCCTCTGATTGCTAGAAAGTTCAAAAGTTGTGAGGTGCTGTCCAGGAAACAGATTATGTCCTTGGATAGAAAA
>LR738713.1:93701056-93732370 GCA_902687465.1 Secale cereale | reverse complement strand
AGGGGTGAAACTTGTCCAACTTAAAGAGATCATGAATTAACTACTACTTCCTCATGAGCTAAAACATAGGCACAAAAGAGAAATGCTTTTGATTAATTTCGAGATGGTACATGAAAGTCTTCGTTAGGGATGGCAGGTAAATACCACGTATAGGAAGGTATAGTGGACTCATATGGTATAACAGGTTTAAAGGTTTTGGATGCACAAGCAGTCATTCCGCTTAGTACGGGTGGAGGTTTAGCAAAAGACTGGGAAGCGACCAACTAGAGAGCAATAACGGTCATAATCATGCAGAGCGACAAAGCAACATTGAATCGGGCATGAAAGTGATATAACTATTCTAAAACTCAAAGATCATCAAGGCAAGGTAGACTTTTTAGTCTTAAACATATGTAAGCATGTGCCAAGTCAATCCAAAAATTCTCTAAAGGGAAATACCACCATAGTATGCCAGACTAGGAACAAAGCAATGCATGTAGATCATTTCAATAACACATTATATACTCTAGTTATTGGAGACCAGCCACAAAGAAAGCATTAACCACTGGATGAGCATTGTAAACATAGCACTATGTCGCTACAAGCTGGTCTCTAGATCATAAGTACAGGCATATGTACAAAAGTAGAAACAATAAGAGTTCATACCGGTCTTCCTTGTTGCTTCCTTTCAGTCGATCTTCATCATTACTGCTTGTCACTTGCACGATCGAACGTAGGAAATATAATCAAATGCCATCACGGACTCGAGCTGATCTCTGAAAACAAAGCAAACTAAAGAGAGAAAGAAAATCTTTTTGGGTTTTTCATAGGTTGAATAAAAAGCAAAAGAAAGAGAAAATATTTTTGTTGTTTTTGCAAATAGAGGAATAAAGAAGAACGGGTAAAAACATCGAAAAAATCAAAGTAAATAAAATGAATAATACAATGAAAAAGTGAGAAGGGCACGTACTCCCCCAAGCTTAGGCTTTTGGCCTAAGTTGGTAGCAGCTACTGCCCCCAGGAGCCTCCTGCTCCAAGGGTATAGTGGTGAGACCAAGGGTCGTAGAAGGATGATGGCGTGTAAACTGAACTCCTCGGAGTCTCCCATGAGGAAGGTTCCGAGCGCCAAACAGAGGAAGACCCTTCACCAAACTCGGTGGCGGTCTCATCCTGAAAATGTGGTATCTCACCGTGCCTCTCCTCGTCGGGCACAACCCCCTTCATGGGGTTATGGAACTGATGCTGGACCATGAACTCATCGAACTGGGCAACATCAAAGGACCATCCGTTCCTGTGAGAATAATCAAACAAAAGAGGTGCAGGTAGACGGATCTCGCGTTCCGCGGTAGTTCCGAAACGCAAGATATAAACAAGGTTATCAAGTTCAGAGCCCATGGTAACAAACTTATGCCTTTTCATAGCAGCAAGATCAAAGTTTAAATAAGTAAAAGGAGTATCATCAGGGTGTGGGGTGCCTCCAAGATGCTCTAAGATAAGCGTGGCATAAATCCCCCCATATAAGTCCCCCTTGTTACCGTTCATAGCAAGGCGTCGAGCAATTAAGGTACCAATATTATAATCAGACCTCCCTGAGAGGGCTGCTGCCAGGATAGCAATATCCGAAGCAGAAATGTTGCTCGTGTTGTCACGAGCTAATACCCCTCTAGCAATATAATATGCAAAATACCTGAGGTGAGGAAACAAGATACTGGAGATCTTCGATCGATGAATATCCCTCGTACCCATGCTGCAGAGAGAGTTGATGACGGTTTTCAGCTCGGAGGGCTGCGTGCCCATCCTTGCCGTCCTCCCAACGTTCGGCACACCTATTACTTCACAAAAATTTCCCAGAGTCATGGTGATAAGATCATTATAAATTTTAAACTCAATAGCACCTGAATCAGGATTATATCTAAAATTGTTAATGAAACCGGAGGTGAGTTTCTGATACTGAGTAACACGGCTCGTGACGAGTCGTGTCAAACCTGCATTAGCACAAAGATTATAAAACGCATCCTTGATTCCCGCAGCTTCCATGAATACGTCACATGGATATGTCATCGCACGTGCTGGACTTGTATCTTCCAATAACTCCAGGGGCACATGATCTTCATTATAGCTCACCCTGGCAGTCGATGGTGAAGCTGCGGCTCTAGTGACTCGATCGGAGTGTGCAGGTCTCCTCTTCTCAAGCCATCCTTTTGCCCTTCCTAATAAACTCATTTCTGAAAAAAAATTACAATTCACAAAAATGAGGATTAAAACAAAGTGAGCTAAGGCAAACTACTCAACTCACTTGCCCAAGGCATAAACTTGCATCAAAACTTAGAAAATAACTTTCTACACATGCATGCAAGCTCATCTCTACAACACCAAGAACTACTAAATACTCACAAATGAGGCCACCAATCAAAAGTCTAATTGGAGGGGTGGAGGAGTCACATACCAGGGAGTATTTGCTCAAAATTTCAGCTCGAATGATGGGCTGTAGAGGGAGATCGAAGAATCGCCCCCAAGAACAGCAAGAACAAGAAGAACACGACGAGAACTCAGGTTTCTGGAAAAAGAGAGAGAGAGAGAGAGAGAGGAGGAAGAGGTACCTGGAGGGGGGCCTTGTGGGCCCCAGGCGCCCTGTGGGCGCGGCCAGGGGCTGGGCCGCGCCAGCTGGCCGCCTGGGCCACTGGTGGCCCCCCTGGCTGGCCCCAGGACTTTTCGGGTCTCTCCCATTGTGGAAATTTTTAATATAATTTTTCTGGTATTTTTCTGAAAACTTCACTGTTGAATTTTTTTCGAAGTTCAAAAAGCTGCGAAACTCTCTGAAAACTTGAAGTAGTTAGTAGTATTGTGAAGTTTCAAAAACATAGATACTTGGTACAGCAAGTAGGACAATACTAAAAACAAATGAAAACATAGAAAGCTCAACTTTTTATCCGTATATAACACGTTTACTAGTAAGGTTGATCAAGTCTTACCAACAAACAAGCGGTATATAGAACAAAAAGTCTCACCACTTACGAAGTAATCACTGAACTTTTACCTTGATGGACATTGTCCCTACCATGATAGTTTTGTATTTGTGAGGCACATGTAGTGGACAATACCATTATCCAATTGTCACGGTCTCGATATTCTCTATAGAATTGAGGGCATGCCTCCTGTCGGTCTTCTTTGGAAAATATACCGTGTGTTCTTTATCATTCACATGAAAGGTAACCTTCCCTTTGTTGCAATCAATAATAGCACATGTGGTGTTAAGGAAAGGTCTACCAAGAATAATGGACATGCTCCCATCCTCGGGCATGTCAAGCACAACAAAATCAGTAAGAATTAAACAATTAGCAACTTCAACTGGAACATCCTCACAAATACCTATCGGAACAGCGGTTGACTTGTCAGCCATCTGAAGGGAGATATCTGTAGGAATTAGTTTCTCTAAACAAAGCCTCTCGTAAAGAGAGAGAGGCATAACACTCACTCCCGCTCCAAGATCACATAAAGCAGTTTTGACATAATGATTCTTTATGGAGCAAGGAATGGTGGGTATACATGGATCACCGAGCTTCTCAGGAATTTTTCCACTGAAAGAATAGTTAGCAAGCATAGTAGATATTGCATCATTAGGAACTTTTCTTTTGTTAGTGACAATATCTTTCATATATTTTGAATACGGAAGTAACTTAATAGCATCAGTCAAAGGGATTTGAAGAAAAAGAGGTTTAATCCATTCACAAAACTTATTATAATGCTCTTCTTCTTTAGATTTGATGGACTTACCTGGAAAGGGCATGAGTTTCTGTACCCATGGTTCTTTCTCCTTCCCATGTTTTCTTGCGATGAAGTCTTCTCTAGTGTACCTCTTACGTTTGTCAGGTGCTTCTTCTTCTCGAACTTCAGGTGGATCATTCTTCTCATTATTATTACCTTCAGGTTCAGCACCGTCTTCAGTCTCAGCATCGGAGATAGATACACTGTTGGGATCAATAGCTGGCTCTTCATCTGCAATAGGATCATTAGAATTGTCAGTCTCTTTATGTTTCTTTTTCTTATTTGGAGAGACAACAATTTCTTCTTCCTGCATTTGAGAATCTTGCTCGATTCTCTTCGGATGTCCCTCCGGATAAAGAGGATCTTGAGTACTAGTTCCTCCTCGGCTCTCAATCCCAAAAGCCTACAGTTTATCTTGTTTGGCATTGTTAGCAAGCAAATCTCTTTGCACATTAGAAATTTGATTAAGCTGAGTTTGAACCATATGAAAATGCTTCACAAGACATTGAACATCATTAACTGTTCTATCTAAAACACCAAGCAACTTTTTGATAGCAAGGGAATTATCATGCAACTGACTTTCTATCCTCTCATTAAAATGATTCTGTTTCATAATAAAATTATCAAACTCATCTAAACATTGATCATGAGGCTTACCATGAGGGATGTCACTTTCGTTGAAATCTAAAAGAGAGTGTACCTCTACCATAGGAGGGTGAGTGGTAGGCTCACACAGCTTCTCAATAGGGGGTAGATTCTTCACGTCTTCAGCTTTAATACCTTTCTCTTTGATAGACTTCTTTGCTTCCCGCATATCTTCGGGGCTTAGGACAAACATGCCCCTCTTCTTTGTTGGCGGAGGTGGTTCAGGAACGGACCAATCTTCATAGTTTTTGGCTATCCTGCCCATTAGATCTTCCGCGTCGTCCGGTGTTCTTTTCCTGAAAACACAACCAGCACAACTGTCCAAATAGGACCTAGATTCATCAGTTAAACCAGCATAGAATATATCAATTAATTCATTCTTAGGAACTCCATGTCCTGGTCTAGCCTGGATCAAACTGCAGTACCTCCCCCAAGCTTTAGGGAGGGACTCATCCTGCAACTGTTTAAAGTTATAAATTCTTTGTAAAGCAGCATGTTGCATATGAGCAGGAAAGTACTTATCAACAAAAGAGTGAGCTAAGTCCTGAGGACTCTTAATAGAACCGCATGGGAGTGAATCATACCATGCTTTAGCACCTTCCTTCAAGGAGAAAGGAAGAAGCTTGGTCACATGAAAGTAGTGTATCTTTTCATCTGTAGTAAACAGGCTACCTAGCTCACCAAGTTTAGTTAGGTGTGCAATAGCATCATCATTTTCTCTGCCATAAAAGGGGTCAGCTTCAACCATAGGTATAAGTGAAAGATCAACAGAGAAATCAAAATCAGGATCATCAATGCATATAGGAGATGTAGCAAACTCAGGATTAGGTACGGTTTTGTTTTTCAAAGAGTGTTTTTCAAATATTTTCTTAATAGTTTCAGGGTCAGAGCCGGCAAACTCTGGCAGTTCCTTGCATAAATCTTCATCAAGTATATAGTAATCATCATCAAGGAGCCTCTCCTGGAGTTTACTCAATTCAGGAAAATCATAAGTTTCACCAATAGGGTAGCGAGTAACAGGAAGTTCAATTCCATATTTTTCAGCAGCAGCAGTAATTTGTTTCTCAAGAGCATAACCAAGTGAACTAATATCATCATCAAAAGTAGTAGAAGCATCATCAAGTGTATCAGACATAGTAACAGATTCAGCAGGAGCATCATGTGGTGGTGGTGAGGCAAACTTACTCATAACAGAAGGTGAATCAAGCGTAGCACTAGTGCTCAGAGCAGTACCTCTTCTTGTAGTGGATCGTAAGATCGGAACCTTGGGGTCACCTTTCTTACCCATAGTGAATAAAGTGCAGCAGGTATGATACCTCAAGTAGACTTGTAAATATTGCTATGCTCCCCGGCAACGGCGCCAGAAAACGGTACTTGATAACCCTCAACCGTAAGGGATCGAGATAGTCTTCGCGGGTAAGAATAACCCAATTTATTGATTCGACACACGGGGAGCCAAAGAGTATTTATAAGCGTTAACAGTTGAGTTGTCAATTCAACCGCACCTGAAATATTCTAACTTGCAACAAAAGATAAGCGGTAACAGTGATATGATAGTGATGATAGTAATAGTAAAAGTAAATAGCAAAAGTAAATGGCAAAAGTAGCAACTAGTGACAAGCAAGGTTTAAAATACTGTAGGCTAGGGAGATGGATGGTTGGGCGTTGCATGGATGAGATAGTTTCTAACTTGGGGCACGACACACGGAAAAGTAATGATCATCTAGGCAAATATCAAACATTAGGCATGTATCCCGTAGGTAGTTGTACGTGCTTGCAATAAGAACATGCACAACATCTTTTGTCCTACCATCCCGCTACGAACGGGGCCAAAAGGAACTAATGGATATTAAGGTGCTCCTGTCAAAGAGCACCGGAACAAAGCAATGAACTCAATGGATACATGTAATCATCAAACTACGGACCGTCCCCTTTGGTGTCCCAAGCTGTCACCTTTGGGATCGCCGGTTCCGAACCGTAACAGGTGCATACAACTCATAGATAGGATCAAGAACACAAATATATTCATGCAAACACATAAGGTTCAGATCTGAAATCATGGCACTCGGGCCCTAGTGTCAAGCATTAAGAATAACAAGTTGTAGCAAAGATGATAAACACCATACTAGATGATAGGCAACATGCCCCCAACAATCTGACGAACTATTACATGATCTAACTCATCCAATCCCTACCATCCCCTTCGCCTACAGCAAGGGAATTACTCACACATGAAGGGGGAAGTCATGGAGGGATGATGGAGTGGCGATGACGATGACGATGGCGACGATCTCCCCTCTCCGGAGGCCAAATCAGCCTCCAGATTAGCCCTCCCGAAGAAGAACAGAGGGTGGCGGCGGCTCCGCGACGCGAAACAGCGAAAAGGACTTCCGATCTGGGGTTTCTGCTTCGGAGGAAAAAATACGGGCTAAAGTAGGGCACCAGGGGGCGTGGGCCCCACCCAGGCGCCCCCCCCCCCACCGGCACGGCCCAGGGGGGGCGCCCACAGGGCGCCTGGGCACCCCCTGGCCCCCCTCTGGCCCCACTTCTGGTATGTTGTTTCTTCGGGTGCGTGGATTTTTCATGATTTTTCGTGGATTTTTCTGAGATGCTTAAAAATCCGTTTTCCTGCACACAAATAAACCATACAGGCAGCTCTGCTGAAAACAGCGTCAGTCCGGGTTAGTTTAGTCCAAATCATGCAAGAATGAGGTCAAAACAATATCAAAAGTGTTTGGAAAAGTAGATACGTTTGAGACGTATCAACGCAGCCAACAGCTTGTAGACTCCTGCTCTCCTTGAACGCAGGCAGCTAAGTCGACGATCAACATTGGCTGCTTGCACGTGTCCTTGAAGTTGTTGATAAACCGGCATCGGAGTTCAGCCCATGATCCGATGGAATTAGGTGGTAAACCCTTCAGCCATGTTCGGGCTGTGCCTTCGAGCATCATTGTGAAATATTTGGCGCACGCCACCTCATCCACATCAAGCATCTCCATTGCCATCTCATAACTCTCAACCCATGTCTCCGGAGCAAGATCCGCCGTGTAGTTGGGCACCTTGCGCGGCCCCTTGAAATCCTTGGGCAGTTTTACGTTCCATAAAGCGGGGATGAGACACGGCATGCCCAGGGAACTGGACATGACCCCGGTTCAACTTTGGTGGTGGGACGAACCAGCGTCGCCTGACAGGCTTCGTACTGCGTTGTTACCTCGGCCTCTCGGCGCTGTCTGGCCTGATCCACCACCTCTTGAGCGTGCGCCTCTTCTACTGCTGGATTATCCCGCCTCTGCTGATGACGTCTCCGTGCGCTGCTTGACACGGCCGGTTCATCCAGACGCCTCGTAGAACTCCGGCTCAGACGGGGGGTCGAATGAATCCTCTCCCGGCAATAGGAATAAGCTTGATGTTGAGTTAGCACCGTGTCCAACAACTCCTTGGCCCGTCGTGCCTCCACTGCTATGGGGGACGCTCCTTCAATAGGAAGGGCGGCCAGTCGTGAAGCGGCAGCGACTGTGTTGTCCAACGGATTAGAATAATGACCAGGAGGGGTGGGCACATGTCGGGTCGGCATAACTTGGCGGTTTGGCTCTACGGCCGGTGGCTGAACTGATGCGCCTGTTCCTGGCGCTCCTTCTCGGTTTACCTCTGGCTGGTTACTAGTTCCTGCGCCTGGCGTGCTAAAGAGATTCCTTGCCTCATAAACCGGCGGCAAGCGAGATCGTTGCCTTCTCATCATTACCTCTTGTGAAGCGGTCTGATCTAACATGAGTCGATAAGCTTGAGCATCTAGCTCCGCCTGCTTTGTAGCCATCCTAGCTTTCTCAGCAGTCAGGTCCAACTTGGCTTGTTCAATCCGGCCCATCACCTGAGCGACCTCCGCATCATGCTGCTCCTTGTTGGCCTGGGTTACTTCTGCTGTTATGAGCGCTGTTAAAGTATCGACCAAGATAGATAAAGTGTCAGACGGCGACGGGGGAGGATCTCCAGCTCTAGCTCCCATTGCCTCTAATGTCAACGCCCCTGTTGTTGAGGACTGCTGCACGTGTTGTGATCCGGCCATGAAGACAGCAACCCTGTTTGGCGGATCGAGGGGGTCCGGAATACTATCGCCATCGGAACAGCCCTCAGACCGGCCATCCTGCAGCAGATACAAAGATTTTGTCTCTCCGGAAGAAGATTCATCGCCGGAATAAACAACAGTCTCGCCACCAGAGTCCGATCCATCCTCGGCTTGTACTCCATGCACTGCTCCAACGAAGACGTGCTTCACGGCGGGCTGAATCCGGGCAGGTCTCGCACGCTGAACCGACTCGACAATGTTGGGGAGGATGTCCGGCTCAGGGCCCGGTTCGCCGATCTTGCCGATGAAGACGTGGATGCCGCCGAAGGGGACCCGATACCCGTATTCGATTGAATCGGCCTCGGGGCCCCAGCCTGCATCGTTGATGTAGATCTAGCCGCGATGACTCTTAGTGATCCGGCCCACTGCATAGCCCTTGAGTCCTTCAAAGCTGCCCTTCAAGAACTCGAAACCATCGTGCACTAGCCCCACGGTGGGCGCCAACTGTCGTGGATTTAGCACGACAGATGTCCTAGCAAAAGGACTTAGTCGTGAGGCCATCGCTACGGGTTAGCTTAAAGGGGTTAAAGCGGACGAAAGACACAAGGATTTTATACTAGTTCGGCCCCTTCGATGAAGGTAAAAGCCTACATCTAGTTTGGTGTGGTATTGCTAGGACTTCGATGACCAGGGAGCAAATCCGCTTTGCCCGTGTCTCGAGCTGTTGTTGTCTGTCCCTGAACCGTCGCCGGGTCATCCCTCTATATAAGAGGTGACGCCCGGTCCGGTTTACGGAGTCCCGAGGCCGGCTCATAAACGTGTTTGCATCGGTCTTTGTTCTTTCTATCTTACATCCCAAGTTACATAGTATGATGGTTTACAAATCATGGGCCCTAACACATGGGCTTTAAACCTCTTGGGCTATAATCTTCTACTTTATACTCAGCTGGGCCTTTGATAATATAGTCTTGATAACGTAAACCGGACCCTCCTGGCCGGTTTATACCTAGTAGTAATATCCCAGACAGGAACCTACTATCAAAATAAAAATAAAAGATCATGAATGCTATGTTTTGCGTGATTTGGGTGCAAGTGTCTCCACTATCCCAAAAACTTTGTGTGATTTGCTAGGGTTCCATGAGCTTGATGATTGTTCTTTAAATTTGCTTCTTGCGGATTCCACTATTAAGAAACCTATGGGAAGAATTAATGATGTTCTTATTGTTGCCAATAGGAATTATGTGCCCGTAGATTTCATTATTCTTGATATAGATTGCAATCCTTCATGTCCTATTATTCTTGGTAGACCTTTCCTTAGAACGATTGGTGCAATTATTGATATGAAGGAAGGAAATATTAGATTCCAATTTCCGTTAAGGAAAGGCATGGAACACTTTCATAGAAAGAAAATCAAATTACCATATGAATCTATCATGAGAGCCACTTATGGATTGCCTTCCCAAGATGGCAATACCTAGATTTATCTTGTATCGTGCCTAGCTAGGGGCGTAAAACGATAGCGCTTGTTGGGAGGCAATCCAATTTTATATTTTTTGTTTCTGTTGCTGTTAGGGAATAAATATTGCATCTAGCCTCTGATTAGACGTGGTTTCATGTTTTGTTTAGTGTTTGTGCCAAGTAGAACCTTTGGGAAGACTTGTGTGAAGTTTATGTGATCTTGCTGTGAAAACAGAATCATTAGCGCTCGCTAAAGTAGTCGTGAGATTTTACTGGAGTGTGTTTTTTAGTTGATTTTTTTTAAGATGATTGTAGACAAATTACGCAAATTTACCAGTTTAGTTTGAATTTTTTGGAGTTCCAGAAGTAGGCGAAATCTGCAGATTACTACACACTATTCTGTCTTTGACAAATTCTGTTTTTCGTATGTTGTTTGCTTATTCCGATGCATCTATGATTAGTATTGGAGGATATGAACCATAGAGAAGTTAGAGTACAGTAGGTTTAACACCAATATAAACAAATAATGAATTCATTGCTGCACCTTTGAGTAGTGGTTTGCTTTCTTATACTAACGGAGCTCACGAGAATTTTTGTCTAAGTTTTGTGTTGTGAAGTTTTCAAGTTTCGAGTATTGCTTTGATGGACTATGGAACAAGGAGTAGCAAAGGCCAAAGCTTGGGGATGCCCATGGCACCCCAAGTAAATTCAAGATAAGCAAAAGCCTAAGCTTGGGGATGCCCCGGGAAGGCATCCCCTCTTTCGTCTTCATCCATCGGTAACTATACTTGGAGCTATATTTTTATTCGCAACATGTTATGTGTTTTGCTTGGAGCGTCTTGTATAATTTGAGTCTTTGCTTGTTAGTTTGCCACAATCATCCTTGATGTACACTCCTATTTGAGAGATTTAAATATAGCCTAGAAATTATTAGAACACTCTACATGCTTCACTTATATCTTTTAGAGCATGATAGTGGTAATATTTTGTAGAAATTGTTGATCTCTCATGCTTCACTTATATCTATTTGAGAGTCTATTAAAACAGCATGGTAATGTGTTTAGGCTAAATAAACTAGTCTTCACATGATAGACATCCAATGTCAATGTAGTAAAAAAATTCACACCAAGTGCATTGAATAGAATGAGATGTTGGATGCTTGATAATTGTTTTGAGACATGAGGATAGTGATATTAGAGTCATGCTAGTAGAGTCATTATGAAATTGAGAAATACTTGTGTTAAGGTTAGTGATTCCCGTATCATGCACGTATGGCGAACCGCTATGTGACGAAGTTAGAGCATGAGGTATTTGTAGAGTGCCAACCTTTGTGTGGAGGTCGGGGGCGCGCGATGGTTAAATCCTACCAACCTCCCCCCTAGGAGCATGCGTTGATTG
Source organism: Secale cereale (assembly GCA_902687465.1). Classification (NCBI taxonomy): domain Eukaryota; kingdom Viridiplantae; phylum Streptophyta; class Magnoliopsida; order Poales; family Poaceae; genus Secale; species Secale cereale. The sequence goes on along the minus strand of LR738713.1, from coordinate 93,721,062 downwards.
CTTTGTTTTGATGACTCGTAGATTTTTGCAATAAGTATATGAGTTCTTATGACTAATGTTGAGTCCATGGATTATACGCACTCTCACCCTTCCACCATTGCTAGCCTCTCTTGTACCGCGCAACTTTTGCCGGTGCCATAAACCCACTTTATATCCTTCCTCAAAACAGCCACCATATTGTTCCTCAAAACAGCCACCATACCTACCTATCATGGCATTTCCATAGCCATTCCGAGATATATTGCCATGCAACTTTCCACCGTTCCGTTTATATGACACGCATCATATTGTCATATTTCCATGCATGATCATGTAGTTGACATCGTAGTTGTGGCAAATCCACCATGCATAATTTCTCATATATGTCGCTCTTGATTCATTGCATATCCCGGTACACTGTCGGAGGCATTCATGTAGGGTCATACTTGTTGTAGTATCGAGTTGTAATTTCGAGTTGGAATAAAAAGTGTGATGATCATCATTATTAGATCATTGTCCCATGTGAGGAAAGGCCAATAAAAAAAGAGAGATGGCCCCAAAAAATATAGAGAGGGGCTAATAAAAAAAAGAGAAAGCCCCTCCAAAAAAATGAGAGAAAAGAGAGAAGGGACAATTGCTACTATCTTTTTTTCCACACTTGTGCTTCAAAGTAGCACCATGTTCTTCATTGTAGAGAGTCTCATGTTTAGTCACTTTCATATACTAGTGGGAACTTTCATTATAGAACTTGGCTTGTATATTCCAACGATGGGCTTCCTCAAATGCCATAGGTCTTCGTGACCAAGCAAGTTGGATGCACACCCACTAGTTTCTTTCGTTGAGCTTTCATTCATATTTAGCTCTAGTGCATCCGTTGCATGGCAATCCCTACTCACTCACATTGATATCTATTGGTGGGCATATCCATAGCCTGTTGATACGCCTAGTCAATGTGAGACTATCTCCCTCCTTTTTGTCTTCTCCACAACCACCTCTATTCCACCCATAGTGCTGTATCCATGGCTCACGCTCATGTATTGCATGAAAGTTGAAAGGTTTGAAAAGATAGAGTATGAAAACAAATGCTTGGCTGAAATCAGGGTTGTGCATGATATGAATATTTTGTGTGATGAAGAGGGAGCATAGCCAGACTATATGATTTTGTAGGGATAACTTTCTTTAGCCATAGTATTTTGAGAAGACATGATTGCTTTGTTAGTATGCTTGAAGTATTGTTATTTCTTATGTCAATATAGTCTTTTATCTTGAATCTTTCAGATATGAACATTCATGCCACAATTAAGAGAATTAGATTGAAAAACTATATTGGTTAGCATTCCACATCAAAAATTCTTTCTTTATCATTTACCTACTCGAGGACGAGCAGGAATTAAGCTTGGGGATGCTTGATACGTCTCCAACGTATCTATATTTTTTGATTGTTTCATGATATTATTTATGAAGTCTTGGATGTTTAATGGGCTTTACCATTCACTTTTATATCATTTTTGGGACTAACCTACTAAACTAAAGGCCCAGTCCAGATTGCTGTTTTTTTGCCTATTTCAGGGTTTTGTAGAGGAAGAATATCAAACGGAGTCCAAACGAAATGAAACTTTCGCTAGAGATATTTTTGGAGGAAATCACGCACAATGAACTTGAGAACCACGTCAGGGGACAGAGGGCTGGCCCACGAGGGTGGGAAGGCGCGCCCCTGCCTCGTGGCCCCCTCGAGCATCCCCCTGTGCCCTCCTTCTTCCTATATAAGCTATGTACCCCAGAAACTCCATGGACAGAGAGAAAACCCTAATTCCACTGTCGTACCTTCTTTTCCTGCGGAGATCCCATCTTGGAGCCTGTTCTGGAGCTCTACCGTAGGGGGATCCATCACAGAGGCCTTCATCATCATCATCATCGCCCTCACCATGAGTTGTGAGTAGTTTACCATAGACCTTCGGGTCCATAACTAGTATCTAGATGGCTTCTTCTCTCCCTCTGGATCTCAATACAAAGTTCTCCTTGGTCTTCGAGGAGATCTATTCGATGTAATCTCTTTTTGCCGTGTGTTTGTCGAGATCCAATGAATTGTGAGCTTATGATCAAGTTTATCTATGAAAGATATTTGGTTCTTCTCTGAACTTTTTATGGGTGCTCATAATATCCTTGCAAGTCTCTTCGAATTATTGGTTTGATTTGGCCTACTAGATCTATAGTTCTTGCAATGAGAGAAGTGCTTGGCTTTGGGTTCAATCTTGCGGTGTCCTTTCCTAGTGACAGTAGGGGCAGCAAGGCACGTATTGTATTGTTGCCATCGAGGATAAAAAGATGGGGTTTCAATCATATTGCTTGAGTTTATCCCTCTACATCATGTCATCTTGCTTAAGGCGTTACTCTGTGCTTATGAATTCCATACACTAGATGCGTGCTGGATAGCGGTCGATGTGTGGAGTAATAGTAGTAGATGTAGAATCGTTTCGGTCTACTTGTCTCGGATGTGATGCCTATATACAATGATCATGCCTAGATAGTCTCATAATTATTCGCTTTTCTATCAATTGCTCGACAGTAATTTGTTTACCCGCCGTAGAATATCGCTATCATGAGAGAAGCCACTAGAGAAAACTATGGCCCCCGGGTCTATTCTCAACATATCAATCTAAATCTACTTTACTTTTACCGCTTTTATTTGTTGTTCTTTTAAACTAAAAGTACCAAAAATATAAACTATCATCTCTATCATATCTCACTTTCGTAAGTGACCGTAAAGGGATTGACAACCCCTTATCGCGTTGGCTACGAAGTTCTTATTTGTTTGTGCAGGTGCGAGGGACTCGCGCATGGTCTCCTACTGGATTGATCCCTTGGTTCTCAAAAACTGAGGGAAATACTTACGCTACTATGCTGCATCTCCCTTTCCTCTTCGAGGGAATACAACGCAAGCTCAAGAGGTAGCAGGGATTACTCACGCACGGCGGTGAGCATCATGGAATTGGTGATGGAGGAAGGTTGATGATGACGATGGCGATGATCTCCCCTCTCCGGAGCCCCGAACGGACTCTAGATCAGCCCTCCCGAGAGAGATTAGGGCTTGGCGGCGGCTCCGTTTTGTAAAATGCGATAATTCCTTCTCTCTAATTTTTTTCTGCCCGAAAATGAATATATGGAGTCGGGGGATATGTCGGTGGAGCAACAGGGGGCCCGTGAGGCAGGGGGCACGCCCAGGGGGTCGCGCCCCCACCCTCGTGGACAGGTTGTAGGCCCCATGGTCTGGTTCTTTTCGTCGATATTTTTTATATATTCCAAAACAATTCTCCGTGGAATTTCGGGTCATTCCGAGAACTTTTATTTCTGCACAAAAATAACTCCATGGCAGTTCTGCTGAAAACAGCGCCAGTCCGGGTTAATTCCATTCAAATCATGCAAGTTAGAGTCCAAGACAAGGGCAAAAGTGTTTGGAAAAGTAGATACGCTGGAGACGTATCAACTACCTTTGCTTGTCCTCATGCAATTCAGTTGATAAATTGAAAGTGATAAAGAAAAACTTTGACAAACTCTGTTTGCTCTTGTTGTTGTAAATATGTAAAGCCAGCATTCAAGTTTTCAGCAAAGATCATGAACTAACCACATTCACAATAACTTTCAGGTCTCATGTCTACTCATATCAATGGCAAAATCAACTAGCGAGCAATAATAATAAACCTCGGATGACAACACTTTCTCAAAACAATCATAATATGATATAACAAGATGGTATCTCACTAGCCCTTTCCGAGACCGCAAAACATAAATGCAGAGCACCTTTAAAGATCAAGGATTGACTACACATTGTAATTCATGGTAAAAGAGATCTAGTCACAATCATACTCAATGCAAATTAATAGCAATACATGCAAATGACAGCAGTGCTCTCCAACTGGTGCTCTTTAATAAGAGAATTATGACTCAAGATAAAAGTAAATAGATAGGCCCTTCGCACAGGGAAGCAGGGATTTGTAGGGGTGCCAGAGCTCGATTTTGAAATAGAGATGAATAATATTTTGAGCAGTATACTCTCATTGTCAACATAACGTCCAAGAATCTCGATATCTTAAATGCTACACACATTATAGGTGGTTCCCAAACATAATGGTAAAGTTTATACTCCCCCAACCACCAATAAGCACACTCCACGGCTAGCCTGAAACAACGTGTACCGTCCAAACCAACAACAGCCCCGGAGGAGTTTACTTTAATTATTATGATTTGAGCATGGGACTGGGCATCCCGGTTACCAGCCATTTTCTCATGAATGACGAGTGGAGTCCAGTCATCGTGAGAATAACCCACCTAGAATGGAAGATATAGACAGCCCTAGTTGATCCATGAGCTGTTCGAGCATACAAAACAGAATTTCATTTGAAGGTTTAGAGTTTTGCACATATAGATTTACTTGGAACGGCAGGTAGATACCGCATATAGGAAGGTATGGTGGACTCATATGGAATAACTTTGGGGATTATGGAAGTGGATGCACAAGCAGTATTCCCGCTTAGTATAGGTGAAGGCTAGAAAGAGACTGGGAAGATACCAGCTAGAGAGCGACAACAGTCATGAGCATGCATTAAAATTAATCAACAATGAATGCAAGCATGAGTAGGATATAAATCACCATGAACATAAATATTGTGGAGGCTATGTTGATTTGTTTCAACTACATGCGTGAACATGTGCCAAGTCAGACCACTTGAATCGTTCAAAGGTGGATAGCACCCTATCATACCACATCCCAACCATTTTAATATCATGTTGGCACGCAAGATAGACCATTATAAACTCTTAGCTAATTAAGCATGGCATGAGCAGCTATGATCTCTAATTGGCATTGCAAGCGTGTTTCATTCATAACAAGCTGAATCAGGAACGATGAACTATCATATTTACAAAAACAAGAGAGGTCGAGTTCAAACCAGCTTTTCTCATATCAATCAATTCATCATATATCGTCATTATTGCCTTTCACTCGCATGACCAAACGGTGTGGATAATAATAATAATGCACATGCATTGGACTAAGCTGGAATCTGCAAGCATTTAATACAAGAGAGAAGACAACGTAATATGGCTCAAGGTTAAATCAGCAATAAAGCATATGAGAGCCACTAAACATTTTCATCATGGTCTTCTCCTCTTAATCGCCAAAGAAAAGAAAAGAAACTATTTACACGGGAAAGCTCCCAACAAGCAAAAGAAGAAGAACGATAAATCTTTTTGGGTTTTCTTTTAATTACTACTACTATAGGCATGGAAAGTAAACTAGCTAAAAGCTACAACTAATTTTTTTTGTTTTCTTAAGGTTTTTCTAACACGCAAGAAAAAGACTAAGAAAAGAAATGAAACTAGCATGGATAGTACAATGAAAGAGTGTGAGCAACGACAACTGGAATAAGTGTGTTAACATGAATGTAATGTAGGTGAGAAATACGTACTCCCCCAAGCATAGGCTTTTGGCCTAAGTTGATCTATGGCCCGTACCGGCCTGATTGATATCCAAAGTCGTAGTTGGGGTTGTACTGAGATGCAGAAGCTATTGCCTGCTGAGCTGCCGCTTGGAGACGAGCTGCCCTCGTTGTCTCCTGATACTCATTTGCCTATTCCCTGGTTATAGTATATCTCCCTTTTGCCTGAAAGTCAAAGAAGATAGGAGCAGGGAGAGCAATATGGACAGTGCGACGCCTGTCAAAGATTAGTCGATACTGGAGGGAATATAAAGAAATACAAAATGAATAGTTGTAATGAAGCATCGGAAATTGTCTTTTACACAAGCAAGAAAAACCTCGTTTTTCACCAAAAACTTTGTGCACACACATAGAATGTTCGGATATACACGCGGGATTTTTGTTTGGAATTTTTCAACTTTTCCAAATGTGTATTTAGGCAATGGGTGCATATGCACCTCGGAGCCATTGCGAATTTTCGTATATTATACTTGAATAATTTCGACAAGATAAAATTTAACAAACAGGCTACCAATCAAGCAAACAATCTAGTATCTTCATACCACGAAAGTGGACATAATCAGATACGCTAACATGACAATGTTGCAATATAAAACAACCATAAATGGTGGTCTTAGCACTAGTTCCTACTTGACTGTTCAAGATACTTGAGGGGGTTAACTAATAAACATTAAGAAGTATAACTAGTTTATAAAATAATTTTCACTCATATGGCTTTTCTAATCCATTTTCTAAGGTCACGTCCTACAATCAACACACTTCTTTGATACCATCTGTAACGACAAAACCTCGAAGGATTTGAGTCTCTATACTTACCATGCTAGTCCCTGGACCGAGCTCGCTAGCACACACAGTATAAATGAATATCAGAATAGCAGGTGCATCATTTATTACAATGTATGATCCAGAATGTATAAAATAAAACAATCTGCATAGCACATGGCTATCTCTTATTCAATCAAATAGTAGAAAGTGGCAGAAAATAACGATGAGTCCCATCATAGCCCACTGGCGATGCTGAGTGCATACTCAGGACCCTAACAGTACCTTACTCTTCGTGTGAAAATCCTGTAAAATGAGACGTTGCAGCCGTATAAGTTATTACATTGAATGTATTGGCAAGTTACACATGAGTAATAATAAAGAAGACCTACATGTATATGCATAGTACAACAAAGGAAGTCTTGGGTTTATTTTGCAGAAAGTTGATTTTGTCCTCATAACTACCTAATAGTCAATTTTTCTTTATTACTACAATTAACTACACAAGGTTGAGTTGGCAAAATCAACTCCAACCTACCCTTCATTAAGTTGCCCACAAATATTATTAAGTGTTACATCTGCCAAGATCATCCAACAACTGTAATGGCATAGTGTCTCAAATTTGTCCATAACCGGGGACACGGCTAATCATGATTAGTTTTAATACTCTCCAGAGTTTTGCACACCTTACCCACTAGACTCAACCCAAAGATTGAGAGGAAGTCTTTCAGAAGTAGTCACCTCCACTCACCGGCAGTCGGTACACCTACTCATATCTACATCTGCTAGCATACCAGGACGAGGATCCCACAACCTACTCAACTAAGCCACGACCCATTTAGCTAGTGGTTGTGCATGGAAGCTACTAGTCACGAAGCCTGTCTGGTCTTTTTAAGCCTGGGCGGCCGTCCACTTACATTCAGAGGGTATAAACTATGATGCTCTTGAAATCACCTATCAATACCAATTCCGCCCAGAGGTGAATTAAATCATTAATTAATACTCAATTTGATTATATTATAATCCTCACATAAGCTCAATGTATACATGAACCAACCCCGTCTACAAGCATAGCAAAACTATAACTGCCACGATTTGCAATGACGGGATACAGCTCAACAACATAGCTCAAAAATTAATATTCCTATACATGCATAAATTTATAGTGTGATATATACTACATGCATATAAAACAATTGGTAAAGAATGATCAACATGTAACTTTCCTTAGTTCTGGTTCAAAAAGTCACACTCCTGACAATAGCTCACACCGCACTCCGGACAACCTACATGTTTCACACAATCAACAAATCAATCACCGAAACACAAATAAAACCAAAATAGAACCAATAGCAAGAATATCATTTTAAAATTCAAGAATAGCAGCAAACCTGCATGCACAAATCACCAAAATTGAACTACAATCACAATGCAAAAAGAATAACTAAATTCCGACAAATGGTTTCAAAGTTACGGCCTTCGGAAGGTTTAATTCACATATGAACGAATTCAAATGTGAAAAGTGCAAACACGTGAAATTTTAGTACTGTCAAATTCTCCTGGTCATGCTGAGTGCATAGGAAAAAGAATCACCTAAATTGGATATGTAGACTAAAAGATATGGCTAACGAAAGTTTAGGTGAAAATCTAAAACAAAAAACAAAAACAAACAAAAATCTCCTGGGCGGGTTCCTGTAGCAGCTCCTGTAGGTATTGCCACGTGGCAGCACATGGTTGGCTGAAAAGATCATGTGCGTGTCCTCACTAGCAAAGCAAGGGGCGCGACGGTGGTGGGTCGGGCGTCGGTGGAAGAGCTTCCCCAGCGGGTTTCTGGCAAGGGTGAAGTGACGGACGGAGGCGACGGTGAGTGGCGGAGGCGGTTGTGAGGTCAACCAACGATGGGGCATTCTCTGTAGCGGCGGTGACAATGTGATAGGCGACGTGCTCCGGCGGTGGTGACGGGCTTGTTTTTCTCGCGTTGCTGTGACTTGTGAAAAACCAGAGTGTCACACGGATGCGGAGCGGAGAGGGGAACCGAAGGGAATAAACGAAGTGGCTGGACGACGACAGCGTCCGGTGAACAATGGCGGACTCGGAGCTCGACGACGAGATCCAAATCACCCAGGCGGCGCGTGCGGCAGTAGGAGAGGGGAAAGAAAGTTGCAGGGTCTCCCCTGGGGCTTTGGGCTCGCACACGGTAGGTCGGGTGCATGTTGGGTCGGCTAGGACGCGAGCGCGAGTCGGGTGCGGCCTCGGCGTGCGTCCTCACGGCGGTCGAGCTGTGTCCGGCTCGGGGTGGAAGAACAGGGGCGGGCCCCGCTAGCCGGTGGCTGAGGCGATGGTGCGGGCAGGGGTGCGGTGAGTGGGCTAGGGTGCACCGCGGGGAGCTGGGCCGCGGGAAAAGGGAGCTATGTGGGTCGCTTGGCTGGCTGGCTGGCCGGCCACTGGCTTCTTTTTTTAAAACAATAACTACAGAACGAAAACTAAAATAAAAACACCAGAAATAAATCTAAATAAAAATACATAGACACATAGTAAAATATAAACACCTAATGTAAACTACATGAACAACTAGTTCCTACTCTAATGCAATTTTGGAAATTCATTTTGATGCAATAGGCCACATAAACAACAACAAAACTCTCAAATAAAATATTTTGGAGATTATGAAAAATACCACAACATATCAGATGAACTGGAAATAATATTCTGGACATTATGCACATTTTTAAAGACAGGGGAGAACTCATGTTATCTCCACTCCGATAAATTGCCTCTAGTTGCATAATGAAAATAATATTTCAGAAAAAACAAATAATGCAGTAAAAATATGAGATGCATATGAATGATCTACTAACATCCAAATTTAGGAAATTGGGATGTTACAGAGTCATGGTGATCTTCACCCTTCATTTTACTTTGCTCTTTTGGCAAGCACTATATGTTGGAGAAAGATTCAGACATATATATCCACTCGGATGTAGGTGATCATAAATTATTATTGTTGACATTACCCTTGTGGTAAATGGTTGGGAGGCGAAACTATAAGCCCCAATCTTTCTATGTGTCTTATTGAGTCTTTGATCTCATAAGTATCGCGTGAATGCTTGCAATTACGAAAGATTAAATGATGCTTGAGTATGTGAACTTGCTAAATAAATGCTCTTACATTGACTCTTTGCGATGCTACGATAAATTGCAATTGCTTCAATGACCTAGGCCATAGCTTGTTAGTTTTCAATAAAGATTTTGGATTCATACTTTACCATGTGAATGAATTATCACTTTAGCATAAGAAGTTATATGAAAATATATTGTTGTTCTAAAATATGATCATGATGCCATCATGTCCGTATTTTATTTTATCGACACCTCTATCTCTAAACATGTGGTCATGATTATCGATTTCGACTTTCGCTTGAGGACAAGCGAGGTCTAAGCTTGGGGGAGTTGATACGTCCATTTTGCATCATGCTGTTATGTTTATATATATTGTATTATGGACTATTATTTCACTTTATGCTGCAATCTTCATGACTTTTCTCTCGTATTTTACAAGATTTACATGAAGAAGGAAAATGCCGACAGCCGGAATTCTGAACCAAAAATGAGCTAATATGAGATACCTATTCTGCACAACTCCAAATGTCCTAAAACTTTACGAAGAATTATTTTGGAATGTATAAAAAATATTGGGTGAAGAAAGAACAGAAGGGGAACCACCAGGTAGCCACAAGCCTGGGGGCGTGCGCAACCCCCCAAGGCGTGCCTCCCGAGCTTGTGGGTGACCTTGCCAGCCCCCGGTGTCCATCTTCTACTATATGAAGGGTTTTGATCTAGAAAATAAATAATAAGAAGGCTTTGGGATAAAGCGCCGCCGTCTCGAGGCGGAACCTGGGCAGAAGCAATCTAGAGCTCCAGCAGGGCTGTTCTGCTGGGGAAACTTCCCTCCGGGAGGTGGAAATCGAAGCCATTGTCATCACCAACGATCCTCTCATCGAGGGAGGGTCAATATTCATCAACATCTTCATCAGCATCATCTCCTCTCAAGCCCTAGTTCATCTCTTGTATTCAATCTTTGTCCCAAAACCTCATATTGGTACGTGTGGGTTGCTAGTAGTGTTGATTACTCTTTGTAGTTGATGCTAGTTGGTTTATTTGGTGGAACATCATATGTTCAGATCCTTAATGATATTCAATACCAGTCTAATCTCGAATATGAATATGCTTTGTAAGTAGTTACATTTGTTCCTGAGGATATGGGAGAAGTCTTGTTATAAGTAATCATGTGAATCTGGTATTCGTTCGATAATTTGATGAGATGTATGTTGTCTTACTCTAGTGGTGTTATGTGAACGTCGACTACGTGACACTTCACCATGATCTGGGCCTAGGGGAAGGCATTGGTAAGTAGCAAGTAGATGATGGATTGCTAGAGTGACAGAAGCTTAAACCCTAGTTTATGTGTTGCTTCGTAAGGGGCTGATTTGGATCACATGTTTAATGTTATGGTTAGATTTATCTTAATTCTTCTTTCGTAGTCGCAGATGCTTGCGAGATGGGTTAATCATAAGTGGGAGGCTTATCCAAGTAAGGGAAGCACCCAAGCATCGGTCCACCCACATATCAAATTATCAAAGTAGAGAACTCGAATCATATGAGCATGATGAAAACTAACTTTAACAGAAATTCCCATGTGTCCTCGGGAGCACTTTGCTTAATATAAGAGTTTGTCCAGGCTTGTCCTTTGATATAAAAAGGATTGGGCCAACTTGATGCACCTTAGTTACATTTGTTACTTGTTACCCGTTAAGAGTTATATTACTACCAAACTATCTATTACCGATAATTTAAGTGCCTGCAGAAAATATCTTGCTGAAAACCGCTTGTCATTTCCTTCTGCTCCTTGTTGTGTTCAACACTCTTACTTATCAAAAGGACTATGATTGATCCCCTACACTGGTGGGTCATTAGCCTCTCCAGTTGAGCCCGCCTCAGCCAGCCGGCGCACCGCCCGCGCCTCCCCTGGCCGGGCTCAGCCGTGGCCCGTGGCCGACCCCCGCCTGCGTGCGTGTGTGCTCGCCCGTGCTCAGCTCCTCCAAGTGGCCGATTGGGCCACTACCTAGTGGCCCTCCTCGTTAGATTAGGTGCTAAACCCCCATTAGACTGACCCCCTACTAATAAGTCTATTACATGTCGGGCCCTTCTGCTAGCTAAACATTTAATTAAAATTCGTGACAATGACATGTGGGTCCCACACACCCTGTTGACCAGTCAAACAGTGAACCAACCCCCTAGACCCACCTGTAAGCCTCTCTGCTGGGTACACACTTGGGCACACATAGCATTTTTTGTTTAATTTGAATTAATAAATAAATCTAAAATTCAATTAAACTTTGAAAAAACATATTAAATAAGCCATAAGCTAGATGAAAATAATTTATGTATGAAAGTTGATCAGAAAAAATATGAAGAATCCAAATATGCCATCCACATACTTGCCACACCCCTCTAACAGAGTGAGCATCGGCATTTTGCCCTTGTATCAATATACCAAAAAACACCCGGAGCTGGGGATATTTTCCCTGTACTTTTAAAATGCTTAGTATTGCATCAGGTCACATCAACGCCACTTTTGACATGACATGCATTCTGTTGCATTTGTATACCTGTTGTTTATTGTTTCTTCCCCCACCTCCTTCTCTGGTAGACCCAGAGACCATTGTCAATGCCCCTGTGATCGACTATGTCGACGACGACCCTTCCTTCTCGACAAAGCTTCCAGGCAAGCAGAACCCCTTGATCATCCAAATATCGCCCATTCTTTCTCTTTTATTCTTGCATTAGATTTTGCTACTATTGTTCCGGTAGCTCCTATTCTGATGCATAGCATGTTTTTTTAACATGTTATTGATACTTTACCTGTTAACCTATCTGCGTAGAATAGGTAAGTTAGTGTACCATCAGTGGCCCTACTCCCTTGTTCGTGTTGCAATGGCATACTATCTGGGTTAACCGAGATGATGGATCACAGTATCGAGACTAGAACACCCCTAAAGGCTCTTACAATTGTTTGACTCTACCGAGCCGTATCAAGTGTGATATACCTAGGGTGATTCCTTGTATTTCATTCTCGATGACGACTCCATAGTGTAGCACAACTAGTGAGATCTCCTGAGGGTGATTCCTCGTATTTCACTCTAGGTGATGACTCTGTCGTGCAGCATATCAAGGTAAACCTATCGAGGGTGATTCCTTCGGTTTCACCTTGATGGTATGGACATGAACCCTGACTGTTACAATGATAAAAATGGGTCGGCCCCTAGGGTACCTGTAGGAGATAATGTGGAGGAATGACAGGGCAGGTGGAGACCATACATGAGAGAGGTGGGCCTGGTCCCTGGTCGTGGTCCGCGAGTTACCTAGACAGAGCGACCACCCTGGTCGTCTCCGCGAGATGCTAATAATACACTAACGGATTTGGGTATTTGATTTGAGTTGGGCTGCGTACATTGGTCCCACTAACCACTACGCAACATAATGGTATATGGGACCCTCGACGTCATACGTTCCTTTCGAAAGTGATCCAGATGTCACAGTTCTGAGAGGCGGGATGATTGTTGGGGTGATATGTAAGTGCCTGTTTTGTATAAAGAGGTAGCCAGGATTGGTCCCTGGACAGACACGTAATGTGCAGGAGTGCTTAGGGTGATGGTCCCATGACCCCTTTGCACTTAGGATTTAGACCAGCGAGTTGACCTCTATGTATAGTCTAGGTTGGTCTATGGCGTATCAATCAGTCGAAGTGGGGCATTACCCAGAAAAGTGTGTCCGGCCAGAGTTAATCGACCGTGTTGGGTAACTTGGTGCACCCTTGCAGGGAAGTATTCCATTCTAAAGATGTGTCCATGGTAATAGGACGACTTTGAGTTGTATCCTGATCTACTACAACTAGAGTTGGTTACTATATTAAAACCTAAATGATGTTCTGCTCTGGGATTGCTTTCTCGCATGTAGTCAAGGAAGGATCCCATAGCATAGTTGATATAAACATTATACTATATATTATTATATGCTCCTCTCTTCTATTGCTGCATGATGATGGCTGCCGATGATTAGTATTCGATAGGATGAGCTGCTCCCCCCTTATTCCGGCATTTCTGCCGTATAGTCGAAAGATATAGCCCCATTCCTTTCATACCAATGCATACTTATATCTGATGTAAGTCTTGCGAGTACTTTGGATGAGTACTCACTGTTTCTTTGCTACCTCTTTTCTTCCTCTTCCCGGTTGTTGTGATTAGATGATGGAGCCCAGGAGCCGGAGACCACCGATGGTGCCAACTATTATGTGGAGATCGACGACGAGGAGTAGTTCAGAGGCCCCAGGTAGGAGCCTTTCAACCTAGTGTCATTGTTTTATTCAACATTTTTAAGGCACAACTTGTCTAACTATGTCTATACTCAGATAATATTTGCTTTGATGAATTAGGTATTATGGGTCCTTGAGACATGGCTTGTAATATGAAGATTTATGTTGATCTTTTGTATCCTAGTGTTGTGTTGTGATACTGACGTGAGTCACCGTTCGTGATCATGCATTATGCGTGTATGGTTAGTGCACGATTTTAGACGGGAGTGTCACATGTAGATAAGAATGTTAAGCTATTGAGGAGATTGTGTGTCGGAGACGGACCACAAAAATTGTTGTGTTGAAGCAATTTGTTCAGTGTGATGTTTGAGGAACAAGTGACTACAGGAAAGAAGATGAAGACAATGAGAAGACGTGGCTCTTTTTCCTAGTTACATCTCTTTCATTTGAGTCATATGGCAACCATACTATTAACTGGGGTTCAAGTTTTTCGAGGCTTATGCCGATGTTGATGCTTAACCATGAACCTATCCAAAGTGATTGTCAGATAAATCTCCGTGTGAGTTGAGTTTTTACTAGTAAGCCAGAGAAGATGTTCTTCTGGGCTTCGAGAGAAAACCTTGCGTAGTGGAGTCATCTTTACTTTCTCCTCAAGTAAAGTTGACACAAGAATTAGAAAATCGACCATTGGACACATGTCGGTTGGCCGGTGGCCGCATGCCCCTATTTGTCATTTCACCCTCAGGATTGCTCCGGCTATAAATACACACTCCATGCCAACCATTGCCGCTTGGTGCTCTTTTAATTTGAAAAGTGTTGTCTGAGCACCCTGCTCTGAGAGATTCAAGTGAATCCTTTGAGAGAAAACCCAGAGCCAAAACTTAGTGGTTGAGCATCATAGGGAACTAAGTTGAGTGATGTCTACTACAGAACCTTCTTCTTGTAGACATTATTGGGCCTCCAAGTGCAGAGGTTTGTAGGACAGTAGCAAATTTCCCTCAAGTGGATGACCTATGGTTTATCAATCCGTGGGAGGCCTAGGATGAAGATGGTCTGATATGTCTCCAACGTATCTAGGACAGTAGAAAATTTCTCTCAAGTGGATGACCTAAGGTTTATCAATCCGTGGGAGGCGTAGGATGAAGATGGTCTGATACGTCTCCAATGTATCTACTTTTCCAAACCCTTTTGCCCTTGTTTTGGACTCTAACTTGCATGATTTGAATGGAACTAACCCGGATTGACGCTGTTTTCAGCAGAACTGCCATGGTGTTGTTTTTGTGCACAATAAAAAGTTCTCGGAATCGCCTGAAAATCAACGGAGAATTATTTCAGGAAATATAAAAAATATATGCAAGAAGGTACTCACCGGGAGGCCACGGCCTGTCCTCGAGGGTGGGGGGCGCGCCCCCCTTCCCAGGGCGTGCCCCCCTGCCTCGAGGGCCCCCCGATGCTCCACCGATGTATCCCCAGGTCCTATATATTCCGTTTCGGGGAGAAAAAAATCAGAGAGAATGAACTATCGCGTTTCACGAGATGGAGCCGCCGCCAAGCCCTAATCTCTCTCGGGAGCGTTGATCGGGAGTCCGTTCGGGGCTCCGGAGAGTGGAGATCGTCGCCATCGTCATCATCAACCTTCCTCCATCACCAATTCCATGATGCTCACCGCCGTGTGTGAGTAATTCCATCGTAGGCTTGCTAGACGATGATGGGTTGGATGGGATCTATCATGTAATTGAGTTATTTTTGTTAGGGTTTGATCCCTAGTATCCACTATGTTCTGAGATTGATGTTGCTATGACTTTGCTATGCTTAATGCTTGTCACTAGGGCCCGAGTGCCATGATTTCAGATCTGAACCTATTATGTTTTCATGAATATATGTGTGTTCTTGATCCTATCTTGCAAGTATATAGTTACCTACTATGTGTTATGATCCGGCAACCCCGAAGTGACAATAATCGGGACCACTCCCGTGATGACCATAGTTTGAGGAGTTCATGTATTCACTATGTGTTAATGCTTTGGTCCGGTACTCTATTAAAAGGAGGCCTTTATATCCCTTAGTTTCCAATAGGACCCCGCTGCCACGGGAGGGTAGGACAAAAGATGTCATGCAAGTTCTTTTCCATAAGCATGTATGACTATATTCGAAATACATGCCTACATTGCATTGATGAACTGGAGCTAGTTCTGTGTCACCCTAGGTTATAACTTCTACATGATGAATTGCATCCGACGTAATTTCCCATCACCAATCTAGTGCCTACGAGCTTTACCTATATTGCTAGTTGTTTATGTACTTTTCCATTGCTATTATCACAAAAACTACAAAAACACTATCTTTACTTTTATTACTGCTACCGCCACTATCATATTACTTTGCTACTAAACTACCTTGCCGCAGATACTAAGTTTCCAGGTGTGGTTGAATTCACAACTTAGCTGCTAATACTTAAGAGTATTCTTTGGCTCCCCTTGTGTCGAATCAACAAATTTGGGTTGAATACTTTACCCTCGAAAACTATTGCGATCCCCGACACTTGTGGGTTATCAAGACTATTTTCTGGCGCCGTTGCCAGGGAGCATAGCTCTATTCTTTAAGTCACTTGGGATTTATATCTGTTTATCACTATGACGAATTTAAAGGACTCAAAACCCAAGATCTTACCCTCAACTACGAGGGGAGGTAAGGAACTACCATCTAGTTCTGCACTTGATTCTCCTTCTGTTATGAGTAAACTTGAGACACCTACTCCTGCTATTGAATCTGATATGTCGTATGTTCTTGATGATGCTACTTTTGCTATGTATGATGAAACTACCTCTATGCCTGATACAGTACCACTAGGTAAATTTCTAGATGAACAAATTGCTAAGGTCAGGGAGGGTGCAAATGTTGATGATATTTATGAAAGTGATGATGAAACTACTCCCAATAGATATGAATTTCCTGTTGTGCGTGAGGGTTGTGTTATAGATGAAGAAACTGCTGGAGACTTTCTTGCTTGCAATGATAGATATGATCTTAAGAAGTTATTAGCTAAGCTAAAAGAAAAGTCCTTGAATGCTAGAATGAAACATGACCCTGCTTTTGCTACTTCACCTATATGTGTCACTAATAAGGATTATGAATTCTCTGTTGATCCTGAGTTAATTACTTTGGTTGAATCTGATCCTTTCCATGGCTATGAGTCTGAAACTGTTGTGGCACATCTTACCAAGTTGAATGATATAGCCACCCAGTTTACCAATGATGAAAAGATTCGCTACTACTATATCCTTAAGTTATTTCCGTTCTCGTTAAAGGGTGATGCTAAGACTTGGTTTAATTCTCTTGATCCTGGTTGTGTGCGTAGTCCCCAGGATATGATGTATTACTTCTCTCGTAAATATTTCCCCGCTCATAAGAAACAAGCTGCCATACGGGAAATATATAACTTTGCTCAAACTGAAGAAGAGAGTCTCCCACAAGCTTGGGGGAGGCTTCTCCAGTTACTTAATGCTTTGCCTGATCATCCTCTTGAGATGCATGATATACTTGATGTCTTTTATAATGGACTAACCGATGCTTCCAGGGACCACCTGGATAGTTGTGCTGGTTGTGTTTTCAGGGAAAGAACAGTGGAACAAGCTGAATTACTATTGAATAATATGCTAGCCAATGAAAATAATTTGACACTTCCTGAACCAGCCCCTAAGCCAACTCCGAAGAAAAGAGGTGTTCTATTTCACAGTCCTGGAGATATGCAAGAGGCAAAGAAATCCATGAAAGAAAAAGGTATTAAAGCTGAAGATGTTAAGAATTTACCGCCTATTGAAGAAATACATGGTCTTGATAACCCGACATAGGCAGTAGAGGTAAATTCTCTTTATAGATTTGATGAAGGTGATATTCTCGTTATAAGTCTGCTAGCCAATGCTTAGATGAGTTTGACAATTTCATTGTGAAACAAGAAAACTTCAATGCTTATGTTGGTAGACAATTACAACACAATGCTTATATGATTGAACGCTTGAGTGATTATCTGTCTAGTGCTAAAGATGAACTGAAACTTATTAGTAAACATGCTTCCATGGTCACCACTCAAGTAGAACAAGTACTTAAAGCTCAAAATGATTTGCTCAATGAGTTAAATAGTGAGAATAATGACTAAGTTGTTAGAGTTGCTACTAGAGGTGGTAAAATGACTCAGGAACCTCTGTATCCTGAAGGCCACCCTATGAGAATTAAGCAAGATTGTTAGAGAGCTAATTTAGATGCACCTAGTTCTTCTAAGAAGAATAAAAAGAAAAATGATAGGACTTTGCATGCTTCTAGTGAACCTGTAGGTCACCCACCTGAGAATCCCAATGATATATCTGATTCTGATGCTGAGACACAATTCAGTAATGAACATGAACCTAGTGATAATATTAATAATGATGTTCATGATGATGCTCAACCTAGCAATGATAATGATGTAGAGATTGAACCTGCTGTTGATCTCGATAACCCACAATCAAAGAATCAACGTTATGATAAGAGAGACTTTGTTGCTAGGAAGCACGGTATGGAAAGAGAACCATGGGTTCATGTCACACCCTGCATTTTGTAACATGTTATTTGCATCAATGAAGCATGGAAATTTGGACCAGCAAATTTTTTTTGGCATCATTTGGCTTTTATTTTAATTGAGTTTTTCTTCATGTGCTTTTGCATGTGCTCAATAAGTCAACTATAAACTCTTGTAGAATTCATCTCCATACCCAAAACTTCTGCCCAATGAACATGCCAAGTGTTATGTAACAGTATAGTATTTTCTTACAAAATTAATTTGGCAAAAATGTATTTTATAAATTTAGTTTTCCAGAAACCCGTGAATTGAGATTTGCACTGCAAGTACTTGATTTAGGGTGAGAAAATTATTTCAAAAAGTATATTTGAGACCTAGTAGTCATAGGACTCCCAGAAACCACAAAAGTATAATTTTAAAAGTTATTTTCCTATTTTATTTAAAAGCTTTTTCTTAAGGCCAGAAATGGTCTTTAATAGGAAAAAATTATTTAACTGTTTCAAAAATATTTGCCAAAATTCAGGGAGACTCAGAGGACATATATTGTCCATATATAAGAGTTTCAACACTTGGTCATGTTCAAAATAATGGGTTAAACCCTCTAAAACCCTTCCTGGATATTTCAAGATTTTGAAATATTTACAAAGGAAATATTCTCCAAAAGTTCCAGGGAAATTCTATCATGTCACATATGACATATTTGATGATCTTGCCAAGTCCCATGCCTTGGGAAGCAAGAAAACATCCTCAAAACCCTCCATAACCATTCTGTCCATATTTGAAGTTTGAGCAACTTTACATTGCCAAACTTGTCCAAATGCTCTCAAATTTGGTGCACATGCTAGAAATGCCTAATAAGGCATCTAGACCAAATGACACAAGATTTGGAATAGAGCAACTTGATCAGAACACCCCAAAACCCTTTCTGTTCAAATGCAAATTTGAACAACTTTACATTACCAACTTTTTAGCTTCAAACTTTGTGGGCATGATCAATAACACAAATGATGAAACTAGACCAAGTGGTGCATCAAGGGGAGATGATTAGATTGACTCAAACAAGATGAAGCCATTTCTGTTGATTTCTAGGGTTCACCAAAGTTACATTGGCTAGTTTCTTCAAATGAGCCCAAATTTGGTGAAGCACCCTATTTTCACATGTCATTCAATCCTGTTAAGTGTCATGGCAAGTGGAGATCATTTGCTTGACCAAACACTGATCAAACACCTTCTAAAGAATTGCAAAAACCCTCTTCTTGATCACTTTCACCTTTTACCTTGGCCTCAACTTTCTACCACATGTTCATCCAGTTACTAGCTACCTCCAGTAACTTCCCCCAAGTCCCCAGCTCCATGATTGAGGGGTAAAAAACCCTAGTTCACCCTGCTGGACATCCATTTCTTACCAAGTCACCAGCTTCCTCTCTCTCTCCTTGACTCTCCAGAGCATCCAAGGCTGCAGACGAACTTCTTGCATCACCCTGGAAACCCCCAGGCACGGTGGACGCGTCCAGAGGCCCAATGGCATGCCGTGGCATGCGATAAGGGCGCTCCAGAGCGCGCTACAGTGCGCCCACGCACTGTAGCTTCGGCCAATCACCTGCCCCCGACAGCCTCGGGCTCTCCCCTCGCGCCAGTCGATGCCCCTCGACGTCTGCGACCGCGCCGACGCTGTCCCCCCTCCTCCTGCGCCCTCAAGTGGCCGTCGCCGCACGCGCACCGGCCGCCCGCAACACCCACTCCTCGGCCTCACACGCGCGCACGGCCTGGAAGCTTCCCCGCTCCTCCTCTCTCCTCTAATGGACGTAGGACTCGTCCAGCAACGCCGCATACACGCTCCCGT
>LR738713.1:93690100-93700889 GCA_902687465.1 Secale cereale | reverse complement strand
CCAGCAGCTTCTCCTCATCCCCAGCAACACCCCAGCACCACCAGTTCATCCCCAAAGAGCTTCAGTGCTCGGGATCGACCGGAGCTCCGCCGCGTCGGGCCGCCGGTGATCTCGTAGTACAGGCCTCCTCCGCCCTTCCTTTTGCCCGATTTGGAACCACCACACACCACTAACTCTTTCCCCTCGCTTTCCCCACTCTGTGGCAGTTGGAATCGGCCGGAGCGACGACCTCCCGAAGCTCCTCCGCCGTCCCACCTCGCCGCCGGCAAACCCGACCTCCCCGGCGTACCGCACCACCACCACTACCTCCGCAACACGACGCTCAGTCCGTTCCTGCCCTCCGTTGCCGTCGCCGTGGCCGGAATCAACGGCGGTGAGCTCGCCGTCGCCGTGGCCGTGAGGTTAGAGATGACAGGCGGGGCCCGCCTGTCATCCTCACCCCTCTCTCCCTCTCCTCAGAGCTGCTGACCGCCGGGCCCCGCCCGTCAGGTTTGAAAACCTGACGTGCGCGCGCTGGCGCCCGTGCGGCTGGGCTGGATGCCCTGGGCCGTGCACTGTGGCCCCTCTGGCCTAGTTGCACAGGGCATTTTCTCCTTTTCTTTTCTGTAAATATTTCAAACATTTTTACAGAAATGAATATTGGTCCAAATGAAATAATTCCAACTCCTAAATTCTTGTAATATTCCAACCTATTTAATGGTGTCACTTTCACACACATCCATGAAACTTTTCTGTTCTGTTCAAATTTAAATTCAAATTTGAGCAATAAAACTCATGTTCTAAAATCATTAGATTCCATTCTGTTACTCCAAAACTCCAACTAGGAATTTTCTCCATCTTAGAAATCCCTCTAGTATTTAACAAAAATAAGTTGACATTTTTCTGAGCACTTTGATTTTTCTGTTTTATTTGTGGTCTTATTTTTCCATTGTTATAATGTGACGTATAGATACCGTATTTGACGAAGTTGCTGAAGAAGGAGAAGGAGAAGGATTTGAAGACTTTGAAGACCAAGCCAATCCAGGCAAGCAGCCCTTTGACCATGATACACTTGTTCTTCGGAACCCGTTTGTTTCCGATGCATGCTGATAGGGTTACGGTGGTGACCTAGTTGAAACCCCCACATGATGCATGCTTTACTCTTGATCTTGCCATGTGCTAGATGCAATGCATATGGTTAGTAGTGTTGAATAGTGATGCATGTGTGACATGAACCTTCGTGGTTGAAAACTTTGCATAAAACCCCGTCGGGTGCCATTCATGTCCGAGGGAGATGATGAGTTGGGTAACCACTTGATGACGAAGTGGTGTACCGAGACAAGTGTGTGTGTTTTACAAACGGATTGGTTTAAGTTGCGACCGTTATTCCAACCATACATGTGCAACCACTCTACCCCTTATGGGACGGGGCGTTATTCATTACTTAGGCCGATACTAGCATGGTGCCCGCATTACTAGTGACAGGAAGATTTGAGGTCTTTCCCGGGATGGGGTCGTGCTTGGATAGACGACCATGACTATTTTCACAGGGCACCGGACACACCGTTGGTCCCTTCGGGTACGTGTGACATTGAAATTAGGGCAAGTCCCGTGATCTATTGTTTGTACTCGAGGGCCGTGTACCAACGAGTGGACTCTATGTTAGTGTCGTCTAAGGAAAGATAATGACCGGGTGCTTCCCCCGAGTACTTGAGGTACTGCGGGATCGTGGATGACACGAAAGCTTCCCGGATCTTGTGGGTAAAGTGTACAACCTCTGCAGAGTGTAAAACTATTCGAATAGCCGTGTCCACGGTCATGAACAGTTGGGTAACCGCTCTTGGGCTACGTCCAATGTTTGCGAAACCATGTGTGTGTTTGAGAGTCAAGGTGGAGACTTGACTCGAGGAGTTGAATTATATTCATGTTGATATCGGTAACCTGTCTTCGAGGTTACGCGAGTTTATTGATGCATAAACTTGATGGTAGAATGTTTATTCTAGCCCTTTGCTAGATTGTTCATTATTGTTCAATTGCATTGTTATTATGAACCACATCATGGGTTGCTTGCGAGTACATTCGAAGTACTCATTGGCTTGCCACTGGTTATTTAATTGGCCAGGCATGGAGGAACAGGAATATGATGAAGAGTTCTTTGGAGACGAACATGCGAACTAGGACGCTATCCCAGTCAGAATGCCTGTAGGGTTAAGGCAGATGGCATGGGTTCTACCTATTATCGAAGACTTCCGCTATTTGAGTTATTTGCTATTCAGCCCGTGAGGCTTTATCTATGTAAGACTTGGCCATAATGGCCATAATTTGTGTAAGACGGTACGTATGGATGTAAGACTCTTGTTATTCAGCTTCTGTGTGTTCAGTGAGCATTGATCTCTGGGATCATTGTACACGTGCATTCGGTGATCTCGACTTCTAAGTCGGGGTCCCCACAGAGCTGGTATCAGAGCCATCCTGACTATAGGAAGCCTTAGTTAGCATGGGCGTTAGTTAGATGAGACCCTTTTTCAAAATACCTTCTGAACCTCTCTTCTTTTCTAAACCTGAGATTTCATCAGCTTATTAACCCCTCCTATTCCACCTTTGTAGATGGCCGCTGTACCCTGTAATGCCCAGGATGGGACTATACCTCCTACGTGTCGAGGCACGACTTAAAGGTATAAGCCCATCCTAGAATGATCTCAAGTTTGGTATCTTTGCACGACTCATGTAAAAGAGGGATTAAATTGCAAAAGGAGATAGTTGGCTTACACTCGCCACTTCACACAAAACATTACATAAGCAATACATCATTCAAAACATCACAACCCGACTACGGGTGAAGATCCAAAAGAAAGATACCAAAACAACATAAAGCCACAGGTCAGGATCGAATCCTAGTAGAAACCACTACTGAACATCGAAACGTCACAAGCAGACGGCCACACTCTTCATCGAACTCCCGGTGAAGAACTGGTCCAACTCCTGCATCAAACTCGGCTGAACCTGCATCTGGTGGTGAAGTAACTGTGAGCCACAGAGGACTCAGCAATCCCGTTCCCGGGTAACACGACTATTTAAGCCTTGGGTGAGGACAAGGCTGAAGAAAGAACGAGAGGTGAAGGAACAACAAGAGTCTGCAGCAGCAACTAGCACTATCTTACGTAATAGAGAGCGAGAAGAGAAGGCGCCTCGGTCGAGAGATGATCACGAAGTGATCCTAACTAAAGCCGGTCAAACATAACCCCACCGTGTTCAACTCCCGAATCCCTATTCGGAAATTGACAGTCACGGTACACACGCTGGTAGTGTATTGAAACATTGTGTCAAGTTATCTACAACCGGATATTAACAAGCTCCCATCTGCCACATAACCGCGGGCACGGCTTTCGAAAGTTCAAACCCTGCAGGGGTGTTCCAACTTGGCCCATCACAAGCCCACGATCCGCGGAGTCGCAACTCCATAGGTGGGAAGACCCGAGTATTCTCGGAATCCCGTGCTCAAGTTAAACCGAACTAAGGTAAGGCTAATCCAGCAAATCCTCCCGGCGTGTCGACACCCTGATAGTAGCCGCGCGTATCTAAGTCTCAGGACACGACCGGATGGGCGATTCTACAGGACCCAATCCTCGAGTTTCCCCGTGGTGGTTCCCGCAGACTCCCCGTTCGGGACCAACACCATCGGCACTGGCCCCCCCTGCTATGTAGAATTAAGGATCCTCGAGGGAGCGACCCCCTATGCAAATTTAATTAATTAATTAAGTTGTTATTATGAGGCAAATAGTACCAAATGTTGGGACTTGCTGGAAAAGACTTAGCTCTTAGCGGTTTATCAAGGGGGTCCCATACACCCCAACCGTGTTAGGAACGCATAATCAAGGAACATAACACCGGTTTATACGGTTCCTAACGGCATGAGTGGAACAAAACACCAAGCAAAATGCTTAGCCTTCCACCCTGCCAGTATATAGATGATTTCATTTTAAGCATTTATATAGTGTGATATAACCCAACCAAACTTCAACATGAAGCAAGCATCTTCAATCTTCACCTGCAACTAACAATGCTATAAGAGGGGCTGAGCGAAGCGTACTTAGCCAAGCAACGGTTTGCATAGGTAGGGTGGTTAAACAGGGCAATGGTTACAAGTAGGAGGCTGACAAGAAGAACATGGGCATCGAGGCAAAACTATAGAGCGGAACTACTAGCAATAGGCAAAGATAGTAATGATATCCGGGTTCGGTCATCTTGCCTGGAATTCCACAAGGGAGAAGAACGGATCCAAGAAGTAGACGGAGCAACACAGACAAGAGAATCCTCACAACTCCGGAACGAAACCGAAGCTATCAAGAGAAGCAAACCGGAAAGAAACAAACAACACGGTAAACACACAAGCATAAACAAGGCATAAGATGCACATCCAAGTATGATGCATGTCCGGTTTAATATGCATGGCATGGCAAAGTGCACAAACAAAACTACAAGTAAAGTGGAGATCAATATGCAACGAGTTGCATATTGACGAAACACCACATTAATTATTTAATTGACTCTCGTTATTTACAAGACAAGATTAAATTTTTTTAACATGGCAAGAGGTGAAGGTTAAAGAAACTATTCTATTAAGGCAATTTAAAAGAGGCCGGAGAATAACAACAACATATCCGGAAAATCCCCATGAGCATGTTTAATAATTATTAAAGCAACAACAATTAAACATTTTAGGGTTGTTAACATGATGCGGATGACATGAACAAGTTTATGCAAATTTATTAAAAGGTTGACAATTAACAAGAAATGAAGCATTTGTCACCGTGGCGGAAAGAAAGGGTGCCACGGCAACGATCCGAAAATGATGCCACGCAACATATCGGTTCCGGTATCTCGTTGAGAGACCGGTGCAAAAGGTGACGAAGCGAGTCAAACGAGATGATGGGGTGTTCCCGTTGCCGGGTTCCCACGAGTCGGTGGCGAGGCAACCGAGGGACATGACAAAGGTGGAACGGGCACGAAGCACATACGGGAAACATTTCATACAACACAAGCAAGCATCACACGGGTCACGACGGGGTTATACCTTCGGAACAAACGTTCACGGGGCGGTTCGAGAGCGTCGAGGAAGGAGTCGTTCACGTTCGGAGAGGAAGTAGCCGTTCCGCAACTCGTAGAGGAAGTAGTGGTACACGGACGAAGAGGAAGTAGTTGTTCACGGGTCTTCGGCGACGGTAGACGTTCACGTTACGTGTCGTGGTACTTGGCGAATTCCTCGTTTCCGGGCGACGATAGAGGTACTCGCGCTCATTCTTCCGTAGATGAACGGGTCGTCGTGGTACTTGTCGGGGCCGTCTTGGCAACGTAGTTGTACACGTGGCCGTCGTGGGAAGTAGTGGAACTTGGTCGTTTTCCGGGCGTCGGTAGTCGTACACGGGGCGTTTTGTAGATGTTCACGGAGCTCGTTCATAGAGGAACTTGTTTCGAAGAGGTACTTGGTCGGTTCGCCGGGTACTCGTTCGGGTCATCAGACAATTCATCAACACAAGCAACACAATACAAAACAAAACTACAGCAACAAAACTACAAAAAAAGGGAAAAAAAGGCTGCGGGTTGCTCGGGCCGACGCCGATCTGGAAAAAGGACAGGGCCCTGGAAGCCGGCGCTGCAGCCGCTGTTGCTGGAGGACGGGAAGGGAGCTCGGTCTTGGAGGTGACGAGGCAGGAACTGGCCCTGCCCGCGGGTCGCCAGGCACAGGCGTCCACTCGGCCTGGAGGCGAGGAGACAGGGCGCGCGGGCGCACAGGACGGCGGTGGCTCGGGCGACGAGGATCCAGGCGAGGCGGCCGAGCACATCTTGGCGCTGGAGAAGAGGACATCGGGCGCCGGGCTGCTGGGGTCGAGGGCCTGGCCAGCCTGGCTGCTCCTGCGCGAGGAGGAGGCCGGGCGCGCTGGAGGCGCTGGCAGGGGCGCACCGTCGCGCTGGGCTCAGGGAGGACGAGGCAGGGGCTGCTCCAGCGCCCGGCGCTGGAGGCGCGCTACGAGCTGGAGGGTCGGGGCGAGGGGAAAGGAGGAGCTCGGGAGGTTCGACGAGGGGATTGGCCTGGGCGGTCGGGCGCTCGGGATCGAGCGAGGGAAAAAAAGGGATGCGGGAGAGCGAGGCAGAGGCGCTCGCGAGAAGAGGGAGAGGGAAAAGATCGAGAGGAAGAAGGTGCGGCGGCTGGGAGGCAGAGAGGGATCGATCGATCGCCCTAGGGTTTGGTGGGAGAAGCTGGGCTGGAGGCTGGAGTCGGGCCAGGTGAGGGGGGAGGAGGCCCAAGAGGGAAAGGCTAGAAGGAAAAAAACAAAAGGCTGGGCTGCTGGGCTCTCTTCTTCTTTTTATTTCTTTAACAGAAATAAAAATAGAGAGAGTGCAAAAGAAATTAAGAAAAGAGGCCAGAACAGAAAATAAAATATGGAACATTTTTATAAGGCTTTACGGGATATTACCAACCCAACAAAAATTGTTCCAACACAAAGGAAGTGCAAACTAAAACATTTAGCTTGCAATAAAAGGAGTTTAGATTTTGGAGGAGCCTCGAAACAACGGAAAGAAATTAAGACAAGGTTTAGAAGTAGAAACTCGAAGTGAAATAAACATGGGGAATTTGCAAGTGTGTTGGGGTAATTCCAACAATGGAATATTTATTTATATAGCTCCCTAAAAAAAATTGAGAGGCTTTATGTTTTAAAGAGAAGACATTCTTCCCTCGATTTAAATGGACCGAAGGTCCACACGATTTATTTGGTTGAGATGCAAAAATAAAATGAAATGATGGCATGATGACATGATGCAAAGCAAAAATAAATAACACAAGCTCAAAAGAACACACGGGAGACCCCGGAACATCTGGAATCTTCTGGAATCTTCTGGGACGTCGGTCTTCGGGCGTCACAACTCTCCCACACTAACAGAGGATCTCGACCCGAGATCCTAGAGATATCACCGGGTAAAAACGGAAGAGGAAGAGGTAAAACAAAGTTGCTTCTTTGACAGACGAGTGAAACCAAAGAACCTTGAGAGGTTGACCAAAATGAAAGAAGAGTACAACGGAGATGAACGAATATGACAACTCCGTTAGAAAAGAGGAACAAGGAACATTACGAGAACCTTGTAGGTTGAAAGACATGAAACAAGAGCTTACGAACCAAAAGAATATGAAACCGAAATGGTATAGCCAAGGAATAAGAATGACAGAATTTGGGCAGCACTCCGACTGAAAGATGGAAGGAATTAACAAGAACTTGAGGAGATGGAGTGGTACTTGATGAAAACAACAACATACTGCCTCCAAAACAATTACAAGAATGGCACAAAGTTAAGAAGGATTCAGACAGCACTCTGGTTAAAAGAGAGTTAAAGCTAGATAAGATGACGGAACTAGAATGAAGAATACAACACTCCGGTTAAATAGATAAGCAAGGGAAAAAAACATGATCTTGATAAAAACGAGATGATGGTCAAAGAGAGCAATATCACAAAACCTCCGGAATGAAAGAATAGAATATAGATCAACGAAAGAAATGAACGGAGAAGAAAATGACAACTTCTCTCAGAAATGAATTAGGAAATCCTCCTTACGGAGAAGGGTTGAACAGAGTTGAAGGAAAATCAACAACGAAAAGGAATAAGCTTCATGTGGGCTTATGGAAAACATCTCAAAATTATGAGGTGACAACCAGCCACTAACGGAAACATTTACTTGAATTGAGATCAACAAGGAGATGAAAAACTTAGTTCACCGGAATGATAAATGAAGAACTTGGGTCATTTATAAGCACCATAATTGCAACAATCCTTAGGGAAAGCTTTTAGGTGAAATACAACCCAAGATAACTCCAAGAGATAAAAAATGAGGGGTTGAAAGAATCTCCTGAACAAAGAAAATGATGGGTTTAAATATCTCATTCTTGACAACTTGTGAATCATAAAACATGAAGGAATTGTCAAAAATGACATACCACCATCTGAAAAGATACGGGAGAAAGAATTGCAATTGGAAAGCATGATGAAGAATGCTTGAGCTCCAACAAGAATCTTGATGAAGCCTTCGAGGATGAATTAAAACATGATGAACCACCATGAAGAACTCCGGTAACAAAAGCATGAGAAGTGATAGATGAAAAGAGTAAGATTTAAGGCCTGCGATGAATTAGATGGAGCTTTGGAATGATATAATTGAAATAACTTGGAGCTCCGGAAAAACAGATGAACAACTTAGAACCAAGGATATGATATGATGAACAAGCTCCAGACAAAAGAATTAAATCGCCTTGAAGGAATAAGAATAAGAATTATGTCATGCATCTCCTTCACCAATTTAATTGATGACAACCAAAGGATTTGGCATACTACTTATTCTCCTTGGAAAGAATTAAAGAGGGATCTAGCACAAGCTTGGGTAAAACTTCAATGAACCACCGGTAGGATTATGAAAAGAACAAGTGAATTAAAACGATAACAACGGAAGGGTAAACTTGAAAGAACCACCGTAAGAATAGGGAGACGAACGAAGAGACATCAATGAAGAATATTTGGAGGGCAAAGTTGAAAACCGAGAACGAAGAAATATTCTGCAATGATGCCCTTCGGAGGAACACAAAGAAAAGAATTCATGAAATGCTTCGGATGGCATAAAGGAATTCCTCACAATTGGAACAATAATGAGGATGGCATTAAGAACCATGAATCTTCAAGAAGACGGGTCAAGAATTAAGAGAAACACTTCTCCGGTCTGCAAACGCTGAGAATGAAGACGAGAAATGCCATAAGAATTGTTGAGCACTCCGGAATGAACAATTAAAAGGTTGAACCAACGAAGAAAAAGAATTTGAAAGCGATCTTGGAGAAGGCATGTGACTGATGGAAATCATACTTACGTCACACTTTGAAAAGAATTTGAGTATAACTCCGAAAAACAGAAGAGTCAGGTAAGATCCTGGAAAAAAGACCTGTGGGTTAGGGCCCACTCAAAAGAAACCACCGTTGAAAAGATTTCTTAAGAGATATTGCACTGGTTGAATTAAATGGCTTGAATAAGATGATAAACCCCAAAAATAGCTTCAACGGATTAAGAATGGAATTATGAATCTTCTGAGATATCTTCAACACTCCAGATATGAATAACAAGAGGAGAATGATTAATTGGTCCACCGGAATAAGAAAAGATTGTGAAAAGAGGAAAAAGGATAAGATCTACATCGAAATCTTGAATTACATCCACCCGCAGAATTATGAGAACAAAAGAATGATGAACCTGAAGCTCTTGAGCATCTTCACGATAATTCACCGGATAAGAACATTGAAGGAAATGAATGAAGAAATATCACATGAATAAAATGGATACTTCATTCGAGAATTTCTGGCTCAATGCAGAAAAGGGTGGGAGGGTGGGGAAACAAAGACAACTTGGGATGAGCAAAATGGACACCGGTTGAAAAAGAATTTAACATGACCATCTTGATGGTCAAGAAGAATTAGCACTCCCATAGAAATATGAGAACACCGATTAGGAAAGGTATGGAATCAACATTTGACATCGAAGCAACTCGAATACCAGAATCAAAACAAAACAAAGGATAGATATTTCGCAGCATCATCTTCACAATATCATCCGAAACAGAGAATTGAACGAATGAATTCCATAGTTACATCAACTAGTCGAGAAGCCACTTGGAGAGCAAAATGAAAATAAAAAGGAACAAGGAACAGATAGAACAAATACAAGATAGAAGCTTCGTTCGACATCTTCGTGCTGAAATGTAATGCCCCGGATGTAATACTTTCCCTTTTGGGTATATAATATATCTCCGGCTTCATCTATTTCCATTCCGGGTTCTTTGTCTTTCGGGTTTTCATCGTTTTGTTGTGTGAGTGTGTGGCATTCATTCATATCATGTAGACATGTGCATTGCATTGCATTTGTGTTGTGGGTTGCATCCGGTTCGTCGTGTTTCTTCCCGTTGTCCGTTTCGCGTTCCGGAGCTCCCTCACGTGTCCGTGACGTCCCGTAGGCCTACTTTGTTGTTCGGGCGTTTTACGTTACCGGTGTGCCGCGAGGTTGTTGTGTGTGTTGTTGTTTTGTTGTGTGCAACCCGCCTCTCAAATCTCGTCTCGTTTGGACTCCGTTGACTTTTCCATCCGTTGTCCGTGTGGGTCCGAAGTGCCTTCGCTTCGTGTCCCAGAAACACCCCTACTGCTTTCTTTTATTTTTCCTCCTAGGCCTTTTAAATCAATCCCCGCGATCGGATCCGTCGGATCGCGATTGGAGGGCTCCTAGCGCCCCTAAACTCCCTCCTAACCCTAAAAACGGCTACATATAGACCCCCCTAGTCTATTTGGGCATCCCCTTCTTCTTCCCCCTTCTCCACTTTCTTTTTTTTTCCTTTTCTCAGATCCAATCCACTATTTTTTCTCCCGGATCCCGAGGGGAACCAGATCCGATCGAAGCAGCAGCCAGCCGCGCCGCCGCTGGGATCCAGCCCCCTCGAGGACACCGAAGTCAACGCCGCATCGCTGGGTCTGGCTTCGATCGCAGCCGCGCCAGCCGCTTCCTCCCCTCGACCTTCCAGGCGCCGGGGCCCAGATCGCCGCGTCGCACCACTTCCCCGACCGCATCGGGCCAGATCACCCGCTCCAGCCGGCCCGTACTCCTCGCGCCACCGCGTCGCTTCTCCGCGCGCGCACCTGGGCCAGGACCACATCGCCGTGGCCTCGCTTCGCCTCCCGCCCCGGATGGGCCTCGCCTCGCCGACCGGCCCGCCTCGCGCCTCAGGCCACGGGC
>LR738713.1:93673566-93690090 GCA_902687465.1 Secale cereale | reverse complement strand
AAGCTCAACCTTCAAGTTGTTCCGCAGGGTTTTCTTGCAAATCTCCAAATTGCTCCTACCTTGGAAGATCAAGTCCGTGAGGCCCAGCTCAGTGATACCATGGTGAAGAAAGTGAAACATGGGATTGCAAAGGGCACTCCAAAATACAAGTGCTTCCGTGTTGATGAGAGAGATACCTTGTTCTTCGAGGACAGACTCGTTGTTCCCAAAGGTGATCTCAGGAAGCTCATAATGGAAGAAGCTCATGATTCTCTCCTTTCCATTCATCCTGGCAGTTCCAAGATGTATCAAGACCTCAAGCAATCTTACTGGTGGACACGCATGAAAAGGGAGATTGCCCAATTCGTGAATGAATGTGATGTATGCAGAAGAGTGAAAGCAGAACATCAATGTCCAGCCGGTCTTCTCCAACCTCTTCCTATTCCTGAGTGGAAGTTCGACCACATTGAAATGGACTTCGTCACTGGCTTTCATAAATCCAAGCGAGGCAATGATGCTATCTTTGTGGTGATTGACAAGCTTACCAAAGTCGCTCACTTTCTTCCAGTCAAAGAATCAATCAATGCAGCTCAACTTGCAGAGCTATACACTTCCAGAATTGTGTCCCTACATGGCATTCCTCAAGTGATATCCTCAGACCGTGGCAGCTTGTTCACATCAAGGTTCTGGGACTCCTTTCAGTCTGCCATGGGCACGAAGATCAGGTTCAGCACTGCCTTTCACCCTCAGACTAGTGGTCAAGTCGAGCGTGTGAATCAGATCCTAGAAGATATGCTCAGAGCCTGTGTCATCTCCTTCGGCATGAAATGGGAAGACTGCCTTCCATTTGTCGAGTTCTCTTACAACAACAGCTTTCAAGCAAGTGCAGGCAAAGCACCTTTTGAAATTCTCTATGGCAGAAAGTGCCGTACCCCTCTCAACTGGTCTGAAACAGGTGAACGCCAACTTCTGGGCAATGACTTGATCTCTGAAGCCGAAGAAATGTGCAAAGTCATACGTGAGAATCTCAAGGCCGCTCAGTCGCGTCAGAAGAGCTACTATGACGGAAAGCATCGTGATTTGGCTTTCGACATCGGTGATCATGTCTATCTCCGACTGTCTCCGATGAAAGGAACCCAAAGATTCGGTATCGAAGGAAAACTTGCTCCTAGATACGTCGGGCCTTTCAAGATTCTTGGCAAAAGAGGCGATCTAGCCTATTAGCTCGAGCTCCCTTCCAACTTTGCAAATGTTCATGATGTCTTCCATGTGTCTCAACTTCGCAAATGCTTCAAGGCACCTGAGCGCATGATTCCGTTTGAGGAGATTGATCTTCAACAAGACCTTTCCTACCGAGAGCATCCAGTTGCAATTCTCGAAGAAACCGAACGCAAGACTCGCAACAAGTCCATCAAATTTCTGAAAGTCAAGTGGTCACATCACACAGACCGAGAAGCTACCTGGGAACGAGAAGATCATCTTCGTTCCGAGTACCCTTCCTTTTTCCAGTCCTAGATCTCGGGACGAGATCTTTTTGTAGTAGAGGAGAGTTTGTAATGCCCCGGATGTAATACTTTCCCTTTTGGGTATATAATATATCTCCGGCTTCATCTATTTCCATTCCGGGTTCTTTTTCTTTCGGGTTTTCGTCGTTTTGTTGTGTGAGTGTGTGACATTCATTCATATCATGTAGACATGTGCATTGCATTGCATTTGTGTTGTGGGTTGCATCCGGTTCGTCGTGTTTCTTCCCGTTGTCCGTTTCGCGTTCCGGAGCTCCCTCACGTGTCCGTGACGTCCCGTAGGCCTACTTTGTTGTTCGGGCGTTTTACGTTACCGGTGTGCCGCGAGGTTGTTGTGTGTGTTGTTGTTTTGTTGTGTGCAACCCGCCTCTCAAATCTCGTCTCGTTTGGACTCCGTTGACTTTTCCATCCGTTGTCCGTGTGGGTCCGAAGTGCCTTCGCTTCGTGTCCCAGAAACACCCCTACTGCTTTCTTTTATTTTTCCTCCTAGGCCTTTTAAATCAATCCCCGCGATCGGATCCGTCGGATCGCGATCGGAGGGCTCCTAGCGCCCCTAAACTCCCTCCTAACCCTAAAAACGGCTACATATAGACCCCCCTAGTCTATTTGGGCATCCCCTTCTTCTTCCCCCTTCTCCACTTTCTTTTTTTTCCTTTTCTCAGATCCAATCCACTATTTTTTCTCCCGGATCCCGAGGGGAACCAGATCCGATCGAAGCAGCAGCCAGCCGCGCCGCCGCTGGGATCCAGCCCCCTCGAGGACACCGAAGTCAACGCCGCATCGCTGGGTCTGGCTTCGATCGCAGCCGCGCCAGCCGCTTCCTCCCCTCGACCTTCCAGGCGTCGGGGCCCAGATCGCCGCGTCGCACCACTTCCCCGACCGCATCGGGCCAGATCACCCGCTCCAGCCGGCCCGTACTCCTCGCGCCACCGCGTCGCTTCTCCGCGCGCGCACCTGGGCCAGGACCACATCGCCGTGGCCTCGCTTCGCCTCCCGCCCCGGGTGGGCCTCGCCTCGCCGACCGGCCCGCCTCGCGCCTCAGGCCACGGGCCGCCTCTCCACCACCAGATCCCCGCGCCGCGCCTTGGGCCGCAGGCCGCTCCGCGCCGCCGGCCCGAGCGGGCCACCGCACCAGCCGGGCCGCCGCATCGCCTCGGCGCCGCCAGGCCCAGGCCGCGCCTCGCCTCGCGTGGGCCGCCAGCCGCCCCGCCGGGCCTCGTCAGTCCTCCGCTCGGCCCAGTCCTCCGCGGGCCAGATCCGCTCGCCGGGCCCATCTCCGAATTCTTCAGATCTGATCTAGGTTGACCTTTTCCCCACTAAGTCTCTGTTTTCTGTTCTGAAATGCAATCTTTGACCTGCTGTAACTTTTACTGTGGTGCTCCGTTTTGTGCGGGTAATATGTCCAGACGTTCGTGGAGTTGTGCTCTACGTTTTACCTGTTGTTGTCATGCATGTTAGAGATCATCTAGACACTTGTTTTGCTGTTGCAAGAGTGCATCATGATATAAACTGCTGTTATGTGTTATTTTTCATGCCACCTTTGACATGTGATATCTTTTAGCTCGTTTGTCCAAACGATGCAATGACATGTCCACGTGTTCGTCTTGCCACGAACTACGTGATGCTTGTGATAGGTTGCATGGTAGATTTATTATTTCCTTGTTATCATCGTTGCAAAGTGCCATATTCATATGTTGTGTTTTCACTTGTTATGAAATGCCATCTTGTTGAGCTCGTTGCAATCGTTGTGTTCACCTCTATGATGCATGCTTGTGTGTTTCGGGGTCACCTTCATATGCACTTTGATGAGGTGCTTACCCTTTGCCATGTTTAGTTTCGAGGTGACTTAAACATGCTCTTTTAGTTGCTATGATGATATTGCTGTTTTAGGACTTAGTGAATTTTCACTAAGTCTGAAATCTGTAACGTTCCGATGCCATGTTCGTGTGATGTTCTAGGACAAAGCATGTTAGTTTTGGGGTGGATTTTGATTGTTCCTTGTAGTATATATTGTTGTCTTTCCATCCATGTCCTCACATGTCCATTTGAGTGGCTGTAGCATGTTTATCTTTTGCTCTAAAGTTTCAATAAAATTCTGCTGCCAGAATTTTATTGCAAAGTTCAATATGTCCAAGATCATTGCTATTGATCCGTGACTCCGTTGGGGGTGCACTTTGGACCTAGTTGTTGTACTATATGTCTAGTTTGTGTTCATGTCCTTTGCCATGCTTTTTGGGTGCTGTAGCTTAATTATTTTGAGCTCCAAAGTTGCTATGTTGCTGTAATTTTCAGCTTTCGCTCAAATCTTGTTTCGGGCATAACTTTTAGTCCGTAACTCCGATTTCAGCGAATCTTATATCAAACTTGGGTGATTTTCTGTGTAGTTTAATAATATCAGTTTGTTATCTTGTTTTGAGGTGATTTGCTTGAGTGATGTTTTACGTGCTCCATGTGCATCCTTAGTGCATCCATCATGCATTCATGTTTTTCGAGTGCGCATTGCATCTTGTTGATTGGTGCTTGGTGTGATTTTTTTGTTTAGAGCCGGAAGCTGAGACCGGGTACGAAGTTGAGCACGAGGTTTCCAACGAGGTTGAGCACGAGGACCCTTCTTACGATCCGAACGACTTCTCTTCAGGCAAGATGACCGAACCCCGATAACATTACTATCTTTGCCTATTGCTAGTAGTCTCGATCTATAGTTTTGCCTCGATGCCCATGTTCTTCTTGTCGGCCTCCTACTTGTAACCAATTGCCATGTTTAACCACCCTACCTATGCAAACCGTTGCTTGGCTAAGTACGCTTCGCTCAGCCCTTCTTATAGCGTTGCTAGTTGCAGGTGAAGTGAAGATGCTTGCTCCATGTTGAAGTTTGGTTGGGTTATATCACACTATATAAATGCTTTAAATGAAATCATCTATATATTGGCAAGGGTGGAAGGCTAAGCCTTTTGCTTGGTGATTTGTTCCACTCATGCCGTTAGGATCCGTATAAGCCGGTTTTATGTTCCTTGATTATGCGTTCCTAACACGGTTGGGGTGTATGGGACCCCCTCGATAAACCGCTAAGTGCTAAGTCTTTTCCAGCAAATCCCAACATTGGTACTATTTGCCTAATAACAAACTAAACATGCATAGGGAGTAATTAACCCTCTTTCTTAATCAATAACCCCGGGCCAGTGCTCCACATGAGTGTTGGTCCGAAACGGGGAGCCTGCGGGGCCGCCTTGAGGCAACTCGAGGTATCTGGTATCCACCCGTAGCTTCGCCCATCCGGTCGTGTCCTAAGACTTAGATACGCGCGGCTACTATCAGGGTGTCGACACGCCGGGAGGATTTGCTGGATTAGCCTTACCTTGGCTCGGTATATCTTGAGCACGGGATTCCGAGAATACTCGGGTCTTCCCACTTTGGAGTTGCGACTCCGCGGATCGTGGGCTTGTAATGGGTCAAGTTGGAACACCCCTGTAGGGTTTGAACTTTCGAAAGCCGTGCCCGTGGTTATGTGGCAGATGGGAGCTTGTTAATTCCGGTTGTAGAAAACTTGACACAATGTTACTAATACACTACCAGCGTGTGTTCCGTGACTGTCAATTTCCGAATAGGGATTCGGGAGTTGAACACGGAGGGGTTATGTTTGTGAGCTTGTAGCTAGGATCACTTCGTGATCACTTCTCGCCGATGCATTCTCTTCCCGCTCTCACTTGCGTAAGCTAGATGCTAGTTGCTGCTGCAGACTTGTTCTTTCTTCAGCCTTTTCCTCACCCAAAGGCTTAAATAGTTCTGTTACCCGGGAACGGGATTGCTGAGTCCTCTGTGGCTCACAGTTACTTCACACACCAGATGCAGGTCCAGCTGTGAGCTATCCAGGTGATGGCACCGAGCTGGATTGGGAGTACGACGAAGAGCGTAGTCGGTACTATGTGCGCTACCCGGACGATCAGTAGTGGAGTCTCTTACTAGGATTCGATCCGCCTGTGGTTTATTTATCTGAGTTTGGTACTTTGACATTTGGCTTTTGCCCTTAGAGGGTTGTAGTGTTCTTAATGTATGATGTTTGAGACTTGTACTGTAATTCTGTGACGTGGCGAGTGTAAGCCAACTATTTTCAGTTTATTTTCCCCTCTTTTACATGAGTTGTGCAAAGATTACCAGACTTGAGATCATTCTAGGATGGACTTATGCCTTTAAGTCGTGCCTCGACACGTAGGAGGTATAACTCCATCCTGGGCATTACATCAAAGCTCATGGAACGTGTTACAAAAGGGTTTTGCAATCCCCGGATCAGCATAGCCAAGGACCCTTTAAGATGCAACTCCCGATCAGAACAAGTCCATAAAACCACTTCACTCAATGTAGAACCCCAAACTTCATATCGTGCATCCGTTGGAAGAATGCCTAGAACTACTAGATTAACCCACCTATAGATTTCCGAAAGTTTCCAGTTATGCAATCAGGTGTTGGGGATACACGGGAAGCACCGCGCAATCAACTCTAAACCTACATCCAGGTGTATCCTTCCTTCAACACATAACCAGTTGTTCTCGGAAACTGTTTACCTCGGACCTTCGAAAAGCATCCACTATACAAGCTATGGCAATACTCCCGAACTACCTCCCCAGTACTGGGTGATGTCGGGGTTATCTTGCCACTGGCCGTATAGGAGAGATTTTCGATGTCGGCCGTCTTAAGTATTTAGTACTGCCGCGATATGCTTGTTACAATGATACCCCGAAGCTCAACTCCTCGGTAACAGGAGGCATCGAGAACAATATCCTTGTCACAAGAACATCGAAACAATCCCAGAATACTCGCGGGATCCTAAAAAAAAATTGGTGCAATTTTTGAAAGTAGAAGAGAAAAGAGTAATCGTCAGGAGTCCTCACGAGAGAGAAAGGGGATGAGAAGCAAAAGAAATCCTACTCTCCGATATATATATAGGACTCAAAACATTTTCAGTGTGTGCCTAGACTCAACCGTCAACGATTCGATCAATCAGTGGGGGCTTCTAGGTCGGAGAAGGCTCTGATACCAACTTGTAATGCCCAGGATGGGACTATACCTCCTACGTGTCGAGGCACGACTTAAAGGTATAAGCCCATCCTAGAATGATCTCAAGTTTGGTATCTTTGCACAACTCATGTAAAAGAGGGATTAAAATGCAAAAGGGGATAGTTGGCTTACACTCGCCACTTCACACAATACAATACATAAGCAATACATCATTCAAAACATCACAACCCGACTACGGGTGAAGATCCAAACGAAAGATACCAAAACAACAAAAGCCACAGGTCAGGATCGAATCCTAGTAGAAACCACTACTGAACATCGAAACGTCACAAGCAAAAGGCCACACTCTTCATCGAGCTCCCGATGAAGTACTTGAACCAGCTCCTGCATCAAACTCGGCTGAACCTGCATCTGGTGTGGTGAAGTAACTGTGAGCCACAGAGGACTCAGCAATCCCGTTCCCGGGTAACAAGACTATTTAAGCCTTGGGTGAGGACAAGGCTGAAGAAAGAATAAGAGGTGAAGGAACAAACAAGAGTCTGCAGCAGCAACTAGCACTAACTTACGCAAAAGAGAGCGAGAAGAGAAGAGCATCGGTCGAAAGATGATCACGAAGTGATCCTAGCTAAAGCCGGTCAAACATAACCCCACCGTGTTCAACTCCCGAATCCCTATTCGGAAATTGACAGTCACGGAACACACGCGGGTAGTGTATTGAAACATTGTGTCAAGTTATCTACAACCGGAATTAACAAGCTCCCATCTGCCACATAACCGCGGGCACGGCTTTCGAAAGTTCAAACCCTGCAGGGGTGTTCCAACTTGGCCCATCACAAGCCCACGATCCGCGGAGTCGCAACTCCATAGTTGGGAAGACCCGAGTATTCTCGGAATCCCGTGCTCAAGTTAAACCGAACTAAGGTAAGGCTAATCCAGCAAATCCTCCCGGCGTGCCGACACCCTGATAGTAGCCGCGCGTATCTCGTCTCAGGCCACGACCGGATGAGCAGTACGTACAGATACCGAAGATCCCAGCGAACTGGGTGGTATCCGCAAGTGGCTCTAGTTTGGGACCAACACCATCAGCACTGGCCCCCCCTGCTATGTAGAATTAAGAAAGAGGGTTTGCAAGGCCCTTATGTAAGTTTTATTAGTTTGATATTAGGCAAATAGTACCAATGTTGGGATTTGCTGGAAAAGACTTAGCACTTAGCGGTTTATCAAGGGGGTCCCATACACCCCAACCGTGTTAGGAACGCATAATCAAGGAACATAACACCGGTTTATACGGTTCCTAACGGCATGAGTGGAACAAAACACCAAGCAAAAGGCTTAGCCTTCCACCCTGCCAGTATATAGATGATTTCATTTTAAGCATTTATATAGTGTGATATAACCCAACCAAACTTCAACATGAAGCAAGCATCTTCAATCTTCACCTGCAACTAACAATGCTATAAGAGGGGCTGAGCGAAGCGTACTTAGCCAAGCAACGGTTTGCATAGGTAGGGTGGTTAAACAGGGCAATGGTTACAAGTAGGAGGCTGACAAGAAGAACATGGGCATCGAGGCAAAACTATAGAGCGGAACTACTAGCAATAGGCAAAGATAGTAATGATATCCGGGTTCGGTCATCTTGCCTGGAATTCCACAAGGGAGAAGAACGGATCCAAGAAGTAGACGGAGCAACACAGACAAGAGAATCCTCACAACTCCGGAACGAAACCGAAGCTATCAAGAGAAGCAAACCGGAAAGAAACAAACAACACGGTAAACACACAAGCATAAACAAGGCATAAGATGCACATCCAAGTATGATGCATGTCCGGTTTAATATGCATGGCATGGCAAAGTGCACAAACAAAACTACAAGTAAAGTGGAGATCAATATGCAACGAGTTGCATATTGACGAAACACCACATTAATTATTTAATTGACTCTCGTTATTTACAAGACAAGATTAAATGTTTTTAACATGGCAAGAGGTGAAGCTTAAAGAAACTATACTATTAAGGCAATTTAAAAGAGGCCGGAGAATAACAACAACATATCCGGAAAATCCCCATGAGCATGTTTAATAATTATTAAAGCAACAACAATTAAACATTTTAGGGTTGTTAACATGATGCGGATGACATGAACAAGTTTATGCAAATTTATTAAAAGGTTGACAATTAACAAGAAATGAAGCATTTGTCACCGTGGTGGAAAGAAAGGGTGCCACGGCAACGATCCGAAAATGATGCCACGCAACATATCGGTTCCGGTATCTCGTTGAGAGACCGGTGCAAAAGGTGACGAAGC
Organism: Secale cereale; assembly: GCA_902687465.1. NCBI lineage: Eukaryota > Viridiplantae > Streptophyta > Magnoliopsida > Poales > Poaceae > Secale > Secale cereale. The sequence goes on along the minus strand of LR738713.1, from coordinate 93,681,270 downwards.
GAGTCAAACGAGATGATGGGGTGTTCCCGTTGCCGGGTTCCCACGAGTCGGTGGCGAGGCAACCGAGGGACATGACAAAGGTGGAACGGGCACGAAGCACATACGGGAAACATTTCATACAACACAAGCAAGCATCACACGGGTCACGATGGGGTTATACCTTCGGAACAAACGTTCACGGGGCGGTTCGAGAGCGTCGAGGAAGGAGTCGTTCACGTTCGGAGAGGAAGTAGCCGTTCCGCAACTCGTAGAGGAAGTAGTGGTACACGGCCGAAGAGGAAGTAGTTGTTCACGGGTCTTCGGCGACGGTAGACGTTCACGTTACGTGTCGTGGTACTTGGCGAATTCCTCGTTTCCGGGCGACGGTAGAGGTACTCGCGCTCATTCTTCCGTAGATGAACGGGTCGTCGTGGTACTTGTCGGGGCCGTCTTGGCAACGTAGTTGTACACGTGGCCGTCGTGGGAAGTAGTGGAACTTGGTCGTTTTCCGGGCGTCGGTAGTCGTACACGGGGCGTTTTGTAGATGTTCACGGAGCTCGTTCGTAGAGGAACTTGTTTCAAAGAGGTACTTGGTCGGTTCGCCGGGTACTCGTTCGGGTCATCAGACAATTCATCAACACAAGCAACACAATACAAAACAAAACTACAGCAACAAAACTACAAAAAAAGGGAAAAAAAGGCTGCGGGTTCCTCGGGCCGACGCCGATCTGGAAAAAGGACAGGGCCCTGGAAGCCGGCGCTGCAGCCGCTGTTGCTGGAGGATGGGAAGGGAGCTCGGTCTTGGAGGTGACGAGGCAGGAACTGGCCCTGCCCGCGGGTCGCCAGGCGCAGGCGTCCACTCGGCCTGGAGGCGAGGAGACAGGGCGCGCGGGCGCACAGGACAGCGGTGGCTCGGGCGACGAGGATCCAGGCGAGGCGGCCGAGCACATCTTGGCGCTGGAGAAGAGGACATCGGGCGCCGGGCTGCTGGGGTCGAGGGCCTGGCCAGCCTGGCTGCTCCTGCGCGAGGAGGAGGCCGGGCGCGCTGGAGGCGCTGGCAGGGGCGCACCGTCGCGCTGGGCTCAGGGAGGACGAGGCAGGGGCTGCTCCAGCGCCCGGTGCTGGAGGCGCGCTACGAGCTGGAGGGTCGGGGCGAGGGGAAAGGAGGAGCTCGGGAGGTTCGACGAGGGGATTGGCCTGGGCGGTCGGGCGCTCGGGATCGAGCGAGGGGAAAAAAAGGGATGCGGGAGAGCGAGGCAGAGGCGCTCGCGAGAAGAGGGAGAGGGAAAAGATCGAGAGGAAGAAGGTGCGGCGGCTGGGAGGCAGAGAGGGATCAATCGATCGCCCTAGGGTTTGGTGGGAGAAGCTGGGCTGGAGGCTGGAGTCGGGCCAGGTGAGGGGGGAGGAGGCCCAAGAGGGAAAGGCTAGAAGGAAAAAAACAAAAGGCTGGGCTGCTGGGCTCTCTTCTTCTTTTTATTTCTTTAACAGAAATAAAAATAGAGAGAGTGCAAAAGAAATTAAGAAAAGAGGCCAGAACAGAAAATAAAATATGGAACATTTTTATAAGGCTTTACGGGATATTACCAACCCAACAAAAATAGTTCCAACACAAAGGAAGTGCAAACTAAAACATTTAGCTTGCAATAAAAGGAGTTTAGATTTTTGGAGGAGCCTCGAAACAACGGAAAGAAATTAAGACAAGGTTTAGAAGTAGAAACTCGAAGTGAAATAAACATGGGGAATTTGCAAGTGTGTTGGGGTAATTCCAACAATGGAATATTTATTTATATAGCTCCCTAAAAAAATTGAGAGGCTTTATGTTTTAAAGAGAAGACATTCTTCCCTCGATTTAAATGGACCGAAGGTCCACACGATTTATTTGGTTGAGATGCAAAAATAAAATGAAATGATGGCATGATGACATGATGCAAAGCAAAAATAAATAACACAAGCTCAAAAGAACACACGGGAGACCCCGGAACATCTGGAATCTTCTGGAATCTTCTGGGACGTCGGTCTTCGGGCGTCACATACCCGAAGAACACCTGACCACTGGGTTTCCCTTGCTTCTCGAGGATAGCCTCCAGGAGTGTCAGTTCCATCGAGCGCCCATCCTCTCCTACCTTGAGCATTGGGTTAGCGACACTGAGGTGGAGTACCATGTGGAAGTGATCGTGAAGGCAAACGATCCTCCCACAAGTTGGTTCTTCGAGGGACCCCAGATGGCAACACTACCTCTCGCTGTCGAGGCTGCTGCACTCAAGGCACTAACCCGTCTCCGCGAGCTTCTTCCAGAGATGGCAGCCAAGATGACAACACACTTCTTACCTTACCGGAAGGAAGGTGAAGAGGAAAGCAGTGCACTAGCCCCTCCACTGAAGGAAGGACTCTCTCTTCGGTTCCAGACCTACTTTAGTCTATGTGCCGACAGCTTGGCACAAGACTTGGCCTCGGAATCAATGAAGTTTCAAGAAGAACTTCACAAGACCAAGGCACTTCTTCGTCGAGCTCAAGAGAAGACTAATAGGATCAAGAAGGAAGGAGCACCTTCTGGACAGTCCGCTATCGCATATCGAAGCGGAAGGCCCTCCGAGGATGTATCTTCCAAGGATGAAGAACCACCTCGGCGACGCCGGATGACGGCAAGGGAATATCGCAAGCTTTTCCCTGCACCTCTGACGAAGCACCGTCGTATCCAACTTCTCCACTCCCCCACACCCTCAAGTGACAAAGGGGCCCAGACAGATGAAGACAAGGAGGAAGACCCAGAAGAGCCGGAATACGCGACCGAGCATTCCGCCGCTTAAGCATTATTCGCTACTCGGATATGCCAGTTGTGACCTCTACGGTAGGATAGGTCGTGTAACCCCTATGCGCAGTCGAGTCCTTGTATGGTTCATATGAAACCATCTAGTGTTTGCTTTTGTTGTGTCTGGATGTATGTCGTATTCTTCCTTCGGGAATGTGTAAACGACTACATCACCCCTTTTGATTTTTAATGATGTGTTTGGCCTTTTGGCCCTTGCATGATTTGATTAGTGTCACACCCACCCCCTTACTAGGCACCCATCTATCTTGCTTTCCCTCTTCCGAGTCATGAGACCTTTTACCGGTCCAACAGGATGCCTGTCGTAACTCGTACTGGTACCTCTACCCAGCAGCCTGAAGCCGGAGCATCCGCTCAGTCAGAGGCAGGCCACGACCAAACCAACGACCAAGCTCCACCACCACCTCCTCCGAACATGGACATGGCTCAGCTTCTCCAAGCTTTCCGAGAGGAACGCCAAGCCAACACTGCAGCCCTCCAATTGATTGCTCAAGCTGTCACCAACAACCGCCAGCCGGCGGGGAATGGCAATGGACGTTCCACGTTGGCAGAGTTCAAGAAGCATGCACCGCCAACCTTTATCGAGACTGCTGAACCCCTGGATGCAGACGACTGGATCCGCTCCATTGAGGAAATACTGGAACTAGTCGGATGCACCGAAGACCGTGAGAAGGTGGCTTATGCAGCCCACTGCCTCGGGGGGACTGCTAGAGCTTGGTGGGATGGATTCAAGGTCATGCATGCTGAACAAGACATCACTTGGGTCAACTTCAAGGCAGAATTCCGCAAGGCCCACATTCCTTCCGGAATCATGCCTATCAAAAAGCATGAGTTCCGAGCCTTGAAGCAAGGAAGTGCCACTGTCAAGGAGTACATGCAGAAGTTCAGTGTTCTGTCAAGGTATGCCCCTGAAGATGTCAGCATTGATGCTGCAAAAAGGGAGCGCTTCATGGAAGGCCTCAATCAGACTCTGCAATACTCGCTTGTCGTGTGCGACTGCCCATCCTTCCCTGACCTGGTGAACAAAGCACTTATGCTTGAAGACAAGCGGCGTGCTTTGGAAGACACTCGCAAGCGCAAGATGGTCAGTAAGGGAAGTTCCAGCAACCAGAAGCCTCGTCCGTGGCAGTCAGCCCCGGCCAAGCCAACCTATCAGCAACCAAGAGCTCTTGCACCTCGCACCAACCCTCAGCCTCAGCAGTATGCCAACCCAAGGCCAGCTTTCAACCCCAATACCTGTGGTGGCAACAAGATCAACAATCCAAACCAAGTCACTTGCTTTGGATGTGGTCAGTCCGGACACATCTCAAGGGTGTGGCCCAATAAGAAGCCTGATGCCCCGCGTCCCAATGCGCAGAACCAGGGACAAGGCCGCGGGATGCCACCAAGGAACCCAGCTCCTCGCAATCCACCTAACCATGGGAAGGGGCGTGTGAATCACGTCACTGCTGAAGAAGCCCAGGAAGACCCGGACGTCGTGCTGGGTACGTTCCTTGTCAAATCAGCACCTGCAACTGTCTTGTTTGATTCTGGAGCAACGCATTCATTTGTCACTCAAAGATTTGCATTAAAAAGTGGCATGACCCCTACACCCCTGAATAACCCTATGGTGGTACAAACCCCCGGAGCAGAGATGAGAGCCAAGATAGGCTGTAAAGGAGTCAGTATTACCATTAACGGTGTAGATTTCCTAGCAGACCTTATCATCCTGAGATCACAAGGCTTGGATGTGATCTTAGGGATGGATTGGCTCAGTAAGCACCAAGGCTTGTTAGACTGTGCCAATCGGACAGTCACTGTGACCAATGACCAAGGAGTCGAAGTCAAGTTTGCTTCCAACTCCACTTCCGCTCAAGCCGCTCAAGCCAACTGTCTGTCTGAAGTTGGGCTAGAGCAAGTACCGGTGGTGTGTGAGTATCCTGATGTCTTTCCGGGTGAACTACCGGGAATGCCCCCTGACCGTGACATTGAGTTCATCATCGAGCTCGTGCCCGGAGCAGGACCCATCTATAAGAAGCCTTATAGAATGGGGACGGAAGAATTAGCTGAGTTGAATAAGCAGCTGGAAGAGCAGCTGAGGAAGGGATTTATTCGCCCAAGTGCCTCCCCTTGGGGATCTCCTGTTCTGTTTGTGGCAAAGAGGGACGGTACCATCCGCTTATGCATTGACTATCGTTCCCTCAATGAAGTTACAATCAAGAACAAATATCCACTTCCCAAGATCGAAGATCTGTTTGATCAGCTCAGCGGAGCCAAGGTGTTCTCCAAGATCGACCTCAGATCTGGGTACTACCAGCTGAAGATCAGACCCCAAGATATTCCGAAGACGGCATTTGTAACCAGATATGGCCTGTACGAGTGCACGGTCATGTCCTTGGGTTAACCAATGCTCCAGCTTACTTCATGTATCTCATGAATAAAGTCTTCATGGAATATTTGGACAAGTTCGTTGTTGTCTTCATTGATGACATTCTTGTTTCTCGAAGTCGGAGGAAGAGCACGAGCAGCATCTGAGGATGGTCCTAGACAAGCTTCGGGAGCACCAACTGTATGCCAAATTCAGCAAGTGTGAGTTCTGGCTGCATAAAGTTGGATTCTTAGGTCACGTCTTGACCGAAGAAGGATTATCAGTTGATCCCGCAAAGATCGAAGCTGTGACCCAATGGCAATCTCCAACGACCGTCAAGGAAGTCAGAAGCTTCCTCAGACTTGCGGGGTATTACCGCAAATTCGTGGAAGGATTCTCTAGCATTGCACGGCCAATGACTCAGCTCCTCAAGAAGGACAAGAAGTTCGAGTGGACGCCAAAATGCGAAGAGAGCTTCCAAGAGCTCAAGAATAGATTGACCACCGCCCCAGTTCTGGCAACACCTGATATTCACAAGGAGTTCGTGATATATTGTGATGCCTCTCGAACCGGATTGGGAAGCGTTCTGATGCAAGAAGGCCGAGTCATAGCATACCTCTCCAGGCAGCTACGACCTCATGAGGAGAACTACGCTACTCACGATCTTGAGTTAGCGGCAGTAGTTCATGCCTTGAAGACATGGCGGCATTACCTCCTAGGGAAACGGTGTGAGATCTACATAGACCACAAAAGTCTGAAGTACATTTTCACCCAAAAGGAATTGAACATGAGGCAGCGAAGATGGTTGGAACTCATCAAAGACTATGACCTCAGTGTTCAATATCACCCCGGGAAGGCTAACGTGGTGGCCGATGCCTTAAGCAGGAAGGCTTGCTCCTTGAATGTCGTTATTCAAGAAAGGCAGCCAGCCTTGTTTAAGGAACTCGAACAATTCAGTTTGGAATTGGTCACCCCTGGATTTCTGGATCATTTGGAAGTCAGACCAACCCTGATGGACGAAGTCAAGGAGGCACAAGATGGACACGCAAGCATTGAAGGCATCAAGAAGAAGATGAAGCTAGGCAAGGCCCCAGGATTCTCCGAAGACGAGCACGGGATTGTTTGGTGCAAAGGCCGCATCTGCGTACCAAACAACACAGAGCTGAAGAACCTGATTCTGCAAGAAGCCCACGACACTCCGTATTCCATCCACCCCTGAGGAACCAAGATGTATCAAGACTTGAAGGCACGATTCTGGTGGCACGGGATGAAAAGAGAGATTGCAACCTATGTTGCAAAGTGTGATGTATGCCAAAGGGTCAAGGCTGAATATCAGCGACCTGCTGGATTGCTTCAGCCACTCAAGGTTCCTGAGTGGAAGTGGGATAAAGTCGGAATGGACTTCATCACTGGTTTACCAAGGTCGAATAGGGGACATGACTCCATCTGGGTCATAGTCGACCATTTGACCAAGGTGGCCCATTTCATTCCTGTCAAGACTACCTACTCAGGCAACCAGCTGGCAACTCTCTATATCAACCGAATCGTGAGCCTCCACGGCGTTCCCAAGGAGATTGTGTCAGATCAAGGCACCCAGTTTACTTCAAGGTTCTGGAGAAGATTCCAAGAAGCCTTGGGAACCAAGTTGTCTTTCAGCACAGCTTTCCACCCACAGACCGGAGGTCAGACAGAACGAGTCAATCAAATTCTCGAAGACATGCTCCGAGCCTGTGTCCTGGCATATGGAGCCAAGTGGGAAGATTGTCTCCCTTTTGCCGAGTTCTCCTATAACAACAGTTACCAGTCGAGCCTTCAGATGGCACCATTTGAGGTGTTGTACGGACGCAGATGCCGCACACCCCTCAACTGGTCAGAGACTGGAGAAGGACTAGTCTTTGGACCAGATATTCTCTGTGACGCCCGAAGACCGACGTCCCAGAAGATCCCAGAGGATTCCAGAAGATTCCAGATGTTCCGGGTCCTCCCGTGTGTTCAGTTGTGCTTGCTTTATTTATTTTTTTGCATTGCATCATGTCATCATGCCATCATGCCATTTTTAATTTGCATCTCAACCTAAATAAATTGTGTGGACCTTCGGTCCATTTAAATCGAGGGAAGGTGACTTCTCTTTATAACATATCCTCCAAATATTATGGAGCTATTATAAATAAATATTCCATTGTTGGAATTACCCCAACACACTTGCATATTTCCCCATGCCTTTTCTTCGCATTCCTTGCCTCAAACCTTGTCAATATTTATTTTCTCGTTGATCGAGGTTCCTCCAAAATCCTCATCATTTTTGGACACTTCAATAATCAAGTTTTAGTTCAATCCATTTGAATTAAATTCAAATGGGTTTGAATTTATATTCTTTTGATCATGCCACTTATAATTTTCTTGGTTCTAACTCATTTTTATGAGTTTGGGAAAATTATCCCCGTTCAGTATTTTTCCCCAAGCCTCCTTTTCTTTTTCCTCTTTCGACTTTCTTTTCTGTTAAAGAAAAAGAGAAAGAGCTAGGCCATCAGGCCATCTCCCCCGCAGCCTT
>LR738713.1:93641093-93656557 GCA_902687465.1 Secale cereale | reverse complement strand
GTACAACCTCTGCAGAGTGTAAAACTATTCGAATAGCCATGTCCACAGTCATGGACAGTTGGGTAACCGCTCTTGGGCTACGTCCAATGTTTGCGAAACCATGTGTGTGTTTGAGAGTCAAGGTGGAGACTTGACTCGAGGAGTTGAATTATATTCATGTTGATATCGGTAACCTGTCTTCGAGGTTACGCGAGTTTATTGATGCATAAACTTGATGGTAGAATGTTTATTCTAGCCCTATGCTAGATTGTTCATTATTGTTCAATTGCATTGTTATTATGAACCACATCATGGGTTGCTTGCGAGTACATTCGAAGTACTCATTGGCTTGCCACTGGTTATTTAATTGGCCAGGCATGGGGGAACAGGAATATGATGAAGAGTTCTTTGGAGACGAACATGCGAACTAGGACGCTATCCCAGTCAGAATGCATGTAGGGTTAAGGCAGATGGCATGGGTTCTACCTATTATCGAAGACTTCCGCTATTTGAGTTATTTGCTATTCAGCCCGTGAGGCTTTATCTATGTAAGACTTGGCCATAATGGCCATAATTTGTGTAAGACGGTATGTATGGATGTAAGACTCTTGTTATTCAGCTTCTGTGTGTTCAGTGAGCATTGATCTCTAGGATCACTGTACACATGCATTCGGTGATCTCGACTTCTAAGTCGGGGTCCTCACAGTTCAGAAACCCATGCCTTTTCCTCCAAAACCGTCCAAGAAAAAGGATGATGAGGATTTTGAGCGCTTCGCTAAAATGATTAGACCTATCTTTTTGCGTATGCGTTTGACTGATGTGCTTAAAACAAATCCTTATGCCAAGTACATGAAAGATATTATTACCAACAAAAGAAAGATACCTGAAGTAGAAATTTCCACCATGCTTGCCAATTACACTTTTGAGGGTGGAATGCCTAAGAAATTAGGAGATCCAGGAGTACCTACTATACCTTGCTCCATTAAGAAAAACTAGGTTATAACTGCTTTGTGTGATCTTGGAGCCGGTGTTAGTGTTATGCCTCTATCTTTATATCGTACACTTGACATGAGCAAGTTGACACCTACTGAAATATCCTTGCAAATGGCTGATAAATCAACTGCTATACCTGTCGGTATTCGTGGGGATGTGACTGTTGTAGTTGCAAATGTTACTATTCTGACGAACATTGTTATACTTGATATTCCCGAGGACGATAGTATGTCTATTATTCTTGGAAGACCTTTTTTGAATACTGCAGGGGCTGTTATTAATTGCAACAAAGGCAATGTCACTTTTCATGTCAATGGTAATGAGCATACGGTACACTTTCCGAGGAAACAACCTCAGGTCTATAGTATCAATTATATTGGAAAAACTTCGACTATTACTATTGGAGGTTTTGAGTTTCCTATTCCTACTATCAAGAAGACATATGACATACTTATTGTTGGGGTCATACATATCCCCATTGAGGTAACATAGTGTTATTAAAAAATTCTCCGGTTTCACGTTACTCGAAAAGAGTTTATTAACAAGACCTGATCAACCTTGTTAATGGATTCCTTTTGATGAGCATGGGATAGGTGAATCTAGATAGCACAATCTCATGTACCCTCCTTTTACTTTATGTTAATTAGGTTAAATAAAAGAAAAATAGCATTATCTGTCTGTTTCCAGACTTATCCATGCAATAAAAAATATCCCGAAAATAAAAGTTCTCCAAATGCCATGAAAATGAAATATGATTTTTTTCTAGAATATTTAAGAAAATATGGCACTAAACACACAGCGAGGGGAGCCAGCACGTGGCCTCGAGGGCACAGGGCGCGCCCCCTTCCTCGAGGGCCCCACGTGGCCCCCCTCCACTTATCCTTTCACCCATGCTCTTCTTCTTCCTCCCAAAAAAATCCCCAACCAGCTCAAACCCGAGTTCTAGCTCATTTTGCTACCATTTTCGATATCCTTGCTCGAAGCACCATTCACCAAACTGTTTGGGGAGATTGTTCCTTGGTATGTGACTCCTCCGTTGGTCCAATTAGTTTTTGTTCTAGTGCTTCATTTGTTGCAAATTTCTGCTGTTGTGGTGACCTTGTTCTTGAGCTTGCATGTCAAATTTTCTTGGTCCCAAGTAGTTCTAATGCATGACGTAGCCTCTAGGCTCTTATAGGAGTCGTTGCTATCAATCTTGTTGAGTTTGGTTAACTTTTATTGTGAGTTACTGAAAATTTTAGAAAATTTCAGAAAAATGTCTAGGAGAAACTTCTAAGGTGATCCTTCAAGGAACCAAGAACCGAGGCTCGCATTCCGTGAGCCGGACGATGAACCACCAAGGGATGCTGATGTGCGGCCTTGCGAATGGCCGTCAGATGAATTTATGGGTCAAGCGTGCATCAAAGATGAATTTTATGCATATGTGTGTAACGCTGACCTCGAGGACTTCATCCAAGATAAGTGTCTCCAATACCATGGTTAACAGACAACTTTGTGAGAAGGTTTAAATTTTCATTTTCACGTAATTCTCACACTATCCCGTTTGACCTTTATGATAAATCTTATACCATGGACTTAGAGGATTTTAATGTTGCCTGCAAGCTCCCACAGTGGGGCAGTATGAGTGATCCTCGTAAATCTGAATTTAGAGAATTCCTTGCTAGTATTACAGTGGGAGAATCCATGGATATACATAAGCCACCACGGGGAGCATACATTTTCCTGCCATTCATTACTTTGCTCTCTTTATCTGTAGATGCATAAATGGTAAAGATGAGGCTTGTCATATGTGTGTCCCTGATCTTAGCATTCTCAGGAGTGATGTACTAGGTGATAGGAAATATAACTTAGGAGTAATTGTTGCACGTAGACTACACCATAATGGTTTGTATGGAGATTTATTTGGCGGGATCTATGCTACTTGCATAGCCGGCTATCTTGGTGTGTCTGTGCACCCAAATGATGAACCTTTACCTCCTACTTATTCAGACTGTAAATCTGTAATGCTATGGCTAGTCATCGGTTTATAGAGTGTGATAATCAAACTCTCAAATATCGACTAATCTTTAACCGACAGCATGCCATCCCTATTGTTCTTCCTGCCCCTACTTTGTTTAACTTTCAGTAAAAGGGAAGATACACTATAACTATGGAGGAGGCAAATGCCCATTATAACATGACGGAGGCAGCCCGCCTTCGAGCTGTAGCTCAGCAGGCAGCATCTGCTGCATCTCAGTACGACCCCAACTACAACTTTGGATATCCGTCTGGCCAATACTGGCCATAGACCAACTTAGGCCAAAAGCCTAAGCTTGGGGGAGTACGTGTTTCTCACCGATTTATATTCATGTTCACACACTTATTCTAGCTGTCGGTGCTCACACTCTTTCACTGTACCATCCATGCTTAGTTTAAATTTCTTTTTCTTAGTCTTTTTCTTGTGTGCTAGAAAAACCCAGAAAAACAAAAAAAATATTAGTTGTAGCTTCTAGCTAGTTTACTTTCTTTGCTTGTAGTAGTAACTAAAAATGAAAACCCAAAAAGATTTCCTGTTCTTCTTTTGCTTGTTGGGAGCTTTCCCGTGTAAATAGTTTTTTTTTCTTTTCTTTAGGGGTTAAGAGTAGAAGACCATGATTAAAATGCTTAGTGGCTCTCATATGCTTGGTTGTTAATTTAATCTTGAGCCATATTACCTTGTCTTCTCTCTTGTATTAAGTGCCTGCAGATTCCAGCTTAGTCCAATGCATGTGCACTATTATTTTTATCCACACCGTTCGGTCGTGTGAGTGAAAGGTAATAAGGATGATATATGATGAACTAATTGAGATAAGAAAGCTGGTATGAACTCGACCTCTCTTGTTTTTGTAAATATGATTGCTTATCGTTCCTGATTCAGCTTGTTATGAATGAAACATGTTTGCAATGACAACTAGAGATCAGAGCTGTTTATGCCATGCTTAATTAGCTGAGCGTTTATAATGGTCTATCTTGCGTGCCAACATGATATTAAAATGGTTGTGATGTGGCACATGTTCACGCATGTAGTTGAAACAATCAACATAGCCTTCACGATATTTATGTTCATGGTGATTTATATCCTACTCATGCTTGCATTCATTGTTGATTAATTTTAATGCATGTTCATGACCGTTGTTGCTCTCTAGCTGGTCGTTTCCCAGTCTCTTTCTAGCCTTCACCTGTACTAAGCAGGAATACTGCTTGTGCATCCACTTCCATAAACCCCAAAGTTATTCCATATGAGTCCACCATACCTTCCTTTATGCGGTATTTATCTGCCGTTCCAAGTAAATTTGTACGTGCCAAACTCTAAACCTTCAAATGAAATTATGTTTAGTATGCTCGAACAGCTCATGTATCAACTAGGGTTGTCTATATCTTCCATGCTAGGTGGGTTATTGATGGCTTCTCGCCCCTCGTTGGTTACCCCAAGTGGAAGGTTTGAGATGCAGTGTAGCGGTAGTTTTCCCTTGGCAAAGATACCAAGGATCGAATTCCCCTGAGACTCCAAGGTTCAACAAGAAGGTGTCAACTGCTAGCGGCGCAACTAGCGATCGACCGGACCTGCACACAAATACAAATAACTTTGCTCCCAACGAGTACAGAGAGGTTGTCAATCCCTCCGGCCTTGTCATTTACAAAGGATCAAACGCAAGAGATAATAGTGATAGGTATAACTGCAACTAGTAAGTAAGAACAGAAAGTAAATAGCGGATGTGATCAGTGATGGTAATATGGACCGGGGTCCCATGATGTTCACTAGTGATGTCTCTCTCCCAAAAGACGATAAAACAGCTAAGTGAGGTAAACGAATTACAGCTGGGCAATTGACAGGATTATGTGCGCAAACCAATGCTAACTATGCTGCAAGAAAGGTAGAGGCTCAAAAGCATGGGCGGTACGCCAAGGTAAGTAGACCGAAATCCATCTGCATCTACTACTAATCATCCACCTTGAGATATCTATCCAGAACATCTCGCTGGTATTAAGTTGCGAGTCCCACCCATAGTGTAAACTCAAAGCAAAAGACAACTGCATTAAAAGAACTTTGCGTAAAGTAAACAATCCTTGCACCCGCGAGTACAAGCACCGTTGTTTTCCCCCTTGTGGCAACAGCACATCCCCTAGACTCATGTTTCTGTCACTCAAGCTAGTCATCGAGGGGCATGAACCTACAATCAAGCATAACATTCCCTCTTGGAGTTACTACCTACTACTTGGCCAAAGCAATAAACAGCAACGAAGAACATGCAAGAATTACTCAAGAACATAAATATAAAAGAGGTAAATCAAATATATTACTCACACACAATCTGAACATAATCTCATAATCCATCGTATCCCAGCAAACTCAACATAGCAACAGCATAAGGATTACATATGTGCCTCGATCATGTAGGGCAGCTCACGAGGTCTAATCGGTGAAGAACAAAGAGGGGAGGAGAACATCACATAGCTACTGGTCATGGACCCATGGTCCAAGGGAGACTACTCACAACTCATCCGGGAGGCGTCCATGGTGGTGGAGAGGCTCCCGGTGGTGATCCTCCCCTCCGGCAGGGTGCCGGGAAGAGTTCTCCTGGTGCTCCCGATCTTGGAAGCGTGGCGGCGGCGGAACATAGATGAGATCGCGAAAAAGGGTTCCGTCCTCGAGGGTTTCGGGACGCGGTGTAAATATATGCCAAAGGGGGGCATCAGCGGAGGCCTGGGGGCCCAGGCCCCCCCCCCCCGGCGTGGCCAGGAGGGGGGCCGCGCCCCCAGGGCGCCTGGAGCCCTGGTGGCCCCCCTCCGGCCCTACTTTGGCCGCATGGAAGCTTCCGGAACGCTGATTTTTTATATATATTTCCCGGAATTTTTCTGAAAGTTTACGTAATGGAAAAACCTGAAATACAAAAACAGCAGAAAACAGAAACTGCCACTGGGGTGCACTGAGTTAATAGGTTAGTCCAAATATGATCAAAAGTGTATGGAAGTGCATAAATATCATAGCAATATCACACAAAAGAGGCATGGAGCAAGCAGAAATTATAGATACGTTTTGGACGTATCAGTTATTCTCACGATGTGTGGACTCCGCTCATCATTCATGAGAAAATGGATGGTAACCGGGATGCCCAGTCCCATGCTCAAAATCATAATAATTAAACAAAACTCCCCCAGGGCTATTGCTTGTTTGAACGGTAACCCATGGATTCGGCTGGCCGTGGAGTGTGCTTGTTGGTGGTTGGGGGAGTATAAAATTTACCATTTTGTTTGGGAACCGCCTATAATGTGCGTAGCATGGGAGATATCGAGATTATTGGTTGTTATGTTGACAATGAAGGTATACTGCTCAAAATGTTATTCATCTCTATTTAAAAATCGAGCTCTGGCACCTCTACAAATCCCTGCTTCCCTCTGCGAAGGGCCTATCTATTTACTTTTATGCAGAGTCATCATCCTCTTATCAAAAAGCATCAGTAGGAGAGCACCTCAGTCGTTGCATGTATTACTATTAATTTGCATTGAGTATGATCATGAATGGATCTCTTTTACCATGAATTACAATGTCTAGTCGGTCCTTGATCTTTAAAGGTGCTCTGCATTTATGTTTTGCAGTCTCAGAAAGGGCTAGCGAGATACCATCATGTTATATCATATCATGATTGTTTTGAGAAGTGTTGTCATCCGAGGTTTATTATTATTGCTCGCTAGTTGATTATGCCATTGATGTGAGTAGTCTTGAGACCTGAAAGTTATTGTGAATGTGGTTAGTTCATGATCTTGTTCAAAACCTGAATGCTAGCTTACATATTTACAACAACAAGAGCACACAGAGTTTGTCAAAGTTTTTCTTTATCACTTTCAGTTTATCAACTGAATTGCTTGAGGACAAGCAAAGGTTTAAGCTTGGGGGAGTTGACACGTCTCCAACGTATCTACTTTTCCAAACCCTCTTGCCCTTGTTTTGGACTCGAAGTTGCATGATTTGAATGGAACTAACCCGGACTGACGTTGTTTCAGCAAAACTGCCATGGTGTTGTTTTTGTGCAGAATAAAAAGTTCTCGGAATCGCCTGAAAATCAACGGAGAATTATTTCAGAAAATATGAAAACTATCTACAAGAAGATACTCATCGGGGGGCCCACGGCCTGTCCTCGAGGGTGGGCGGCGCGCCCCCCTTCCCAGGGCGCGCCCCCCTGCCTCAAGGGCCCCCCGATGCTCCACCGACGTATACCCAGGTCCTATATATTCTGTTTCGGGGAGGAAAAAATAAGAGAGAAAGAATTATCGCGTTTCATGAGACGGAGCCGCCGCCAAGCCCTAATCTCTCTCGGGAGGGCTGATTTGGAGTCCGTTCGGGGCTCCGGAGAGTGCAGATCGTCGCCACCGTCATCATCAACCTTCCTCCATCACCAATTCCAAGATGCTCACCATCGTGTGTGAGTAATTCCATCGTAGGCTTGCTAGACGGTGATGGGTTGGATGAGATCTATCATGTAATCGAGTTAGTTTTGTTAGGGTTTGATCCCTAGTATGCACTATGTTCTGAGATTGATGTTGCTATGACTTTGCTATGCTTAATGCTTGTCACTAGAGCCCGAGTGCCATGATTTCAGATTTGAACCTATTATGTTTTCATGAATATATGTGTGTTCTTGATCCTATCTTGCAAGTCTATAGTCACCTACTATGTGTTATGATCTGGCAACCCCGAAGTGACAATAATCGGGACCACTCCCGGTGATGACCATAGTTTGAGGAGTTCATGTATTCACTATGTGTTAATGCTTTGGTCTGGTACTCTATTAAAAGGAGGCCTTAATATCCCTTTGTTTCCAATAGGACCCCGCTGCCACTGGAGGGTAGGACAAAAGATGGCATGCAAGTTCTTTTCCATAAGCACGTATGACTATATTCGGAATACATGCCTACATTGCATTGATGAACGTTCTGTGTCACCCTAGGTTATAACTTCTACATGATGAATTGCATCCGACGTAATTTCCCATCACCGATCCAGTGCCTACGAGCTTTACCTATATTGCTAGTTGTTTATTTACTTTTCCGTTGCTATTATCACAAAAACTACAAAAACACTATCTTCACTTTTATTGCTGCTACCGCCACTATCATATTACTTTGCTACTAAACTACCTTGCCGCAGATACTAAGTTTCCAGGTGTGGTTGAATTGACAACTCAGCTGCTAATACTTAAGAGTATTCTTTGGCTCTCCTTGCATTGAATCAACAAATTTGGGTTTAATACTTTACCCTCGAAAACTGTTGCGATCCCCTACACTTGTGGGTTATCATGGTCTCTCTCAAACAACCCTGCAACCAAATAACAAAGAGTCTCTTGTGTCCCCAACACACCCAATACAATGGTAAATTGTATAGGTGCACTAGTTCGGCGAAGAGATGGTGATACAAGTGCAATATGGATGGTAGATATAGGTTTTTGTAAACTGAAAATATAAAAACAGCAAGGTAGCAAGTGGTAAAAGTGAGCATAAACGGTGTTGCAATGATAGTAGGCAAGGCCTAGGGTTCATTCTTTCACTAGTGCATGTTCTCTCAACAAGGATAACATAATTGGATCATATTACTAGCCCTCAACATGCAACAAAGAGTCACTCCAAAGTCACTAATAGCGGAGAACAAACGAAGAGATTATGGTAGGGTACGAAACCACCTCAAAGCTATTCTTTCTGATCGATCTATTCAAGAGTCTGTAGTAACGTTCAATTTATCATAGAGTTCGTACTAGAATAACACCTTAAGACACGAATCAATCAAAACCCCAATGTCACCTAGATACTCCATTGTCACCTCAAGTATCCGTGGGCATGATTATACGATATGCATCACACAATCTCAGAAACATCTATTCAACCAACACATAGAACTTCAAAGAGTGCCCCAAAGTTTCTACCGGAGAGTCAAGACGAAAACGTGTGCCAACCCCTATGCATAGGTTCCCAAGGTCACGGAACCCGCAAATTGATCACCAAAACATACATCAAGTAGATCACATGATATCGCATTGTCACCACAGATAAACACGGGCAAGACATACATCAAGTGTTCTCAAATCCTTAAAGACTCAATCCTATAAGATAACTTCAAAGGGAAAACTCAATCCATTACAAGAGAGTAGAGGGGGGAGCATTATAAGATCCAACTAGAATAGCGAAGCTCGCGATACATCAAGATCGTGCCATCTCAAGAACACGAGAGAGAGAGAGAGAGAGAGAGAGATCAAACACATAGCTAATGGTACATACCCTCAGCCCCGAGGGTGGACTACTCCCTCCTCGTCATGGAGAGCGCCGGGATGATGAAGATAGCCACCAGAGAGGGATTCCCCCCTCCGGCAGGGTGCCAGAACGGCTCTAGATTGGTTTTCGGTGGCTACAGAGGCTTTCAGCGGCGGAACTCCCGATCTATGTTAATTTCCGAAGGTTTCAGTATTTATAGGATTTTTTGCGTAGGTCCCACGTCAGGGGGGCTTCTGGGCTGTCCTCGAGATAGGAGGGCGCCACCACCTTCCCAGGGCGCGCCCTCCACCCTCGAGGGCAGCCCGTGGCTCTCCTGGCCCAACTCTTTTGCTTCGGGGGCTTCTTTTGGTCCAGAAAAAATCATAAAAAATTGGCTCGTCAATTGGACTCCGTTTGATATTCATTTTCTGTAAAACCCTAAAACAGGAGAAAAACAGAAACTGGCACTGGGCTCTGGGTTAATAGGTTAGTCCCAAAAGTCATATAAAAGTGTATAATAAAGCCCATAAGACATCCTAGAAGGATAATATAATAGCATGGAATAATCAAAAATTATAGATACGTTGGAGACGTATCATTGAGTTAGCTAGTGCATATTACTCATGAGAGCTGCCACTCTCTGGATGGTAGGCATCAATCTTGAGCAACCAAGAGTCTTTGTGATTTATTGAAGACAAATTATGTGAAGGTTTGGAGATTGCCTTGAAGAATACACCACGAGTGAAATCAATTGAAGTTCGAGGAACTTTACATTGAGGAGAATTGGACGGAGAGAGGTTTGCGTATGTGTTCATTTACAAGGCCATCCATCTAGACATATATTTATTTTGCAAAAGAGTGAACTGTTAGAACAAACATGTTGTCGTCACCGAGCAACATAATTTCTTTCTCAATTATTGTATTTACTTCAGTACTTGCATTCTATTGAGTTATCCTTCATTGTGTTGTTCTTCAGTTATTGTTCTTCATATCTGATAAGCATTTCCAGCTGTATTGAGTAATATGTTATCCTTCATTTCCCCCCAGTGTACCTAAAATGATATGTTTGTGTGTTCACATGTTCCTCATCTACTGGTACTTATCTTTTCTTCTAACTTATTTCTAGTACTAGTTTATCTTCAAGTATAATTGCATCTGTTTACTGTTTCTTCGTTGTGCTGTGTTGAGAGATTTGTTTTTTCCTAAGAAATTTAAATCTTCTACACCTGCCCCCCTCTAGTCAATATTCGTTGATCCTACAATTTCTTTTGAGCTTAGATATACGTAACTTATGTTTGATGGACTTGAACAATGTTAATATTTCTTAGGAAATGGTCATACTAATTTATTATGCGTGTATGCCAGGTGTTGGATGTAAATGTATTTTCTTATTTGATTGGCATGGCAAGGGTACAATGCCGGAATGACCAAATGTCTAAATTCTCTTGAGAATTTCATCCATTTCTTCACGTGGTTGGCACATCGCCACTAGTGGCACAACCATGGGCATGGTGAACCCTGACCCCTCGCTCATGTCCACCTCCTCTTTCCCCATCCGCTCCCACCTGAAGCACTGCACCATCACCCCAAGTGCCACCCCCACTGTCCTCCATGCTAGCCCCTCACCGGGGCACTTCCGCCGGCCCATGCCGAATGGCATCATCCTAACCACCTGTTTATCACCGTCCTCACCATTGCCAACCTCAAACCTCTCAGGAATGAACTTCTTCGGATCATCCCACATGGTAGGATCCCGCTGCATGGAGTACACATCAACCAACACCATTGTTCCGCACGCGATCATGTATTGACCGCCAGCAACGATGCAATCAGAGGAAGCTTGGTGCGGGGCGAGGTGTGGGGCGATAGGGTACATCCGAAGGGTCTCGGTGATGACGCAACGAAGGTAGGGGAGACATGTGAGATCGCGCTCCTCGAGCAACCGGGATGTTCCCACAACAACGTCGATCTCCTGCTTCGCCTTTGCAAGAACGAGTGGATTGTTAAGTAGAAGAGCCATTGCCCACTCGATCGTGCTAGATGACGTGTCTGTCCCGGCTTGAAGCAAGCTCTGCATTATCATATGTTGAAAATGGATTTGTCAATATCACAATTTTACGAAATTATGAACGTACCAGTCGAACAGTCAATCAAGGCAAGTGTGAGTGACTATGTCACTAATCACAATATGTGTGTGTATGGCTCTTATCATGATGTATTAACTTAATAATTAGATAATTACCCGTGCGTTGCAATGGAAATATAAACATTCTAATATATTAGCACGTGACTGGACGTCTATTATTACATTGATGCGCTAAAATTTTAGCAAATTTTTGTATGCAATCGCCAAGATTTGTCTGCCATCTTATCGGTAACCACTTATTTGGTAAGTATTTGTTGACTTACCAAACAAAATATGTTTTTATTTTGCCAAGTTAATAAAAGTATAAAATGTGGGAAATTGATTATATTTTTTGAAAAAATGATGGGAGAAAAAAATCAAAGAAGAGAAGGAAAGAGGGGGTGGCGGAATATGTAAGGAAGGTTGGACGAATGAGAGGTGAAATGGGAACCCTGCGTTTTTTTTAAGTAGTAGAGATTTTCGGAAAGTTTGTTTCTGGCTAACATTGTTATATTCGTGATCTCCAGATGAAAATATCTTGAAAATTTCCTCAAAACCTGGCTACGTGTAAACTAGTGAAACGGTGGATTCGCTTTGTAAAATCTTTGTTAAAATCTGAGCTACCTGGCTACGTGTATCTCACTGCCGGTACATTTTATTAATCAAAATTGAATTATTGTCACTACCAAATGGCCAGTGTAGTACACATCAGACTGTGTTGTCATAAACTAATTGCGTGGCTAGTAGTGTAAACATGTGCAGCACAAAGTTAAAAGTACACTAATTGAGACTTGAGGAAGATTTAAGTTTGTAGTGGTAGATCACATCACCACAGCTCAGAAACACCGAGTTATTGGCACTAATAATTAGCTAATGCATGCATACTGACACTTGCAATTCTATTATTTCGTCTGTGCAAAACGCTCACTCACCAGGCAGATCGTTCGGATGACCACGTCGGAGTACGATTCCGGCGACCCCTCCTGCTGCCGGAGCAGGTCCCCGATCACCGTTCTCTGTGCCGGCGTCGACGTCGTGTCCTCGGTGACAGCACCGACGACACCGTGACGGTGGTGAAGACGTCTGTACTCGTCGACGAGACCCTGGCCGAACTCGTGCCGCTCCTTGGCCAGGCCGGCGAGCTTCCTCCCTGTCCTTCCCAGGTCCAGCAGCCGTAGCAATGGCAAGAAATCGTGTCGGTTCGCCGCACCCGCGGCCGCAAACCCCGCCTCGGTCATCGCCTTGAACCGGAGCACCTCGTCCTCCGGCATGCGCCACCCGGCGACCATGGCCATGATCACGTTGACGACAAACTCGTAAGCTGTGAACTTCACGCTGACCGCCGTGCCGCCCAGACGGGTGGCCTGCCAGAGCTTCCGCGCCATGGCGCGGGCCTCAGCGTCGCGGGCGGCGGTCGTCAGCGAAAGGCGGTGCGCGGAGAGCGCATGCACGGTAGCGATGCGGCGGAGGTGGCGCCAGACCGGACCGTAGCTCGCGCTGGCGATGCTGGGGCACGCGTCGCCGGTGAGCAGCCGCCGCGACGCAAGCCCCGGGCGATCTGCAAGCGCGACGTCGTGAACGGTGAAGCACTCATCGGCAATGGCCGGAGAGGAGACGAGAAGGACCGGTCTGGCGCCGAACCGGAGAAGGAGGAGACCGGCGCCGTCCCGGCCGCCGCCGTAGCGCACGGCGAGCGCGGCGAGAGAGCTGTGCAGTGGCTTCTTGAGGAGATGGAGGTGACCGATGACGGGGAGCGCTGGTGGGCTCGGGATGCTTCCATTGCTAGAGTTCTTGCCACGAGAGGAGAGCAAGTACAGGAGGAGGAGAAGAGAAGCTAAGAGCAAGGCATGCGAGAAGGAGACCTCCATGACCATGCGAGAATCAGTTTGCATGAAGTTCAACAATGTCTTGGTGTTTATGTAGACTTTTTCTAGCCACGGAAACCTAAATAGTTGGTGGTTCAGACTTAAGAGAGCTGCTAGGCCTACTGCATATTCAGTGCGATATTTTTAGAGAATATTCAGTACGACTTTTCGTAGCAGTTCAGGCCAAGATCTCGGGTCCCTGGTCATGCTGCATGATACAACTTTTTTTTGTCTGACGATTGACTATACAAGATGGGATCTGGTGTGTGTGTCAAGATTAAACAAATTGAAGTCGCCATTAGCATGATCCGGCATTAATGGTGATACTGATACTGATTATACCACTATAATTTTATCTCCATTATATTTTGAATAATTATTATTGGTTTGGCTTGACCCGGCTTAATATAGGGACATGGCTTGATCCCGAGTTCATCTCCTTCTATGATCTACCGTAAATTCTTTAAAACAGGAAAAAAAAAATTGGGAAAATTGGCCAAAAATGCTCAGATTTTCTAGAGTCCGAATTTTCTTGGCGACATGACTCGGAGGAGCTCTGAATAAAAATCGAAGCTTCGAAGAAGGTTCAGGAATTGGGGTTTATGAACATTGGTTTTCCCAGAGCTCTTCTGATGTCAAATCGCAGCTGAATTTTACACGCTTCTAGAAAACTTTAGCATCTGTGGTTCCAAAATTATATCTTTTTTTCTAAAATGAACTGTTCATTTGGGAGAAGATATTTTGCGCTGGTGTAATTTTGTTATTTTTTAAGAAAAAACAAGGCAAGCAGCGCATGCTCAAAAAAAAAACACACTTATAGAAACTTTAAAATACATCCAAGTTCTTGGGGTTGCCGCCATGAGCAAAGCTCGTTGTCGCTTCTGGGACTTCATCTAAGCGAAACAAGCTTGTTGAAATGTAAGAGCTTGTATAAGCGGGGACGTCGTCGACATAAAGAAAAAGACACTGACCACTACCGTCTCAGAGAAGAAAACACCGAAGAAGGCATGTAGAGGGGTTCATCGTTGCCAGGGAGCAGGATAGATCGGCCACCCCCTAAGTTGCAGGCATGTGAGGAAAGAAAATTCTCAGTGTTGGGAGATGTATCGTTTGTTTATGAGACTTTCAAAGGGATTAAGATGGTGTTTGGTTCTCTAGTCCCGAGACTTTTTCTAGTCCTTGGGATTTTTTAAAAAAGACTCTCAAGGAGGTACTTCTAAGGATTTTTAGTAAAAATTCTTAAAAAAATCTCACCCTGTTTGGTTTGCTAGGGACTTTTTCTAGTCCCAACACAAAAAAGTCCCTGAAACCAAACACTCCCTAAACAACTAGGATAAGCTGTGTTTTAAATATATAATTTTAACATGGTCCCTCTTACCTTCTCTAACTTGGCTTGATCGTGACAGGTCTACATAGACAGAAGATAAAAACACGTCCCGTCGCTTTAGATTACATGAAGTTTGACAAATCAGATACAAGGTGCATAAGCAGCATAAAAGAAAATTGAAACATGACAAAGACCTCACCATTCGAAGCTATCGTTGACAAAAGACAGGCGGATGCAAGGTCTTGATGTTTGTCCGGTCCATTTTGAACAATGTCTTGGGTTTTTTTCTTTTGTTGGACAGGAACATGTCATGTGGTGGTTAACTGTATGCTGGCTGGAGGTGACAAGGAGGGAATAGACAACTTGACTCGCTCGCCCGACGACTTACCTGTAGTGTCAGGCAGGACCAACAAGTCTTTAACGTGTCGAGCGGTTCTTGGCCCACGGTATTTTCGGCGTTAGAGTTGGACAGGTATGTGTGCCCTGCTCATCTATGTTCAATGGGAAAATAAATATCTCAAGAGTATGGCTATGATTCAGTTCACTCGCAGTTTCACAGATGAAATGCACTAAAAGGGGAAATTTAGCCCCACTCCCCTGGTTAAATCCTCCGTGCAGGACCTGGCCAACCACAGAATATGGTGTGAAACTAATAAAATTATGCTTGCTATATCTGATCCAAAAAGATAAAATATGGCTCTCACTATAATTTTCTATGTTTCATAATATAAAGATGTTATTTTTTTTTATTTTTTTTTTGAAACGAGGCAAAAGACTTGCCATTTCATTGATAAAGATAGAGGGTTTAAGACATAAGCCGCCTTAAAGGCGGGAAACAAAAGATTACTCTCGCGGCATTAGAACACTCAATTTTTTGGCTCCCGCCTTAGCCCATAGCACCACCTCCTGCTTGATT
>LR738713.1:93595337-93609304 GCA_902687465.1 Secale cereale | reverse complement strand
GCTTAGATGTGGTTTTATGTTTTAATTAGTGTCTGTGCCAAGTAGAACCTTTGGGAAGACTTGTGTGAAGTCTATATGATCATGCTGTGAAAAACAGAATCGTTAGTGCTCACTAGAATGGTCATCAGATTTTACTGGAGCGTGCTACTTAGTTGATTCTTTTTGCAGACAATTAATAGACAAATTCCTCATGTTTACCAATTTAGTTTGAATTTTTTGGAGTAACAGAAGTATGCGAAACCTGCAGATTACTACGGACTGTTCTGTTTTTGACAGATTCTGTTTTTCGTGTGTTGTTTGCTTATTTCAATGCATCTATGAGTAGTATTGGGAAGTATGAATCATAGAGAAGTTGGAATACAGTAGGTTTAACACCAATATAAACAAAGAATGAATTAATTTCAATAACTTTGAGTAGTGGTTTCTTTTCTTATACTAACGGAGCTCACGAGATATTTGTCTAAGTTTTGTGTTGTGAAGTTTTCAAGTTTTGAGTATTGCTATGATGGACTATGGAACAAAGAGTAGCAAGGGCCTAAGCTTGGGGATGCCCAAGGCACCCCAAGTAAAATTCAATAAAATCAAAAGCCTAAGCTTGGGGATGCCCCGGGAAGGCATCCCCTCTTTCGTCTTCATCCATGGGTAACTATACTTGGAACTATATTTTTATTCACCGCATGATATGTGTTTTGCTTGGAGCGTCTTGTATAATTTGAGTCTTTGCTTGTAAGTTTGCCACAATTATCCTTGCTGGACACACCTATTTGAGAGAGTTAAATATGGCCTAGGAATTGTTAGAACACTCTATGTGCTTCACTTATATCTTTTGAGTTGAATAGTTTTTGCTCTAGTACTTCACTTATATCTTTTATAGCACGGTGATGATAATATTTTGAAGAAATTGTTAATCTCTCATACTTCACTTATGTCCTTTTGAGAGTCTATTAAAACAGCATGGTAATGTGTTTAGGCTATAAAACTAGTCTTCACATGATAGACATCCAATATCAATGTAGTAAAAACTTTCACACTAAGTGCATTGAATATGATGAGAAGTTGGATGCTTGATAATTGTTTTGAGATATGAGGATAGTGATATTAGAGTCATGCTAGTGGAGTTATTATGAAATTGAGAAATACTCGTCTTAAGGTTAGTGATTCCCGTAGCATGCACGTATGGTGAACCGCTATGTGACGAAGTTAGAGCATGAGGTATTTGTAAAGTGCCAACCTTTGTGTGGAGGTCGGGGGCACACGATGGTTAACTCCTACCAACCTCCCCCCTAGGAGCATGCATTGATTGCTTTGTTTTGATGACTTGTAGATTTTTCTAATAAGTATATGAGTTCTTATGACTAATGTTGAGTCCATGGATTATACGCACTCTCACCCTTCCACCATTGCTAGCCTCTCTTGTATCACGCAACTTTCGCCGGTACCATACACCCACTATATATCCTTCCTCAAAACAGCCACCATACCTACCTATCATGGCATTTCCATAGCCATTTCGAGATATATTGCCATGCAACTTTCCACCGTTCCGTTCATATGACACACTTCATATTGTCATATTGCCATGCATGATCATGTAGTTGACATCGTATTTGTGGCAAAGTCACCATGCATAATTTTCATACATGTCACTCTTGTTTCATTGCACATCCCGGTACACCGCCGGAGGCATTCATATCGAGTCATACTTTGTTCTAGTATCGAGTTGTAATATCGAGTTGTAAATCAATATAAGTGTGATGATCATCATTATTAGAGCATTGTCCCATGTGAGGAAAGGCTAAATAAAGAAAGCCCCTCCAAAAAAAGGAAAGGCCAAAGAAAAAAAGAAAGGCCCCAAAAAAAAAAAGAAAAAGGGACAATGCTACTATTTTTTTCCACACTTGTGCTTCAAAGTAGCACCTTGTTCTTCATGATATATAGTCTCATGTTTAGTCACTTTCATATGCTAGCGGGAAATTTTCATTATAGAACTTGGCTTGTATATTCCAACGATGGGCTTCCTCAAATGCCCTAGGTATTCATGAGCAAGCAAGTTGGATGCACACCCACTTAGTTTCTTTTGATGAGCTTTCATACCTATTTAGCTCTAGTGCATCTGTTGCATGGCAATCCCTACTCACTCACATTGATATCTATTGATGGGCATCTCCATAGCCCATTGATACGCCTAGCCGATGTGAGACTATCTACCTCATTTTTGTCTTCTCCACAACCACCTCTCTATTCCACCCATAGTGATATATCCATTGCTCACGCTCATGTATTGTGTGAAAGTTGAAAGGTTTGAAAGAATAGAGTATGAAAACAAGTGCTTGGCTGAAATCGGGGTTGTGCATGATATGGATATTTTGTGTGATGAAGAGGGAGCATAGCTAGACTATATGATTTTGTAGGGATAACTTTCGTTAGCCATATTATTTTGAGAAGACATGATTGCTTTGTTAGTATGCTTGAAGCATTATTATTTCTTATGTCAATATAGACTTTTGTCTTGAATCTTTCAGATCTGAACATTCATGCCATAGTTAAGAAAATTACATTGAAAAACTATGTTGGTTAGCATTCCACATCAAAAATTCTGTTTTTATCATTTACCTACTCGAGGACGAGCAGGAATTAAGCTTGGGGATGCTGATACGTCTCCAACGTATCTATAATTTTTGATTGTTCCATGCTATTATATTATCCTTCTAGGATGTTTTATGGGCTTTATTATACACTTTTATATTATTTTTGGGGCTAACCTATTAACCTAGAGCCCAAAGCCAGTTTCTGTTTTTTCTTGTTTTTGAGTTTTACAGAAAAGGAATATCAAACGGAGTCCAATTGACGTGCCAATTTTTGATGATTTTTTCTGGACCAAAAGAAGCCCCCGGAGTAAAAGAGTTGGGCCAGGAGAGCCACGGGCTGCCCACGAGGGTGGAGGGTGCACCCTGGGCAGGTGGTGGCACCGCCCAATCTCGTGGACAGCCCGGAGGGCCCCCTGACTTGTGCCCTATGCCAAAAAATCCTATAAATACTGAAACCGTCGGAAATTAACCTAGATCAGGAGTTCCACCGCCGAAAGCCTCTGTAGCCACCAAAAACCACTCTAGACCCTGTTCCGGCACCCTGCCAGAGGGGGGAACCCTCACCGGTGGCTATCTTTGTCATCCCGGCGCTCTCCATGACGAGGAGGGAGAAGTCCACCCTCGAGGCTGAGGGTATGTACCAGTAGCTATGTGTTTGATCTCTCTCTCTCTCTCTCGTGTTCTTGAGATGACACGATCTTGATGTATCGCGAGCTTTGCTATTATAGTTGGATCTTATGATGTTTCTCCCCCTCTACTCTCTTGTGATGAATTGAGTTTTCCCTTTGAAGTTATCTTATCGGATTGAGTCTTTAAGGATTTGAGAACACTTGATGTATGTCTTGCACGTGTCTATCTGTGGTGACAATGGGATATCATGTGATCTCCTTGATGTATGTTTTGGTGATCAACTTGCGGGTTCCGTGACCTTGCGAATCTATGCATAGGGGTTGGCACACGTTTTCGTCTTGACTTTCCAGTAGAAACTTTGGGGCACTCTTTGAAGTTCTATGTGTTGGTTGAATAGATGTTTCTGAGATTGTGTGATGCATATCGTATAATCATGCCCACGGATACTTGAGGTGACAAGGGAGTATCTAGGTGACATTAGGGTTTTGGTTGATTTGTGTCTTAAGGTGTTATTCTAGTGCGAACTCTATGATAGATTGAACGTTACTACGGACTCTTGAATAGATCGATCAGAAAGAATAACTTTGAGGTGGTTTCGTACCCTACCATAATCTCTTCGTTTGTTCTCCGCTATTAGTTACTTTGGAGTGACTCTTTGTTGCATGTTGAGGGCTAGTAATATGATCCAATTATGTTATCCTTGTTGAGAGAACTTGCACTAGTGAAAGTATGAACCCTAGGCCTTGTTTCCTACCATTGCAACACCGTTTATGCTCACGTTTACCACTTTCTACCTTGGTGTTTTTATATTTTCTTATTACAAAAACCTATATCTACCATCCATATTGCACTTGTATCACCATCTCTTCGCCGAACTAGTGCACCTATACAATTTATCATTGTATTGGGTGTGTTGGGGACACAAGAGACTCTTTGTTATTTGGTTGCAGGGTTGCTTGAGAGAGACCATCTTCATCCTGCGCCTCCCACGGATTGGTAAACCTTAGGTCATCCACTTGAGGGAAATTTGCTACAGTCCTACAAACCTCTACACTTGGAGGCCTAGCAACGTCTACAAGAAGAAGGTTGTGTAGTAGACATCAAGCTCTTTTCTGGCGCCGTTGCCGGGGAGGTTAGTGCTTGAAGGTATATTTTTAGATCTTGCAATCGAATCTTTTTGTTTCTTGTTTTATCACTAGTTTAATTTATAAAAGAAAACTACAAAAAATAGAATTAAGGTTACCTCATATGCTTCATCTTTTTAATATCTTTCGTGAAAATGATGGGAAGGAAAATTGTGCTTAAGTACTAGAAGAAGAATTACATAGAATGCTTGGCATAAAATATGTGCATGATGAGCATGATCTCAATGTTGTTAGTATGAATTTTTTGAATACCCATGATGCTAATGATATGCAAAGCCACAAGCTTGGGGAAGCAACGTTTGATGAAGATGCTATTTTTTGTCCCCCAAGTCTTGATGAGCAAATTCATTATGATGAAAGCATGCCACCTATTTATGATGATTATTGTGATGACACTTATGCTATTAAGAATAATGATAACCATGAAACTTGTCATCATGATTTTATTTTTCAATTGGATTATGCTTCACATGATAGTTATTTTGTTGAATTTCCTCCTCCCACTACTATTGATGAGAAGAATTTTGCTTATGTGGAGAGTAGTAAATTTTCTATGCAAGTAAATCATGAAGAGAATGCTTTATGTTCTGGTTATATTGTTGAATTCATTCATGATGCTACTGAAAATTATTATGAGAGAGTATCATATGCTTGTAGGAATTGCAATAATATCAAGTTCCCTCTCTATGTGCTTAAAGTTTTGAAGCTATGCTTGTTTTGCTTCCCTATGCTAGTTGATTATTGTTCCCATAAGTTGTTTGCTCACAAAATCCCTATGCATAGGAAGTGGGTTAGACTTAAATGTGCTATCCATATTCTTCATGATGCTCCCCTCGTGTTTCAATTCTTATCTTTTATGTGAGCATCATTGAAATCATCATGCCTAGCTAGGGGCGTTAAACGATAGTGCTTGTTGGGAGGCAACCCAACTTTATTTGTTTTGTTTGCTTTTGCTTCTGTTTAGGAATAAATATTGCATCTACCACCTGCTTAGATGTGGTTTTATGTTTTAATTAGTGTTTGTGCCAAGTAGAACCTTTGGGAAGACTTGTGTGAAGTCTATATGATCATGCTGTGAAAAACAGAATCGTTAGTGCTCACTAGAATGGTCATCGGATTTTACTGGAGCGTGCTAATTAGTTGATTCTTTTTGCAGACGATTAATAGACAAATTCCTCACGTTTACCAATTTGGTTTGAATTTTTTGGAGTTACAGAAGTATGCGAAACCTGCAGATTACTACGGACTGTTCTGTTTTTGACAGATTCTGTTTTTCGTGTGTTGTTTGCTTATTTCAATGCATCTATGAGTATTATTGGGAAGTATGAATCATAGAGAAGTTGGAATACAGTAGGTTTAACACCAATATAAACAAAGAATGAATTAATTTCAGTACCTTTGAGTAGTGGTTTGTTTTCTTATACTAACGGAGCTCACGAGATATTTGTCTAAGTTTTGTGTTGTGAAGTTTTCAAGTTTTGAGTATTGCTTTGATGGACTATGGAACGAAGAGTAGCAAGGGCCTAAGCTTGGGGATGCCCAAGGCACCCCAAGTAAAATTCAAGAAAATCAAAAGCCTAAGCTTGGGGATGCCCCGGGAAGGCATCCCCTCTTTCGTCTTCATCCATGGGTAACTATACTTGGAACTATATTTTTATTCACCGCATGATATGTGTTTTGCTTGGAGCGTCTTGTATAATTTGAGTCTTTGCTTGTAAGTTTTCCACAATTATCCTTGCTAGACACACCTATTTGAGAGAGTTAAATATGGCCTAGGAATTGTTAGAACACTCTATGTGCTTCACTTATATCTTTTGAGTTGAATAGTTTTTGCTCTAGTACTTCACTTATATCTTTTATAGCACGGTGGTGATAATATTTTGAAGAAATTGTTGAACTCTCATGCTTCACTTATGTCCTTTTGAGAGTCTATTAAAACAGCATGGTAATGTGTTTAGGCTATAAAACTAGTCTTCACATGATAGACATCCAATATCAATGTAGTAAAAACTTTCACACTAAGTGCATTGAATATGATGAGAAGTTGGATGCTTGATAATTGTTTCGAGACTTCGAGACATGAGTATAGTGATATTAGAGTCATGCTAGTGGAGTTATTATGAAATTGAGAAATACTCGTCTTAAGGTTAGTGATTCCCGTAGCATGCACGTATGGTGAACCGCTCTGTGACGAAGTTAGAGCATCAGGTATTTGTAAAGTGCCAACCTTTGTGTGGAGGTCGGGGGCACGCGATGGTTAACTCCTACCAACCTCCCCCCTAGGAGCATGCGTTGATTGCTTTGTTTTGATGACTCGTAGATTTTTGTAATAAGTATATGAGTTCTTATGACTAATGTTGAGTCCATGGATTATACGCACTCTCACCCTTCCACCATTGCTAGCCTCTCTTGTATCACGCAACTTTCGCCGGTACCATACACCCACTATATATCCTTCCTCAAAACAGCCACCATACCTACCTATCATGGCATTTCCATAGCCATTTCGAGATATATTGCCATGCAACTTTCCACCGTTCTGTTCATATGACACGCTTCATAGTGTCATATTTCCATGCATGATCATGTAGTTGACATTGTATTTGTGTCTAAGCCACCATGCATAATTTTTCATACATGTCACTCTTGTTTCATTGCACATCCTGGTACACCGCCGGAGGCATTCATATCGAGTCATACTTTGTTCTAGTATCGAGTTGTAATATCGAGTTGTAAATCAATATAAGTGTGATGATCATTATTATTAGAGCATTGTCCCATGTGAGGAAAGGCTAAATAAAGAAAGCCCCTCCAAAAAAAGGAAAGGCCAAAGAAAAAAAGAAAGACCCCAAAAAAAGAAAAAGAAAAAGGGACAATGCTACTATTTTTTTCCACACTTGTGCTTCAAAGTAGCACCTTGTTCTTCATGATATAGAGTCTCATGTTTAGTCACTTTCATATGCTATTGGGAAATTTTCATTATAGAACTTGGCTTGTATATTCCAACGATGGGCTTCCTCAAATGCCTTAGGTATTCATGAGCAAGCAAGTTGGATGCACACCCACTTAGTTTCTTTTGATGAGCTTTCATACCTATTTAGCTCTAGTGCATCTGTTGCATGGCAATCCCTACTCACTCACATTGATATCTATTGATGGGCAGCTCCATAGCCCGTTGATACGCCTAGTCGATGTGAGACTATCTACCTCATTTTTGTCTTCTCCACAACCACCTCTCTTTTCCACCCATAGTGCTATATCCATGGCTCACACTCATGTATTGCATGAAAGTTGAAAGGTTTGAAAGAATAGAGTATGAAAACAAGTGCTTGGCTGAAATTGGGGTTGTGCATGATATGGATATTTTGTGTGATGAAGAGGGAGCATAG
Source organism: Secale cereale (assembly GCA_902687465.1). NCBI lineage: Eukaryota > Viridiplantae > Streptophyta > Magnoliopsida > Poales > Poaceae > Secale > Secale cereale. Next base: position 93,601,552 of record LR738713.1, on the reverse strand, counting down.
CCAGACTATATGATTTTGTAGGGATAACTTTCTTTAGCCATATTATTTTGAGAAGACATGATTGCTTTGTTAGTATGCTTGAAGCATTATTATTTCTTATGTCAATATAGACTTTTGTCTTGAATCTTTCAGATCTGAACATTCATGCCACAATTAAGAGAATTACATTGAAAAACTATGTTGGTTAGCATTCCACATCAAAAATTCTGCTTTTATCATTTACCTACTCGAGGATGAGTAGGAATTAAGCTTGGGGATGCTGATACGGCTCCAACGTATCTATAATTTTTGATTGTTCCATGCTATTATATTATCCTTCTAGGATGTTTTATGGGCTTTATTATACAATTTTATATTATTTTTGGGACTAACCTATTAACCTAGAGCCCAAAGCCAGTTTCTGTTTTTTCTTGTTTTTGAGTTTTACAGAAAAGGAATATCAAACGGAGTCCAATTGACGTGCCAATTTTTGATGATTTTTTCTGGGCCAAAAGAAGCCCCCGAAGTAAAAGAGTTGGGCCAGGAGAGCCACGGGCTGCCCACAAGGGTGGGGGGTGCACCCTGGGCAGGTGGTGGCGCCGCCCAATCTCGTGGACAGCCCGGAGGGCCCCCTGACTTGTGCCCTATGCCAAAAAATCCTATAAATATTGAAACCGTCGGAAATTAACCTAGATCGGGAGTTCCGCCGCCGAAAGCCTCTGTAGCCACCAAAAACCACTCTAGACCCTGTTCCGGCACCCTGCCAGAGGGGGGAACCCTCACCGGTGGCTATCTTCTGTTGGGGAACGTAGTATTTTAAAATTTTCCTACGATCACGCAAGATCTATCTACCAGATGCATAGCAACGAGAGGGAAGAGTGTGTCTACGTACCCTCGTAGACCGGGAGCGGAAGCGTCAAGTGACGCGGTTGATGTTGTCGAACTTCTTCGCGATCCAACCGATCAAGCACCGAACGTACGGCACCTCCGCGTTCAGCACACGTTCAGCTTGATGACGTCCCACGAGCTCTTGATCCAGTTGAGCTTCACGGGAAAGTTTCGTCAGCACGACGGCGTGGTGACGGATATGATGTGTTCACCGGCGCAGGGCTTTGCCTAAGCTCCGCGACGGTATGACCGAGGTGTGATTCTGTGGAGGGGGGCACCGCACACGGCTAAAACAATTCAACTTGTGTGTCTTTGGGTGCCCCCCTGCCCCCGTATATAAAGGAGCAGGGGAGGGAGGCCGGCCGGCCCTTCCTGGTGCGGCTAGGGAAGGAGTCCTACTAGGAATAGGATTGCAATCCTATTCCTAGTAGGATTCACCGAAAGGAAGAAGGGGGAAAGGAATAGGAGAGGTGGCGCCCCCTCCCCCCCAATCCTAGTCCAACTAGGAACCCTAGGTGGGGGCGCCGGCCAGCCCTATGGGCTGCCTCTCTCTTTCCCTTTAGGCCCACTATGGACCATCCCCTCTCGTAGGGGGTTCCGGTAACCCCCTCCGGCATTCCCGATAAATCCGAAACTTTTCCGGTATACTTCCGGTGTCCGAATATAGCCGTCCAATATATCAATCTTTATGTCTCGGACATTCCGAGACTCCTCGTCATGTCCGTGATCTCATCCGGGACTCCGAACTACCTTCGGTACATCAATACTCATAAACTCATAATATCGATCGTCATCAAACGTTAAGCGTGCGGACCCTACGGGTTCGAGAACTATGTAGACATGACCGAGACTCATCTCTGGTCAATAACCAATAGCGGAACCTGGATGTTCATATTGGCTCCTACATATTCTACGAAGATCTTTTATCGGTCAGAACCGCATAACAACATACGTTGTTCCTTTTGTCAAACGGTATGTTACTTGCCCGAGATTCGATCGTCGGTATCTTTATACCTAGTTCAATCTCGCTTACCGGCAAGTCTCTTTACTCGTTCCGTAACACATCATCTCGTGACTAACTCATTAGTCTTTTGCTTGCAAGGCTTATTGTGATGTGTGTTACCGAGAGGGCCCAGAGATACCTCTCCGACACTCGGAGTGACAATTCCTAATCTTGATCTATGCCAACACCACGAATACTTTCGGAGACACCTGTAGAGCATCTTTATGATCACCCAGTTACGTTGTGACGTTTGATAGCACACAAGGTGTTCCTACAGTATTCGGGAGTTGCATAATCTCATAGTCATAGGAACATGTATAAGTCATGAAGAAAGCAATAGCAGTTAAACTAAACGATCATAGTGCTATGCTAACGGATGGGTCTTGTCCATCACATCATTCTCCTAATGATGTGATCCCGTTGATCAAATGACAACTCATGTCTATGGCTAGGAAACATAACCATCTTTGATCAATGAGCTAGTCTAGTAGAGGCATACTAGGGACATACTGTTTTGTCTATGTATCCACACATGTACTAAGTTTCCGGTTAATACAATTCTAGCATGAATAAAAGACATTTATCATGATATAAGGAAATACAAATAACATCTTTATTATTGCCTCTAGGGCATATTTCCTTCAGTCTCCCACTTGAACTAGAGTCAATAATCTAGATTACAAAGTGATGATCCTCACACCCATGGAGTCTTGGTGCTGATCATGTTTTGCCCCTGGAAGAGGCTTAGTCAACGGGTCTGCAACATTCAGATCCGTATGTATTTTGCAAATCTCTATGTCTCCCTCCTTGACTAGATCACGGATGGAATTGAAGCGTCTTTTGATGTGCTTTGTTCTCTTGTGAAACCTGGATTCCTTTGCCAAGGCTATGGCTCCAGTGTTGTCACAAAAGATTTTCATTGGACCCGATGCACTAGGTACTACACCTAGATCGGATATGAACTCCTTCATCTAGACTCCTTCATTTGCTGCTTCTGAAGCAGCTATGTATTCCGCTTCACACGTAGATCCCGCCACGACGCTCTGCTTGGAACTGCACCAACTGACAGCTCCACCGTTCAATAAAAATACATATCCGGTTTCTGACTTTGAGTCATTCGGATCAGTGTCAAAGCTAGAATCGACGTAACCATTTACGACGAGCTCTTTGTCACCTCCATATACGAGAAACATATCCTTAGTTCTTTTCAAATACTTTAGGATGTTTTTGACCGCTGTCCAGTGATCCACTCCTGGATTACTTTGGTACCTCCCTGCTAAACTTATAGCAAGGCACACATCAGGTCTGGTACACAGCATTGCATACATGATAGATCCTATGGCTGAGGCATAGGGAATGACTTTCATTTTCTCTCTATCTTTTGCAGTGGTCGGGCATTGAGTCTTACTCAACTTCATACGTTGTAAAACAGGCAAGAACCCTTTCTTTGACTGATCCATTTTGAACTTCTTCAAAATCTTATCAAGGTATGTGCTTTGTGAAAGTCCAATTAAGCGTCTTGATCTATCTCTATAGATTTTGATGCCTAATATGTAAGCAGCTTCTCCGAGGTCTTTCATTGAAAAACTTTTATTCAAGTATCCTTTTATGCTATCCAGAAATTCTATATCATTTCCAATCAACAATATGTCATCTACATATAATATTAGAAATGCTACAGAGCTCCCACTCACTTTCTTGTAAATACATGCTTCTCCAAAAGTCTGTATAAAACCATATGCTTTGATCACCTCATCAAAGCGTATATTCCAACTCCGAGATGCTTGCACCAGTCCATAGATGGATCGCTGGAGCTTGCATACTTTGTTAGCACCTTTTGGATCGACAAAACCTTCTGGTTGCATCATATACAACTCTTCTTTGAGATATCCATTTAGGAATGCAGTTTTGACATCCATTTGCCAGATTTCATAATCATAAAATGCGGCAATTGCTAACATGATTCGGACAGACTTAAGCATCGCTACAGGTGAGAAAGTCTCATCGTAGTCAACTCCTTGAACTTGTCGAAAACCTTTCGCAACAAGTCGAGCTTTGTAAACAGTAATATTACCGTCTGCGTCGGTCTTCCTCTTGAAGATCCATTTATTTTCGATGGCTTGCCGATCATCGGGCAAGTCAACCAAAGTCCATACTTTGTTCTCATACATGGATCCCATCTCAGATTTCATGGCTTCAAGCCATTTTGCGGAATCTGGGCTCGTCATCGCTTCTTCATAGTTCGTAGGTTCATCATGGTCTAGTAACATGATTTCCAGAACTGGGTTGCCGTACCACTCTGGTGCGGAACGTACTCTGGTTGATCTACGACGTTCAGCAGAAACTTGATCCGAAGTTTCATGATCATTATCATTAACTTCCTCACTAATTGGTGTAGGAATCACTGGAACAATTTCCTGTGATGTACTACTTTCCAATCCGGGAGAAGGTACAATTACCTCATCAAGTTCTACTTTCCTCCCACTCACTTCTTTCGAGAGAAACTCTTTTTCTAGAAAGGATCCGTTCTTAGCAACGAATATTTTGCCTTCGGATCTGTGATAGAAGGTGTACCCAACAGTCTCTTTTGGGTATCCTATGAAGACACATTTTTCCGACTTGGGTTCGAGCTTATCAGGTTGAAGTGTTTTTACATAAGCATCGCAGCCCCAAACTTTAAGAAACGACAACTTTGGTTTCTTGCCAAACCATAGTTCATAAGGTGTCGTATCAACAGATTTAGATGGTGCCCTATTTAACGTGAATGCAGCTGTCTCTAAAGCATAACCCCAAAACGATAGTGGTAAATCGGTAAGAGACATCATAGATCGCACCATATCTAATAAAGTACGGTTACGACGTTCGGACACACCATTACGCTGTGGTGTTCCAGGTGGCGTGAGTTGTGAAACTATTCCACATTGTTTCAAATGAAGACCAAACTCGTAACTCAAATATTCTCCTCCACGATCAGATCGTAGGAACTTTATTTTCTTGTTATGATGATTCTCTACTTCACTCTAAAATTCTTTGAACTTTTCAAATGTTTCAGACTTGTGCTTCATTAAGTAGATATACCCATATCTGCTCAAATCATCAGTGAAGGTCAGAAAATAACGATACCCGCCGCGAGCATCAACACTCATTGGTCCACATACATCAGTATGTATGATTTCCAACAAATCTGTTGCTCGCTCCATAGTTCCGGAGAACGGAGTTTTAGTCATTTTGCCCATGAGGCATGGTTCCCAAGCACCAAGTGATTCATAATCAAGTGATTCCAAAAGTCCATCTTTATGGAGTTTCTTCATGCGTTTTACACCAATATGACCTAAACGGCAGTGCCACAAATAAGTTGCACTATCATTATTAACCTTGCATCTTTTGGTTTCAATATTATGAATATGTGTATCACTACAATCGAGATCCAATAAGAATAGACCACTCTTCAAGGGTGCATGACCATAAAAGATTTTATTCATAAAAATGGAACAACCATTATTCTCTGATTTAAATGAATAACCGTCTCGCAATAAACAAGATCCAGATATAATGTTCATGCTTAACACTGGCACCAAATAACAATTATTTAGGTCTAAAACTAATCCCGAAGGTAGATGTAGAGGTAGTGTGCCGACGGCGATCACATCGACTTTGGAACCGTTTCCCACGCGCATCGTCACCTCGTCCTTAGCTAATCTTCGTTTAATCCGTAGTCCCTGTTTCGAGTTACAAATATTAGCAACCGAACCGGTATCAAATACCCAGGTACTACTACGAGAATTAGTAAGGTACACATCAATAACATGTATATCACTTATACCTTTGTTCATCTTGCCATCCTTCTTATCCGCCAAATACTTGGGGCAGTTCCGCTTCCAGTGTCCAGTCCCCTTGCAGTAGAAGCACTCAGTTTCAGGCTTGGCTCCAGATTTGGGTTTCTTCGTTGAAGTAGCAACTGACTTGCTATTCTTTTTGAAGTTCCCTTTCTTTCCCTTGCCCTTTTTCTTGAAACTAGTGGTCTTGTTAACCATCAACACTTGATGCTCCTTATTGATTTCTACCTCCGCAGCTTTGAGCATAGCGAAGAGCTCGGGAATTGTCTTTTGCATCCCTTGCATGTTATAGTTCATCACGAAGCCTTTATAGCTTGGTGGCAGTGATTGAAGAACTCTATCAATAACACTATCCTCGTCAACTTTGCAACCAAGTTGAGTCATATGATTGTAGTACCCAGACATTCTGAGCAAGTGTTCACTGATAGAACTATTCTCCTCCATTTTGCAGCTGTAGAACTTATTGGAAATCTCATATTTCTCAATTCGGGCATTTGCTTGAAATATTA
>LR738713.1:93569817-93589536 GCA_902687465.1 Secale cereale | reverse complement strand
AGGCCTACTGCAGGAGCAACTCTGGACGTTATGAACGTCTGGTAAGCTCGTTCTGATGACTACTCGATAGTTCAGTGTGCCATGCTTTACGGCTTAGAATCGGGACTTCAAAGACGTTTTGAACGTCATGGAGCATGTGAGATGTTCCAAGAGTTGAAGTTAATATTTCAAGCAAATGCCCGATTTGAGAGATATGAAGTCTCCAATAAGTTCTATAGCTGCAAGATGGAGGAGAACAGTTCTATCAGGGAACACTTGCTCAGAATGTCTGGGTACTACAATCACATGACTCAACTTGGTTGCAAAGTTGACGAAGATAGTGTTATTGATAGAGTTGTTCAATCACTGCCACCAAGCTATAAAGGCTTTGTGATGAACTATAATATGCAAGGGATGTAGAAGACAATTCCCGAGCTCTTCGCTATGCTCAAAGTTGCGGAGGTAGAAATAAAAACGGAGCATCAAGTGTTGATGGTTAACAAGACCACTAGTTTCAAGAAAAAAGGCAAGGGAAAGAAGGGGAACTTCAAGAAGAATAGCAAGCCAGTTGCTAATCCCACGAAGAAACCCAAGTCTGGAGCCAAGCCTGAAACTGAGTGCTTCTACTGCAAAGGGACTAGACACTGGAAGTGGAACTGCCCCAAGTATTTGGCGGATAAGAAGGATGGCAAAGTGAACAAAGGTATATTTGATATTCATGTTATTGATGTGTACCTTACTAATGCTCGTAGTAGCACCTAGGTATTTGATACTAGTTAGGTTGCTAATATTTGTAACTCGAAACATGGGCTACGGATTAAACGAAGATTAGCTAAGGATGAGGTGACGATGAGCGTGGGAAATGGTTCCAAAGTCGATGTGATCGCCGTCAGCACGCTACCTATACATCTACCTCCGGGATTAGTTTTAGACCTAAATAATTGTTATTTGGTGCCAGCATTGAGCATGAACATTATATCTGGATCTTGATTGTTGCGAGACGGTTATTCATTTAAATCAGAGAATAATGGTTGTTCTATTTATATGAGTAATATCTTTTATGGTCATGCACCTTTGAAGAGTGGTCTATTCTTGTTGGATCTCGATCGTAGTGATACACATATTCATAATATTGAAGCCAAAATATGCAGTTGATAATGATAGTGCAACTTATTTGTGGCACTGGCGTTTAGGTCATATTGGTGTAAAGCGCATGAAGAAACTCCATGCTGATGGACTTTTGGAATCACTTGATTATGAATCACTTGGTGCTTGCAAACCATGCCTCATGGGCAAGATGACTAAAACTCCATTCCCCGAAACAATGGGGAAACTGATCGCCCACGAACACCTATGGGACCGGAGCCCCTTTTCGGTTCGGCAAGGGGGCGGAGGATGCACGAAGAGCGGATCGAGACGAACACGCGAGCAGTTTGCCCAGGTTCGGGCCGCACGGATTCGTAAAACCCTACTCCTGCCTTGGTTTGTATTGCGTTCTTGGCTCGGGAGCAAGAAGAGCTACAGTGGTTATTGCTAGCAACACCGAGCGTGAGAGTGATCGAAGATCGGAACCCCCTCTACGTTGCGCATGGGCCTCCTTTTATAGGTCAAAGGGATCACCGACAGGTGGCAACGCAGTCGAGGGTAGAAATGTAAAAATGGTGGTAGTTGGAATAGTGTATGCATAGTGCTCTATACCTAACCCTGACGGCAGGGGACAAGGGCATTAAATGCCCGTCGCCGTCGCCCCAAACAGTGCAAAAAGCGTCCGTCAGGGCGTCTCCGTCCGCCACGATGGTGGCCTCGTCATCGCAGCTCGCCTCCGTGTACCCCAGGCTGCCCAGCCTTCCGCCACGTGCGCCCTAGAAGGGCCCCAGGGCGACGCGTGGGCGGATGAGCTAGAGCGCGGGTACTTAGTGGAAGTTCGCAGCGGCAAACGCCTTGACGCGGCCGCCATCTTGTCGTTCCTGGGATCTTGTCGCTCTCCGGGCCTTGCCGGGACGCGCGGCGCGTCGCGGCGAGTTTCATGAAATGCCGTGTTTGGCCTTCCCGGCAAGCTCCTCTTGCCAGGGTCTTGTACCAAAGAGGTGGTCTTGAGCCTTGAGTGGCCTTCCCGGCAAGCTCCTCTTGTCGAGGCCTTGTTTCTTTAACTTGGATACTTTGTTCTTGAATGGCTCCAAAGGAACCATAGCGGGCCTTGGCGGGCCCGCAGCAAGCCCTGCCACGGGACGCTGCAACTGCCCATGTACAAGTTCGAGATACTAAGGTACCCCTACTTTAGTACACCGACAGGAGCCCCCGGGCCTGGGCCATACACGGTGCCGAGTGCTGTTGGGCCAGGCCCAAAACAGTGCACGGGCACAGCGGCCCGCGGCACGCCGTACCCCACTCTGTATCCACCGCTCCCCTCCCTAACGGCACGCGTCGATTGCGGCGTCGTGGGAGAGATCGTGGCCTGTTTCTTTAATGGGGAAATGCGGAACGCCCCCCTCTCCCCCTTAAAAGCAGGGGAAATAGGGGCAGTTCCTTCCATCCGCCCGTTGCTTCTTCATCCTCCAGAAACCCCCGCTGCTCCCCTCCTCCCTGAAGGTTGAAAGAGAGCAGCGCTCCGCCCTTCCTCCGCCGCCGCCAGCATCCCCAGCGCCGTCGACTTCCCTCGCCGTCCCCGCCATGGCCCCGAAGGGCGACAAGGCGAAGGCCGCGAAGACCGCCAAGGCGCTGAAGCTAGCAGCAATGCGGAAGAAGATGGCGGTCTTCCCGCCGAGGCTCAGCGCGGAGGAGCTGAAGGACACCTTCTACCTCTTCTGGTCGAGGGAGACAAAGGCGCATCCGCGCACCAAGGTACTCCCCGCCGTGGCCTGCGAGATGTTTCCGGGAGGCTACGCCTTTTTTGCTCTGTTCTTCTACTGCGGGCTCTGCCCGCCCTACTCGGAGTTCTTCTGTGATATCATGAATACCTACGGGTTTCATCTCCTTGATTTCACCCCAAACGTCGTCTTGACCATGGCCGTTTTCGCACATCTGTGCGAAAACTTTGTCGGAGTCTACCCCAATGTAGCTCTTTTCCGCCATTACTTCACGCCCCGAGTCGAGTCCGGGTCTCCTCTGTCTGGCGGAATTTCTTGGATCTTCAGGCTCCATAAGAAAGAGGCTTACTTGATTGGGGAGCTCCGCGGCAAGTGGGAAGAATGGAGGGCCAACTGGTCCTGGATCATGGAGGACGACCCACAGCAGTTCACTTCCCGGCGCCAAGTTGCAGTAGTGTGCGGCAATGACTGGAGTGACCTGGCCCCTGAGGACGACAAGCTGAAGATAGCCACCACTAGGATTCTTCGCCTCCGGCAAGCCAAGCTCACTGTAGGTGCCGTCGGGGCAGACTTTCTTCGCCGCCGCATCGCTCCCTTGCAGGAGAGGAAAAGGGCTGCTTGGGAGTTTGATAACGCGGCAGACATCATGAGGCTGCGCCCGGGCCTCAACTACAATTTCACTGTCTTGGAGCTCAACGCAATGCTCCAAGCGCTATTCAAGTACGACCCCGCCCATCCAGAGTGGTTTGCGTTGCCGCAGGGCGTAGTTCCGTTGTGCAACAACGCATCGCTCAGCGCCATCCGCGCGGTGATGCCGTGGTGTGATTCCCACGGGATCGACCCCACTTGGCGGGAACCTTCTGACGAAGCCGTGCAGACGTTCTTCGACAACCTGGTGGAGCTGCCAATCAAACCCGACGAGAAGAGGGGCCTTACCCGCGACACCACCGATCAGGAGATGGCGTATATTGCCACCAGGTTGGAGGAGGCAGCTGCAGCCAGGGCTGCGGGCGAGTTCGGATATACTTTAGAGGAGGCGGATGCAGCGGAGGCGGTAAGTCTGGCCGAGGAGGAATAGTTCCTCAAAATGGGAAAGCTTGCCTGGCAACCTGCCGGGACAAGCGAGGCCGCCGAGCAAGGCACAGAGTCGAGCGGGCCCGCCGAGCAGGGCGTCGGATCAAGCGATCCTGCCGAAGACTCAGGCGGGTCGCTGAATCTCGACTCCTCTTCTTCGTCCTCGGGTAGTTCACCGCCACCGGCAAGTCCTCCGGCTCAAGCGAGGAGGCGCCTTCGCAAAGCCGCAGACGTGGCGGGGCGGCCGGCGGGCCAGCAGCCGCAGCGCCGTTCAACACGCGCCACCACCATAAGCAAGGCAGTCAAGGGAGCGCCCCGTGCTTCAACGGCAATCGGAGGAAGATCCTCCCGCGCCGGCTCTACTGCTCCTTCCGCTCCTCGTGCCTCGGCGACAACCGGGGCGGGGTCTTCTCAGACCACCGCCCCAGCTCCCGCCAAGCGGCCGAGAGAGCCCACTCCTCCAACTCCTCGCTCCGGGACGCGCGAGCCGGACTTCGATTTTTTGGCACTCAGCTCCGACGACGAGGAGGAGGAAGAGTAAGTCTTCGCGGTTCTTGTTTCTCGTTAGTTTTTTGTTGATCCTTGTCTTGTATCTTCTTTGCTTGATTCTGATGTTGTTTTTCTTCTAGGACCCTGGCCCAGAGGGCGGCGAAGAGGGCCAAAGTCCCAGTAGTTGTCATTGAGGACGAGCCTGCCGCGGCAACAGGGGGTGCGCCTGCGTCAAGCTTGCCGGACCAGGCAGTCGCTCTCCAGAGCAGCCCCAGCGCAGCCCCCAGCGTAAGTCTTCTGTCCACTCTCCGCTTGTCGGGCGCGCGTGGGCTTCTTACCCTTGTTAACGTTTTGTTTGTTTGTTGACTTGTGCAGAAGCAGAGGAGCAGCCTCAGGAGCGCCAAGAGATTGCTCCCGACGAGCCGCATGTCTCGACCTCTCCGCCAAGGAGGAGCTCCCCGGCGAGGGAGAATACTCCGCCAAGGGCGAGTACCCTGCCAAGGGAAGGCGCCAGCGGCCCTCCGCCGGCGGGAGCTACCACCACGCCGCCGAGGGAGAACTCCCCGGCAAGGAACCCCATCGAAGAGGAGGCCCACGCAGGTAAACTCCTGAACTTTTCTTTTTTCTGAATTTCTCTTTTTGGATATTTGCTTGACCATTATTTTCTTCTTTCTTCTTCTTTTCTTGTCTTCAGACCCGTCCGTAGCCGAGCCCATGGAGACGGAAGTCGCCGTCGAGGAGGACGCGCGCGGCGACACCGGCGACGCCGCAGCCACTGAAGGGGCGGTCGGTGCTGACGAGCCCGCCGTCGAAGAGGCAGCCAAGGCCGCTGGCGCGGTAGCTGAGGAGGGGACCGGCAGTCGCACTGACGACCCTGAGGCCGCAGGAGCGTCAGACGATGCGCCGACTGCCGACCCCGCTGCTGCCGCGGCCGAAACAGGCGCCTACCTGGAGGCCGGCAACGGAGTCTTCATCCAGCTCCCGTGGGCGTCCACGTCAAGGGCGCCCACGGAGGGAGAGGTCTTCGACGGGGAGGTCCTCGCCTCCGCCGGGCTGAAGGTCGTCGACGCGCCCGGCAGCAGTAGCGAGCCCGAGGAGGAGCGGCTTCTGCGGAGGCTTCTGGCCCTGTATCGCGCCAGGCAGGCCAAGTTGGACTCCCGAGAGGCTATGGCCGCTAAGGCGGGCACTGACTTGGAGAAGCGCGCTAAAGAGCTCCGGGCCGCCAACCAGGCGGCTCTCCGATCCTTGGCGGAGGAGCGGGAGCAGCTAGCCGAGGCGCATCAGGCGTTTATTCTTGAGAAGGCCGAAGTAGAGGAGCAGCAACGGCTCGCCACCGAGGAGTTGTCCTGGCAAGAAGGCGAACTAACGCAGCGGAAGGTCGACCTCGACAGCCACGAGGACGACCTTGCCGCGCGCGAACAGTCTCTCGGCGGAGCTCTACGGGAAGCGAAGGACGCCGCTGCAGCTGCTGAGACCGCCAAGAGAGACTTGGAGGCGAGGGTGGCGCAACTGGAGGTCCACTTGAAGATGAGCGAAGAGAAGGTTGCCGCACTTGTGTCGGAGAGGGAGAAGGACGCCCACAGCCACTCCGAGCTGCAGGTCCGCCTCTCCGACAAGGGCAAGGAGCTTGCCGTCGCCAAGGACTCCATCGCCGATCTGGAGTTGAAACTTTCCACCCTCACCGCATCACTTGACGGCGCCAGAGAGCGGGAGACGAAACTGAAGGAGGATCTCAGGGGCGAGAGGGCACTGTTGGAGAGTGCCGCTATCTCCCAAAACAACTTCAGGCAAACTGTCGAGCTCTGGACGGAGGGTCTTGTCCTTGCCGCTACCAACATTGACAAGGAGCTGGAGCTGCTGGGGGCGGAGTATCTCGGGTACTCCATCGACGAGAACCTCCACCCCAGCGCCAAGTTTACCTTGTTCCTCCAGGGCGTGGGGACGGCCCTCCAACAGCTCCGGGAAAAGATTCCCACGCAGTTGGCGAACGAGGCGCGCAGGCTTTGCACGGGCGTCTTGGAGAAGGTGCTGATGAAGATAGTCTTCCGCAACCCAGGACTCAATCTCAATAACGTCCTTAGGACCTTGCCGCCCGACGCCGACTAGGAGACGCTCAAGGCCCTTGTCGCACCCATCGTGGCCAAGGTGGGCAAGATCAAGAGAGTCGAGGGCGACCGCGTAGACTAGGCTGTTTTCCTTTCTGCTTCCTTTGTCGCTGCCAACCACGTTATGAACAATAGTCTATTAGAACAGCGACAAGTCATTTTGTAACATAACTTTATTTTGGGTAGTTAATGCAATGTTATTTCCTTTACTCGACTTCTTCGCTTTGTATGCTTTTACCCTACGCTTTTAGGGAACTTGCCGGCGAAGGGACCCCTACCGCGAGCGCTGAGTGCGGAACTTCAGCAGCCTGCTGGCAGTGCCGTTGCCGACAAGAAACCTTGTCGCAGCTAGTCGCAGCACACTTAGGTTGTTGAGCGAACTCAAAAACAAAGTAAGGGCGCGACATTTGTCGCAGCACGCTTAAGCCGTTGAGTGTGCTCGAAACAAAGTAAGGGCGCGACTAGCCATGAGTTGGTTCCTCCGCGCACAGGTTTTCCATACAAAGTGCGGTCGTTCAAGGAAGATAACTTTAAAATTTAAAAATTTGATTGCTCAAACTTTGGCGACTTAGCTTTTTTGTCGTTTGCTTCCCAGCAAAGGCAAGGCTTTCTTGAACGGCACTTGGTCCATACCACTGTCTCCTTCCCCCCCGGCAAACTTGTGCGCGAGGAAAACTTCTTCTGCTTGAGAGAAAAAAAGAGGGAGGAAACATAGATATGGAGCCTTGCGGCTCGTTATTGCTTACCGGGGATGCGTGCTGCACAAAGTGTCAGATAGTACATGCAAGAAAAATGAAAAGGCATGAAATGGCAAGTTGTGCAAGGCACATAAGTTTTTACTGATGCACGGGATCTGCGCCCGGCTTTGTACAAAGGTTTACATGCAACAGCGGCAAGACTTGTACAAAAGGTGGTTGCCGGAGCGGATCACGACAACCGCGCCTTATGGGTAAAACTTGCGAAGGTGCTCAATGTTCCAGGAGTTGCTCACCGGTAAGCCCTCTTCAGTCTCAAGGCGGACAGCGCCGGGCCTTGTGACTTGTCTTACCCGATAAGGGCCTTCCCACTTCGGCGTCAACTTGTTGGAATTCTTGGCGGACTGAACGCGCCGAAGAACAAGGTCGCCTTCCTCGAGACTTCTGGCTTTAACTTTGCGGCTATGGTAGCGGCGCAAAGCTTGTTGGTATCGAGCAGCTCGTACAGCAGCTTGAAGACGGTCCTCCTCAAGGAGCAGCGCGTCATCTTGCCGCAGCTGCTCTTGCTCGAGCTCATCGTAAGCGAGCACTCGAGGCGACCCGTATACGAGTTCCGTGGGGAGAACCGCCTCTGCTCCATAGACAAGAGCAAAGGGTGTCTGTCCAGTGGCTCGATTTGGTGTCGTCCTGATTGACCAAAGAGCCGCCGGCAACTCTTCAATCCAGTTTCTTCCGCATTTGTACAGCCTGTCGAAAGCTCTTGTCTTGAGTCCGCGCAGCACTTCAGCGTTTGCTCTCTCTGCTTGACCGTTGCTCCTCGGGTGAGCAACAGAAGCGAAGCAAACCTTGGCGCCAAGGTCTTGGACGTATTGCATGAAGGTGCGACTTGTGAATTGTGTGCCGTTGTCGGTGATGATCCTGTTGGGGATTCCGAAACGGCAAACAATCGACCTGAAGAACTTGACTGCTGACTGTGCGGTCACCTTTCTCACTGGTTCCACTTCCGGCCACTTTGTGAACTTGTCGATGGCGACGTACAAGTACTCAAAGCCCCCGGCTGCGCGGGGAAAGGGGCCGAGGATGTCGAGCCCCCAGACCGAGAATGGCCAGGACAAAGGGATCGTCTGGAGAGCTTGAGGTGGCTGATGTATCTGCTTGGCATGGAACTGGCACGCTTCACACTTGGTTACTTGTACAGTTGCATCCTGGAGGGCTTCTGGCCAAAAGAAACCTTGCCGGAATGCCTTGCCGGCAAGTGCTCTTGCGCCAATGTGGTGACCACATATGCCTCCATGTATCTCTGCCAACAGCTTTTGCCCATCTTCCCGGGGAATGCACTTCAATTTGACACCGTTGAGTCTTCTTCTGTACAGTTCATCGCCGACAAATTGATACATACTTGACTGTCGGGTTATTCTTTCTGCTTCTTCTGGCTCTTCGGGAAGTTCTCCTGTTTGAAGGAAACGAAAAATCTGCCGTGCCCATGCTGGAGCCTGAGGCTCAACAACAAGGACTAAAGGCATCAGTGCTGCTGCGGGAACGTCAGCTTCTACGGCAAGAACCTGTGGCTCGGCCGGAGCTTGACGTTCCCCGGCAAGCTTGCCGGGGCAAAACTTGTCGGGAACGCCTGCTTCAACTGTACAAACCCTAGGATCTGCACGAGCAGGCTATTCCTCAGCAACTTTATCGTTGATCTTGGGGACCTTGTTGGCAGCGGCTTCAAGAAGTTCTGCCGGCAAGTAGTCACCGGAAATCAACTTTCTCTTCTTAGTTTGTCCAGCCGATGGTGTTACGGATGGTTGAGTTAGCTTGAGCACAAAGATCCCCGGTTCCACAGGTAGCTTTAGTGCAGCACACTTTGACAGGCCGTCTGCGATGTTGTTTTGAGCTCTTGGAACGTGCTCCATCTGCAAGCCTTCAAAGTGTTCTTCAAGCTTTCTCACTTCGTCGACGTATGCTTCCATCAATGGACTCTGGTAGTTCTTGTTCACTTGTCGGACGACCAACTGCGAGTCACCCCGCACAATAAGCTTCTTGATCCCAAGTTCCGCTGCGATTCTGAGGCCGGCAAGCAAACCTTCATACTCTGCAGTATTGTTCGTTGCTTGCTCCTTGGGAAAGTGCATTTGGACGACGTACTTGAGGTGTTCTCCGGTGGGTGCGATAAACTGCACGCCGGCACCGGCGCCTTGCAGCGAGAAGGCTCCATCAAAGTACATTATCCATTCCTTGCTTGCTTCTTTGACGGGGACGCTCGTCTCTGGTTTCTCTTCGTCTGGTGTTGGCGTCCATTCTGCTATGAATTCTGCCAATGCTCTGCTCTGAATAGTTGAAGTACTTTCAAACTTGAGGCCAAAGCTTGACAGCTCCAGTGCCCACTCGACAATCCTGCCTGTCGCTTCTGGATTTTGCAGTATCCTTTTCAGCGGAAAACGAGTGACCACTGTTATCTCATGTGCTTGGAAGTAATGGCGCAACTTTCTCGAGGCCATGAGGAGGCCGAAAAGCAGCTTCTGCACCCCAGAGTATCTTGATCTAGCCCCCTGCAAGAGGGAACTGACAAAATAAACTGGGCGTTGCACCATCTTCTTCCGTACCTCCTCTTGCATCTGCGCAGACCCATCCTTGTCGGGGCCAGAGCTTGTCGGGGAAGCCCCCTACTTGTCGCTGGATGCGCTTGCCGGGGCTATGGGATCCTCATCTACCTCCCTTTCCGCTACCAACGCATCACTAACCACTTGATTGGGTGCTGCTAAGTACAGCAGCAACTTCTCTTGTGGCTTAGGTGCGACAAGTATTGGAGTGGAGGACAGGTACCTTTTCAAGTCTTGTAGCGCTGCCTCCGCTTCCATAGTCCATTTCATTGGGCCTGCCTTTTTCAAGATTTTGAAAAATGGCAGGGGGCGTTCCGCGAACTTAGAAATGAACCTGCTGAGAGCAGCCACACAGCCGGCAAGCCTTCGTACATCCTTGACACGCTTCGGAGCTTCGATCTGCTCAATGGCTTTGATCTTGTTGGGGTTGGCTTCAATCCCCCTCTGGGACACAAAGAACCCGAGAAGCTTGCCGGAGGGGACTCCAAACACGCACTTCTCGGGGTTAAGCTTGAGTTGTATCTTGTGCAGATTCGCAAAGGTTTCATCTAGATCTTGAATCAAAGTATTCTTGTCCTTGCTCTTGACCACTATATCATCCATGTAAGCTTCTACATTCCTGTGTATCTGTGGCTCAAAAGCAGTGTGGACTACCCTCGCAAACGTTGAACCGGCATTCTTCAATCCAAAGGGCATGCGTATGAAGCAGTAAGTGCCACATGGAGTAATTAACGCGGTCTTCTCTTCATCTTCTTCAGCCATAAATATCTGGTGGTATTTTGAATAGGCATCAAGAAATGAAAGCAACTCACATCCAGTCGTGGAGTCAACAATCTGGTCAATGCGCGGCAAGGGAAATGGATCTTTGGTACAAGCTTTATTCACATCGGTGAAGTCTATACAAAGCCTCCACTTCCCATTTGCTTTGCGCACGACAACAGGGTTGGCCAGCCACGTGGGATGAAGTACACCTCTGACAAGGCCTGCCGCTTCCAGCTTCTTGATTTCTTCTGCAATAAACTCTTGGCGCTCCACCGCTTGCTTTCTAACCTTCTACTTGACGGGTCGCGCGTGAGGACAAACGGCAAGCTTGTGCTCAATCACTTTCCTGGGAACACCGGGGATGTCAGACGGTTGCCATGCAAACACGTCGACATTCGCCCGCAGGAAAGCAACGAGCGCGCTTTCCTATTTAGGATCGAGCGTGGCACTGATGGTGAAAGTACCACCAGTGTCGTCCTCCTTGTCGGACACCTTCTTGGTTGTGGGTGGAGCTGCCATCGCCTTCTTGCACTTGTCGGTGGAGCTCGATGGTGCGTCCTCGACGGCAACGCAGCACTCCGAGGAGGTGTGTTTGCCGGAGTGGGCCCCAGAGCTCTTGCCGAACTTGGTCTTGTTCTTCCCCCTGGGAGCTTCAGCGGCAAGTGTCTTGCTATCTGTTGCGGCTGCTGCGTCCCGGTAAATCTTGTCGGCACGGATAAGCGCGTCCTTCTTGTCGCCGGGGACAGAGATGACGCTTATCGGGCCTGGCATCTTGAGCATGTTGTAGGCATAATGAGAGGCTGCCATGAACTTGGCGAGCGCTGGACGGCCAAGTATCCCATTGTAAGGCAATGGGATATCGGCAACGTCAAAGGTGATCCTCTCAGTCCTGAAGTTTAGCTCTCCGCCAAAAGTCACTGGCAGTGTGATTTTCCCCTTTGGCTTGCTCCTTCCCGGGTTGATCCCTTGGAATGTGCCGGTTTCCTCGAGCTCGTTGTCGGGGATCTGGAGTTTCCGGACCACAGCAGAGGAGATCAGGTTCAGGCCGGCCCCGCCGTCAACCAACATCTTGGTGACCTTGAGGTTGCGGATAGTTGGTGAAACCAACATCGGCAAGCACCCGACCGCAGTTGTGCGATCAGGGTGGTCCTCAATGTCAAAGACGATGGGCGTGCTGGACCACTTCAGAAGTTTGCGCGACTCGACGGGTGGCTCTGCCGCATTGACTTCCCGCACCCATTGTTTGAGTTGGCGGTGGGAAGTATGCAGAGAAGTGTTGGAGATATGCCCTAGAGGCAATAATAAAAGCATTATTATTATATCTCCTTGTTCATGATAATTGTCTGTTATTCATGCTTGAATTGTATTGTACGGAAACAGCGATACATGTGTGAATACACAGACCACAATGAGTCCCTGGTAGGCCTCTAGTTACCAGCTCGTTGATCAACAGATGGTCACGGTTTCCTGACCATGGACATAAGATGTCAGTGATAATGGGATCACATCATTAGGAGAATGATGTGATGGACAAGACCCAAACTTGAGCATAACACGAGATCGTATAGTTCGTAATGCATAAGCTTTTCGGTGTCAAGTATTTATTCCTTAGACCATGAGGTTGTACAACTCCTGGATACCGTAGGAGTACTTTGGGTGTGCCAACCTTCACAACGTAACTGGGTGGCTATAAAGGTACGCATCGGGTATCTCCGAAAGTGTCTGTTGAGTTGGTACGAACCGAGACTGGGATGTTGTCACTCCGTATGACGGAGAGGTACCTCTGGGCCCACTCGGTAAGACATCATCATAATGAGCTCAATGTGACTAAGTAGTTAGTCACGGGATGATGGATTACGGATCGAGTAAAGAGACTTGCCATAACGAGATTGAACAAGGTATCGGGAATACCGATGATCGAATCTCGGGCAAGTACCGTACCGATGGACAAAGGGAATAACATACGGGATTGAGTGAATCCTTGACACGGTGGTTCATCCGATGAAGATCATCGAGGAACACGTGGGAACCAACATGGGTATCCAGATCCCACTGTTGGTTATTGACCGGAGAGTGGTCTCGGTCATGTCTACGTGTCTCCCGAACCCGTAGGGTCTACACACTTAAGGTTCGGTAACGCTAGGGTCGTAGAGATTAATGCACGTGGAAACCCGAAAGTTGTTCGGAGTCCCGGATGAGATCCCGGACGTCACGAGGAGTTCCGGAATGGTCCGGAGGTAAAGATTGATATATGGGAAGTCCAGTTTCGGCCAACGGGTGATCTCCGGGGGTCACCGGGAGCGTCCCGGGACCACCGGAGGGGCCCCGGGGGTCCACCGGGTGGGGCCACCCCTCCCGGTGGGGCCCCCAGGCCGCAAGGGGATGTGTGCAGCCCCCTGGGCTGGCGCACCACCTAGGGAGGCCCACCTCCCCTGCGCCTAGGGATAAACCCTAAGGGGAGGGGGGCCACCACTTGCCTTGGGGGAGGGGGACTCCTCCCTGGCCGCCGCCCCCCCTGGCCCCCTATATATATGTGGGGGGGGGGGGAGAGGGCAGCCGCACCTCAGCCCTGGCGCCTCTCCCCCTCCCGTCACACCTCCCAACTCCTTTGCAGGGCAGCCCGGCGAAGCCCTGCTGCGATCTCCACTGCATCCGTCATCACGCCGTCGTGCTGCCGGATCTCTGACGACTTCTCCTCCCCCCTTGCTGGATCAAGAAGGAGGTGACGTTGCTGCACCGTACGTGTGTTGAACGCGGAGGTGCCGTCCGTTCGGCGCTAGATCATCGGTGACGAAGAACGTGAAGAGTACGACTACTTCATCCTTGCTTCGTTGAAAGCTTCCGCACGCAATCTTCATAACGGTATGTAGATGCACTCTCAGTTGCTCGTTGCTAGATGTCTCCATAGATGGATCTTGGTGAAGACGTAGAAATTTTTTGATTTATGCTACGTTACCCTACAGTGGCATCTGAGCCTAGGTTTTATGCGTAGCATCTTGGCACGAGTAGAACACAAAGCAGTTGTGGGCGTATGATCTTGTTCAACTTTCTTACCGTTACTAGTCAATCTTGATTCGGCGGTATTGTGGGATGAAGCGGCCCGGACCGACCTTACACGTACGCTTACGTGAGACTGGTTCCACCGACAGACATGCACTAGATGCATAAGGTGGCTGGCGGGTGTCTGTCTCTCCTACTTTAGTCGGATCGGATTCTATGAAAAGGGTCCTTATGAAGGGTAAATAGAAGTTGACAAATCACGTTGTGGTTTTGGCGTAGGTAAGAAACGTTCTTGCTAGAAATCCTATAGAAGCCACGTAAAACTTGCAACAACAATTAGAGGACGTCTAACTTGTTTTTGCAGCATGTGTTTTGTGACGTGGTATGGCCAAGAACGAAGATGTGATGAATGATATATGTGATGTATGAGATTGATCATGTTTTTGTAATAGGGAATCACGACTTGCATGTCGATGAACTTGACAACCGGCAGGAGCCATAGGAGTTGTCTTAATTATTGTATGACCTGCGTGTCACTGAATAACGCCATGTAATTACTTTACTTCATTGCTAAACGTTAGCTATAGTAGTAGAAGTAATAGTTGGCGTGAAGACTTCTTCAAGACACGATGATGGAGATCATGATGATGAAGATCATGGTGTCGAGCCGGTGACAAGATGATCATGGTGCCCCGAAGATGGAGATCCAAGGAGCAAGATGATATTGGCCATATCATGTCACTTTAATTGATTGCATGTGATGTTTATCATGTTTATGCATCTTGTTTACTTAGAACGACGGTAGTAAATAAGATGATCTCTCACTAAAATTTCAAGTATTGTGTTTCCCCTAACTGTGCACCGTTGCTAAAGCTCGTTGCTCCGAAGCACCACGTGATGATCGGGTGTGATAGGTTCTAACGTTCGCATACAACGGGTGTAAGACAGATTTACACACGCGATACACTTAGGGTTCACTTGACGAGCCTAGCATGTACAAACATGGCCTCGGAACACGGAAGACCGAAAGGTCGAACACGAGTCGTATAGAAGATACGATCAACATGAAGATGTTCACCGTTGATGACTAGTCCGTCTCACGTGATGATCGGACACGGACTACTCGATTCGGATCGTGTATCACTTAGATGACTAGAGAGATGTCATTCTGAGTGGGAGTTCATTAAAATTTGATTAAGATGAACTTAATTATCATGAACTTAGTCTAAATTCTTTACAATATCTCTTGTAGATCAAATGGCCCACGCTCAGGTTTCCCTCAACTTCAACGCGTTCCTAGAGAAAACCAAGCTGAAAGACGATGGTAGCAACTATACGGATTGGGTCTGTAACCTGAGGATTATCCTCATAGCTGCCAAGAGATCATATGTCCTAGAAGCACCGCTAGGTGATGCACCTGCTCCCGATGCGGCCCAAGACGTTTTGAACGTCTGGCAGTCGCGTAGTGATGATTACTCCCTGGTTCAGTGCGGCATGCTTTACAGTTTAGAATCGGGGCTCCAAAAGCGTTTTGAGCACCATGGAGCATATGAGATGTTCGAAGAGCTGAAAATGGTTTTCCAAGCTCATGCCCGAGTCGAGAGATATGATGTCTCCGACGCATTCTACAGCTGTAAGATGGAGGAAAACAGTTCTGTCAGTGAGCACATCCTCAAGATTTCAGGATTGCACAACCGCTTGTCTCAGCTGGGAATGAATCTCCCAGATGAAGCGGTCGTTGACAGAATCCTCCAGTCGCTCCCGCCAAGCTTCAAGAGCTTCGTGTTGAACTTCAATATGCAGGGGATGGAGAAGTCCATTCCCGAGGTGTATTCAATGCTGAAATCAGCGGAGGTAGACATCAAGAAAGAACATCAAGTGTTGATGGTCAATAAAACCACTAAGTTCAAGAAAGGCAAGGGTAAGAAGAACTTCAAGAAGGACGGCAAGCGAGTTGCCGCGCCCGGCAAGCCTGTTGCCGGGAAGAAGCCAAAGTATGGGCCCAAGCCTGAAACAGAGTGCTTTTATTGCAAGGGAACGGGTCACTGGAAGCGAAACTGCCCCAAATATTTAGCAGACAAGAAGGCCGGCAACGTCAAAGGTATATATGATATACATGTTATTGATGTGTACCTTACCAGCACTCGTAGTAGCTCCTGGGTATTCGATACCGGTGCAGTTGCTCACATTTGTAACTCAAAACAGGAGCTGCGGAATAAACGGAGACTGGCGAAGGATGAGGTGACGATGCTCGTCGGGAATGGTTCCAAGGTCGATGTGATCGCCGTCGGCACGCTACCTCTACATCTACCCTCGGGATTAGTTTTAAACCTCAATAATTGTTATTTAGTACCAGCTTTGAGCATGAACATTGTTTCTGGATCTCGTCTTATGCGAGATGGATATTCTTTCAAATCAGAGAATAATGGTTGTTCTATTTATTTGAGAGATATGTTTTATGGTCATGCCCCGCTGGTCAATGGTTTGTTTTTGATGAATCTCGAACGTAGTGATACACATATTCATAGTGTAGATGCCAAAAGATGTAAAGTTGATAATGATAGTCCCACATACTTGTGGCATTGCCGCCTTGGTCATATTGGTGTCAAACGTATGAAGAAGCTCCATTCGGATGGACTTCTAGAGTCTCTTGATTATGAATCATTTGACACGTGCGAACCATGCCTCTTGGGCAAGATGACCAAGACTCCGTTCTCCGGAACAATGGAGCGAGCAACCAACTTGTTGGAAATCATACATACCGATGTGTGCGGTCCAATGAGTGTTGAGGCTCGCGGAGGCTACCGTTATGTTCTCACCCTCACAGATGACTTGAGTAGATATGGGTATATCTATTTGATAAAACACAAGTCTGAGACCTTTGAAAAGTTCAAGGAATTTCAGAATGAGGTTGAGAATCAACGTGACAGAAAAATAAAGTTATTACGATCAGATCGTGGGGGTGAATATTTAAGTCATGAATTTGGCACACACCTTAGAAGCTGTGGAATTGTTTCACAATTGACACCACCCGGAACACCTCAACGTAACGGTGTGTCCGAACGTCGAAATCGTACTCTGTTGGACATGGTGCGATCTATGATGTCCCTTACCGATTTACCGCTATCTTTTTGGGGTTATGCTTTAGAGACTGCCGCATTCACTTTAAATAGGGCTCCATCGAAATCCGTTGAGACGACTCCGTATGAACTTTGGTTTGGCAAGAAACCGAAGCTGTCGTTTCTGAAAGTTTGGGGTTGCGATGCTTATGTCAAGAAACTTCAACCTGAAAAGCTCGAACCCAAATTGGAAAAATGCGTCTTCATAGGATACCCAAAGGAACGATTGGGTACACCTTCTACCACAGATCTGAAGGCAAAGTCTTTGTTGCCAAGAATGGATGCTTTCTGGAGAAAGAGTTTCTCTCGAAAGAAGTGAGTGGGAGGAAAATAGAACTTGATGAGGTGACAGTCACCCCTCCTGGACCGGAAAGTAGCGCAGCACAGGAAACTGTTCCTGAGGTGCCTGCACCGACAAGGAAGGAAGTTAATGATAATGATCATGAAGAAACTGATCAAGTTACTACTGAACTTCGAAGGTCCACAAGGGTACGTTCCGCACCAGAGTGGTACGGCAACCCTGTACTGGAAATCATGTTGTTAGACAACGGTGAACCTTCGAACTATGAAGAAGCGGTGGCAGGCCCAGATTCCAATAAATGGCTTGGAGCCATGAAATCCGAGATAGAATACATGTATGAACTTTGGTGGACTTGCCTGATGATAGGCACGCCATAGAAAACAAATGGATATTTAAGAAGAAGACAGACGCGGATGGTAATGTGACCATCTATAAGGCTCGGCTTGTCGCTAAGGGTTATCGACAAGTTCAAGGGATTGACTACGACGAGACTTTCTCTCCCGTAGCGATGCTGAAGTCAGTCAGAATCGTGTTAGCTATTGCCGCATTCTATGATTATGAGATATGGCAAATGGACGTCAAAACAGCATTCCTTAGCGGCTTCCTCAAGGAAGAGTTGTATCTGATGCAACCGGAAGGTTTTGTCGATCCAGAGAACGCTAACAAGGTATGCAATCTCAAGCGCTCGATTTACGGGCTGGTGCAAGCATCTCGGAGTTGGAATATTCGCTTTGATGAAGTGATCAAAGCGTTTGGATTTATACAGACTTATGGAGAAGCCTGTATTTACAAGAAAGTGAGTGGGAGCTCTATGGCATTTCTCATATTATATGTGGATGACATATTGCTGATGGGAAATGATATAGAATTCTTGGAAAATGTAAAGGCCTACTTGAATAAAAGTTTTTCAATGAAGGACCTTGGAGAAGCTGCTTACATATTAGGCATCAAAATCTATAGAGATAGATCGAGACGCCTCATTGGTCTTTCACAAAGTACATACCTTGACAAGATATTGAAAAAGTTCAATATGGATCAGTCAAAGAAAGGATTCTTGCCTGTTTTGCAAGGTATGAGATTGAGCAAAGCTCAGTCGCCGACCACGGCAGAAGATAGAGAAAAGATGAGTGTCATTCCCTATGCCTCGGCCATAGGTTCTATCATGTATGCCATGCTGTGTACCAGACCTGATGTGAACCTTGCCATAAGTTTGGTGGGGAGGTACCAAAGTGATCCCGGTACGGAACACTGGACAGCGGTCAAGAACATCCTGAAGTACCTGAAAAGGACTAAGGATATGTTTCTCGTTTATGGAGGTGACGAAGAGCTCATCGTAAAGGATTACGTCGATGCTAGCTTCGACACAGATCTGGATGACTCTAAGTCGCAAACCGGATACGTGTATATTTTGAATGGAGGGGCAGTCAGCTGGTGCAGTTGCAAGCAAAGCGTGGTGGCAGCATCTACATGTGAAGCGGAGTACATAGCGGCTTCTGAAGCAGCGCAGGAAGGAGTCTGGATGAAGGAGTTCATCACCGACCTAGAAGTCATTCCAAGCGCGTCAAGCCCGATGACTCTCTTCTGTGACAACACTGGTGCTATTGCTATTACCAAGGGGCCCAGGTTTCACAAGAAGACCAAACACATCAAGCGCCGTTTCAACTCCATCCGGAATTATGTTCAGGATGGAAACATAGATATTTGTAAAGTGCATACGAATCTGAATGTAGCAGACCCGTTGACTAAACCTCTTTCACGAGCAAAACATGATCAACACCAGAACTCTATGGGTGTTCGATTCATCACAATGTAACTAGATTATTGACTCTAGTGCAAGTGGGAGACTGTTGGAGATATGCCCTAGAGGCAATAATAAAAGCATTATTATTATATCTCCTTGTTCATGATAATTGTCTGTTATTCATGCTTGAATTGTATTGTACGGAAACAGCGATACATGTGTGAATACACAGACCACAATGAGTCCCTGGTAGGCCTCTAGTTACCAGCTCGTTGATCAACAGATGGTCACGGTTTCCTGACCATGGACATAAGATGTCAGTGATAACGGGATCACATCATTAGGAGAATGATGTGATGGACAAGACCCAAATTTGAGCATAACACAAGATCGTATAGTTCGTAATGCATAAGCTTTTCGGTGTCAAGTATTTATTCCTTAGACCATGAGGTTGTACAACTCCCGGATACCGTAGGAGTACTTTGGGTGTGCCAACCGTCACAACGTAACTGGGTGGCTATAAAGGTACGCATCGGGTATCTCCGAAAGTGTCTGTTGAGTTGGTACGAACCGAGACTGGGATGTTGTCACTCCGTATGACGGAGAGGTACCTCTGGGCCCACTCGGTAAGACATCATCATAATGAGCTCAATGTGACTAAGTAGTTAGTCACGGTATGATGGATTACGGATCGAGTAAAGAGACTTTCCATAACGAGATTGAACAAGGTATCGGGAATACCGACGATCGAATCTCGGGCAAGTACCGTACCGATGGACAAAGGGAATAACATACGGGATTGAGTGAATCCTTGACACGGTGGTTCATCCGATGAAGATCATCGAGGAACACGTGGGAACCAACATGGGTATCCAGATCCCGCTGTTGGTTATTGATCGGAGAGTGGTCTCGGTCATGTCTACGTGTCTCCCGAACCCGTAGGGTCTACACACTTAAGGTTCGGTAACGCTAGGGTCGTAGAGATAAATGCACGTGGAAACCCGAAAGTTGTTCGGAGTCCCGGATGAGATCCTGGACGTCACGAGGAGTTCC
>LR738713.1:93552540-93567290 GCA_902687465.1 Secale cereale | reverse complement strand
GCGCTCAGTCGTCCGTCTTATCCTTGGACTTGGCGGCGCCGTGAGTTTCCTCGCCGGCGTCCGTCCTTCCGCCGGTGTCTACCCCACCAGCCGTTGGCTCCGGCGGTGGTGGGATTGACGCGGACAGGCCTGCTGCCTCCAAAGCCTTCTTCTTCGGCGGCATGTTGATGAAGTCGATTAAGTTGATGAGGTTGGTGGAGATTTCGCTCGTGTGAACACCGGATCGGGTTCACACAACCTCGACGCTCCCCTACCTGGCGCGCCAATGATGTCGGGGAAACTGATCGCCCACGAACACCTATGGGACCGGAGCCCCTTTTCGGTTCGGCAAGGGGGCGGAGGATGCACGAAGAGCGGATCGAGACGAACACGCGAGCAGTTTGCCCAGATTCGGGCCGCACGGATGCGTAAAACCCTACTCATGCCTTGGTTTGTATTGTGTTCTTGGCTCGGGAGCAAGAAGAGCTACAGTGCTTATTGCTAGCAACACCGAGCGTGAGAGTGATCGAAGATCGGAACCCCCTCTACATTGTGCATGGGCCTCCTTTTATAGGTCAAAGGGATCACCGACAGGTGGCAACGCAGTCGAGGGTAGAAATGTAAAAATTGTAGTAGTTGGAATAGTGTATGCATAGTGCTCTATACCTAACCCTGACGGCAGGGGACAAGGGCATTAAATGCCCGTCGCCGTCGCCCCAAACAGTGCAAAAAGCGTCCGTCAGGGCGTCTCCGTCCGCCACGATGGTGGCCTCGTCATCGCAGCTCGCCTCCGTGTACCCCAGGCTGCCCAGCCTTCCGCCACGTGCGCCCTGGAAGGGCCACAGGGCGACGCGTGGGCGGATGAGCTGGAGCGCGGGTACTTAGTGGAAGTTCGCCGCGGAAAACGCCTTGCCGCGGCCGCCATCTTGTCGTGCCTGGGAGCTTGTCGCTCTCCGGGCCTTGCCGGGACGCGCGGCGCGTCGCGACGAGTTTCATGAAATGCCGTGTTTGGCCTTCCCGGCAAGCTCCTCTTGCCAGGGTCTTGTACCAAAGAGGTGGTCTTGAGCCTTGAGTGGCCTTCCCGGCAAGCTCCTCTTGTCGAGGCCTTCTTTCTTTAACTTGGATACTTTGTTCTTGAATGGCTCCAAAGGAACCACAGCGGGCCTTGGCGGGCGCGCGGCAAGCCCTGCCACGGGACGCTGCAACTGCCCGTGTACAAGTTCGGGATACTAAGGTACCCCTACTTTAGTACACCGACAGCCTGTATATACAAGAAAGTGAGTGGGAGCTCTGTGGCATTTCTACTATTATATGTGGATGACATATTGTTGATTGGAAATGATATAGAATTTTTGGATGGCATAAAAGGATACTTGAATAAGAATTTTTCAATGAAAGACCTCTGTGAAGCTGCTTATATAGTGGACATCAAGATCTATAGAGATAGATCAAGACGCTTAATTGGACTTTCACAAAGCACATACCTTGATAAAGTTTTGAAGAAGTTCAATATGGATCAGTCAAAGAAAAGGTTCTTGCCTGTGTTACAAGGTGTGAAGATGAGTAAGACTCAATGCTCGACCACTGCAGAAGATAGAGAGAAAATGAAAGTCATTCCCTATGCTCGGCCATAGGATCTATCATGTATGAAATGATGTGTACCGGACCTGATGTGTGCCTTGCTATAAGTTTAGCAGGGAGGTACCAAAGTAATCCAGGAATGGATCACTGGACAGCAGTCAAGAACATCCTAAAGTACCTGAAAAGGACAAAGGATATGTTTCTCATTTATGGAGGTGACAAAGAGCTCGTCATAAATGGTTACGTCAATTCAAGCTTTGACACTGATTGGGATGACTCTAAGTCACAAACCTGATATGTATTTTTGTTGAACGGTGGAGCTGTCAGTTGGTGCACTTCCAAGCAGAGTGTCGTGGCGGGATCTACGTGTGAAGCGGAGTACATAGCTGCTTCGGAAGCAGCAAATGAAGGAGTCTGGATGAAGGAGTTCATATCCGATCTAGGTGTAATACCTAGTGCATCGGGTCCAATGAAAATCTGTTGTGACAACACTGGAGCAATAGCCTTGGCGAAGGACCAGGTTTCACAAGAGAACCAAGCACATCAAGAGATGCTTCAACTCCATCCGCGATCAAGTCAAGGAGGGAGACATAGAAATTTGCAAGATACATACGGATCTGAATGTCGCACACCCGTTGACTAAGCCTCTTCCACGAGCAAAACATGATCAGCACCAAGACTCCATGGGTGTTAGAATCATTACTATGTAATCTAGATTATTGACTCTAGTGCAAGTGGGAGACTGAAGGAAATATGCCCTGGAGGAAATCATAAATTTGTTATTTATATTTCCTTATACATCATGATAAATGTCTTTTATTCATGCTAGAATTGTATTAACCGGAAACTTGATACATGTGTGAATACATAGACGAAATAGAGTGTCCCTAGTATGCCTCTACTAGACTAGCTCGTTAATCAAAGATGGTTATGTTTCATAACCATAGACATGAGTTGTCATTTGATCAACGGGATCACATCATTAGGAGAATGATGTGATGGACAAGACCCATCCGTTAGCTTAGAAATATGATTGTTTAGTTTTTATGCTATTGTTTTCTTCATGACTTATACATGTTCCTATGAATATGAGATTATGCAACACCCGAATACCGGAGGAACACCTTGTGTGCTATCAAACATCACAACGTAACTGGGTGATTATAAAGATGCTCTACAGGTGTCTCGGAAGGTGTTTGTGGTGTTGGCATAGATTGAGAATAGGATTTGTCACTCCGAGTGTCGGAGAGGTATCTCTGGGCCCTCTCGGTAATACACATCATAATAAGCCTTGCAAGAAAACGACTAATGAGTTAGTCACGAGATGATGTATTACAGAACGAGTAAAGAGACTTGTCGGTGATGAGATTGAACTAGGTGTGATGATACCGACGATCGAATCTCGATCAAGTAACATACCGATGACAAAGGGAACAACGTATGTTGTTATGCGGTTTGACCGATAAAGATCTTCGTAGAATATGTAGGAACCAATATGAGCATCCAGGTTCCGCTATTGGTTATTGACCGGAGATGAGTCTCGGTCATGTCTACATAGTTCTCGAACCCGTAGGGTCCGCACGCTTAACGTTCGATGATGATCGGTATTATGATTTTATGTGTTTTGATTTACCGAAGGTTGTTCAAAGCCCCGGATGAGATCACGGACATGACAAGGAGTCTCGAAATGGTCGAGACATAAAGATTGATATATAGGATGACTATATTCGTACACCGGAAGTGTTCCGGACAAGTTTCGGATAAAACCGGAGTGCCGGAGGGTTATCGGAACCCCCCGGGGGAACGAATGGGCCACATGGGCCTTAGTGGAGAGAGAGAGGGGCGGCTAGGGCAGGCCACGCGCCCCCTCCCCCTTGAGTCCGAATTGGACTAGGAAGGGGGGTGGCGCCCCCATTTCCTTCTCCCTCTCCTTCCTTCCCCCTCTCCCTTTTGGTGGATTCGTTCTAGGAATAGGATTACTATTCCTAGTAGGAACCCCTCTCTTGGGGCGCACCATGGGGGCCGGCCGGCCTCCCCTTGATCCTTTATATACGATGGCAGGGGGCACCCTAGGACACACAAGTTGATTTGCCAGCCATGTGTGTGTTGGGGAACGTAGTATTTTCAAAATTTTCCTACGATCATGCAAGATCTATCTACTAGATGTATAGCAACGAGAGGGGAGAGTGTGTCTACGTACCCTCGTAGACCGGGAGCGGAAGCGTCAAGTGACGCGGTTGATGTAGTCGAACTTCTTCGCGATCCAACCGATCAAGCACCGAACGTACGGCACCTCCGCGTTCAGCACACGTTCAGCTTGATGACGTCCCACGAGCTCTTGATCCAGTTGAGCTTCACGGGAGAGTTTCGTCAGCACGACGGCGTGGTGACAGATATGATGTATCTACCGGCGCAGGGCTTCGCCTAAGCACTGCAACGGTATGACCGAGGTGTGTTTCTGTGGAGGGGGGCACCGCACACGGCTAAAACAATTCAACTTGTGTGTCCTAGGGTGCCCCCCTGTCCCTGTATATAAAGGAGCAATGGAGAGGCCGGCCCTAGAGGGGGCGCGCCAAGTGTGGGGAGTCCTACTAGGACTCCCAAGTCCTAGTAGGATTCCCCTTTCCTTTCCGGAGTAGGAGAGAAGGAAAGAGGTGGAGAGGGAGAAGGAAAAGGGGGCTGCACCCCTTGTCCAATTCGGACCAGAGGGGGGGGCGCGCGCCTCCTTCCTTTTGGCCTTTCTCCTCTATTCCCGTATGGCCCAATAAGGCCCATATACTCTGAAAAATATCCGAATCACTTGGAACCTTTCCGATGTCCGAATATAGTCGTCCAATATATCGATCTTTACGTCTCGGCCATTTCGAGACTCCTTGTCATGTCCCCGGTCTCATCCGGGACTCCGAACTCCTGCGGTACATCAAAACTCATAAACTCATAATACCGATCGTCATCAAACGTTAAGCGTGCGGACCCTACGGGTTCGAGAACTATGTAGACATGACCGAGACTCATCTCCGGTCAATAACCAATAGCGGAACCTGGATGCTCATATTGGCTCCTACATATTCTACGAAGATCTTTATCGGTTAAACCGCATAACAACATATGTTGTTCCTTTTGTCATTGGTATGTTACTTGCCCGAGATTCGATCGTCGGTATCTCTATACCTAGTTCAATCTCGTTACCGACAAGTCTCTTTACTCGTTCCGTAATACATCATCTCGTGACTAACTCATTAGTCTTTTGCTTGCAAGGCTTATTATGATGTGCATTACCGAGAGGGCCCAGAGATACCTCTCCGACACTCGGAGTGACAAATCCTAGTCTTGATCAATGCCAACACCACGAACACTTTCGGAGACACCTATAGAGCATCTTTATGATCACCTAGTTACGTTGTGACGTTTGATAGCACACAAGGTGTTCCTACGGTATTCGGGAGTTGTATAATCTCATAGTCATAGAAACATGTATAAGTCATGAAGAAAGCAATAGCAGTAAAACTAAACGATCATAGTGCTAAGCTAACGGATGGGTCTTGTCCATCACATAATTCTCCTAATGATGTGATCCCGTTGATCAAATGATAACTCATGTCTATGGTTAGGAAACATAACCATCTTTGATCAATGAGCTAGTCTAGTAGAGGCATACTAGGGACACTCTGTTTTATCTATGTATTCACACATGTACTAAGTTTTCGATTAATACAATTCTAGCATGAATAATAAACATTTATCATGATATAAGGAAATATAAGTAACAACTTTATTATTGCTGCTAGGGCATATTTCCTTCAGTCTCCCACTTGCACTAGAGTCAATAATCTAGCTCACATCGCCATGTGATTTAATACCGATAGTTCACATCGTTATGTGAATAACACCCATAGTTCACATCGCCATGTGACCGACACCCAAAGAGTTTACTAGAGTCAATAATCTAGTTCACATCGCTATGTGATTAATACCCAAGAGTAATAAGGTGTGATCATGTTTTGCTTGTGAGAGAAGTTTAGTCAACGGGTCTGCCACATTCAGATCCGTATGTATTTCGCAAATTTCTATGTCTACAATGCTCTGCATAGAGCTACTCTAGCTAATTGCTCCCACTTTCAATACGCATCCAGATTGATACTTAGAGTCATCTGGATTTAGTGTCAAAGCTTGCATCGGCGTAACCCTTTACGACGAACTCTTTATCACCTCCATAATCGAGAACTCCTTACTAAGGATAATTTTGACCGATGTACAGTGATCTACTCCTGGATCACTATTGTACCCCCTTGAAAAACTCATGGCAAGGTACACAACATGTTTGATACACATCATGGCATACTTTATAGAACCTATGGCTGAGGCATAGGGAATGACTTTCATTCTCTCTATATTTTTCTGTCGTGGTCTGGCTTTGAGTCTTACTCAACTTCACACCTTACAAGTCAGGCAAGAACTCCTTCTTTGACTAATCCATTTTGAACTACTTCAAAATCTTATCATGGTATGTACTCATCGAAAGTCTTATCAAGCGTCTTGATCTATCTCTATAGATCTTGATGCCCAATATGTAAGCAGCTTCACCAAGGTCTTTCTTTGAAAAACTCCTTTCAAACACTCCTTTATGCTTTCCAGAAAATTCTACATCATTTCCGATCGACAATATGTCAATCACATATACTTATCAGAAAGGTTGTAGTGCTCCCACTCACTTCTTGTAAATACAGGCTTCACCGCAAGTCTGTATAAATCTATATGCTTTGATCAACTTATCAAAGCGTATATTCCAACTCCGAGATGTTTGCACCAGTCCATAGATGGATCGCTGGAGCTTGCACATTTTGTTAGCACCTTTAGGATTGACAAAACCTTCTGGTTGCATCATATACAAGTCTTCTTTAATAAATCCATTAAAGAATGCAGTTTTGTTATCCATTTGCCAGATTTCATAAAATGCGGCAATTGCTAACATGATTCGGACAGACTTAAGCATCGCTACGGGTGAGAAAGTCTCATCGTAGTCAACTCCTTGAACTTGTTAAAAAACTTTCGCAACAAGTCGAGCTTTGTAAACAGTAACATTACCGTCAGCGTCTGTCTTCCTCTTGAAGATCCATTTATTTTCGATGGCTTGCCGATCATCGGGCAAGTCAACCAAAGTCCACACTTTGTTCTCATACATGGATCCCATCTCAGATTTCATGGCCTCAAGCCATTTTGCGGAATCTGGGCTCATCATCGCTTCCTCATAGTTCGTAGGTTCATCATGGTCCAGTAACATGACTTCCAGAACCGGGTTGCCGTACCACTCTGATGCGGAACGAACTCTGGTTGATCTACGAAGTTCAGTAGAAACTTGATCTGAAGTTTCATGATCATCATCATTAGCTTCCTCACTAATTGGTGTAGGAATCACTGGAACTAGTTTCTGTGATGTTCCACTTTCCAATTCGGGAGAAGGTACAATTACATCATCAAGTTCTACTTTCCTCCCACTCACTTCTTTCGAGAGAAACTCCTTCTCTATAAAGGATCCACTCTTAGCAACAAAGACCTTGCCTTCGGATCTGTGATAGAAGGTGTACCCAACAATTTCTTTTGGGTACCCTACGAAGATTTACTTCTCCGATTTGGGTTCGAGCTTATCATGTTGAAACTTTTTCACATAAGCATCGCAGTCCCAAACATAAAGAAATGACAGCTTCGGTTTCTCATCAAACCACAGTTCATACGGTGTCATCTCCACGGATTTAGATGGTGCCCTATTTAACGTGAATGTAGTTGTCTCTAATGCATAACCCCAAAAGCGATAGTGGTAGATCGGTAAGAGACATCATCGATCGCACCATATCTAATAAAGTACGGTTATGACGTTCGGACACACCATTACACGGTGGTGTTCCAGGTGGCGTGAGTACTGAAACTATTTCACATTGTTTTTACTGAAGGCCAAACTCGCTAACTCAAATATTTTACCTCTACGATCATATCGTAGAAACTCTTATTTTCTTGTTACGATGATTCTCCACTTCACTCTGAAATTCTTTGAACTTTTCAAATGTTTCAGACTTGTGCTTCATTAAGTAGATATACCCATATCTGCTCAAATCATCAGTGAAGGTCAGAAAATAACGATACCCGCCGCGAGCTTCAACACTCATTGGTCCACATACATCTATATGTATGATCTCCAACAAATCTGTTGCTTGCTCCATTGTTCCGGAGAACGGAGTTTTATTCATCTTGCCCATGAGGCATGGTTCGCAAGCACCAAGTGATTCATAATCAAGTGATTCCAAAAGTCCATCACTATGGAGTTTCTTCATGCGCTTTACACCATTATGGCCTAAACGGCAGTGCCACAAATAAGTTGCACTATCATTATTAACCTTGCATCTTTTGGCTTCAATATTATGAATATGTGTATCACCACGATCGAGATCCAACAAACTATTTTCATTGGGTGTATGACCATCGAAGGTTTTATTCATGTAAACAGAATAACAATTATTCTATGACTTTAAATGAATAACCGTATTGCAACAAATATGATCAAATCATATTCATGCTCAACGCAAATGCCAAATAACATTTATTTAGGTTTTACACTAATCCCGAAAGTATAGGGAGTGTGCGATGATGATCATATCAATCTTGGAACCACTTCCAACACACATCGTCACTTCACCTTTAACTAGTCTATGTTCATTCTGCAATTCTCGTTTCGAGTTAATAATTTTAGCAACTGAACCGGTATCAAATACCCAGGGGTTGCTATGAACACTAGTAAAGTACACATCTATAATTTGTATATCAAAATATACCTTTGTTCACTTTGCCATCCTTCTTATCCGCCAAGTATCTAGGGCAGTTCCACTTCCAGTGACCATTTCCTTTGCAGTAGAAGCACTTAGTTTCAGGCTTGAGTTTTAGCTTTGGGTTTCTTCACGGGAGTGACAACTTGCTTGTCATTCTTCTTGAAGTTCCCCTTCTATCCCTTTGCCCTTTACTTGAAACAAGTGGTCTTGTTAACCATCAACACTTGATGCTTTTTCATGATTTCTACCTTCGCCGACTTCAGCATCGCGAAGAGCTCGGGAATTCCTTTCGTCATCCCTTGCATATTATAGTTCATCACGAAGTTCTACTAACTTGGTGATAGTGACTAGAGAACTTTGTCAATTACTATCTTATCTGGAAGATTAACTCCCACTTGATTCAAGTAATTGTAGTACCCAAACAATCTGAGCACATGCTCACTGGTTGAGCTATTCTCCTCCATCTTGTAGGCAAAGTACTGTCAGAAGTCTTATACCTCTCGACACGGGCATGAGTATGAAATACTAATTTCAAATCTTGGAACATCTTATATGCTCCGTGGCGTTCAAAACATTTTTGAAGTCCCGGTTCTAAGCCGTAAAGCATGGTGCACTTAAACTATCAAGTAGTCATCATACCGAGCTTTTGTCAAAATGTTCATAACGTCTACATCTGCTCCTGCAATAGGTCTGTCACCTAGCGGTGCATCAAGGACATAATTCTCTGTGCAGCAATGAGGATAATCCTCAGATCACGGAACAATTCCGCATCATTGCTACTAACATCTTTCAACTTAGTTTTCTCTAGGAACATATAAAAAATAAACGGGGAGCAACATCGCGAGCTATTGATCTACAACATAGATATGCTAATACTACCAGGACTAAGTTCATGATAAATTAAAGTTCAATTTAATCATATTACTTAAGAACTCCCACTTAGATAGACATCCCTCTAGTCATCTAAATGATCACGTGATCCAAATCAACTAAACCATGTCCGATCATCACGTGAGATGGAGTAATTTCAATGGTGAACATCTTATGTTGATCATATCTACTATATGATTCACGCTCGACCTTTCGGTCTCCAGTGTTCCGAGGCCATATCTGCATATGCTAGGCTCGTCAA
The DNA here is from genome assembly GCA_902687465.1 of Secale cereale. Taxonomy (NCBI): domain Eukaryota; kingdom Viridiplantae; phylum Streptophyta; class Magnoliopsida; order Poales; family Poaceae; genus Secale; species Secale cereale. The sequence goes on along the minus strand of LR738713.1, from coordinate 93,557,780 downwards.
GTTTAACCCGAGTATTTTGCGTGTGAAAAACTGGCTTACACCCGTTGTATTTGAACGTAGAGCTTATCACACCCGATCATCACGTGGTCTCTGAGCACGAAGAACTTTCGCAACGGTGCATACTCAGGGAGAACCCTTGTACCTTGAAATTTTGTAAGGGATCATCTTATAATGCTACCGTCGTTCTAAGCAAAATAAGAAGCATAATAAGATAAACATCACATGCAAATCAAAATATGTGACATGATATGGCCATCATCATCTTGTGCTTTTAATCTCCATCTCCAAAGCACCGTCATGATCACCTTCGTCACCGGCGCGACACCTTGATCTCCATCGTAGCATCGTTGTCGTCTCGTCAACTATTGCTTCTACGACTATCGCTACCGCTTAGTGATAAAGTAAAGCAATTACATGGCGATTGCATTTCATACAATAAAGCGACAACCATATGGTTCCTGCCAGTTGCCGATAACTTTACAAAACATGATCATCTCATACAAAACCGTATATCTCATCATGTCGTGACCATATCACATCACAACATGCCCTGCAAAAACAAGTTAGACGTCCTCTGCTTTGTTGTTGCAAGATTTACGTGGCTGCTACGGGCTTAGCAAGAACCGTTCTTACCTACGCATACAAAACCACAACGATGTTTCATCAAGTATGTGCTATTTTAACCTTCACAAGGACCGGGCGTAGCCACACTTGATTCAGCTAAAGTGAGAGAGACAGACACCCGCTAGTCACCTTTAAGCATCGAGTGCTCATAACGGTGAAACCAGTCTCGCGTAAGCGTACGCGTAATGTCGATCCGGGCCGCTTCATCTCACAATACCGCCGAAGCAAAGTATGACATGCTGGTAAGCAGTATGACTAGTATCGCCCACAACTCATTGTGTTCTACTCGTGCATATCATCTACGCATAGACCTGGCTCATGATGCCACTGTTGGGGAACGTAGTATTTTCAAAATTTTCCTACGATCACGCAAGATCTATCTACTAGATGTATAGCAACGAGAGGGGAGAGTGTGTCTACGTACCCTCGTAGACCGGGAGCGGAAGCGTCAAGTGACGCGATTGATGTAGTTGAACTTCTTCGCGATCCAACCGATCAAGCACCGAACGTACGGCACCTCCGTGTTCAGCACACGTTCAGCTTGATGACGTCCCACGAGCTCTTGATCCAGTTGAGCTTCACGGGAGAGTTTCGTCAGCACGACGGCGTGGTGACAGATATGATGTATCTACCGGCGCAGGGCTTCGCCTAAGCACTGCACCGGTATGACCGAGGTGTGTTTCTGTGGAGGGGGGCACCGCACACGGCTAAAACAATTCGACTTGTGTGTCCTAGGGTGCCCCCTGTCCCCGTATATAAAGGAGCAATGGAGAGGCCGGCCCTAGAGGGGGCGCGCCAAGTGTGGCGAGTCCTACTAGGACTCCCAAGTCCTAGTAGGATTCCCCTTTCCTTTCTGGAGTAGGAGAGAAGGAAAGAGGTGGAGAGGGAGAAGGAAAAGGGGGCTGCACCCCTTGTCCAATTCGGACCAGAGGGGGGGGGCGCGCGCCTCCTTCCTTTTGGCCTTTCTCCTCTATTCCCGTATGGCCCAATAAGGCCCATATACTCCGAAAAATACCCGAATCACTTGGAACCTTTCCGATGTCCGAATATAGTCGTCCAATATATCGATCTTTACGTCTCGGCCATTTGGAGACTCCTCGTCATGTCCCCGGTCTCATCCGGGACTCCGAACTCCTGCGGTACATCAAAACTCATAAACTCATAATACCGATCGTCATCAAACGTTAAGCGTGCGGACCCTACGGGTTCGAGAACTACGTAGACATGACCGAGACTCATCTCCGGTCAATAACCAATAGCGGAACCTGGATGCTCATATTGGCTCCTATATACTCTACGAAGATCTTTATCGGTCAAACCGCATAACAACATACGTTGTTCCTTTTGTCATTGGTATGTTACTTGCCCGAGATTCGATCGTCGGTATCTCTATACCTAGTTCAATCTCGTTACCGGCAAGTCTCTTTACTCGTTCCGTAATACATCATCTCGTTACTAACTCATTAGTCTTTTGCTTGTAAGGCTTATTATGATGTGCATTACCGAGAGGGCCCAGAGATACCTCTCCGACACTCGGAGTGACAAATCCTAGTCTTGATCTATGCCAACACCACGAACACTTTCGGAGACACCTATAGAGCACCTTTATGATCACCCAGTTACGGTGTGACGTTTGATAGCACACAAGGTGTTCCTACGGTATTCGGGAGTTGCATAATCTCATAGTCATAGGAACATGTATAAGTCATGAAGAAAGCAATAGCAGTAAAACTAAACGATCATAGTGCTAAGCTAACGGATGGGTCTTGTCCATCACATAATTCTCCTAATGATGTGATCCCGTTGATCAAATGACAACTCATGTCTATGGTTAGGAAACATAACCATCTTTGATCAATGAGCTAGTCTAGTAGAGGCATACTAGGGACACTCTGTTTTATCTATGTATTCACACATGTACTAAGTTTCCGGTTAATACAATTCTAGCATGAATAATAAACATTTATCATGATATAAGGAAATATAAATAACAACTTTATTATTGCCGCTAGGGCATATTTCCTTCAGTCTCCCACTTGCACTAGAGTCAATAATCTAGCTCACATCGCCATGTGATTTAATACCGATAGTTCACATCGTTATGTGAATAACACCCATAGTTCACATCGCCATGTGACCGACATCAAAACTCATAAACTCATAATACCGATCGTCATCAAACGTTAAGCGTGCGGACCCTACGGGATTCGAGAACTATGTAGACATGACCGAGACTAATCTCCGGTTAATAACCAATAGCGGAACCTGGATGTTCATATTGGCTCCTACATATTCTACGAAGATCTTTATCGGTCAAACCGCATAACAACATACGTTGTTCCTTTTGTCATTGGTATGTTACTTGCCCGAGATTCGATCGTCGGTATCTCTATACCTAGTTCAATCTCGTTACCGGCAAGTCTCTTTACTCGTTCCGTAATACATCATCTCGTGACTAACTCATTAGTCTTTTGCTTGCAAGGCTTATTATGATGTGCATTACCGAGAGGGCCCAGAGATACCTCTCCGACACTCGGAGTGACAAATCCTAGTCTTGATCTATGCCAACACCACGAACACTTTTGGAGACACCTATAGAGCATATTTATGATCACCCAGTTACGTTGTGACGTTTGATAGCACACAAGGTGTTCCTACGGTATTCGGGAGTTGCATAATCTCATAGTCATAGGAACATGTATAAATCATGAAGAAAGCAATAGTAGTAAAACTAAACGATTATAGTGCTAAGCTAACGGATGGGTCTTGTCCATCACATCATTCTCCTAATGATGTGATCCCGTTGATCAAATGACAACTCATGTCTATGGTTAGAAACATAACCATCTTTGATCAATGAGCTAGTCTAGTAGAGGCATACTAGGGACACTCTGTTTTATCTATGTATTCACACATGTACTAAGTTTCCGGTTAATACAATTCTAGCATGAATAATAAACATTTATCATGATATAAGGAAATATAATTAACAAATTTATTATTGCCTCTAGGGCATATTTCCTTCAGTGTGGTGTCCCCTCCACAGTTACACACCTCGGTGATATTGTTGCAGTGCTTAGGTGAAGCCCTGCGGCGGTAACTTCATCATCACCGTCACTACACCGTTGTTCTGACGAAACTCTCCCACGACACTCAACTGGATCAAGAGTTCGTGGGATGTCATCAAGCTGAACGTGTGCTGAACGCGGAGGTGCCGTACGTTCGGTGCTTGGATCGGTTGGATCGCGAAGACGTTCGACTACATCAACCGTGTTACTAAACGCTTCCGCTTTTGGTCTACGAGGGTACGTAGACACACTCTCCCCCTCGTCCATATGCTTCTCCTAGATAGATCTTGCGTGATCGTAGGTAAATATTTTGAAATACTACGTTTCCCAACATTGTGGTGATTGGATAGTCGGATGATGTGTGTTGCATCGTTTGCGTAATGTTGCATGTTTTTTGTATGAATTTGAGATGTGCTAATTAAGATGTTCGGTTGTGCGAGGAAAAATTAAGGATTGCACAGCCAGTGTTCGCAGATGCGCCGGGCATCTCCACGGATGTTTAGGGGTCTAAATTAACAAGTTCCGGTAGTAAATGCTCTTAAAGCTGTATTGAATAATAGCGCCTAGGTACACAAACTTGGCGAGTTTGTGAACTATTCTGTTAGCATCCCGATCTAGATTATCTCATTTAATCACATGAATTGCTTATAGAGATACGCTGTCTTGCGACAGACAAAAATTAAATTAAATGTTAGGGCTGTGCCGTTTGACTGATCCTCTGGATTTTTTTTAAATCTCGCCACTTTATTACTCAAAAATGTTCATAGGTAACCATACATATCTACCTATATCTAGATTACATGTAAACTTGGCGAGATTGTGAGACTTAACACTAAAAAAACACTTGCGTGATGATACGTGTTTTTGTCACAGTAGGTCATGTTTTCTGTCAATGCATATACATCCATGACGATTTTATGACAGAATCAAGATAGTCATGCATGTGCTGTCGGAGAAGTGTTCCATGACAATACCAAAAATATCATCACGGAAGTGTCCACTTCCATGACAATAAATAACGCGTCATGAAAGTGCTTTCGTCAAGGGTAACCGACATGTGGCATCCACCATAACGGGTCGCCGTTAAGCTACCGGGTTCCGGTTTGGATCCAATAACCCGTTAGCAGCCCGGACCAATGGGGATTTTCCACGTGTAAAGTTGGTATTCGCCAGATGATTTCACGTGTCGGCTCGGTGTTGGGAAAAATGTCATTCACTGATTGGACGGGAGGCGCCTATGATACGTCGACACGTGGCACGGCCCAACAGAGGCCCATTCAGGTGAAAAGGCCATCCCGTTTGAGTTGGTCAAAAGGTAGCAGGATGGCCCACTAAAAGCATGTTAATGACATGTTCTCATATAAGCCATTTACAGCACGCTAACTCACGACCCGTTATGACCTATCTGAATTGGGCCCAGTAGCGTCATCTGGGCCGTCCAATATGATTCCAGCGCGTTGTAACTTCTGACCCATGTATGGCCCTGCCGTCTTTCGGCATATAAGAGGCCCTTTGTAAATCTGGGCGCATTAAAGGCCGTGGTGAAAT
>LR738713.1:93503927-93525538 GCA_902687465.1 Secale cereale | reverse complement strand
GGTCTAGCAAGTATTGTTCTAAAGGGTCATTAGGTGGCACGGCAATATAAGCAAGACCAATAATTTCATCTTTACTAGGTGGTGCCTTTTCAAGGGGTTGTCTATGGAATTCAGCAAAGTTAAAATCATGAGACATATCCCCTAATCCGACAGTGACAATATCTTTCACGTAGTCTATCTTGGCATTAACAGTATTCAAGAAGGGTCTGCCAAATGTAATGGGACAGAAAGCATCTTGTGGGGAACTAAGAACAAGAAAATCAGCAGGGTATTTAACCTTCCCACACAAGACTTCAATATCTCTAACAATCCCAACTGGTGAAATAGTATCTCTATTAGCAAGCTTAATAGTAACATCAATCCCTTCTAACTCAATAGGTGCAATATCATGCATAATTTCGTTATACAAATCAAGAGGGATAATACTCGCACTAGCACCTACGTCACATAAACCATGATAGCAATGATCTCCTATCTTAATGGAGATGACATGCAAGCCTACAACAGGTTTATGTTTATTCCTAACATTGGGTTTGGCTATTCTAGAAGACTCTTCTTGGAGGTAAATAACATGTCCATCTAAATCTTCTACCAAGACATCTTTAATCATAGCAACACTAGGTTCAACTTTAATTTGCTCAGAGGGTGTAGGTGTTCTAGTATTACTCTTACGAACTACAGTTGAAGCTTGAGCATGATCCTTTATCCTAACGGGGAAAGGTGGTTTCTCAATATAAGCGGTAGGTATAACAGGATCAACATTATAAGTGATAGTCTTTTCGTCAACTTTAATAGGTTCAACTACTTTTACTTCAATATGGGGATGGTATTTAAACCACTTCTCCTTGGGGAGATCAACATGAGTAGCAAAGGATTCACAGAAAGAAGCTACTATCTCAGAGTCAAGTCCATATTTAGTGCTAAACTCACGGAAAACATCGGTATCCATAAAAGCTTTAACACAATCAAACTTAGGGGTCATACCTGACTCCTTACCTTCATCTAGATCCCAATCTTCGGAGTTGCGTTTAATTCTTTCCAATAAATCCCATTTGAAGTCAATAGTCTTCATCATATAAGAGCCAGAACAAGAAGTATCGAGCATGGAGCGATTATTATGAGAAAGCCGAGCATAAAAATTTTGAATGATCATTTCTCTTGAGAGCTCATGATTGGGGCATGAATATAACATTGACTTAAGCCTGCCCCAAGCTTGAGCGATGCTTTCTCCTTTGCGAGGCCAGAAATTATAAATATAATTATGATCACGATGAACCTGGTGCATAGGGTAGAACTTCTGATGAAATTCCAACTTCAGACGATTATAGTTCCATGACTCCATATCATCGCATAGCCTAAACCATGTCAATGCATCGCCCTTCAAAGATAAAGGGGAGACCTTCTTCTTGATAACATCCTCGAGCATACCTGCAATCATAAACAATCCACAAACTTCATCCACATAGATTAGATGTAAATCGGGATGCAGTGTTCCGTCTCCTGTAAATGGATTTTCAAGCAGTTTCTCAATCATACCCGAAGGAATTTCAAAGCAAACATTTTCAATAGGTGCAGTAGGTTGAGGAACAACTCTTTGCTCTTCTGCTCGGGGTGAAGATACCCCGAACAAGCCCCTCAAAGGATTTTGAGCCATAGTAACAAGTGACAATAAATTTCAGCACACTATATAAATTTGTCCTTACCAAAGGCGCTTCACTCCCCGGCAACGGCGCCAGAAAAGAGTCTTGATGACCCACAAGTGTACGGGATCTATCATAGTCCTTTAGATAAGTAAGAGTGTCAAACCCAACGAGCAGCAGAAGGAAATGGTAAGCAGTTTTCAGTAAGGTATTTTCTGCAAGCACTGAAATTATAGGTAACAGATTGTTTTGTGATAAGGTAATTGGTAGCAAGTCACAAAAGGTAAAAGTAAATAAGGTGCAGCAAGGTGGCTCAATACTTTGTGTAGCAAAGGAAAAGCCTGGACAAACTCTTATGCAAGGTAAAGCGCTCCCAACGACATATGGGAATTATCGTCAAGCTAGTTTTCATCACGATCATCTGATTCGCGTTCAATACTTTGATAATTTGGTATGTGGGTGGACCGGTGCTTGGGTGCTGCCCTTCCTTGGACAAGCCTCCTACTTATGATTAACCTCTAATGCAGGCATCCGCAACTACAAAAGAAGTATTAAGGTAAACCTAACCATAGCCTGAAACATATGGATCCAAATCAGCCCCTTACGAAGCAACGCATAAACTAGGGTTTAAGCTTCTGTCACTCTAGCAACCCATCATCTACTTATTACTTCCCAATGCCTTCCTCTAGGACCAAATAATGGTGAAGTGTCATGTAGTTGACGTTCACATGACACCACTAGAGGAGAGACAACATGCATCTCATCAAAATATCGAACGAAGACCAAATTCACATAACTACTAATAGCAAGATTTCTCCCATGTTCTCAGGAACAAAAGTAACTACTCACAGGACATAATAATGTTCATTATCAGAGGGGTATTAATATGCATAATGGATCTGAACGTATGATCTTCCACCAAATAAACCAACTAGCATCAACTACAAGGAGTAATCAACACTACTAGCAACCCACATGTACCAGTCTGAGGTTTGGGTACAAAGATTGGATACAAGAGATGAACTAGGGTTTGAGAGGAGATGGTGCTGGTGAAGATGTTGATAAAGATAGCCCTCCCCAAGATGGGAGAGTTGCTGGTGATGATGGCGGTGACGATTTCCCCCTCCCGGAGGGAAGTATCCCCAGCAGAACAGCTATGTCGGAGCCCTAGATTGGTTTCCGTCTCGGTTCCGCCTCGAGACGGCGGCGTCTGGTCCCGAAAGCCTCCTTCTGATTTTTTCCAGGTCAAAATGCTTCGTATAGGAGAAGGTGTGCACCTAGGGCCTGCCGGCTGGCCCTCGAGGCAGGGGGCGCGCCTTGGGAAGGGGGCGCGCCCCCACCCTCGTGGCCAGCCGGTGGCCCCTCTCGTGGGTTTCTTTCGCCAGATATTTTTTATATTTTCCGAAACGATATTCTGTGGAGTTTCAGGGCTTTTGGAGTTGTGCAGAATAGGTTTCCAGAGTTTGCTCCTTTTTCAGCCCAGAATTCCAGATGCCTGCATTCTCCCTCTTCATGTAAACCTTGCAAAATAAGAGAGAAAAGGCATAAGTGTTGTGACAAAACATGTATGAACAACCCATAATGCAATAAATATCAACTTATAAGCATGATGCAAAATGGACGTATCAGTGTCCACGTACCCTCATAGACCGAAAGCGGAAGTGTTTAGTAACACGGTTGATGTAGTCGTACACCTTCACGATCCGTCCCGATCAAGTACCGAACGTACGGCACCTCCGTGTTCAACACACGTTCAACTCGATGACATTCTCGCCTTCTTGATTCAGCAAGATGGGCGAAGTAGTAGATGAGTTCCGGTAGCATGATGGCGTGGTGACGGTTGGTGGTGAAGAACAATCTCTGCAGGGCTTCCTCAAGCACTACAGAAACTAGACGGAGGATAAACTAGAGGGACGGGCTTGCTGGCACACGGCTTGATGAATCTTGACGTGTCTTGGGTGCTAGCCCTGCCCCTCTATTTATATGTTGTCACGCCCAAGATGTGATTTTATTCCGATCACGTGGTGAACTCGTGATTGGGGCATGATACGTCTCCAACGTATCTATAATTTTTTATTGTTCCATGCTATTATTTATGATGTTTTGGATGTTTAATGGGCTTTTTTATACACTTATATATTATTTTTGGGACTAACCTACTAACCCAAAGGCCCAGTCCAGATTGCTGTTTTTTTTGCCTATTTCAGGGTTTTACAGAAAAAGAATATCAAACGGAATCCAAACGGAATGAAACCTTCGGGAGAGATATTTTTGGAGCAAAATACGCACGGGAGACTTGAGAACCATGGAGTAGGGCACACGTGGCATCCATGAGGGTGGGGGCGCCCCCCCTATAGGGCTCGCCCCCTGCCTCGTGGGCCCCACGTTTGGCCCCCGGTGCCCTCCTTCCTCCTATATATACCTACGTACCCTGAAACCATCAGAACAACAGAGAAAACCCTAGTTCCACTGCCGCAACCTTATGTTCCCGTGAGATCCCATCTTGGGGCCTGTTCCGGAGCTCCACCGGAGGGGGGATCTACCACGGGGTGCTTCTACATCATCATCATCGCCTCACCATGAGTTGTGAGTAGTTTCCCACAGACCTTCGGGTCCATAGCTAGTATCTATATGGCTTCTTCTCTCTCTTTGGATCTCAATACCAAGTTCTCCTCGGTCTTCGAGGAGATCTATTCGATGTAATCTCTTTTTGCGGTGTGTTTGTCGAGATCCGATGAATTGTGGGTTTATGATCAGGATTATCCATGAGAAATATTTGGTTCTTTTCTGAACTCTTTATGTGTGATTATAATATCCTTGCAAGTCTCTTCGAATTATTGGTTTGGTTTGGCCTACTAGATCTATAGTTCTTGCAATGGGAGAAGTGCTTGGCTTTGGGTTCAATCTTGTGGTGTTCTTTCCCAGTGACAGTAGGGGCAGCAAGGCACGTATTGTATTGTTGCCATCGAGGATAAAAAGATGGGTTTTATATCACTATGTTTGAGTTTATCCCTCTACATCATGTCAGCTTTCTTAAGGCGTTACTCCGTTCTTATGAACTTAATACTCTAGATGCATGCTGGATAGCGGTCGATGTGTGGAGTAATAGTAGTAGATGCAGAATCGTTTCAGTCTACTTGTCTCGGACGTGATGCCTATATATAATGATCATGCATAGATAGTCTCATAATTATTCGCTTTTCTATCAATTGCTCGACAGTAATTTATTTACCCGCCGTAGCATATCGCTATCATGAGAGAAGCCACTAGAGAAAACTATGGCCCCCGGGTCTATTCTCAACATATCAATCTACAATCTACTTTACTTTTCCGCTTTTACTTTCTGTTCTTATATCCAAAAATATAAACTATCATCTCTATCAGATCTCACTTTCGTAAGTGACCGTAAAGGGATTGACAACCCCCTATCGCATTGGCTGCAAAGTTCTTATTTGTTTGTGCAGGTGCGAGGGACTCGCGCGTGGTCTCCTACTGGATTGATACCTTGGTTCTCAAAAACTGAGGGAAATACTTACGCTACTGTGCTGCATCACCCTTTCCTCTTCGAGGGAATACAACGCAAGCTCAAGAAGTAGCAGGGCACAACCGCATTTCGGGCATGACAAGTTGGTATCAGAGCAAAAGAGAGGCAGGGGCACTGGGCCTCACCCATGGGCTGAGGCCCAGGTCAGTGGAAGGCAAGGCTAGGCCCGGTGCGGTGTGGGCGAGCAGAGGAGGCGCCGTCAACGGGATCGAGCGAGGTCCATGCGCTCGTCCTCTGCTCGACACGGAGCAGAGCAACATGATGCAGAGGCAGGGAGCAGAGGCACGACGGTTGCTTGGCGCGGATCCGGCGACGCTGCTGAGGTGGCGCCTCATGATAGGCCGAGCGACGTGGCTAGAGGCAGTGGACACATCCGGGGGTGCGGTGGACATGTCGAGCGGCGCGAGGAGGAAGAGGACTAGGGTTTTGGCCCCGAAATTTCGGGAGGGGTGTTTATTTATAGGTAGAGGGAGCTAGGAGAATCCAAATGAGGTGCGGTTTTCGGCCACGCGATCGTGATCCAACGGCGAAGAACATGGAGGGGGATTAGATGGGCTAGTGGGCTGTTATGGAGGGGGTGCTGGGTTGAAAGAGAAAGGGCTTCGACGGTTAATGCGGTTAACCGTTGGGGCATCAAACGAGCTCCAAATGGAATAAAATTTGATAGGCGGTCTACCTATACTATAATAAGACCACATGCCAAGTTACAACACATTCCAGTAACATTTTTCGGCCACTTACAAAAAAGAGGTTTCAGAGGTACGCCGTGTTGGGGATCGTAGCAGAAAATCAAAAAATTTCCTACGCATCACCAAGATCTATCTATGGAGTAATCTAGCAATGAGGGAGAGGGGAGGGCATCTACATACCCTTGTAGATCGCGATGCGGAAGCGTTGCAAGAACGCAGATGAAGGAGTCGTACTCGCTGCGATTCAGATCGCGGTTGATTCCGATCTAAGCGCCGAACAACGGCGCCTCCGCGTTCAACACACGTGCAGCCCGATGACGTCTCCCACGCCTTGATCCAACAAGGAGAGAGGGAGAGGTTGGGGAAGACTCCATCCAACAGTAGCACGACGGCGTGGTGGTGGTGGTGGAGCGCGGGACTCCAGCAGGGCTTCGCCAAGCACTCCGAGAGACGAGGAGGGAGAGAGGTAGGGCTACGCCAAGCGACAGATGTCAAAACCGTGTTATGGGCAGCCCCAAACCTCACATATATATAGGGGGAAGGGGGGGCTGCGCCCCCTTTAGGGTTTCCCACCCCTAGGGGTGCGGCCACCCTAGATCCCATCTAGGGGTGGCGGCCACAGGGGGAGAGGGAGAGGGGGGCGCACCAAATTGGGCCCTAGGGCCCATCTGCCCTAGGGTTTGCCCCCCTCCCCTGTTGGAGGCGCCTTGGGCCTTGGTAGTGGGGGGCACCAGCCCACCTGGGGCTGGTCCCCTCCCACACTTGGCCCATGCAGCCCTCTGGGGCCGGTGGCCCCACCCGGTGGACCCTCGGGACCCTCCCGGTGGTCCCGATACGCTACCGATAGCGCCCGAAACTTTTCCGGTGACCAAAACGGGACTTCCCATATATGAATCTTTACCTCCGGACTATTCCGGAACTCCTCGTGACGTCCGGGATCTCATCTGGGACTCCGAACAACATTCGGTAACAGCGTACATACTTTTCCCTATAACCCTAGCGTCATCGAACCTTAAGTGTGTAGACCCTACGGGCTCGGGAACCATGCAGACATGACCGAGACAACTCTCCGGCCAATAACCAACAGCGGGATCTGGATACCCATGTTGGCTCCCACATGTTCCACGATGATCTCATCGGATGAACCACGATGTCAAGGATTCAATCAATCCCGTATACAATTCCCTTTGTCTATCGGCATAGTACTTGCCCGAGATTCGATCGTCGGTATACCGATACCTCGTTCAATCTCGTTACCGGAAAGTCTCTTTACTCCTTCTGTAACACATCATCCCGTGATCAACTCCTTGATCACATTGTGCACATTATGATGATGTCCTACCGAGTGGGCCCAGAGATACCTCTCCGTCATACGGAGTGACAAATCCCAGTCTCGATTCGTGCCAACCCAACAGACACTTTCGGAGATACCTGTAGTGCACCTTTATAGCCACCCAGTTACGTTGTGACGTTTGGTACACCCAAAGCATTCCTACGGTATCCGGTAGTTGCACAATCTCATGGTCTAAGGAAAACATACTTGACATATAGAAAAGCTTTAGCATACGAACTACACGATCTGTGCTAGGCTTAGGATTGGGTCTTGTCCATCACATCATTCTCCTAATGATGTGATCCCGTTATCAACGACATCCAATGTCCATGGTCAGGAAACCGTGACCATCTGTTGATCAACGAGCTAGTCAACTAGAGGCTTACTAGGGACATGGTGTTTGTCTATGTATCCACACATGTATCTGAGTTTCCTATCAATACAATTCTAGCATGGATAATAAACAATTATCATGAACAAGGAAATATAATAATAACCAATTTAGTATTGCCTCTAGGGCATATTTCCAACAGTCTCCCACTTGCACTAGAGTCAAAAATCTAGTTCACATCGCCATGTGATTAACACTCACAGGTCACATCGCCATGTGACTAACATCCAAAGAGTTTACTAGAGTCAGTAATCTAGTTCACATCAATATGTGATTAACACTCAATGAGTTCTGGATTTGATCATGTTATGCTTGTGAGAGAGGTTGTAGTCAACGGGTCTGCAACATTCAGATCCCTATGTACTTCGCAAAACTTTTATGTCATATCGTAGATGCTGCTACCATGTTCCACTTGGAGCTATTCCAAACTGTTGCTCCATTATACGTATCCAGTATCTCTACTCAGAGTTATCCGGATAGGTTTTAAGCTTGCATCGACGTAACTCTTTACGTCGAACTCTTTATCACCTCCATAACCGAGAAACATTTCCTTATTCCTCTAAGGATAATTTTGACCACTATCTAGTGATCTACTCTTGGATCACCTTTGTACCCTCTTGCCAGACATGTGGCAAGGCACACATCAGGTGCGGTACTCAGCATGTCATACCGTATAGAGCCTATGACAAAAGCATAGGGACGACCTTCGCCCTTCCTCTTCCTTCTGCCGCGGTCAAGCTTTGAGTCTTACTCAACTTCACACCTTACAACTCAGGTAAGAACTCCTTCTTTGACTGATCTATTTTGAACTCCTTCAAAATCATGTCAAAGGTGTGTGTTCTTTTGAAAGTATCATTAGGCGTCTTGATCTATCTCTATAGATCTTGATGCCCAATTATGTAAGCAACTTTATCCAGGTCTTCCTTTGAAAAAAAAACTTTTCAAACAACCCTTTACGCTTTCCAGAAATTCTACATCATTTCGGATCAACAATATGTCATTCACATATACTTATCAGAAATGTTGTAGTGCTCCCACTCACTTTATTGTAAATACAAGTTTCTAACAAACTTAGTATAAACCCAAAAACTTTGATCACTCCATCAAAGCGTATATTCCCACTCCGAGATGCTTGCTCTAGTCCATGGAAGGATCGCTGGAGCTAGTATACCTTTTAGCATCCTTAGGATCGACAAAACCTTTCTGATTGTATCACATACAACCTTTCCTTACGAAAACTGGTAAGGAAACTTGTTTTGACATCCATCTGCCAGATTTCATAAATGTAGCTAATGCTAACATGATTCCAACGGACTTAAGCATTGCTACGGGTGAGAAAATCTCATCGTAGTCAACTCCTTGAACTTGTGAAAAACTTTTTGCCACAAGTCGAGCTTTATAGACGGTGACATTACCGTCCACGTCCGTCTTCTTCTTACAGATCCATTTATCCCAATGGCTTGCCAATCATCGGGCAAGTCCACCAAAGTCCATACTTTGTTTTGATACAAGGATCCTATATCGGATTTCTCGGCTTCTAACCATTTGTCGGAATATGGGCTCACCATCGCTTCTCCATAGTTCGTAGGTTCATTGTTGTCCAACAATATGACCTTTAAGACAGGATCACCGTACCACTCAGGAGTAGTACATATCCTTGTCGACCTACGAGGTTCAATAGAAACTTGATATGAAGCTTCATGATCACTATCATTAGTTTCCTCTTCAACAGTCGTAGGTTCCACAGAAACATCTTTCTGTGTTGCACTACTTTTCGGTTGAAGTGAGGGTTCGACAACCTCATCAAGTTCTATCTTCCTCCCACTCAAATCTTTCGAGAGAAACTCCTTCTCGAGAAAGGACCCGTTCTTAGCGACAAACATTTTTGTCCTTGGATCTGAGATAGAAGGTATACCCAACTGTTACCTTTGGGTATCCCATGAAGATGTATTTGTCCACTTTGGGTTCGAGCTTTTTCCGGCTGAAGCCATAAGCATCGCAGTCCCGAACATTGAGAAACGACAACTTTGGTTTCTTGCCAAACCATAGTTCATGCGATGTTGTCTCAATGGACTTAGATGGTGCCCTATCTAAAGTGAATGCAGCCGTCTCTAATGTATAACCTCAAAATAATAGCGGTAGATCGGTAAGAGACATCATAGATCGCACCATATCTCATACGGTTCGATTACGATGTCCGGACACACCATTATGCTGTGATGTTCCAGGTGGCTTCAACTGCGAAACAATTCCACAATGTCTTAAGTGATTGCCAAACTCATAATTCAGAAAATCTCCCCCTGATCAGATCGTAGGAACATGATCTTCTTGTTATGATGATTCTTAACTTTACTCTGAAATTGCTTGAACTTTTCAAACGTTTTCAGACTTTTGCTTCATTAAGTAAATATACCCATATCTACTCAAATCGTCAATGAAGATGAGAAAATAATGATATCCACCACACGCCTTAATTCTTATTGGATCACACACATCAGTATGTGTGACTTCCAACAAGTCACTTGCCCGTTTCATTGTACCTGAAAACAGGATCTCAGTCATCCTGCCCATGAGGCATGGCTTGCATGGGTCAAGCGATTCAAAATCAAGTGACTCCAAACATCCATCAACATGGAGTTTCTTCATGCATTTTATGCCAAAATGACCTAAGCGGCAGTGCCACAAGAAAGTGGTACTATCATCATTAACTCTACATCTTTTGGCATTAATATTATCATCATGTGTATTACTATGATCGAGATTCAACGAACCATTGGGTGCATGACCATAAAGGTATTATTCATGTAAACAGAATAACCATTATTCTCTAACTTAAATGAATAACCGTATTGCAATGAACATGATCTAATCATATTCATGTTCAACGTAGACACCTGATAACATTTATCTAGGTTCAACACTAATCCCGAAGGTAGAGGGAGCGTGCGATGGTGATCTTATCAATCTTGGAAACACTTCCAAACCACATCGTCACCTCGCCCTTAGCTAGTCTCCGTTCAGTCCGTAGCTTTTGCTTCAAGTCACTAATAATAGCAACTGAACCGGTATCCAATACCCAGGTGCTACAAGGAGTACTAGTAAGGTACACATCAATAACACGTATATCAAATATACTTTGTTGAAGTTGCCGGCTATCATATCTACCATGTATTTGGGGTATTTCCGCTACCATGTGACCGTTCCCCTTACAATAGAAGCACTTAGTCTCGAGGTTTGGGTTCAACCTTGGGTTCCTTCATCAGAGCGACAACTGGTTTGTCATTCATGAAGTTTCCCTTCTAGCCCTTGCCCTTTTGAAACCAGTGGTCTTGTTAAACCATCAACACTTGATGCTCCTTCATGAGTTCTACTTTTGCGGTCTTAAGCACCGCTAATAGCTCTGGGATCATATCCATCCTTTGCATGTCATAGTTCATCACGAAGTTCTAGTAGCTTGGTGATAGTGTCTAGAGAATTCCGTCAACCACTATTTCACCTATAAAATTAACTCCCACTTGGTTCAAGTGATTTTAGCACCCAGACATTCTGAGCACATGCTCACTAGTTGAGCTATTCTCCTCCATCTTTTTGGCAAAATAACTTGTCAGAGGTCTCATACCTCTCAACACGGGCATGAGCCTGAAATCCCAATTCCAGCTCTTAGAACATCTCATATGTTCTATGGCGTTCAAAACATCATTGGAATCCCGATTCTAAGCCGTAAAGTATGGTGCACTAAACTATCAAGTAGTCATCAGGACGTGTCTGTCAGGTGTTCACAACATCCACAGACAACGTTGTAGGGGTTTGCACATCGAGCGGTGCATCAAAGACGTAAGCTTTCTGTGTAGCAGTGAGGACACTCCTCGGACTACGGACCCATTCCGCATCATTGCTTACAATATCTTTCAACTTAGTCTTTCTCTAGGATCGTATTAAATAGGGAGCTATAACGCAGTTATTGAACTACGACATAATTTGCGAAGACAACTTAGACTATTGTTCATGACAACTAAGTTCATCTAATGAACTCCCACTCAGATAGACATCTCTCTAGTCATCTAAGTGATACATGATCCAAATCGACTAAGCCGTGTCCGATCATCACGTGAGACGGACTGGTCATCAACGGTGAACATATTCATGTTGATCGTATCTTCTATACGACTCATGTTCGACCTTTCGGTCTTCCGTGTTCCGAGGCCATGTCTGTACATGCTAGGCTCGTCAAGTCAACCCTAAGTGTATCGCATGTGTAAATCTGGCTTACACCCGTTGTATGCGAACGTTAGAACCTATCACACCCGATCATCACGTGGTGCTTCGGAACAACGAACCTTAGCAACGGTGCACAGTTAGGGGGAACACAATTCTTGAAATTTTTAGTGAGAGATCATCTTATTCACTACCGTCGTTCTAAGCAAATAAGATGTAAAACATGATAAACATCACATGCAATCAAATAGTGACATGATATGGCCAATATCATCTTGCTCCTTTGATCTTCATCTTCGGGGCTCCATGATCATCATCGTCACCGGCATGACACCATGATCTCCATCATCATGATCTCCATCATCGTGTCTTCATGAAGTCGTCTCGCCAAACATTACTTCTACTACTATGTCTAACGTTTAGCAATAAAGTAAAGTAATTACATGGCGTTATTCAGTGACACGCAGGTCATACAATAAATAAGACAACTCCTATGGCTCCTGCCGGTTGTCATTCTCATCGACATGCAAGTCGTGATTCCTATTACATGAACATGATCAATCTCATACATCACATATATATCATTCATCACATCCTTTTGGCCATATCACATCACACGGCACATGCTGCAAGAACAAGTTAGACGTCCTCTAATTGTTGTTGCAAGTTTTTACGTGGCTGCTATAGGTTTCTAGCAAGAACGTTTCTTACCTACGCCTAAACCACAACGTGATATGCCAATTTCTATTTACCCTTCATAAGGACCCTTTTCATCGAATCCGATCCGACTAAAGTGGGAGAGACAGACACCCGCTAGCCACCTTATGCAACTAGTGCATGTCAGTCGGTGGAACCTGTCTCACGTAAGAGTACGTGTAAGGTCGGTCCGGGCCGCTTCATCCCACGATGCCGTAGAATCAAGATAATACTAGTAACGGCAAGAGAATTGACATGATCTACGCCCACAACTACTTTGTGTTCTACTCGTGCAAGATACTACGCATAGACCTAGCTCATGATGCCACTGTTGGGGATCGTAGCAGAAAATCAAAAAAATTCCTACGCATCACCAAGATCTATCTATGGAGTAATCTAGCAACGAGGGAGAGGGGAGTGCATCTACATACCCTTGTAGATCGCGATGCGGAAGCGTTGCAAGAACGCTGATGAAGGAGTCGTATTCGCTGCGATTCAGATCGCGCTTGATTCTGATCTAAGCGCCGAACAACGGCGCCTCCGCGTTCAACACACGTGCAGCCCGATGACGTCTCCCACGCCTTGATCCAGCAAGGAGAGAGGGAGAGGTTGGGGAAGACTCCATCCAACAGTAGCATGACGGCGTGGTGGTGGTGGTGGAGCGCGGGACTCCAGCAGGGCTTCGCCAAGCACTACGAGAGACGAGGAGGGAGAGAGGTAGGGCTGCGCCAAGCGACAGATGTCAAAACCGTGTTATGGGCAGCCCCAAACCTCACATATATATATGGGGAAGGGGGGCTGCGCCCCCTTTAGGGTTTCCCACCCCTAGGGGTGCGGCCACCCTAGATCCCATCTAGGGGTGGCGGCCACAGGGGGAGAGGGAGAGGGGGGCGCACCAGATTGGGCCCTAGGGCCCATCTGCCCTAGGGTTTGCCCCCCTCCCCTCTTGGAGGCGCCTTGGGCCTTGGTGGGGGGGGCGCACCAGCCCACCTGGGGCTGGTCCCCTCCCACACTTGGCCCATGCAGCCCTCTGGGGCCGGTGGCCCCACCCGGTGGACCCCCGGGACCCTCCCGGTGGTCCTGATACGCTACCGATAGCGCCCGAAACTTTTCCGATGACCAAAACGGGACTTCCCATATATGAATCTTTACCTCCGGACTATTCCGGAACTCCTCGTGACGTCCGGGATCTCATCCGAGACTTCGAACAACATTCAGTAACCGCGTACATACTTTTCCCTATAACCCTAGCGTCATCGAACCTTAAGTGTGTAGACCCTACGGGCTCGGGAACCATGCAGACATGACCGAGACAACTCTCCGGCCAATAACCAACAACGGGATCTGGATACCCATGTTGGCTCCCACATGTTCCACGATGATCTCATCGGATGAACCACGATGTCAAGGATTCAATCAATCCCGTATACAATTCCCTTTGTCTATCGGCATAGTACTTGCCGGAGATTCGATCGTCGGTATACCGATACCTTGTTCAATCTCGTTTCCGGCAAGTCTCTTTACTCGTTCTGTAAGACATCATCCCGTGATCAACTCCTTGATCACATTGTGCACATTATGATGATGTCCTACCGAGTGGGCCCAGAGATACCTCTCCGTCATACGGAGTGACAAATCCCAGTCTCGATTCGTGCCAACCCAACAGACACTTTCGGAGATACCTGTAGTGCACCTTTATAGCCACCCAGTTACGTTGTGACGTTTGGTACACCCAAAGCATTCCTACAGTATCCGGGAGTTGCACAATCTCATGGTCTAAGGAAAAGATACTTGACATATAGAAAAGCTTTAGCATACGAACTACACGATCTGTGCTAGGCTTAAGATTGGGTCTTGTCCATCACATCATTCTCCTAATGATGTGATCCCGTTATCAACGACATCCAATGTCCATGGTTAGGAAACCGTGACCATCTGTTGATCAACGAGATAGTCAACTAGAGGCTTACTAGGGACATGGTGTTTGTCTATGTATCCACACATGTATCTGAGTTTCCTATCAATACAATTCTAGCATGGATAATAAACAATTATCATGAACAAGGAAATATAATAATAACCAATTTATTATTGCCTCTAGGGAATATTTCCAACACGCCGGGCATGTGCAAGTGTGTTTGGCTCAGAACGAACAACGGAAAGGACGAGGGGGCTCGGCAACTATGGACGGATGCAAGTTTTGAAAACATGCTGATGAAATGCATATGATGACATGGCAAAGTGCAACACGCAAGCTGATGATATGGCAACGACAGCGAATAAGAGGAAGACCACCTAGCGCATCGGTCTCGGTGTGTCATATATGTTGAGCCCTGGGGTTGAAACTTGGAGCAAAAGCCCCCTCAAAGTCGGTTTTGCCCGAAAGACAAGAGTCCCACTCAGACTCCAGGAACAAATGACATAATCCTTGGCGTCTGGCCCGGACGCCATGGGCCTTGGCATATATCCCAGGGTAAGACGCCAGGGTCTCCGGCGTTTGGCCTCCCGGCCTCCACAAAACTCCTTTTGCACCGACTTAATGCCCCGTGGCCTTGACCCCTTGGCCTAACCATATCATCTTATATATCAATCTTTTCCTCCGGAACATTCCGGAGCTCCTCATCATGTCTGTGATCTCATCCGGGACTCCGAACAACATTCAATCACCAACATGCATAACTCATTTAATACTATATCGTCAACAAAACGTTAAGCGTGCGAACCCTACGGGTTCGAGAACTATGTAGAGATGACCGAGACACCTCTCTGGTCAATAACCAATAGCGGAACCTGGATGCCCATATTGGCTCCTACATATTCTATGAAGACCTTTATCGGGCAAACCGTTATGACAACATACACAATTCCCTTTGTCTATCGGTATGTTACTTGCCCGAGAATCGATCGTCGGTATCCTTATACCTGGTTCAATCTCGTTACTGGCAACTCTATTTACTCGTTCCATAATACATCATCCCGTTACTAACTCATTAGTCATTTGCTTGCAAGGCTTATTATGATGTGTATTACCGAGAGGGCCCAGAGATACCTCTTCGATACTCGGAGTGACAAATCCTAATCTCGATTCACGCCAACCCAACAAGACACCTTCGGAGATACCTGTAGAGCATCTTTAAAATCACCCAATTATGCTGTGACGTTTGATGGGCCTCTAACCCCTCGTTGGTTACCCCAGGTGGAAGGTGTGAGATGCAGTGTTGTGGAAGTTTTTCCCTTAGCAAAGATGCCAAGGATCGAATCGCCAGAGACTCCTAGGTTCAACAAGTAGGTGTCAACAGCTAACGGCGCCAGATATTAGCAATCAACGTGGACCTGCACACAGATACAAATAACTTTGCTCTCAACGAGTACAGAGAGGTTGTCAATCCCTCCGGCCTTGTAGTTCACAAAGGATTAAACGCAAATGATAGTAGTGATAGATAATGTTTGCAATAGTAAATAAAAGCGAA
Source organism: Secale cereale (assembly GCA_902687465.1). Lineage (NCBI taxonomy): Eukaryota > Viridiplantae > Streptophyta > Magnoliopsida > Poales > Poaceae > Secale > Secale cereale. Next base: position 93,509,560 of record LR738713.1, on the reverse strand, counting down.
AAGTAAATAGCGGATGTGATCAATGATGGTAATATGGACCGGAGTCTCATGATGTTCACTAGTGATGTCTCTCTCCCAAAAGACGATAAAACAGCTATGTGAGGTAAACGAATTACAGCTGGGCAATTGACAGGACCACGAACGCAAACCAATGCTGACTACATTGCAAGAAAGGTTGAGGTTCAAAGCATGGGCGGTACGCCAAAGTAAGTAGACCGAAATCCATCAATATCTACTACTAATCAGCCACCTTGAGATATCTATCTAGAACATCTCGCTGGTATTAAGTTGCGAGCCCCACCCATAGTGTAAACTCAATGCAACAGACAACTGCATTAAAAGAACTTTGCGTAAAGTAAACAATCCTTGCACCCGCGGGCACAAGCACCGTTGTTTTCCCCCTTGTGGCAACAGCACATCCCCTAGACTCATGTTTCTGTCACTCAAACTAGTCATCGAGGGGCATGAACCCACAATCGAGCATAACGTTCCCTCTTGGAGTCACTACCTACTACTTGGCCAAAGCAATAAATAACAACGGAGAACATGCAAGAATTACTTACGAACATAAACATAAAAGAGGTAAATCAAATATATTACTCAAACACAATCTGAACATAATCTCATAATCCATCGGATCCCAGCAAACTCATCATAGCAACAGCATAAGGATTACATATGTGCCTCGATCATGTAGGGCAGCTCACGAGGACTAATTAGTGAAGCACAAGAACGGGAGGAGAACATCACATAGCTACTGGTCATGGACTCATGGTCCAAGGGAGACTACTCACAACTCATCCGGGAGGCGTCCATGGTGGTGGAGAAGCTCCCGGTGGTGATCCTCCCCTCCGGCAGGGTGCCGGGAAGAGTTCTCCTGGTGCTCCCGATCTTGGAAGCGGCGGCGGCGGCGGAACAGAGATGAGATCGCGAAAAAGAGTTCTCGTCTCGAGGGTTTCGGGAGACGCTTTAAATATATGCCAAAGGGGGGCATCGGAGGAGCCTCGGGGGGCCCAGGCGCCCTCCCCCCCCCGGCGCGGCCCAGGGGGGGCGCGCCGCCAGGGCGCCTGGAGCCCTGGTGCCCCCCCCCCGGCTGTTCTTCGGGCGCACGGTAGTTTCTGGAACGCTGATTTTTTATATAATTTTTCTGGATTTTTCCTGGCAGTTCTCGTAATGTGAAAACCTGAAATACAAAAACAGCCGAAAACAGAAACTGGCACTGGGGTGCACTGAGTTAATAGGTTAGTCCAAATATGATCAAAAGTGTATGGAAGTGTATAAATATCATAGCAATATCACCCAAAAGAGGCATGGAGCAAGCAGAAATTATAGATACGTTTTGGACGTATCAACATCCCCAAGCTTAATTCCTGCTCGTCCTCGAGTAGGTAAATGATAACAAGAATAATTTCTGTGGTGACATGCTATTAACCATATAGGACTTTTCATAGTCATATGACAAAAGCTTACTGAGATAATGAATTTGTAGTAATTAAGTTGCCTCATGAGAAAATCACAAAGAACTGAAAGTTTTACAATATGATACTGAAACATCAAATAGATTTGCAATGAACATGATGTGCAAATATGATAAAGTGATATCTAGCTTGCCCCCTTTAGTGAAGCAAAACATAAATGTAGGGGCACCTTCAAGGTTTAAGTGATGACTAGATACAATGATTTCAAAATAATAAATATCACAATCATGCAAAAGACAATGCTACTTTGGGACAATGCACATTACACTCAGAATGACAATCATGCTCTCAATAGTTGGTGCTTGAAGAAAGAAGGTGGAGACTCAACATAGAAGTAAAAGAATGGCCCTTCGCAGAGGGAAGCAGGGATTACTCATGTGCTAGAGATTTTTATTTTGAAAACATGGAAACAATTTTGTCAACGGTAGTAGTACTTCATATGTGTTATGCATAAGACATCCTATAAGTTGCAAGCCTCATGCATCGAATACCAATAGTGCTCGCACCTTGTCCTAATTAGCTCGGATTTCCATGGATTATCATTGCATTACATATGTTTCAACCAAGTGTCACAAAGGGGTACCTCTATGTCACCTGTACAAAGGTCCAAGGAGATAGATCGCATTTGATTTCTCGTTTTTGATAGATCTCAACTTGAGGACATCCATACCGGGACAACATAGAAAATAGATAATGGACTCCTCTTTAATGCTTAAGCATATTCTCATAAGAGATTGAGGATTAATGTCCAAGCTAAAACTTCCACCATGATACATGGCTTTGGTTGGCGGCCCAATGTTCTTCTCTAACAATATGCATATTCAAACCAACCCATGGCAAATCACCCTTACTTCAGACAAGACGAACATGCATAGCAACTCACATGATATTCAACAAAAGTGTAACAGTTGATGGCGTCCCCAGAAACATGGTTACCGCTCAGCAAGCAACTTATAAGAAATAAGATACATAAGCAACATATTCTTTACCACAATAGTTTTTAAGCTACTTTCCCATGAGCTATGTATTGCAAAGTTAGTCTGCTTAGTACAGGTGGAGGTTAGCAAAAGACTGGGAGCGACCAACTAAGAGAGCAATGACGGTCATAATCATGCAGAGCGACAAAGCAACATTGAATCGGGCATGGTAGTTATATCGCTACTCAGAAATAAAAGATCATCAAGGCTTGACAGACTTTCTTTACAGTCTTAAATATGCGTGAGCATACGCCAAGTCAATCAAAATAAATTCTCGAAGGAAGATATTACTAAACCATACCACATCATAGGCAAACAAATCAAGTTGGTACTCCAATAACACATTGGGAATCCCCCAGCTATTTGAGACTAACCATAAGAAAACCTGAACTACTAAGCGCCATTATGCACGTAGCATCTTTATCATAGACATATTAACCAATGCAACGGAAGCAAACTCTCTTATTAAGATAAGCATGATAATTAAAGAGAGTTCAAGCAACCAACTAAACAAAAGCTCTTTGAAAAGATAAGCATGAATACTAAGAGCAGAGCATGATAGTAGCTATTAAAAGTCAAAGAACACACACAGCAAAGATAGACATGAAAATTCTATGTTATGTTCTAGGTAGAAGTGGAGCGTGTTTCTCTCCCACATAAAGAACGCTGAGTTCCGACTCGTTATGAAAAACTAAAAAGGAAACTAAAAGCAAGACGCTCCAAGCATAGCACTTAACACATGAAGTGATAAAAATATAGTGGAACGAAAGACGAACTGATAATGTTGATGGAGAAGGGGATGCACGGGGGCATCCCCAAGATTAGACGCTTGAGTCTCCTTGAATATTTCTTGGGGGTGCACGGGGGCATCCCCAAGCTTGAGCGCTTGACACTCCTGAATCTTTTTATCATCTTCCCTCGCACACTTGAAAACTCCCTTCATACATAACTCGTCATAATCTGATTAGCGAGGTTAGTACCCTTAATAAAATAATTGTTCCTTGCTGGAAATAAAGATATTATTGAAGGTCTACTGTTTCTCAAGATTGCCAAAAGGTTTTTGCAAAGAAAAAGCAAGCTCTTGGTTTGCAAAATGAAGGAAAGGCAAAACAGGACAGAATCTGTGAAAAACAGAACAGCAGGTAGTAAATGATTTGTTCGGGGTACTTCTGCAACTCAAATAAAAAAACTCAGAACAGACACACGAAAGAAAATTATATAGAGAACGCTGTCGAAAAAATTCAGACCAAAAAGATGATCTGGTGATTTTATACGAATTTGTCTATCCAAGGACAGAATCTGTTTCCTGGACAACACCTCACAACTTTTGAACTTTCTAGCAATCAGAGGCTATACTTGGCACAAATATGAAAAGCAAAGATACAATGATGATTCTACTGTAGTAAACAACATCAAGACACAACAAAAGCAAAATATAAAAATTTATTCATGTGGGCTGCCTCCCAAAAGTGCTTTCTTTTATGCCTTTAAGCTAGGCATAATGCAAAAAGGAATCAATAACCATCATAATAATCGGAGTTATAAATTGATTCATATGGTTCCTCAACAAGTTCACTCTTGTTCCTTCTAGGAAAGGGGTACACACCTTTTGCCTTCCCGCGTAAGCAGATTTGTCCCTTACCTCTATCGATGAAGCCTTTTACCGCTCGGAGGAAGTCCCTTCCAAGCACTATATTTCCTTGGTTTGGCTCCATGATGAAGAAATCAACCATTGCAATCCCTTTAAGGAATTTAACTGGCACATCTTTTATTCTTCCCTGGATTTCAGAAATATCTCCATTAGTGTGTTCATGATAAGATGGTAATCTATCCATGTTAAATTTTAAAGAATCATGAACAATTTTTGGCATAGTAGAAACCATAGATCCAATATCACAATAAGCAAGGAAGTCTTGATTAGATATGCTAATCCTAACAAGAGGCTCCCAGTCATTATCTATTTCCAAAATATCTCTCTTATTGGGTTTGGGTTTCTCTACCTTCATTAAGTCTAGAGCATCCATTCTCTTTTCAATAGTAGAAAGTCTATCTATGACAGTATCAAAATTATGATCATAAACAAAGTAACCAGATAGACCATGTATAATTTCAAGAGCTCTAGCTTCATCACACTCTAGGAAATCTCCCTCGGCTATAATATCAAGAGAGTGTTTACACCATTTAAAAAGACCCTGGTAAAAATTCCTAAGCACAATTTTTATAGGTATCCAAGGCATAATTCTCCTATGTGCATCAGAAATTCTGTCCCATGCCTTCTTCATATTTTCTCCATCCCTTTGATGGAAATCTAGAACTTTTGATTCCCTCAAAGCACCATATCCTAACATGTTTAGCTATACAGATAGGACTACTAACAGGAAGGCAAAATAAAATATTTTTGTAATTTTTGATAAAGGATACTAAAGCAAAAACTGAAAGGTAAACTAACAAGACTAAAAAGCAAAGGTAAAAGATAGCATGCAACTCCCCTATCCTGAAGAGTGGAGTCCCCGGCAACGGCGCCAGAAAAACTCCTTGATGGGCCTCTAACCCCTCGTTGGTTACCCCAAGTGGAAGGTGTGAGATGCAGTGTTGTGGAAGTTTTTCCCTTAGCAAAGATGCCAAGGATCGAATCCCCAGAGACTCCTAGGTTCAACAAGTAGGTGTCAACTCCTAACGGCGCCAGATATTAGCAATCAACGTGGACCTACACACAGATACAAATAACTTTGCTCCCAACGAGTACAGAGAGGTTGTCAATCCCTCCGGCCTTGTAGTTCACAAAGGATTAAACGCAAATGATAGTAGTGATAGATAATGTTTGCAATAGTAAATAAAAGCGAAAAGTAAATAGCGGATGTGATCAATGATGGTAATATGGACCAGAGTCTCATGATGTTCACTAGTGATGTCTCTCTCCCAAAAGACGATAAAACAGCTATGTGAGGTAAACGAATTACAGCTGGGCAATTGACAGGACCACGAACGCAAACCAATGCTGACTACATTGCAAGAAAGGTTGAGGTTCAAAGCATGGGCGGTACGCCAAAGTAAGTAGACCGAAATCCATCAATATCTACTACTAATCATCCACCTTGAGATATCTATCCAGAACATCTCGCTGGTATTAAGTTGCGAGCCCCACCCATAGTGTAAACTCAAAGCAACAGACAACTGC
>LR738713.1:93486011-93503917 GCA_902687465.1 Secale cereale | reverse complement strand
CCGGCTGTACTTCGGGCGCAAGGTAGGTTCTGGAACGCTGATTTTTTATATAATTTTTCTGGATTTTTCCTGACAGTTCTCGTAATGTGAAAACCTGAAATACAAAAACAGCCGAAAACAAAAACTGGCACTGGGGTGCACTGGATTAGTAGGTTAGTCCAAATATGATCAAAAGTGTATGGAAGTGTATAAATATCATAGCAATATCACCCAAAAGTGGCATGGAGCAAGCAGAAATTATAGATACGTTTTGGACGTATCAACGTTTGATAGCACACAAGGCATTCCTTCGGTATCCGGGAGTTGCATGATTTCATAGTCAAAGGAATATGTATTTGACATACATGAAAGCAATAGCAATATAACAGAATGATCAACATGCTAAGCTAACAAATGGGTCTTGTCCATCACATCATTCTCCTAATGATGTGATCCCATTATCAAATGACAACTCATATCCATGGTTAGGAAACTTTAACCATCTTTGATCAACGAGCTAGTCAAGTAGAGGCTCACTAGGGACTCAGTGTTTTGTCTATGTATTCACACATGTATTAAGGTTTCCAGTCAATACAATTCTAGCATGAATAATAAAAATTTATCATGATATAAGAAAATATAAAATAACAACTTTATTATTGCCTCTAGGGCATATTTCCTTCACCAGAGCCATATATCATTTTGATCCAATGGATCCATCTGTTTAAAAACCCTTGGCTCTCAAAATTTCTATTAGAGTATCATGATTCTGCATATCAAATGCCTTCTCGAAGTCTAGTTTTAATAGGAAACTATCTTTCTTAGATTGTTGACATTGATGGATATACTCATAAACCCATGCTAAACAGTCTTGAATACTTCTGTTGTTAAGGAAACCATATTGGTTTCTGTGAACCAACTTGAGGATAACTAAGGCGTACGGGTCCTCAGGCGTACGGGTCGATGAAGCTGGGCCGTATTGATGGTCCACGTAAAGAAGAAGCAGAAGACTCTCCCCGTGTTCGGTCTGGATTCCTATGTACGTAGAAAGGCAAGTGTAGAGTCGGATGTATCAAGTTACTTCCTCCCCAAGTCACCCTTGTAACCCTAGGTCCCCTCTGGCGTGTTTATAAGCCGGATGGTTTAGTCTGTATATGGGATCATCAACATCACAATACCCTCATAGGCTAGGCTTTCAGTTTTAGCCATTACGATCTCGAGGTAGATCAACTCTTGTATTCGTATTCATCCATATTAATATAGCAGGAAGTAGGGTATTACCTCGATTGAGAGGGCCTGAACCTAGGTAAACATCGTGTCCCCAGCCTCTTGTTACCATCGGTCCTCTAAACACACAGCTTGGGCCCCCCCTACCCGAGATCTGTCGGTTTTGACACCGACAATGGTGCTTTCATTGAGAGCTCCGCTGTGCGCTCGCGATGAGCGATCGATGGCTCGTCTCTTCATCAACGACGGGATCACCCTCGGAAACAACTTGGCTATCGGCCAGGTTCTCCAGCTCAGCGGGTTTGCTGTATGCGCCTGCATGGCCTCTAGGCCGGCTGCACTCCCTGCGGCCATCGAGCTCCACCTTTATGCCGATTCCGGCCACTCTGATGATTCGACCTTGGCAGAACTCTCGCCCTTAAACGAGCTGCTAGATCACATCGCCGCCCTGGGGCTTTCATCGCCAGGACATCAGATCGGATCTAAATCCGGCCACGATGAGATCGTTCCCTTCCCGATCACTCACCTAGTGGCCGCAGTTGAGGACGGAGCCGAAGAGACTCCCACTCTCGAGACGAAGAGACTCCCACTCTCCGAACCCATCGAGCCGAACACGCCCCTGTCGGGAGGCACCTTATGTTTTTTGAGCTCTGGGATTCACGTCGGGCCCATGGACCGATTAGACCCTGTCAAGCCCGGATCATCCACATCGGAGGTTGTCAAAACTTCGAATACCACTTTGGGTCGGGATTCAAAATTACCAACACCCACCCACCCTGGGAAAAACTCTCCAAGTAAATCCGGACTCTCGGACATAGATGATCTCGCGAACATACAGCAGCAGCCCGAGGAAACGGTCAACCACTTCTGGGCCAGATTCCTACTTGTTAAAAACAAGATCAGGGACTGCTGCGACAATGAGGCGGTCTCCCTATTTTACCATAATTGCAAGGATGAGGGCATCTCGAACGCCCTCAACCGACGTCGTGTTCTGAGTTTCACAGGCCTATGGCAGTTAGTACGGAAGTACTGCGCAATGGAAAACACTTGGAAAGCCCAGATTGCAACTCTTGAACAGTCCATATCCGGACAGTATACTATTAAGGCTAAACAGATATACCCTAGTAGGTCATCCGATAGCATGCCTATTGGCAAGAAGAACTAACCTTTTTTAAGGCACGGGTCTGTATTGGATGAACTACTCGACACACCTTGCCAAATACACGCAACCCTGGACAATGTCCCAAGCCATTGCCTTAGAGCATGTTGGGTACTCCAGCAGGTAGCAAAGAGCGGTACGACAATTCTCGCCACCACCATATCAAGGGAGAAAGACGTTGATGTCTTTGCTGTCTTCGAGACGTTCTCCTCAAATAACCGCCGCAAGAGAGCGAATCGCGAACTTGCTGAGATCTATCAAATTAGCTCTGCATGCACATGGAGCAACAAGACAATTAATTTTTCTGCCAAAGACGCACCTCGAGTCCGGCCGATCCGAGCATCAGCAGCTCTTGTACTAGATACAATAGTGGACGGCTTCTGCCTCACTAAAGTACTTATGGACGGAGGAAGCGGATTGAACCTCATATATGAGGAAACGCTTGCAAAAATGCAGGTTGAAAAATCCCGCATTGAGCACTGATACGTCCAAAACGTATCTATAATTTCTGCTTGCTCCATGCCACTTTTGGGTGATATTGCTATGATATTCATACACTTCCATACACTTTTGATCATATTTGGACTAACTTACTAATCCAGTGCACCCCAGGGCCAGTTTCTGTTTTCGGCTGTTTTTGTATTTCAGGTTTTCACGTTTCAAGAACTGCCTAGAAAAATCCAGAAAAATTATATAAAAAATCAGCGAACCGGAAACAACACTGCGTCCGAAGGGCAGCCTGGGGGGGCCACAGGGGCTCCAGGCGCCTGTGGGCACCCCCCCCTGGGCCGCGCCGGGGGGGCGCCTGGGCCCCCCGAGGCTCCCCCGGTGCCCTACTTTGGCATATATTTAAAGGACTCTCCGAAACCCTTAGAACAGGACTTCTTTTCACGATCCCATCTCTGTTCCGCCGCCGCCGCCGCTTCCAAGATCGGGAGCACCAGGAGAACTCTTCCCGGCACCCTGTCGGAGGGGAGGATCACCACCGGGAGCTTCTCCACCACCATGGACGCCTCCCGGATGACTCGTGAGTAGTCTCCCTTGGACCATGAGTCCATGACCAGTAGCTATGTGATGTTCTCCTCCCGTTCTTGTGCTTCACTAATTTGTCCTCGTGAGCTGACCTACATGATCGAGGCACCTATGTAATCCTTATGCTGTTGCTATGTTGAGTTTGCTGGGATCCGATGGATTATGAGATTATGTTCAGATTGATCTTGAGTAATATATTTGATTCACCTCTTTTATATTTTAGTTCATAAGTAATTCTTGCATGTTCTCCGTTGTTATTTATTGCTTTGGCCAAGTAATAGGTAGTGACTCCAAGAGGGAACGTTATGCTCGATTGTGGGTTCATGCCCCTCGATGACTAGCTTGAGTGACAGAAACATGAGTCTAGGGGATGTGCTGTTGCCACAAGGGGGGAAACAACGGTGCTTGTGCCCGCGGGTGCAAGGATTGTTTACTTTACGCAAAGTTCTTTTAATGCAGTTGTCTGTTGCATTGAGTTTACACTATGGGTGGGACTCGCAACTTAATACCAGCGAGATGTTCTGGATAGATATCTCAAGGTGGATGATTAGTAGTAGATATTGATGGATTTCGGTCTACTTATTTTGGCGTACCGCCCATGCTTTGAACCTCAACCTTTCTTGCAATGTAGTCAGCATTGGTTTGCGTTCGTGGTCCTGTCAATTGCCCAGCTGTAATTTGTTACCTCACATAGCTGTTTTATCGTCTTTTGGGAGAGAGACATCACTAGTGAACATCATGAGACTCCGGTCCATATTACCATCATTGATCACATCCACTATTTACTTTTCGCTATTTACTTACTATTGCAAAACACTATCTATCACTACTATCATTGCTTTTAACCCTTTGTGAACTACAAGGCCGGAGAGATTGACAACCTCTCTGTACTCGTTGGGAGCAAAGTTATTTGTATCTGTGTGCAGGTCCACGTTGATTGCTAATTGCGCCGTTTGCAATTGACACCTACTTGTTGAACCTAGGAGTCTCTGGGGATTCGATCCTTGGCATCTTTGCTAGGGGAAAACACTTCTACTTACTACATCTTACACCTTCCACTTGGGGTAACCAACGAGGGGTTCGAGGCCCATCAAGGAGTATTTTCTGGCGCCGTTGCCGGGGACTCCACTCTTCAGGATAGGGGAGTTGCATGCTATCTTTTACCTTTGCTTTTTAGTCTTGTTAGTTTACCTTTCATTTTTGCTTTAGTTCCTTTTATCGAAAATCACAAAAATAGTTATCTTGCTTGCTTGTTACTATGGGTTCCACCGAAAACACCAAGTTGTGTGACTTCACTAGTCACAACAACGATGACTTTATCAGCACACCTATCACTACACCTGCCACTTTAGCACCTTCATATGAAATTAAACCTGCTTTACTGAACTTAGTCATGAGAGAACAATTCTCCGGTGCTGGAGATGATGCTGCTTTACACTTGAACAACTTTGTTGAACTTTGTGACATGCAAAAGTACCAAGAAATAGATGGTAATATTGTTAAGCTTAAGCTTTTTCCTTTCTCCTTGAGAGGAGGAGCTAAAATTTGGTTTCAGTCTTTGCCTAGAAATAGCATAGATTCATGGGACAAGTGCAAAGATGCTTTTATTGGAAAATACTATCCACCTGCTAAAATTATCCAACTTAGAAGTAACATCATGAATTTTAAACAATTGGATAATGAACACGTTGCCCAAGCTTGGGAACGTATGAAATCTCTTATCAAGAACTGCCCTACTCACGGTTTGACTACTTGGATGGTTATCCAAACTTTTTATGCAGGCTTGAACTTTACCTCGCGGAACTTGTTAGATTCGGCCGCGGGAGGAACTTTTATGTCAACTACACTTGGTGCTGCCACAAAGCTTCTCGATGAGATGATGACCAACTATTCCCAATGGCACACCGAACGCGCTCCAACAGGTAGGAAGGTAAACTCTGTCGAGGAGATTTCCTCCCTTAATGAAAAAGTTGACTTGATCATGTCTCTACTTTCGAAGCAGTCTACTGTTGATCCTCGTGATGTTCCTTTAAATTCTTTGATTGCTCAAGAACAAGTAGATGTGAACTTTATCTCTAGAAACAATTTTAACAACAATGCTTATAGGAGTAACTTTGGTAACAATTCTAGACCGTTCCCCTCTAACTCTTATGGGAACAACAATGCTTATCCTAGTACCAAGAACTCCAATACTGAACTAGAGACTATGCTTAGAGATTTCATCACTACCCAAAAAGCCTTTAATAAGAATGTAGAAGAGAAACTACATAAACTAGATGATCTTTCTTTTAAGGTAGACCACTTAGCCAATGAGTTAAAATTGCTAAAAATTGAAACTTCTCCTCTTAAGGAGAGGGAAGTCATCCCTATTAATGCTACTCAAGTACAAATTAATGAAAACATTAGGATGATGGCTAAGCTTAAAGAAAGATGGGCTAGAGAAAGGGAGGAAGAGGAAAGAATTAAGAGCCTTCCTACCCACCACACTGTTGCTACTATCCAAGTTATTGAGGATGTTCACACTCTTAGCACCCAATGTACTCCTGGTCCCAATGGACCTATTAATGGTGATGCTATAGAAGCTACCAAACAAGTGAACCTTAAGGACACCACTACCACTTTACTTGATGCTCGTGACCTTGATTTTGATAATTGCACTCTTACCGAAGTTATTGATTTCCTTCACAAGATGTCTAGAGATCCCCGCACTAGCACGCTTAACCTTGCCTTCACAGAGCATATCACTAATGCTCTCATCAAAGCTAGGGAGGAGAAACTTAGAGTAGAAGCCTCCATACCTAGAAAGCTAGAAGATGGTTGGGATCCTATGATAAAAATTTATTTGAATGGCTTCTCTTGTTATGCATTATGTGATGTTGGTGCTAGTACCTCTGTTATGCCCAAAAGGATATATGATATGCTTAAATTGAAACCTTATGATTCTTGTTCTTTTGGTGTTCGTCTCGTTGATTCTTCCATAAAGAAACCTTTGGGGAGGATCGATGATGTTCTTATTGTTGTCAATGATAATTATGTGCCCGTTGATTTCACTATTATGGATATTGAATGTGATCCTTCATGTCCAATTATTTTGGGACGTCCCTTTTTGCGCACCGTTGGTGCTGTCATTGACATGAAAGAGGGTAATATTAAATTTCAGTTTCCTCTCAAGAAAGGGATGGAACACTTCCCTCGTAAGAAGGTCAAGTTACCTTTTGAGTCCGTTGTACGGGCTAGTTATTCTTTTACTCTTGATAAAACTTGATCTATGCATTATGCCTAGCTTAAAGGCATAAAAGAAAGCGCTTTTGGGAGGCAGCCCACATGAATAATTTTTTTTGCTTTTGTTGTGTCTTGATGTTGTTTACTGCTGTAGCATCATCATTGTATCTTTTCTTTTCATATTTGTGCCAAGTATAGCCTCTGATTGCTAGAAAGTTCAAAAGTTGTGAGGTGCTGTCCAGGAAACAGATTCTGTCCTTGGATAGAAAAATTCGTATAAAATCACCAGATCATCTTTTTGGTCTGAATTTTTTCGACAGCGTTCTCTATATAATTGTCTTTCGTGCGTCAGTTCTGAGTTTTTTTATTTGAGTTGCAGAAGTATCCCGAACAGGTCAATTACTGCCTGCTGTTCTGTTTTTCATAGATTCTGTCCTGTTTTGCCTTACCTTCACTTTGCAAATTAAGAACTTGCTTTTTCTTTGCAAAAACCTTTTGGCAATCTTGAGAAACAGTAGAACTTCAAGAATATCCTTATTTCCAGCAAGGTATAATTATTTTATTAAGGGTACTAACCTCGCTAATCAGATTATGATGAGTTGTGTATGAAGGGAGTTTTCAAGTGTGCGAGGGAAGATGATAAAAAGATTCAGGAGTGTCAAGCGCTCAAGCTTGGGGATGCCCCCGTGCACCCCCAAGAAATATTCAAGGAGACTCAAGTGTCTAAGCTTGGGGATGCCCCCGTGCATCCCCTTCTCCATCAACATTATCAGTTCGTCTTTCGTTCCGCTATATTTTTATCACTTCATGTGTTATGTGCTATGCTTGGAGCGTCTTGCTTTTAGTTTTCTTTTTAGTTTTTCATAACGAGTCGGAACCCAGCATTCCTTTATGTGGGAGAGAAACACGCTCCACCTCTACCTAGAACATTACATAGAATTTTCATGTCTATCTATGTTGTGTGTGTTCTTTGTCTTTTAAATAGCTACTATCATACTCTGCTCTTATTATCCATGCTTATCTTTTCAAGAGCTTTTATTTAGTTGGTTGCTTGAAATCTCTTTAATTACCATGCTCACCCTATTAAGAGAGTTTGCTTCCGTTGCATTGGTTAATGTGTCTATGATAAGGATGCTACTTGCATGATGGTGCTTAGTAGTTCAGGTTTTCTTATGGTTAATCTCAAATAGCTGGGGGGTTCCCAATGTGTTATTGGAATACCAACTTGGTTTGTTTGCCTATGATATGGTATGGTTTAGTAATATCTTCCTTCGAGAATTTATTTTGATTGACTTGGCGTATGCTCACGCATATTCAAGACTGTAAAGAAAGTCTGTCAAGCCTTGATGATCTTTTGTTTCTAAGTAGCGATATAACTACCATGCCTGATTCAATATTGCTTTGTCGCTCTGCATGATTATGACCGTCATTGCTCTCTTAGTTGGTCGCTCCCAGTCTTTTGCTAACCTCCACCTGCACTAAGCACACTAACCATGCAATACATAGCTCATGGGAAAGTAGCCTAAAAACTATTGTGGTAAAGAATATGTTGCCTATGTATCTTATTTCTTATGAGTTGCTTGCTGAGCGGTAACCATGTTTCTGTGGACGCCATCAACTGTCACACTCTTGTTGAATATCATGTGAGTTGCTATGCATGTTCATCTTGTCTGAAGTAAGGGTGATTTACCGTGGGTTGAATTAATATGCATATTGTTAGAGAAGAACATTGGGCCGCCAACCAAAGCCATGCATCATGGTGGAAGTTTTAGCTTGGACCTTAATCCTCAATCTCTCATGAGAATATGCTTATGCATTAAGGAGGAGTCCATCATCTATTTTCTATGTTGTCCCGGTATGGATGTCCTCAAGTTGAGATCTATCAAAAACGAGAAATCAAATGCGATCTATATCCTTGGACCTTTGTACAGGTGGCATAGAGGTACCCCTTTGTGACACTTGGTTAAAACATATGCAATGCAATGATAACCCATGGGGATCCGAGCTAATTAGGACAAGGAGCGATCACTATTGGTATTCGATGCATGAGGCTTGCAACTTATAGGATGTTTTATGCATGACACATATGAAGTACTACTACCGTTGACACAATTGCTTCCATGTTTCAAAATAAAAAGCTCTTGCACTTCAAGCACCAACTACTGAGAGCATGATTGTCATTCTGAGTGTAATGTGCATTGTCCCAAAGTAGCATTGTCTTTTGCATGATTGTGATATCGTTTATTCTGAAATGATTGTATCTAGTCATCACCTAAACCTTGAAGGTGCCCTTGCATTTATGTTTTGCATCACTAAAGGGGGCAAGCTAGATATCACTTTATCATATTTGCACATCATGTTCATTGCAAATCTTTTTGATGTTTCAGTTTCATGTTGTAAAACTTTCAGTCATTTGTGATTTTCTCTTGAGACAACTTAATTACTTTAGAATCATTGTCTCAGTAAGCTTTTGTCATATGACTATGAAAAAGTCCTATATGGTTAATAGCATGTCACCACAGAAATTATTCTTGTTATCATTTACCTACTCGAGGACGAGCAGGAATTAAGCTTGGGGATGTTGATACGTCCAAAACGTATCTATAATTTCTGCTTGCTCCATGCCACTTTTGGGTGATATTTCTATGATATTCATACACTTCCATACACTTTTGATCATATTTGGACTAACTTACTAATCCAGTGCACCCCAGTGCCAGTTTCTGTTTTCGGCTGTTTTTGTATTTCAGGTTTTCACGTTTCGAGAACTGCCCAGAAAAATCCAGAAAAATTATATAAAAAATCAGCGAACCGGAAACAACACTGCGTCCGAAGGGCAGCCTGGGGGGGCACAGGGGCTCCAGGCGCCCTGTGGGCGCGCCCCCCCTGGGCCGCGCCGGGGGGGCGCCTGGGCCCCCCGAGGCTCCCCCGGTGCCCTACTTTGGCATATATTTAAAGGGTTCCCCGTAACCCTCAGAACAGGACTTCTTTTCGCGATCCCATCTCTGTTCCGCCGCCGCCGCCGCTTCCAAGATCGGGAGCACCAGGAGAACTCTTCCCGGCACCCTGCCGGAGGGGAGGATCACCACCGGGAGCTTCTCCACCACCATGGACGCCTCCCGGATGACTCGTGAGTAGTCTCCCTTGGACCATGAGTCCATGACCAGTAGCTATGTGATGTTCTCCTCCCGTTCTTGTGCTTCACTAATTAGTCCTCGTGAGCTGCCCTACATGATCGAGGCACCTATGTAATCCTTATGCTGTTGCTATGTTGAGTTTGCTGGGATCCGATGGATTATGAGATTATGTTCAGATTGATCTTGAGTAATATATTTGATCTACCTCTTTTATATTTTTGTTCATAAGTAATTCTTGCATGTTCTCCGTTGTTACTTATTGCTTTGGCCAAGTAGTAGGTAGTGACTCCAAGAGGGAACGTTATGCTCGATTGTGGGTTCATGCCCCTCGATGACTAGCTTGAGTGACAGAAACATGAGTCTAGGGGATGTGATGTTGCCACAAGGGGGAAAACAACGGTGCTTGTGCCCGCGGGTGCAAGGATTGTTTACTTTACGCAAAGTTCTTTTAATGCAGTTGTCTGTTGCATTGAGTTTACACTATGGGTGGGACTCGCAACTTAATACCAGCGAGATGTTCTGGATAGATATCTCAAGGTGGATGATTAGTAGTAGATATTGATGGATTTCGGTCTACTTATTTTGGCGTACCGCCCATGCTTTGAACCTCAACCTTTCTTGCAATGTAGTCAGCATTGGTTTGCGTTCGTGGTCCTGTCAATTGCCCAGCTGTAATTTGTTACCTCACATAGCTGTTTTATCGTCTTTTGGGAGAGAGACATCACTAGTGAACATCATGAGACTCCGGTCCTTATTACCATCATTGATCACATCCACTATTTACTTTTCGCTATTTACTTACTATTGCAAAACACTATCTATCACTACTATCATTGCTTTTAACCCTTTGTGAACTACAAGGCCGGAGAGATTGACCACCTCTCTGTACTCGTTGGGAGCAAAGTTATTTGTATCTGTGTGCAGGTCCACGTTGATTGCTAATTGCGCCGTTAGCAATTGACACCTACTTGTTGAACCTAGGAGTCTCTGGGGATTCGATCCTTGGCATCTTTGCTAGGGGAAAACACTTCTACTTACTGCATCTTACACCTTCCACTTGGGGTAACCAACGAGGGGTTCGAGGCCCATCAAGCACACCAATACAACCTTTAGAGGAATTATACCCAGCCATGAAGCCCGGTGTTCGGGAAGCATTAAGCTCGATGTAGTATTCGGCACATCCGATAATTACAGATCGGAGGAATTACTCTTCCACATTGTCCCCTTTCATAGCAGATACCACGCCCTTCTAGGACGGGACGCTTTCTCGCGCTTTCAAGCTATACCCCATTACGGGTACATGAAGCTTAAAATGCCAGGGCCCAATGGAGTGATCACATTAACAAGTGATCTGGATAGAGCACTCTGTGCCGAAAACAAGACGGCATCCTTAGCCTTAGAGGCATTATCCGAAGCCCTCGCGGCCGAAGAATTAACTAACCTATGATCAAAGGTAGATAAGGACGATGTGATCCCAGCCAAAATATCAAAGTCTACCTCCTTCAAGCCAGCAGATGAAATCATCAAATTCCAAGTGCACCCAACAGACCCTAATAAGACAGCATCCATTGGGACACAGCTCGATCCGGCGGTAGACAGCGCGTTACGCGCCTTCCTTCGGGAAAATTGGGATATATTCGCCTGGCACCCTTCAGATATGCGAGGAATCCCACGCAGGCTGGCCGAACACAGCCTCAATATTATCAAAGGGTTCAAACCGGTCAAGCAATCACTGCGATGGTTTTTTTAACCCAAAAGACAAGCAATGGGAGAAGAGCTAGCCAAGCTATTGGAAGCTGGATTCATCGGAGAAATTAAACACCCGGATTGGCTAGCCAACCTAGTCATGGAACCGAAGAAGGATAAATCATGGCGCCTCTGCGTCGACTTCACAGACCTAAATAAGGCATGTCCAAAGGATCCCTTTCCTTTGCCCCGCATTGATCAAATTATCGATGCAATGGCCGGACACAACTCGTTGTGCTTCCTTGATGCTTATTCCGGTAAAGATGAAGGAATCCGATCAGGCCACAACGGCATTCATTACCCTGTATGGTCCGTTTTGTTTCAACACTATGCCCTTTGGACTTAAAAATGTTGGTGCCACGTATCAACGCATGATTCAAACATGCTTGGAAAAACAAATTGGCAAAACAGTGGAGGCATATGTGGACGACGTAGTCGTTAAGACCAAACACGTCGAGACTTTGGTGGAAGATCTCCGCCTTACGTTCGCCAACCTTCGAGAATATGACATAAGGCTCAATCCGGAAAAATGTGTTTTCGGCGTTCCAGCCGGAAAGCTATTAGTGTTCATCGTATCCCATAGAGGAATCGAAGCTAACCCAGCTAAAATCCGGGCCTTGTCAAAACTCAAAATACCGATAGACCTCAAGCAAGTGCAAAAACTAGCAGGCTGCATAGCGGCTCTAAGCCGCTTCATCTCCAGATTAGGAGAAAAAGCATTGCCACTTTATAAATTGCTACGACGCACTAACAATTTAAATGTACGGATGCGACCACAACCGAATTGGAAGAAATAAAAAATCTACTAGCGAGCAACCCAATCCTAGCCGCCCCCGGTGTTGGCGAACCAATGTTGCTGTATATATCGGCCACTCACCAGGTGGTGAGTGCCGTACTCGTCGATGAATGAGCCAAAGAGGGACATAAATTCTGAGTTCAAAAACCCGTATACTACGTATCCGAGGTTCTAACACCATGCAAATCACGGTACCCCCACTATTAGAAAATTGCCTACGCGGTCTTCATGTCATCACGCAAACTTCAACACTACTTTCAAGAGTGTTCAATCATAGTGGCATCCGAGGTACCACTCAACGATATTATCAACAATAAAGACGCCACTGGACGCATATCCAAATGGGCCATCGAGATCTTACCGTTCGAAATATCATATAAGCCATGCCGGACTATTAAATCCCAGGTGTTGGCTGACTTTGTCGCAGAATGGACTGAAGCCGAACTCCCTAAAGAGTATGGCTCATATTCCCACTGGACAATGTACTTCGACGGTCCCAAAATGCTAGCCGGATTGGGGGCTGGCGTAATATTGATATGTCTAATTGGGGATACAGTCCGGTACGTTGTACAGATTATGTATATGGACTCGAACAATGCGGCCGAATATGAGGCCCTATTGCATGGTCTCCGCCTAACTGTATCCATGGGCATACAATGCCTCGAGGTACGTGGAGACTCAAACCTCGCTATCTCCCAAATTAATGGAGATTTTGATGCGAAGGATTCAAAAATGGTAGATTATCGCAATGCTATATTGAAAATATCGGTTCGATGTGAGAGGTTGGAATTCCATCACATAGCCCGGGATAATAACAAGGCCGCTGACGTACTCGCTCGTATGGGTGCTAAACGTGACCCTGTCCCACCTAGCACATTTGTGGAAAGGCTATTTAAGCCATCAGTAACATGGCAGGACGCGAGCAGCAACACGAATTCGGATCCGAACACACCCCCGGTCGAACTTAGATAAGACGTCATCGGAGACCCAGACATGGAGATAACTCCTTCGGCTCACGAAATCATGGCTGTCATAGTCTCTTGGACAGAGCCCCTCCTAGCTTACCTTAAAAGGCAGGAACTCCCCAATGACCAAAATGAGGCCCGCCGCATAGTCCGGCGCTCTAAAGCCTACAAAGTTCACGAAGGTGAACTATATAAGAAAAGCACAACTGGTATACTACAAAGGTGCATATCTGAAGAGGAGGGAAGGCAAATTCTCACTGAAATACACGCTGGAATGGGCGGCCACCATGCCGCAGCCAGGGCGCTTGTAGGCAAAGCTTTTTGAGCTGGCTTTTTTTGGCCCACTGCCCGAGCAGATGCC
Source organism: Secale cereale (assembly GCA_902687465.1). Taxonomy (NCBI): domain Eukaryota; kingdom Viridiplantae; phylum Streptophyta; class Magnoliopsida; order Poales; family Poaceae; genus Secale; species Secale cereale. The sequence continues at coordinate 93,490,293 of LR738713.1, read as the reverse complement.
CAGACCTTAGTCCAACACTGCGTTGGCTGCCAACTCTTTGCAAATCAAAGTCACATGCCTACCACCGCTCTGAGAACAATCCCCATTACTTGGCCTTTGCGGTCTAGGGGCTTGATATGGTCGGACCTCTTAAAGGGGGAAGCCATAAAAAGAAATACTTACTGGTGATGGTTGATAAATTCACTAAATGGATAGAAGCCAAGCCAGTAAAAATAGCTGAGGCAGGGCCTGTGATAGATTTTATATGCGGCGTAGTACACCGTTATGGTGTCCTGCATAGTATTATCACAGATAACGGGTCCAACTTCACAGCTGACGAGGTAAAAAATTGGTGCGCAAAGTTACGTATTAAACTTGACTATGCTTCGGTATACCATCCTCAAACAAACGGTCAAGTCGAAAGAGCCAATGTTCTGATAATGAGCGGCATTAAACCCCGACTAGTGCGCTCCCTACGGGAGTCTGATAAACACTGGGTCGAAGAGCTTGACTCCGTACTCTGGGGGGCTACAGACCACACCCAATCGTACGACCGGATATACACCTTTTTTCATGGTGTACGACGCAGAAGCAGTTCTGCCCCGCGACATTATTCATGACTCACCTCGAGTGCGCATGTACGAAGAGGGAGAATCCAAGTTAGATCGGCAGGATGACCTAGATGGACTTGAAGAGGAGCGCGATACAGCACAAGCTCGTTCCGCATTTTACCAACAACAGGCCAGGCGATACCAGAGCAGAGAAGTGCGGGCCAAGACATACACTGTCGGCGAACTCGTTTTACACCTCCCGGAGAAGAAAAATGACAAGCTCAAACCAAAATGGGAGGGCCCCTTCATTATCGACGAAGTACTCACCGGTGGAGCCTATCGCCTTCGCAATGCACAGGACAACCGCCTTGAGCCGAACCCATGGAACGCTGCCAGGCTCCGGCGATTTTATGGATAGTTCTGTAGCAATTTCTTCCTCTTTATAAGTTAGGTCTTGTCTTTTACTTTTTATTTTTTTCTCCTTTTCTCTTTACATTTTTCCCTCATTGGCAAGTATTCGGCTCGCCCGAACTGTCACATGATGAGTACATCCTCGAATGTATCTACCTCAAATATACTTGGGGGCTTCTTTAACGAAGCCGATTACCAATAAAAGCTTATTGCTTAAGAATGTAGTCTATTTCTTACAGTCCTTCCTTGCCATTATATGCACCAATATGACTTAAGTTCTGGCCAAGCTAGATTGCCTGGCTCCTATGCTTACCCCTACGTTTCCGATTGTTCGGCTAGGGCGTAAAGGGATCACCTCTGCGATTGTTACAGCTGGGTAATCTGGACGTGTGCCTCAGACTGGGTGAAGCCGAAAGCTAGCACTCTTAAGGGAATGATTTGTCGGCGGATACACGACATATCGCATTCTAAAGCGTATTTTAAACTACCACATGATATGGCATCCTACAATCCTTCTCATAGGATCGAAATCCTAGGCCCGCATCTTTATGCACGCCGACCCAGGGAAAAGAACCCCTAGCGGAACTATTCTCTCTGGAAGATGTTTCTTACGTTAAACAGTAATATAACATAACTCCCCGAATACAGTTTGTCTGTTCAAGCAATTATGACCAGATTGCCTGGTTTTCGAACATATCACGTGTTTTAACACAGATGTAGTATTCGGAAACACTACAACCCTTGGGTTTATGGAGGTTAAGGAAGATAGTCGGCCATGACAAATTTTATATAAATGTGGCTGGAGATAAGTTTGATGGTAAAAGTAAATTAATACATAGAATCAAACGACTACTCATTTTCTATCCCCTCTATAAGGCTGTCTAGTTTACAGTCCTGTTGGGAAAGTTTGGCAGCTATCTCTACTTGGTCGTATACCAAATGCGGAGGAATTTCTTGTCCATCGGACCCTCGAGGTCCCACGCAGGCCATATGATTTGGATCAAGGCGAGTATAGTGTGTCTTCACCATGGCCCAGGCTTCTCGAGCACCCATGCGACATGTTGATACTTTCCACAGTTCGAAGCGGCGTCGAGCCCCTTTGAACAAGTCCGCCAAGTCCTCCATAGTTTCTGGAAGTGAGTCGCCCGGCCATAAAGCCTTAGCCATACTCTTCATGGACTTCCGAGCTCGCTCGTGGACTCTGGAAAGCTCTTGTAGCACGTGACCCTCAAAACTAGAAACTCCTCCTTCGAACTGCCCAGTTAACAAACCTGCAGGAAAAGTTCTATAAGAAACTTTCAAACTGAGAGACTATAAGGAGAGCTAGGTATAAGGGACATACTAAACATGCCGCTTTTTAGCCTCCGGTTCTCTTCCAAGGCGCTTGAGAGTTGGGCCCTTACGCCCTTTAGCTCCTGTTCGAGCCTGATATTTCTATCTTGCGCTTGGTTCCTTTTTTGTATGGCTTGCATGAGTGCGCACTCGCCAGCGGCTGTTCCCCTTCGGCAATTTTTTCTCCGCCAAAGCAGCTCTTAACTCCCTCTCCAGTTGTTCCGTCGACCCTGTTGCTGTATTACAAATTAGTATATACATAACACCATAGTAATCAGCAAAACTATCATAGTATCCGGACACAATTGTTCTTACCACCAGCATCCTTTCTGGATTCCTTCGAATTTTTCAATTCGGCGAGCTGGGTCCGGCACTCTTCAAGCTCCTTGGATAAGGAGTTATTTTTTTCTTGAAGAACCTACAAAAACATAACGATCCTCAAATCAGTTGTACCAACTGCTTTAAGTCTCGGGGGCTACTGGCATTGGAACACCAAAATATAAACTCACCCGCATATATTTTGAAAGCCGGTGAGTGGCTCCAGCAAGTCCGTCTTGAGCGGCTCAAATATAGGCATCTGCAGAACTAAGGGCCTTAAAGGCCTCCTCGGAGAAGGCAGGGTCACGCATGGCTGCTTTCCGTCGCCGGTGAATCATCGCAACCTCCACTTTGGAATTAGTAATGGACATTCCGTCTGAATCCTCCTGGAGAGGACAATCCGGCACTCGATCAGCATTAACCCCTAACGGGCCTTATGCTGGATTGGCTGGAGCTTGGTCTGCGTTGTCTCCAGAGACAGTCCGGTGTGTATTCCTCCTAAAAGGAAAAAAACAAAGCGGAAAGTTGTGATACCAATTTCACCACCCAGCGCGGGTCAAAAAAAACATACCTCTTTGAAGGTCTGCTGGTGTTCCCGGTCCTCTTTCGCTTTGAGGCCTCACCCGATGCGGGCGTCACTCTCTGGGTTGACGGTCTTCGCACAGTTCGGCATGAGGAGTGTCGTCCATGTTCATGTATGATAAAATACGATGGGTAAGGTGTGACGCCCCAAGACCGACGCTCCAGAAGACTTCCAGCTATTTCGAGTTTCGCCATCTATTTCTTTTTGGTTGTTCTTTTTTTTTTGCATTCGTTTCGTTGTTGATTTTACATCAACCCCATTCAACCCTTCTTCGTAAGGATGCTTTCAAAATCATTTCTAGTCGAAGATGTTCTTCTTCTTCGATCTTTTTACTCCATTATTCGTTCCGAAGGCTTTGTGATATTGCTCTCTTCGAACCATCATCTTGTCATATCAAGATCATGTTCTTTTCTTTTCTTGTCCATTTAACAGGAGTGTTGTGACCTCCATTCTAGTTCTCTCATCTTATCAAGTTTTTGACTCTCTTTTAACCGAAGTGTTTTCCGAAATCTTTCTTACCCCTTGTGCCATTCTTTCAATTGTTTCAGAGGCAGTGTGTTGTTGATTTTCATCAAGTATCATCCCATCTCCTCAGTTCATGTTCAATTCCTTCCATTCACAGTCGGAATGCTGTCCAAATTCTTTCGTTATTATTCCTTCTCTAGCTTTATTCATCCAGAGTGGTTTAAATTCTTCCATGATCCGTGAGCTCGTGTTTCATGCCTTTCAACCTACAAAGTTCTCGTAATGTTCCTTTTTCCTCTTTTCTAATGGAGTGTTTTCATCCTCGTTCATCTCCGTTGTATTCTTCTTTCAATTTGGTCAACCTCTCAAGTTCATGGTTTCACTCGTTTGTCAAAGAAGCAACTTTGGTTTACCTCTTCCTTTTCCTCTTCTATCTGGTGCCATCTCCAGGATCTCGGGTCGAGATCCTCTGTTAGTGTGGGAGAGTTGTGATGCCCCAAGACCGACGCTCCAGAAGACTTCCAGCTATTTCGGGTTTCGCCGTGTATTTTTTTTTTGTTCTATTTTTATTTTTTTTGCATTGCATCATGTCATCATGCCATCATGTCATAAATCTTTTGCAACTCAACTAAATAAATTGTTT
>LR738713.1:93466712-93485921 GCA_902687465.1 Secale cereale | reverse complement strand
ATGATTTCTCTTTATAACATATCCTCACAATATTATTAGGGAGCTATAATAAATATTCCATTCTATTGGAATTAACCATAACCCACTTGCAATTTAATTCCATGCCTCTTCTGCTTCAAGTTTTTTGCCAAATATCAAATTCCCAAGGCAAAGTTATTTCCTTCTTTATTTCTATTCCAAATTCAAGTTGCATTTTTCTACTTCAGAAAAATGTTCACTATGTTTCTAAAATCCCTAAGCCATGCCAAGACCCCCTCCTCATATGTTCATATCATTTAGACAAGTTCTGGTTGGACTTTCGATTTATTCAAGTTTGAAATTGTTTCAAATTTGGCTAAACTTGTAGTCTCTAAAAATTGCCAGGGTAATTTATTCAAATAGCACACGTTTCCAGGAGTAGAGGGGTATATTTATATCTCTCGTATTCATTCCCCAACCCTCTGACCTTTTCCCTTTTATATTCTGTAGAATTATATATTTGCAGAAATTTTTAAAAGAGAAAGGAAAAGAGGCCTTTTTTTGTTGCTGCACTAGGCCGGCCCACCAAACCCTTCTGAAGCCCAACCCAGAACCGACCCTACTCCTAACCCTAGCCTCCATGTGCTCGAGCCCCATCTCTCCCCTCGCTCGTCCTCCTCTTCCTCCCGTGCGCCGCCATCTCCCTCTTCTCCTCGTCCCCGCAACCCTCCTCGCTCGATCCCGAGCGCCCCAGCGCCGCTCCTCTACATCACTCTCCCGACAACCCCGAACCCCTCTGCCTCTTTTCTTCCCCTCGCGCCCCGTTCTCCCGTCACGCCGCCTCAGAGAGAGGGCAGTGCCGCACCCTCGCCCTGGCTCGCCCGCGCCTTCCGCCGTGCTCCGTCGTGCTCCGCACCTCGCGCCGGCCGCCCGGCGACTTTCTCCCTTGGCGCCGTGATTTCCTGGCCGCAGCTCGCCGGGGCCGAACCCCGAGGTGACCTTGCCGTCGCCGGGCTTCACCAGCGTCGCAGCTTGTCGCCGCTCCGTCCCCGACCTCCGTCCTCGTCTCGGGGCTGAGACGCCCGAGCTCTCCCTGAGCGCTGCCGGTCCCAGTCACCAGACGCCTCAAGCCGCCGTTGCCGGCGCCCGTCCTTGCCATCTCCGCCGGGTCTGGACGAGATTCCTGCAGATCCATCGTCCCTGAGGTCTTCTCCGTCTTCTCACGCCAAGTCCGGCTTGTCAGACTCCTGCAGTCGCCATTGCTTGTTGCCTCGGACACCATGGCCATGACCTCCTCCTAGCCTCTGCACTGAGCTGCTGCACCTCCACGACCAGCGAAGACCAAGACCGAATCCTCCTCAAACATGAGCGTTTTGGGATTGCCAAGACCACCTCAAGTTTGACTTTGGTTTGTTGCCCTGACCGAGACCCGTGCCCAGATACGCCAAGGTCGACTACGCCCGACGATGCGTCAAGTTCATCTTTGAAACGAGAACGACTACACGGCGAAGCGCTAAGTACCTCTACGACGACCCGAACATCTACAGAAAATGAGTACAACTACCCTAGCCAAGACTAAGGATGGCAATTTTACCCATGGGTACGGGTACCCGCGGATACCGTACCCGCATGGGCAGGGTATGGGTGGAATTCTATACCCATGGGTAGTACTCATACCCTACCCATTAAGTCATGGGTAGGGCACGGGTATAGGCTTGTACCCATGGATATATCCATACCCTACCCATTTATACTGACATGTTAAGTGTCGGATGTTATTTGGTCATTTCGTGAACCTATGTTAAAGTTGTCATTAATTGTCAATTTGAATTGAGATTGTCTGATACTCATCTCTTCGTTATTGAGTTTAGATAAATGTTTTTTTGTCAAATGTATTGTGGATGAATGTAAAATTGTGAATAACTGGTGTACTATTTGATCTACCCATCGGGTATCCAATGGATATGGATACCCATCGGGTATGGGTACGGGTAAAGTTTCATACCCATGGGTACGGGTATGGGTAGAATTTTGTACCCATTGACTACACGGGTATGGGTATGGTATTGCTCTACCCGCCCCATACCCTACCCATTGCCATCCTTAGCCAAGACCCGGAAGCGTCAAGTTCCACTACCGTCATGTGTACCACTACCGTCAAATGTGTACCACTACCGTTGAGGACCGATAGCACCACTACTTCCTCTACGAACTCGTTCCGCCCTGAAAATGCATGCTACGAAGGTATAACCACCGAGCCGATGACCCTGTGGATGAATGTTGTGTGATGTATGAGATGAAATACTTGTTTGCACTGGGCCCGAATCGTCGCTTGCGATGCCCCTCGTTTGCCTCACCACCAACTCGTGGGAACCCGGTAACGGGAACACCCCACTGTCTTTGCATGACTCACTCACGCCACCTTTCTTTTGCACCGGCATCTCGATGATTTGTCGGATCATCAGAACGTTGCCGTGGCCCCGTTTCCATTCATCGCCGCCGTGGCCCCTTTCCTTCCACCACGGTGACGAGTTACTCCATATCTTGCTCATGTCAACTTTTAATAAAATTGCATAAAACTTGCATTTGTCATCCGCATCATGATAACAACATTTAAATGGTTAAAGTTGTTGTTTGCTTTAATAATTGCTAAATATGCTCATGGGGAGTTTCCAGAATTGTTGTTGTTATTTCTAGCCTCATTTAAAATGACTAGATAGTGTAGTTTGTTTAAGCTTTACCTCTTGCCATGTTAACAAACATTTAACCTTGTCTTGTAAATAAACGAGAGTCAACTAAATAAATATAATGTGGTGTTTTGTCAATATGAAACTAGTTGCATATTGAGCTCCACTTAAATTGTATTATTGTTTGTGCACTTTGCCATGCCATGCATAATTAAACCGGACATGCATCATACTTGGTTGTGCATCATATGCCATGTTTATGCTTGTGTGTTTACCGTGATGTTTGCTTCTTTCCAGTTTGCTTCTCTCGTTAGCTTCGGTTTCGTTCCGGAATTGTGAGGAGTTGTTCGACTACTTCATGGAATCGTTCTTCTTCCTTGCGGGATCCCAGGCAAGATGACCATTCCCCGATATCACCTCTATCTTTGCCTATGCTAGATGTCTCGCTCTTTAGATATGCCTCGATGCCTATTCTTGTCTTGTTAGCCTCCTTTTGTTGCCATGAAACACTCTAACCACCTTCCTAGCAAACCGTTGATTGGCTAAGTATGCTTTTGCTCAGCCCCTCTTATAGCGTTGTTAGTTGCAGGTGAAGTTTGAAGATTGCTCCATGTTTGGACTTCTTTTGGGATAACACAATATATATCATAATTAATTAATGCACATATATATATTGGTAATGTGTGGAAGGCCTGGCCTTCTGCTTGGTGTTTTGTTCCACTCATGCCACCTTAGGACCCGATAAACCGGTGTTATGTTCCTTGGTTTTGCGTTCCTAACATGGTTGGGGTTTATGGGCCCCCCTTGATAATTTGCACTGCTTAAAGCTTTTCCAGCAAGGCCTAACTTTGGTACTACATTTTCATAACAACTAAAACTTGTCGAGGGAGTAATTAACCCGAGGATTTATTAATCAACCCCCGGGCCAGTGCTTGTTTTGAGTGTTGGTCCAAACTAGAGCCACTTGCGGTGCCACCCAATTTCCGGGGTCTTGGTTGCTGTACGTAGTGCTCATCTGGTCGTGGCCTGAGACGAGATACACGCAGCTACTATTAGGGTGTCGGCACACCGGGAGGTCTTGCTGGATTAGTTTTGCCTTTGTCGAAATATCTTGAGCACGGGATTCCGAGAATACTCGGGTCTTCCCAACATGGAGTTGCGACTCCGTAGATCGTGAGCTTGTGATGGGCTAAGTTGGGACACCCCTGCATGGTTTGAACTTTCGAAAGCCATGCCCACGGTTATGTGGCAGATGGGAATTTGTTAATATCTGGTTGTAGATAACTTGACACCATATCCTTAAGAATACACTACCTGTGTGAGTAACCGTGATGGTCTCTTTCCGAAGGGCTTCGGAAAGTGAACACGGTGGGGTTATGTGTAATGCCCAGGATGGGACTATATCTCCTACGTGTCGAGGCACGACTTAAAGATATAAGCCCATTCTGGAATGATCGCAAGTTTGGTACCTTTGCACATCTCATGTAAAATAGGGATGAAAGCGGAAAAGATAGTTGGCTTACACTCGCCACATCACACAAATTCATTACATGTCCAAACATCATTCAAATAAACATCACAGCCCGTCTACGGGTAAGATCCAAATGAAAGATACCAAACATAACATTAAACCACAGGTCTGAATCGCCCCTAGTAGAAACCTCTACTGATCGTCGGGATACTGCACATAGTAACGGCTACGGTCCTCGTCGTACTCCCAGTACAGCTCGGTGCCGTCACTTGAGTAGATCGTCTGAGTACCTGCATCTGGTGTGGTGTAGAAACTGTGAGCCACAGAGGACTCAGCAATCCCGTTCCCGGGTAACACAACTATCCAAGCCTTGGGTGTGGAACAAGGCTGAATAAAGAACAAGAGGTTGCAGCAGCACTAGCACTAACTTACGTAAAAGAGAGCGAGAAGAGAAGTGCCTCGGACGAAAGGTGATCACGAAGTGATCCTAACTAAAGCAAGTCAAACATAACCCCACCGTGTTCACTTCCCGAACCCCTTTCGGAAAATGACCGTCACGGTACTCACGCTGGTAGTGTATTATGAACATGGTGTCAAGTTTTCTACAACCGGATATTAACAAATTCCCATCTGCCACATAACCGCGGGCACGGCTTTCGAAAGTTCATAACCCTGCAGGGGTGTTCCAACTTGGCCCATGACAAGCCCACGATCCGCGGAGTCGCAACTCCAAGGTGGGAAGGCCCGAGTATCCTCGGAATCCCGTGCTCAAGATACTCCGACTAAGGTAAGGCTAATCCAGCAAATCCTCCCGGCGTGCCGACACCCTGATAGTAGCCGCGCGTATCTAGTCTCAGGACATGACCGGATGAGCAGTACGTACAGATACCGAAGACCCCAGCGAACTGGGTGGCACCGCAAGTGGCTCTAGTTTGGACCAACACTCAAATCGAGCACTGGCCCAGGGGGGTTGATTAATTAATCCTCGGGTTAATTACTCCCTCGGTAAGTTTTAGTTGTTTAGGCAAATAGTACCAATGTTGGGACTTGCTGGAAAAGACTTAGCACCTAGCGGTTTATCGAGGGGGTCCCATAACCCCAACCGTGTGAGGAACGCATAATCAAGGAACATAACACCGGTTTATACAGTTCCTAGGGCGGCATGAGTGGAACAAAACACCAAGCAAAAGTGTTAGCCTTCCACCCATTACCAATGTATAGATGATTTCATTTAATAATTAATATAGTGTGATATCCCAACAAGCTTCAACAAGAAGCAAGAATCTTCAATCTTCTCCTGCAGCTAACAATGCTATAAGAGGGGCTGAGCGAAGCTTACTTAGCCAATCAAGGGTTTGCATAGGTAGGGTGGTTAAACAGGTTCATGGTTACAATAGGAGGCTGACAGGAAAACATGGGCATCGAGGCAAAACTATAGAGCGAGACTACTAGCAATAGGCAAAGATAGTAATGATATCCGGGTCAGGTCATCTTGCCTGAAGGATCGTCGATGGGATCGTAAGAGAGCTCCTCGTTCTCAACCTCGGTAGTAACCTCGTTCTCGTACTCGGTCTCAGCTTCCGGCTCTACTCAAAACAAAACACACGAGGCACGAAATCAACAAGATGCAATGCGCAGACAATAGGATGCATGGCTGATGCACTATGGAAGCACTGCAGATGCACTTAGGAAGCACAGAAAGGCTACATAGGAAGCACAGTGTTTCAGCACAAGGAGCATGGCAATATGCATCAGCAAAATACTTCAAAACATGGTAACAATAGGATAATATGAATCTACATGCAAAAACACACAAGTTACATATAGGACTTGCTCAAAACGGAGCAACGGGCTAAAAGTTACACCCGAAACAATAAACATGGCAAAGCTGAAATTAACAGCCACATAGCAACTTCGGAGCAAGAGATAAATAGTCTACAGTTCTCAAACATCATGGCAAGGAGCATGGACATAAATTAGACATATCCTACAGCAAACAATCCCATTGGAGCATCTCCATAGGAGGCATGGATCAATAGCAACAAGCTATGACATTTTGAACTTGACAACAAAATCCTGACAGCAGTAATTTGTAGCAACTTGGGAGCAAGAGTTAAATATGCTACAGCCACCCAAATGAGCATGTGAGAGCATGAATGGATAGCCAACAACATATACAACAAGGAACCATCAAGAGTCACCCCAAAACTAGCATGGATTTGCCTAGAACAACAAGCAAACATGGCATCTGGAAATTACAGATTCCAGACTTAGTGAAATTTCACTAAGTGTTAAAAGAGTAGTAACATCATGGCATGTTTGTGAGCAAGTTTAAGTCGCCTCAAAGCGTAACAAGACAAGTGGTTTGCACCACAGCAAAGTACACATGATGGTGAATCCAAAACATCTAAGCATGCATCAAGGGGATAAACACATCAATAGCAACGAGCTCCTCAACTAGGCATCTCATAACAAGTTTAACATCATAACAGCCACTAGCACTTTTGCAAAGGAGATAAACATGACAAGATGAAATCTATCATGCAAGCTAAAGCAACCAACATGTAGAGCATTTCATGATGAACATGTGGACATATCATTTGCATCATTTGGATAAACATGCACCAAGTTAACACATTGCAAACATGGCATGAAAACATCTAATAGCAGCAGTTTATAACAAGTAGCACTCTTCCCATGAAGATTAAGACATCTAGATGACCTCAAACATGCATGGCACAATGGAACAAAACATAGTACATGTCACCACGATCATTTTGACATATCATATGCTCAAATCGGACATGCACAACAAAAGTTATCAACAATACAAAACTGCATCAGAAACTGAACATCTAGGGACTTAGGAAAAAAACACGAGTCAACCTCAGGGCACGGTCAACGCGGGCGGATCTGGTCAACGGCGCCGGATCGGGTCGCGGGCCGGATCGGTGCTGCTAACGGGCTAATGGGCTAACCGCAGCCCGTTAGGGTTCCAGCGGGGGGGTTCCCCGATCTGGATCGACGAAGCCCCGAGCGGCGGCTGCTCGATCTCTCGAGGGACGGCGGCTGCTGCTGGCCCTCGCGGCCCGGCGAGGTGAGTGGCTGGGGCGGCCTTCGGGCGGGCGGCGCTGGGGCCCGGCGGCGGCCGGAGTAGGCCTGGGCCGAGGCGGCGGTGGCCCTCTGGCGAGGAAAGGAGCGGCCGGGCGCGGCGGCTTGAGGAGCCCGGCGCGGCGCGGGGAAGAGCGGCGAGGTGGGCTGCCGGAGTTGAAGAAGACGGCTCGGGCGCGGGCCCACACGGCGGGATCTCGGAAGCACGGCTCGTATGAATCGGAAGCACGGGCGCGGCTGCGGGGGTGGAAGCACGCGACGGCAACGGTGGAAGCACTAGGGTTTCTGGGCGCAAAAATTGGAGAGGGAGGACGTTTATATAGGCACAAGGAGCTAGGGTTGTCCAAATGAGGGGAGGTTTTCGTCCACGAGATCACAATTGGATGGCCTAGATGAAGGGGAGGGTTTGAGTTGGGTTGGTGGGCTATTAAAGGGGTTTCTTGGGCCTCAAAGAGGGGTACTTCTAGCCCACGAGAATAACTGTTGGAGTATCAAACGAACTCCAAACGCGACGAGATTTGACAGGCGGGTTACACACACCAAAACAACAATGCACGACAAGTCTCACGCCAAACCGGAAACATTACACGGCCAAACACAAAAGTAGGCCTCGGGGATGCCACGGACACGTGAGAGAGCTCCGGAACTCGAAACGGACAACGGAAAGGAACGAGTGGGACCGGATGCAAACGACAACATAACTGCAATGCAATGCACATGACAGCATGACATGGATGAATGCACACACGCACACAACAAAAAGACGAAAAACCCGAAAAGAAGAAAACCCAGAATGGAACTGATGAAGCCAAAGATATATATATATTGCCCAAAAGCGAAAGTATTACATCCGGGGCATTACAAACTCTCCTCTACTACAAAAAGATCTCGTCCTGAGATCTAGGACTGGAAGAAGGAAGGGTACTCGGAATGAAGGTGATCTTCTCGTTCCCACGTAGCTTCTCGGTCGGTATGGTGTGACCACTTGACTTTCAAGAATTTGATTGACTTGTTGCGGGTCTTGCGCTCGGTTTCTTCGAGAATAGCAACGGGATGCTCTCGGTAAGACAAGTCTTGTTGAAGATCAATCTCCTCAAACGGAATGGTGCGTTCAGGTGTCTTGAAGCACTTGCGGAGTTGAGACACATGAAACACATCATGAACATTGGCGAAGTTTGAAGGTAGCTCAAGTTGATAGGCTAGATCGCCTCTTTTGCCAAGGATGTTGAAAGGGCCCACGTATCTAGGAGCAAGCTTTCCTTTGATACCGAATCTTTGGGTTCCTTTCATTGGAGAAACACGGAGATAGACATGATCTCCAATGATGAAAGCCAAATCACGATGCTTGCCGTCATAGTAGCTCTTTTGACGCGACTGAGCGGCCTTGAGATTCTCACGTATGACTTTGCACATTTCTTCGGCTTCTGAGATCAAGTCATTGCCAAGAAGTTGACGTTCACCCGTCTCGGACCAGTTGAGAGGGGTACGGCACTTCCTGCCATAGAGGATTTCAAACGGAGCTTTGCCGGCACTTGCTTGGAAGCTGTTGTTTTAAGAGAACTCGGCAAATGGAAGGCAATCTTCCCATTTCATGCCAAAAGATATGACACAGGCTCTGAGCATGTCTTCTAGAATCTGATTCACTCTCTCGACTTGACCACTAGTCTGAGGGTGAAATGCTGTGCTGAAACGAATCTTAGTGCCCATGGCAGACTGAAAGGAGTCCCAGAACTTGGAAGTGAACAAACTTCCACGGTCTGAGGAGATAACTTGAGGAATGCCATGTAAGGACACAATTCTGGAAGTGTACAACTCTGCCAGTTGAGCTGCATTGATGTATTCTTTGACTGGAAGGAAGTGAGCGACTTTGGTAAGCTTGTCAATCACCACAAAGATAGAATCATTCCCTTTCTTGGACTTAGGAAAGCCCGTGACGAAATCCATTTCAATGTGGTCGAATTTCCACTCGGGAATTGGAAGAGGTTGGAGAAGACCGACTGGACGTTGATGCTCTGCCTTCACTCTTCTGCAGACATCACATTCATTCACGAATTGGGCAATCTCCCTTTTCATGCAAGTCCACCAGTAAGATTGCTTGAGGTCTTGGTACATCTGGGAACTGGCAGGATGAATCGAAAGGAGGGAATCATGTGCTTCGTCCATTATGAGCTTCCTGAGATCACCTTTGTGAACCACAAGTCTGTCCTCAAAGAACAAGGTATCTCTCTCATCAACGCGATAGCACTTGTATTTGGGAGTACCCGTTGCAATACCATGTTTCACTTTCTGCACCATAGCATCATTGAGTTGGGCCTCACGGATCTGATCTTCCAAGGTAGGAGCAACTTGAAGATTTGCAAGAAAGCCTTGCGGAACAACTTGGAGGTTGAGCTTCCTAAATGCTTCACAAAGCTCAGGCTGGAACGGCTTGATAAGGAGACTGTTGCAATATGCCTTTCTGCTCAAAGCATCTGCAATCACATTCGCCTTTCCAGGTGTGTATTCGATGCTTGGATCTTACTCTTGGATCATTTCGACCCAACGAGTCTGGCGGAGGTTCAGATTCGGCTGTGTGAAGATGTACTTCAAGCTCTTGTGATCGGTGAAGATGTCGATTTTTCTGCCCAACAGAAGGTGTCTCCACGTAATCAAAGCATGTACCACAGCTGCTAGTTCAAGATCATGTGTGGGGTAGTTCTTCTCACTTGGCTTCAGTTGACGAGAAGTGTATGCCACAATTTTCTTGTCCTGCATTAGCACACCACCAAGTCCTTGAAGAGAAGCATCACAGAATACTTCGTAGGGCTTGGACTCATCTGGAGGAGTAAGAACTGGGGCAGAGATGAGCTTTTCTTTGAGAGTTTTGAAAGCCACATCACAATCTAGAGACCAGTTGTACTTGACATTCTTCTGCAGCAAGTTGGAAAGAGGCTTGGCAATCTTGGAGAAGTTCTCAATGAACCTTCTGCAATAGCTAGCAAGACCAAGAAAGCTTCGGAGTTGCTTGACGTTCTAAGGAGGTTCCCAGTTGACAATTGCTTCAACTTTCTCATGGTTCACAGCAATACCGTCAGCGGAGATGATATGGCCCAGATACAAGACCTTATCGAGCCAAAATTCGCACTTGGAGAACTTGGCATAGAACTTATGTTCACGGAGTCTGTCGAGAACCAGACGGAGGTGCTTTTCGTGATCCTCTTCATTCTTGGAGAATACCAAAATGTCATCCAGATACACAAGCACAAACTCGTTGGTGTAGGGGTTGAAAATGTAGTGCATCATTCTCGAGAAGGTAGGTGGAGCATTGGCGAGGCCAAAAGACATGACTGTATACTCATAGGAGCCGTAGCTCGTTCTGAAGGCAGACTTGTGGATATCTTCTTCGCGAATGCGAATTTGGTGATAGCCCATTCGGAGATCGAGCTTTGAGAATACTTTAGCTCCTTTGAGCTGCTCGAACAATTCATTGATGTTGGGGAGCGGATACTTGTTCTTTATTGTCTTCTTGTTCAATGGCCGGTAATCGACGCAAAGGCGCTCCATGCCATCCTTCTTCTTGACAAATAAGACACCACAACCCCAAGGAGACGTACTAGGCCTGATCAGGCCCATACGCTCCTGTTCATCAAGCTGTTTCTTCAACTCCTTCAACTCTTCAGGAGAGAGCTTGTACGGACGCCGGCATGCTGGCTCAGTACCAGGCTCAAGTTCAATGACGAATTCCACTTGACGATGTGGAGGCATGCCTGGAAGTTCTTCAGGAAAGACGTCTTCGTATTCGTTAACCACCGGAATTTGAGAGATGGCATTAATCTCGCCCTTGTCATTGAGAGAGAAAAGCATGATTGTGTTATCCCTGGAGGCGAAGATAATCACGTCTTCATTAGGATGAGTGATCTTGACTTCCTTATTTGCACAATCAATGTGAGCATCATGCTGAGAAAGCCAATCCATCCCGAGGATGAGGTCAATGTCGGAATTGCCGAGAACCACCGGATTAGCCAGAAAGCGATAATCACCCATGCGAATAGATACATCCGGAACATGCACCCGAGAGGACATTTGCAATCCAGGAGAAATAATGCTCAACGGCTTTGGCAACACTTGAGTGACGAAATCATGCTTGGCAACAAAAGGTCTTGAAATGAAGGACAACGATGCACCCGAATCAAACAATACTTTAGCAGGTATAGAGTTAACTGAGAGGTTACCCAATATCACATCAGAAGAATTCTCCGCTTGCGCTGCATTCATCAGATTCACTCTTGCAGACTTTGGATTATGCTTGACAATAGCTGTGCTGACAGGTGGAGGAGGCGGAAGGCGCCTTGGGTTGGGGAACTTGTTAGCATAATGACCCTTCTGGCCACACTTGTTGCAGACCACTTCTGAGATAGGACGGTAATGAGGAGCACTTGACTTGGAACCTTGAGACTGATGCTTTCACTGTTTGCTTGGGTTGGGTGGGTGGGAGAAACCACGGCCACCAGAGTTCTTGTTGTTGTTGTAGGGAGCTCGAATCACTGGAGGAGGTGGAAGCCAAAACTTCTGTTGCTTCGCGACCACTTGAGAAGATGAGGAGGAGTGAACAGCGTCTCTGATCCTCTTTTTGGAAGCTTCCATCTTGAGCCGGGCTGCCTCTTGCTTAAGCGCCATGTTATAGAATTTTTCAAACTCATCAGTCTCGAACAAGGTGAGAGCAAGTTGGAGTTCATCCTTCAGACCACCACGGAACTGATAGATCTTGCTCTTGGCATCTGGGATGTCTTGCTTAGCATAGCGGGCAAGATTCTGGAACTTGACATTATATTGGTAGACAGTCATTGAGCCTTGCTTCAGGTTGCGGAATTGCTCACGCATACCCTCGATGACAATTGTTGGAATGTGGTGAGAGCGAAAGTCCTTGCAGAAGTAATCCCAAGAGATCACTCGCCCTTCTCTGGAGTCTTTGTACTGCTGCCACCAATCAGCTGCTTGGTCCTTGATACGTCCAAAACGTATCTATAATTTCTGCTTGCTCCATGCCACTTTTGGGTGATATTGCTATGATATTTATACACTTCCATACACTTTTGATCATATTTGGACTAACCTACTAATCCAGTGCACCCCAGTGCCAGTTTCTGTTTTCGGCTGTTTTTGTATTTCAGGTTTTCACATTACGAGAACTGTCAGGAAAAATCCAGAAAAATTATATAAAAAATCAGCGTTCCAGAACCTACCTTGCGCCCGAAGTACAGCCGGGGGGGGGGGGCACCAGGGCCCCAGGCGCCCTGGCGGCGCCCCCCCTGGGCCGCGCCGGGGGGCGCCTGGGCCCCCCGATCCCCGTCTGGTGCCCCCCTTTGGCATATATTTAGAGCGTCCTTCGAAACCCTCGGGACGGAAACTCTTTTTCGCGATCTCATCTCTGTTCCGCCGCCGCCGCCGCTTCCAAGATCGGGAGCACCAGGAGAACTCTTCCCGGCACCCTGCCGGAGGGGAGGATCATCATCGGGAGCCTCTCCACCACCATGAACGCCTCCCGGATGAGTTGTGAGTAGTCTCCCTTGGACCATGAGTCCATGACCAGTAGCTATGTGATGTTCTCCTCCCGTTCTTGTGCTTCACTAATTAGTCCTCGTGAGCTGCCCTACATGATCGAGGCACATATGTAATCCTTATGCTGTTGCTATGTTGAGTTTGCTGGGATCCGATGGATTATGAGATTATGTTCAGATTGTGATTGAGTAATATATTTGATCTACCTCTTTTATATTTATGTTCATAAGTAATTCTTGCATGTTCTCCGTTGTTATTTATTGCTTTGGCCAAGTAATACGTAGTGACTCCAAGAGGGAACGTTATGCTCGATTGTGGGTTCATGCCCCTCGATGACTAGCTTGAGTGACAGAAACATGAGTCTAGGGGATGTGCTGTTGCCACAAGGGGGAAAACAACGGTGCTTGTGCCCGCGGGGGCAAGGATTGTTTACTTTACGCAAAGTTCTTTTAATGCAGTTGTCTGTTGCATTGAGTTTACACTATGGGTGGGACTCGCAACTTAATACCAGCGAGATGTTCTGGATAGATATCTCAAGGTGGATGATTAGTAGTAGATATTGATGGATTTCGGTCTACTTACTTTGGCGTACCGCCCATGCTTTGAACCTCAACCTTTCTTGCAATGTAGTCAGCATTGGTTTGCGTTCGTGGTCCTGTCAATTGCCCAGTTGTAATTCGTTCACCTCACATAGCTGTTTTATCGTCTTTTGGGAGAGAGACATCACTAGTGAACATCATGAGACTCCGGTCCATATTACCATCATTGATCACATCCGCTATTTACTTTTCGTTATTATTTACTATTGCAAACACTATCTATCACTACTATCATTTGCTTTTAATCCTTTGTGAACTACAAGGCCGGAGGGATTGACAACCTCTCTGTACTCGTTGGGAGCAAAGTTATTTGTATCTGTGTGCAGGTCCACGTTGATTGCTAATATCTGGCGCCGTTAGCAGTTGACACCTACTTGTTGAACCTAGGAGTCTCTGGGGATTCGATCCTTGGCATCTTTGCTAAGGGAAAAACTTCCACAACACTGCATCTTACACCTTCCACTTGGGGTAACCAACGAGGGGTTAGAGGCCCATCAAGGAGTTTTTCTGGCGCCGTTGCCAGGGACTCCACTCTTCAGGATAGGGGAGTTGCATGCTATCTTTTACCTTTGCTTTTTAGTCTTGTTAGTTTACCTTTCAGTTTTTGCTTTAGTGCCTTTTATCGAAAATCACAAAAATAGTTATCTTGCTTGCTTGCTACTATGGGTTCCACCGAGAACACCAAGTTGTGTGACTTCACTAGTCACAACAACGATGACTTTATCAGCACACCTATCACTACACCTGCCACTTCAGCACTTTCGTATGAAATTAAACCTGCTTTACTGAACTTAGTCATGAAAGATCAATTCTCCGGTGCTGGAGATGATGCTGCTTTACACTTAAACAACTTTGTTGAACTTTGTGATATGCAAAAGTACCAAGAAATAGATGGTAATATTGTTAAGCTTAAGCTTTTTCCTTTCTCCTTGAGAGGAGGAGCTAAAATTTGGTTTCAGTCTTTGCCTAGAAATAGCATAGATTCATGGGACAAGTGCAAAGATGCTTTTATCGGAAAATACTATCCACCTGCTAAAATTATCCAACTGAGAAGTAACATAATGAATTTTAAACAATTGGATAACGAACACGTTGCCCAAGCTTGGGAACGTATGAAATCTCTTATCAAGAACTGCCCTACTCACGGTTTGACTACTTGGATGGTTATCCAAACTTTTTATGCAGGCTTGAACTTTACCTCGCGGAACTTGTTAGATTCGGCCGCGGGAGGAACTTTTATGTCAACTACACTTGGTGCTGCCACAAAGCTTCTCGATGAGATGATGACCAACTATTCCCAATGGCACACCAAACGCGCTCCAACAGGTAGGAAGGTAAACTCTGTCGAGGAGATTTCCTCCTTAAATGAAAAAGTTGACTTGATCATGTCTCTACTTTCGAAGCAATCTTCTATTGATCCTCGTTATGATCCTTTAGATTCTGTGATTGCTGATGCTTATAGGAGTAACTTTGGTAGTAATCCTAGACTGTTCCCCTCTAATTCCTATGGGAACAACAATGCTTATCCTAGCACCAAGAACTCCATCCAAAAAGATAGAGATTTGCCTGGCTATGAGAAACTACTAGAAATAGAGAAGGCCACTAAGAATTACATGCACACCCAATATGAACAAAACAAAACCTTCTCGAGGCAATTAAATGAGCATACTGCTATCTTGCAAGACATTAGTAGACGATTAGAGAACATAAATATTGAGATTTCTAACCTCCAGACTAGACTCACTATCACCGAGACCCAAGTTTCCAATATGTCCCACACACAAGCCACTTTGATAAACCAAATGGCAGCTAAACCCGAAGTGGTTGCATCCCTAAGGGAGGAAGAAGATAGAATTAAGAGCCTTCCTACCCGCCACACTGTTGCTACTATCCAAGTTGTTGAGGATGTTCAAACTCTTAGCACCCAATGTACTCCTGGTCCCATTGGACCTATTAATGGTGATGCTATGACTATAGAAACTACCAAACAAGTGAACCTAAAGGACACCACTACCACTTTGCTTGATGCTAGTGACCTTGATTTTTATAATTGCACTCTTACCGAAGTTATTGATTTCCTTCACAAGATGTCTAGAGACCCCCGCACTAGCACGCTTAACCTTGCCTTCACAGAGCATATCACTAATGCTCTCATCAAAGCTAGGGAGGAGAAACTTAGAGTAGAAGCCTCCATACCTAGAAAGCTAGAAGATGGTTGGGATCCTATGATAAAAAATAAATTGAATGACTTCTCTTGCTATGCATTATGTGATGTTGGAGCTAGTACCTCTGTTATGCCCAAAAGAATATATGATATGCTTAAATTGAAACCTTTTGATTCTTGTTCTTTTGGTGTTCGTCTCGTTGATTCTTCCATAAAGAAACCTTTGGGGAGGATCGACGATGTTCTTATCGTTGTTAATGATAATTATGTTCCCGTTGATTTTACTATTATGGATATTGAATGTGATCCTTCATGTCCAATTATTTTGGAACGTCCCTTTTTACGCACCGTTGGTGCTATCATTGACATGAAAGAGGGTAATATAAAATTTCAGTTTCCTCTCAAGAAAGGGATGGAACACTTCCCTCGAAAGAAGATCAAGTTACCTTTTGAGTCCGTTGTACGGGCTAGCTATTCTTTTACTCTTGATAAAACTTGATCTATATGCATTATGCCTAGCTTAAAGGCATAAAAGAAAGCGCTTTTGGGAGGCAGCCCACATGAATAAATTTTTATATTTTGCTTTTGTTGTGTCTTGATGTTGTTTACTACAGTAGCATCATCATTGTATCTTTGCTTTTTATATATGTGCCAAGTATAGCCTCTGATTGCTAGAAAGTTCAAAAGTTGTGAGGTGCTGTCCAAGAAACAGATTCTGTCCTTGGATAGAAAAATTTGTATAAAATCACCACATCATCTTTTTGGTCTGAATTTTTTCGACAGCGTTCTCTATATAATTGTCTTTCGTGCGTCTGTTCTGAGTTTTTTGATTTGAGTTGCAGAAGTACCCCGAACAAATCATTTACTACCTGCTGTTCTGTTTTTCACAGATTCTGTCCTGTTTTGCCTTTCCTTCATTTTGCAAACCAAGAGCTTGCTTTTTCTTTGCAAAAACCTTTTGGCAATCTTGAGAAACAGTATACCTTCAAGAATATCTTTATTTCCAGCAAGGAACAATTATTTTATTAAGGGTACTAACCTCGCTAATCAGATTATGATGAGTTATGTATGAAGGGAGTTTTCAAGTGTGCGAGGGAAGATGATAAAAAGATTCAGGAGTGTCAAGCGCTCAAGCTTGGGGATGCCCCCGTGCACCCCCAAGAAATATTCAAGGAGACTCAAGCGTCTAAGCTTGGGGATGCCCCCGTGCATCCCCTTCTCCATCAACATTATCAGTTCGTCTTTCGTTCCACTATATTTTTATCACTTCATGTGTTAAGTGCTATGCTTGGAGCGCCTTGCTTTTAGTTTCCTTTTTAGTTTTTCATAACGAGTCGGAACTCAGCGTTCTTTATGTGGGAGAGAAACACGCTCCACTTCTACCTAGAACATAACATAGAATTTTCATGTCTATCTTTGCTGTGTGTGTTCTTTGTCTTTTAATAGCTACTATCATGCTCTGCTCTTAGTATTCATGCTTATCTTTTCAAAGAGCTTTTGTTTAGTTGGTTGCTTGAACTCTCTTTAATTACCATGCTCACCTTATTAAGAGAGTTTGCTTCCGTTGCATTGGTTAATATGTCTATGATAAATATGCTACGTGCATAATGGCGCTTAGTAGTTCAGGTTTTCTTATGGTTAGTCTCAAATAGCTAGGGGATTCCCAATGTGTTATTGGAGTACCAACATGATTTGTTTGCCTATGATGTGGTATCATTTAGTAATATCTTCCTTCGAGAATTTATTTTGATTGACTTGGCGTATGCTCACGCATATTTAAGACTGTAAAGAAAGTCTGTCAAGCCTTGATGATCTTTTATTTCTGAGTAGCGATATAACTACCATGCCTGATTCAATGTTGCTTTGTCGCTCTGCATGATTATGACCGTCATTGCTCTTTTAGTTGGTCGCTCCCAGTCTTTTTCTAACCTCCACCTGTACTAAGCAGACTAACTTTGCAATACATAGCTCATGGGAAAGTAGCTTAAAAACTATTGTGGTAAAGAATATGTTGCTTATGTATCTTATTTCTTATAAGTTGCTTGCTGAGCGGTAACCATGTTTCTGGGGACGCCATCAACTGTCACACTTTTGTTGAATATCATGTGAGTTGCTATGCATGTTCGTCTTGTCTGAAGTAAGGGTGATTTCCCATGGGTTGAATGAGTATGCATATTGTTAGAGAAGAACATTGGGCCGCCAACCAAAGCCATGTATCATGGTGGAAGTTTTAGCTTGGACATTAATCCTCAATCTCTTATGAGAATATGCTTAAGCATTAAAGAGGAGTCCATCATCTATTTTCTATGTTGTCCCGGTATGGATGTCCTCAAGTTGAGATCTATCAAAAACGAGAAATCAAATGCGATTTATCTCCTTGGACCTTTGTACAGGTGGCATAGAGGTACCCCTTTGTGACACTTGGTTGAAACATATGTAATGCAATGATAACCCATGGAAATCCGAGCTAATTAGGACAAGGTGCGAGCACTATTGGTATTCGATGCATGAGGCTTGCAACTTATAGGATGTCTTATGCATGACACATATGAAGTACTACTATCGTTGACAAAATTGCTTCTATGTTTTCAAAATAAAAAGCTCTAGCACATAACCATTCTTTTACTTTTTGAGTCTCCACCTTCTTTCTTCAAGCACCAACTACTGAGAGCATGATTGTCATTCTAAGTGTAATGTGCATTGTTCCAAAGTAGCCTTGTCTTTTGCATGATTGTGATATCGTTTATTTTGAAATCATTGTATCTAGTCATCACTTAAACCTTGAAGGTGCCCCTGCATTTATGTTTTGCTTCACTAAAGGGGGCAAGCTAGATATCACTTTATCATATTTGCACATCATGTTCATTGCAAATCTTTTGATGTTTCAGTTTCATATTGTAAAACTTTCAGTCCTTTGTGATTTTCTCATGAGGCAACTTAATTACTACAGAATCATTGTCTCAGTAAGCTTTTGTCATATGACTATAAAAAGTCCTATATGGTTAATAGCATGTCACCACAGAAATTATTCTTGTTATCATTTACCTACTCGAGGACGAGCAGGAATTAAGCTTGGGGATGTTGATACGTCCAAAACGTATCTATAATTTCTGCTTGCTCCATGCCACTTTTGGGTGATATTGCTATGATATTTATACACTTCCATACACTTTTGATCATATTTGGACTAACCTACTAATCCAGTGCACCCCAGTGCCAGTTTCTGTTTTCAGCTGTTTTTGTATTTCAGGTTTTCACATTACGAGAACTGTCAAGAAAAATCCAGAAAAATTATATAAAAAATCAGCGTTCTAGAACCTACCTTGCGCCCGAAGTACAGCCGGGGGGGCACCAGGGCCCCAGGCGCCCTGGCGGCGCCCCCCTCCCCCCCCTGGGCCGCACCGGGGGGCGCCTGGGCCCCCCGAGCCCCGTCTGTTGCCCCCCTTTGGCATATATTTAGAGCGTCCTTCGAAACCCTCGGGACGGGAACTCTTTTTCGCGATCTCATCTCTGTTCTGCCGCCACCGCCGCTTCCAAGATCGGGAGCACCAGGAGAACTCTTCCCGGCACCCTGCCGGAGGGGAGGATCATCATCGGGAGCCTCTCCACCACCATGGACGCCTCCCGGATGAGTTGTGAGTAGTCTCCCTTGGACCATGAGTCCATGACCAGTAGCTATGT